>OX384534.1:19705000-20280767 GCA_947538915.1 Tenthredo distinguenda | reverse complement strand
GTCAGAGTCAGTGTCAAAATTAGAGTCAGAGTCTGAGTCAGAGTTAGAGTCAGAGTCAGAGTCAGAGTCAGAGTCAGAGTCAGAGTCAGAGTCAGAGTCAGAGTCAGAGTCCGAGTCAGGGTCAGGTCGGAGTCAGAGTCAGAGTCAGAGTCAGAGTCAGAGCGAGCGTCGGAGTCAGAGTCAGAGTCCGAGTCAGGGTCAGGTCAGAGTCAGAGTCAGAGTCAGAGTCAGAGTCAGAGTCAGAGTCAGTGACAGAGTCAGAGTCGTAATGTCGGAGTCAGAGTAAGTGTCAAAGTCGGAGTCAGTGACAGAGTCAGAGTCATGATGTCGGAGTCAGAGTAAGTGTCAAAGTCGGAGTCATGAAGTTGGAGTCCGAGTCAGAGTCCGAGTCATAGTCATAAGGTCAAAGTCAGAGTCATAGTCAGAGTCAGAGTCAGCGTCCGAGTCAGAGTCGAAGTCAGACTCAGAGTCAGAGTCAGAGTCTGAGTCAGAGTCAGAGTCACAGTCAGAGTCAGAGTCAGAGTCAGAGTCAGAGTCAGAGTCGGAGTCAGAGTCAGAGTCAGAGTCAGAGTCAGAGTCCGAGTCAGGGTCAGGGTCAGAGTCAGATGCAGAGTCGAAGTCAGAGTCAGAGTCACAGTCAGTGTCAGAGTCACAGTCAGAGTCCGAGTCTGGGTCGGGTTAGAGTCAGAGTCAGAGTCAGAGTCAGAGTCAGAGTCAGAGTCAGAGCCAGAGTCAGAGTCAGAGTCAGAGTCAGAGTCAGAGTCCGAGTCTGGGTCGGGTTAAAGTCAGAGTCAGAGTCAGAGTCAGAGTCAGATTCAGAGTCAGAGCCAGAGTCAGAGTCAGAGTCAAAGTCAGAGTCAGAGTCATAGTCAGAGTCAGAGTCAGATTTAGAATCAGAGTCAGAGTCTGACTCAGAGTCAGAGTCAGAGTCGGTGTCAGGGTCAGGTCAGAGTCAGAGTCAGAGTCAGAGTCAGAGTCCGAGCCAGGGTTAGGTCGGAGTCAGAGTCAGAGTCAGAGTCAGAGTTAGAGCGAGAGTCGGAGTCAGAGTCAGAGTCCGAGTCAGTGTCAGGTCAGAGTCAGAGTCAGAGTCAGAGTCATAGTCAGAGTCAGAGTCAGAGTCAGAGTCAGAGTCAGAGTCCGAGTCAGGGTCAGGCGAGAGTCATAGTCAGAGTCAGAGTCAGCGTCAGAGTCATGATGTCGGAGTCAGAGTATGAGTCAAAGTCGGAGTCATGGAGTTCGAGTCCGAGTCAGAGTCCGAGTCATAGTCATGAGGTCAAAGTCAGCTTCATAGTCAGAGTCAGAGTCAGCGTCCGAGTCAGAGTCGAAGTCAGAGTCAAAGTCAGAGTCAGAGTCAGAGTCAGATTCAGAGTCAGAGTTAGAGTCAGAGTCGGTGTCAGGGTCAGGTCAGAGTCAGAGTCAGAGTCAGAGTCAGAGTCAGAGCGAGAGTCGGAGTCAGAGTCAAAGTCAGAGTCAGAGTCAAAGTCCGAGTCAGAGTCAGAGTCACAGTCAGAGTCGGAGTCAGAGTTAGAGTCAGAGTCAGAGTCAGAGTCCGAGTCTGGGTCGGGTTAGAGTCAGAGTCAGAGTCAGAGCCAGAGTCAGAGTCAGAGTCAGAGTCAGAGTCGGAGTCAGAGTCAGAGTCAGAGTCGGAGTCAGAGTCCGAGTCAGGGTCAGGGTCAGAGTCAGATGCAGAGTCGAAGTCAGAGTCAGAGTCGGAGTCAGAGTCCGAGCCAGGGTCAGGTCGGAGTCAGAGTCAGAGTCAGAGTCAGAGTCAGAGTCAGAGTCATAGTCAGAGTCAGAGTCAGCGTCCGAGTCAGAGTCGAAGTCAGAGTCAGAGTCAGAGTCAGAGTCAGAGTCAGAGTCAGAATCAGAGTTAGAGACAGAGTCGGTGTCAGGGTCAGGTCAGAGTCAGAGTCAAAGTCAGAGCGAGAGTCGGAGTCAGAGTTAAAGTCAGAGTCAGAGTCAAAGTCCGAGTCAGGGTCGGGTCAGAGTCAAAGTCCAAGTCAGAGTCAGAGTCACAGTCAGAGTCGGAGTCAGAGTTAGAGTCAGAGTCAGAGTCAGCGTCCGAGTCAGAGTCGAAGTCAGAGTCAGAGTCGGAGTCAGAGTCAGAGTCAGAGTCCGAGTCAGTGTCAGGTCAGAGTCAGAGTCAGAGTCAGAGTCAGAGTCCGAGCCAGGGTCAGGTCGGAGTCAGAGTCAGAGTCAGAGTCAGAGTCAGAGTCATGATGTCGGAGTCAGAGTAAGTGTCAAAGTCGGAGTCATGAAGGTGGAGTCCGAGTCAGAGTCCCAGTCATAGTCATGAGGTCAAAGTCAGAGTCATAGTCAGAGTCAGAGTCAGCGTCCGAGTCAGAGTCGAAGTCAGAGTCAGAGTCAGAGTCAGAGTCAGAGTCAGAGTCAGAGTCAGAGTCAGAGTCAGAGTCAGAGTCAGAGTCAGATTCAGAGTCAGAGTCAGGGTCAGGTCAGAGTCAGAGTCAGAGTCAGAGTCAAAGTCAGTGACAAAGACAGAGTCAGAGTCAGGGTCAGGTCAGAGTCAGAGTCAGAGTCAGAGTCAGAGTCCGAGTCAGGGTCAGGCGAGAGTCATAGTCAGAGTCAGAGTCAGAGTTAGAGCGAGAGTCGGAGTCAGAGTCAGAGTCCGAGTCAATGTCAGGTCAGAGTCAGAGTCAGAGTCAGAGTCATAGTCAGAGTCAGAGTCAGAGTCAGAGTCAGAGTCAGAGTCCGAGTCAGGGTCAGGCGAGAGTCATAGTCAGAGTCAGAGTCAGCGTCAGAGTCATGATGTCGGAGTCAGAGTATGAGTCAAAGTCGGAGTCATGGAGTTCGAGTCCGAGTCAGAGTCCGAGTCATAGTCATGAGGTCAAAGTCAGCTTCATAGTCAGAGTCAGAGTCAGCGTCCGAGTCAGAGTCGAAGTCAGAGTCAAAGTCAGAGTCAGAGTCAGAGTCAGATTCAGAGTCAGAGTTAGAGTCAGAGTCGGTGTCAGGGTCAGGTCAGAGTCAGAGTCAGAGTCAGAGTCAGAGTCAGAGCGAGAGTCGGAGTCAGAGTCAAAGTCAGAGTCAGAGTCAAAGTCCGAGTCAGAGTCAGAGTCACAGTCAGAGTCGGAGTCAGAGTTAGAGTCAGAGTCAGAGTCAGAGTCCGAGTCTGGGTCGGGTTAGAGTCAGAGTCAGAGTCAGAGCCAGAGTCAGAGTCAGAGTCAGAGTCAGAGTCGGAGTCAGAGTCAGAGTCAGAGTCGGAGTCAGAGTCCGAGTCAGGGTCAGGGTCAGAGTCAGATGCAGAGTCGAAGTCAGAGTCAGAGTCGGAGTCAGAGTCCGAGCCAGGGTCAGGTCGGAGTCAGAGTCAGAGTCAGAGTCAGAGTCAGAGTCAGAGTCAGAGTCAGAGTCAGAGTCAGAGTCAGAGTCAGAATCAGAGTCAGAGTCAGAGTCAGAGTCAGAGTCAGAGTCGGAGTTAAAGTCAGAGTCAGAGTCAGAGTCAGAGTCAGAGTCCGAGTCAGGGTCAGGTCCGAGTCAGAGTCAGAGTCAGAGTCATGATGTCGGAGTCAGAGTAAGTGTCAAAGTCGGAGTCATGAAGTTGGAGTCCGAGTCAGAGTCCGAGTCATAGTCATGAGGTCAAAGTCAGAGTCATAGTCAGAGTCAGAGTCAGCGTCCGAGTCAGAGTCGAAGTCAGAGTCAGAGTCAGAGTCAGAGTCAGAGTCAGAGTCAGAGTCAGAGTCAGAGTCAGAGTCCGAGTCAGGGTCAGGTCAGAGTCAGAGTCAGAGTCAGAGTCAGAGTCAGAGTCAGAGTCAGTGACAGAGTCAGAGTCATGATGTCGGAGTCAGAGTAAGTGTAAAAGTCGGAGTCAGTGACAGAGTCAGAGTCATGATGTCGGAGTCAGAGTAAGTGTCAAAGTCGGAGTCATGAAGTTGGAGTCCGAGTCAGAGTCCGAGTCATAGTCATAAGGTCAAAGTCAGAGTCATAGTCAGAGTCAGAGTCAGCGGCCGAGTCAGAGTCGAAGTCAGAGTCAGAGTCAGAGTCAGAGTCAGAATCAGAGTCAGAGTCACAGTCAGAGTCAGAGTCAGAGTCCGAGTCAGGGTCAGGTCGGAGTCAGAGTCAAAGTCAGGGTCACGTCAGAGTCAGAGACAGAGTCAGAGTCAGAGTCCGAGTCAGAGTCAGAGTCCGAGTCTGGGTCGGGTTAGAGTCAGAGTCAGAGTCAGACTCAGAGTCAGAGCCAGAGTCAGAGTCAGAGTCAGAGTCAGAGTCAGAGTCAGAGCGAGAGTCGGAGTCAGAGTCAAAGTCAGAGTCAGAGTCAAAGTCCGAGTCAGAGTCAGAGTCACAGTCAGAGTCGGAGTCAGAGTTAGAGTCAGAGTCAGAGTCAGAGTCCGAGTCTGGGTCGGGTTAGAGTCAGAGTCAGAGTCAGAGCCAGAGTCAGAGTCAGAGTCAGAGTCAGAGTCGGAGTCAGAGTCAGAGTCAGAGTCGGAGTCAGAGTCCGAGTCAGGGTCAGGGTCAGAGTCAGATGCAGAGTCGAAGTCAGAGTCAGAGTCGGAGTCAGAGTCCGAGCCAGGGTCAGGTCGGAGTCAGAGTCAGAGTCAGAGTCAGAGTCAGAGTCAGAGTCATAGTCAGAGTCAGAGTCAGCGTCCGAGTCAGAGTCGAAGTCAGAGTCAGAGTCAGAGTCAGAGTCAGAGTCAGAGTCAGAATCAGAGTTAGAGACAGAGTCGGTGTCAGGGTCAGGTCAGAGTCAGAGTCAAAGTCAGAGCGAGAGTCGGAGTCAGAGTTAAAGTCAGAGTCAGAGTCAAAGTCCGAGTCAGGGTCGGGTCAGAGTCAAAGTCCAAGTCAGAGTCAGAGTCACAGTCAGAGTCGGAGTCAGAGTTAGAGTCAGAGTCAGAGTCAGCGTCCGAGTCAGAGTCGAAGTCAGAGTCAGAGTCGGAGTCAGAGTCAGAGTCAGAGTCCGAGTCAGTGTCAGGTCAGAGTCAGAGTCAGAGTCAGAGTCAGAGTCCGAGCCAGGGTCAGGTCGGAGTCAGAGTCAGAGTCAGAGTCAGAGTCAGAGTCATGATGTCGGAGTCAGAGTAAGTGTCAAAGTCGGAGTCATGAAGTTGGAGTCCGAGTCAGAGTCCCAGTCATAGTCATGAGGTCAAAGTCAGAGTCATAGTCAGAGTCAGAGTCAGCGTCCGAGTCAGAGTCGAAGTCAGAGTCAGAGTCAGAGTCAGAGTCAGAGTCAGAGTCAGAGTCAGAGTCAGAGTCAGAGTCAGAGTCAGAGTCAGATTCAGAGTCAGAGTCAGGGTCAGGTCAGAGTCAGAGTCAGAGTCAGAGTCAAAGTCAGTGACAAAGACAGAGTCAGAGTCAGGGTCAGGTCAGAGTCAGAGTCAGAGTCAGAGTCAGAGTCCGAGTCAGGGTCAGGCGAGAGTCATAGTCAGAGTCAGAGTCAGAGTTAGAGCGAGAGTCGGAGTCAGAGTCAGAGTCCGAGTCAGTGTCAGGTCAGAGTCAGAGTCAGAGTCAGAGTCATAGTCAGAGTCAGAGTCAGAGTCAGAGTCAGAGTCAGAGTCCGAGTCAGGGTCAGGCGAGAGTCATAGTCAGAGTCAGAGTCAGCGTCAGAGTCATGATGTCGGAGTCAGAGTATGAGTCAAAGTCGGAGTCATGGAGTTCGAGTCCGAGTCAGAGTCCGAGTCATAGTCATGAGGTCAAAGTCAGCTTCATAGTCAGAGTCAGAGTCAGCGTCCGAGTCAGAGTCGAAGTCAGAGTCAAAGTCAGAGTCAGAGTCAGAGTCAGATTCAGAGTCAGAGTTAGAGTCAGAGTCGGTGTCAGGGTCAGGTCAGAGTCAGAGTCAGAGTCAGAGTCAGAGTCAGAGCGAGAGTCGGAGTCAGAGTCAAAGTCAGAGTCAGAGTCAAAGTCCGAGTCAGAGTCAGAGTCACAGTCAGAGTCGGAGTCAGAGTTAGAGTCAGAGTCAGAGTCAGAGTCCGAGTCTGGGTCGGGTTAGAGTCAGAGTCAGAGTCAGAGCCAGAGTCAGAGTCAGAGTCAGAGTCAGAGTCGGAGTCAGAGTCAGAGTCAGAGTCGGAGTCAGAGTCCGAGTCAGGGTCAGGGTCAGAGTCAGATGCAGAGTCGAAGTCAGAGTCAGAGTCGGAGTCAGAGTCCGAGCCAGGGTCAGGTCGGAGTCAGAGTCAGAGTCAGAGTCAGAGTCAGAGTCAGAGTCAGAGTCAGAGTCAGAGTCAGAGTCAGAGTCAGAATCAGAGTCAGAGTCAGAGTCAGAGTCAGAGTCAGAGTCGGAGTTAAAGTCAGAGTCAGAGTCAGAGTCAGAGTCAGAGTCCGAGTCAGGGTCAGGTCCGAGTCAGAGTCAGAGTCAGAGTCATGATGTCGGAGTCAGAGTAAGTGTCAAAGTCGGAGTCATGAAGTTGGAGTCCGAGTCAGAGTCCGAGTCATAGTCATGAGGTCAAAGTCAGAGTCATAGTCAGAGTCAGAGTCAGCGTCCGAGTCAGAGTCGAAGTCAGAGTCAGAGTCAGAGTCAGAGTCAGAGTCAGAGTCAGAGTCAGAGTCAGAGTCAGAGTCCGAGTCAGGGTCAGGTCAGAGTCAGAGTCAGAGTCAGAGTCAGAGTCAGAGTCAGAGTCAGTGACAGAGTCAGAGTCATGATGTCGGAGTCAGAGTAAGTGTAAAAGTCGGAGTCAGTGACAGAGTCAGAGTCATGATGTCGGAGTCAGAGTAAGTGTCAAAGTCGGAGTCATGAAGTTGGAGTCCGAGTCAGAGTCCGAGTCAGAGTCAGCGGCCGAGTCAGAGTCGAAGTCAGAGTCAGAGTCAGAGTCAGAGTCAGAATCAGAGTCAGAGTCACAGTCAGAGTCAGAGTCAGAGTCCGAGTCAGGGTCAGGTCGGAGTCAGAGTCAAAGTCAGGGTCACGTCAGAGTCAGAGACAGAGTCAGAGTCAGAGTCCGAGTCAGAGTCAGAGTCCGAGTCTGGGTCGGGTTAGAGTCAGAGTCAGAGTCAGACTCAGAGTCAGAGCCAGAGTCAGAGTCAGAGTCAGAGTCAGAGTCAAAGTCAGAGTCAGAGTCAGAGTCAGAGTCAGAGTCAGAGTCAGAGCCAGAGTCAGAGTCAGAGTCAGAGTCAGAGTCAGAGTCAGAGTCAGAGTCAGAGTCAGAATCAGAGTCAGAGTCTGATTCAGAGTCAGAGTCAGAGTCAGAGTCAGAGTCAGTGTCAGAGTCAGAGTCAGAGTCAGAGTCAGAGCCAGAGTCAGAGTCAGAGTCAGAGTCAGAGTCAGAGTCAGAGTCAGAGTCATAATCAGAGTCAGAGTCTGAGTCAGAGTTAGAGTCAGAGTCAGAGTCAGAGTCAGAGTCAGAGTCAGAGTCAGAGTCAGAGTCAGAGTCAGAGTCCGAGTCAGGGTCAGGTCAGAGTCCGAGTCAGAGTCGAAGTCAAAGTCGAAGTCAGAGTCAGAGTCAGAGTCAGAGTCCAAGTCAGGGTCGGGTTAGAGTCAGAGTCAGAGTCAGAGTTAGAGTCAGAGTCAGAGTCCGAGTCTGGGTCGGGTTAGAGTCAGAGTCACAGTCAGAGCCAGAGTCAGAGTCAGAGTCAGAGCCAGAGTCGGACTCAGAGTCAGAGTCAGAGTCAGAGCCAGAGTCAGAGTCAGAGTCCGAGTCTGGGTCGGGTTAAAGTCACAGTCAAAGTCAGAGTCAGAGTCAGAGTCAGAGTCAGAGTCACAGTCAGAGTCAGAGTCAGAGCCAGAGTCAGAGTCAGAGTCAGAGTCAGAGTCAGAGTCAGAGTCTGATTCAGAGTCAGAGTCTGAGTCAGAGTTAGAGTCAGAGTCAGAGTCAGAGTCAGAGTCAGAGTCAGAGTCAGAGTCAGAGTCAGAGTCAGAGTCCGAGTCAGGGTCAGGTCAGAGTCAGAGTCAGAGTCAGAGTCAGAGTCAGAGTCAAAGTCAGAGCCAGAGTCAGAGTCAGAGTCAGGGTCAGAGTCCGAGCCAGGGTTAGGTCGGAGTCAGAGTCAGAGTCAGAGTCAGAGTCAGAGTCAGAGTCAGAGTCAGAGTCAGAGTCAGAGTCAGAATCAGAGTCAGAGTCTGATTCAGAGTCAGAGTCAGAGTCAGAGTCAGAGTCAGAGTCAGAGTCAGAGTCAGAGTCAGATTCAGAGTCAGAGTCAGAGTCAGAGTCCGAGTCAGGGTCAGGCCAGAGTCACAGTCAGAGTCAGAGTCAGCGTCAGAGTCATGATGTCGGAGTCAGAGTAAGAGTCAAAGTCGGAGTCATGGAGTTCGAGTCCGAGTCAGAGTCCGAGTCATAGTCATGAGGTCAAAGTCAGAGTCATAGTGAGAGTCAGAGTCAGCGTCCGAGTCAGAGTCGAAGTCAGAGTCAGAGTCAGAGTCAGAGTCAGAGTCAGAGTTAGAGACAGAGTCGGTGTCAGGGTCAGGTCAGAGTCAGAGTCAGAGTCAGAGTCAGAGTCAGAGCGAGAGTCGGAGTCAGAGTCAAAGTCAGAGTCAGAGTCAAAGTCCGAGTCAGGGTCGGGTCAGAGTCAAAGTCCGAGTCAGAGTCAGAGTCACAGTCAGAGTCGGAGTCAGAGTTAGAGTCAGAGTCAGAGTCAGCGTCCGAGTCAGAGTCGAAGTCAGAGTCAGAGTCGGAGTCAGAGTCAGAGTCAGAGTCCGAGTCAGTGTCAGGTCAGAGTCAGAGTCAGAGTCAGAGTCAGAGTCCGAGCCAGGGTCAGGTCGGAGTCAGAGTCAGAGTCAGAGTCAGAGTCAAAGTCAGAGTCAGAGTCAGCGTCAGAGTCAGAGTCAGAGTCAGAGTCAGAGTCAGAGTCTGATTCAGAGTTAGAGTCAGAGTCAGAGTCAGAGTCAGAGTCAGAGTCAGAGTCAGAGTCAGAGTCAGATTCCGAGTCAGAGTCAGAGTCAGAGTCCGAGCCAGGGTCAGGTCGGAGTCAGAGTCAGAGTCAGAGTCAGAGTCAGAGTCAGAGTCAGAGTCAGAGTCAGAGTCAGAGTCAGAGTCAGAGTCAGAGTCTGATTCAGAGTCAGAGTCAGAGTCAGAGTCAGAGACGGAGTCAGAGTCAGAGTCAGAGTCAGAGTCAGAGTCAGAGTCAGAGTCAGGGTCAGAGTCCGAGCCAGGGTCAGGTCGGAGTCAGAGTCAGAGTCAGAGTCAGAGTCAGAGTCAGAGTCAGAGTCAGAGTCAGAGTCAGAGTCAGAATCAGAGTCAGAGTCTGATTCAGAGTCAGAGTCAGAGTCAGAGTCAGAGGCAGGTTCAGAGTCAGAGTCAGAGTCAGAGTCCGAGTCAGGGTCAGGCCAGAGTCACAGTCAGAGTCAGAGTCAGCGTCAGAGTCATGATGTCGGAGTCAGAGTAAGAGTCAAAGTCGGAGTCATGGAGTTCGAGTCCGAGTCAGAGTCCGAGTCATAGTCATGAGGTCAAAGTCAGAGTCATAGTCAGAGTCAGAGTCAGCGTCCGAGTCAGAGTCGAAGTCAGAGTCAGAGTCAGAGTCAGAGTCAGAGTCAGAGTTAGAGACAGAGTCGGTGTCAGGGTCAGGTCAGAGTCAGAGTCAGAGTCAGAGTCAGAGTCAGAGCGAGAGTCGGAGTCACAGTCAAAGTCAGAGTCAGAGTCAAAGTCCGAGTCAGGGTCGGGTCAGAGTCAAAGTCCGAGTCAGAGTCAGAGTCACAGTCAGAGTCGGAGTCAGAGTTAGAGTCAGAGTCAGAGTCAGAGTCCGAGTCTGGGTCGGGTTAGAGTCAGAGTCAGAGTCAGAGCCAGAGTCAGAGTCAGAGTCAGAGTCAGAGTCGGAGTCAGAGTCAGAGTCAGAGTCCGAGTCAGGGTCAGGTCGAAGTCAGAGTCAGAGTCAGAGTCAGAGTCAGAGTCGGAGTCAGAGTCAGAGTCAGAGTCCGAGTCAGGGTCAGGTCGAAGTCAGAGTCAGAGTCAGAGTCAGAGTCAGAGTCAGAGTCAGAGTCAGAGTCAGAGTCAGAGCCAAAATCAGAGTCAGAGTCTGAGTCAGAGTTAGAGTCAGAGTCAGAGTCAGAGTCAGAGTCAGAGTCAGAGTCAGAGTCAGAGGCAGAGTCAGAGTCCGAGTCAGGGTCAGGTCAGAGTCAGAGTCAGAGTCAGAGTCAGAGTCAGAGTCAGAGTCCGAGCCAGGGTCAGGTCGGAGTCAGAGTCAGAGTCAGAGTCAGAGTCAGAGTCAGAGTCAGAGTCAGAGTCAGAGTCAGAGTCAGAGCCAGAATCAGAGTCAGAGTCTGATTCAGAGTCAGGGTCAGAGTCAGAGTCAGAGTCAGAGTCAGAGTCAGAGTCAGAGACAGAGTCAGAGCCAGAGTCAGAGTCAGAGTCAGAGTCAGAGTCAGAGTCAGAGTCAGAGTCAGAGTCAAAATCAGAGTCAGAGTATGAGTCAGAGTTAGAGTCAGAGTCAGAGTCAGAGTCAGAGTCAGAGTCAGAGTCAGAGTCAGAGTCAGAGTCAGAGTCAGAGTCAGAGTCAGAGTCAGAGTCCGAGCCAGGGTCAGGTCGGAGTCAGAGTCAGAGTCAGAGTCAGAGTCAGAGTCAGAGTCAGAGTCAGAGTCAGAGTCAGAGTCAGAGTCAGAATCAGAGTCAGAGTCTGATTCAGAGTCAGGGTCAGAGTCAGAGTCAGAGTCAGAGTCAGAGTCAGAGTCAGAGTCAGAGTCAGAGCCAGAGTCAGAGTCAGAGTCAGAGTCAGAGTCAGAGTCAGAGTCGGAGTCAGAGTCAAAATCAGAGTCAGAGTATGAGTCAGAGTTAGAGTCAGAGTCAGAGTCAGAGTCAGAGTCAGAGTCAGAGTCAGAGTCAGAGTCAGAGTCAGAGTCAGAGTCAGAGTCAGAGTCCGAGTCAGGGTCAGGTCAGAGTCAGAGTCAGAGTCAGAGTCAGTCACAGGGTCAGAGTCATGATGTCGGAGTCAGAGTAAGTGCAAAGTCGGAGTCATGAAGTTGGAGTCCGAGTCAGAGTCCGAGTCATAGTCATGAGGTCAAAGTCAGAGTCATAGTCAGAGTCAGAGTCAGCGTCCGAGTCAGAGTCGAAGTCAGAGTCAGAGTCAGAGTCAGATTCAGAGTCCAAGTCAGGGTCGGGTTAGAGTCAGAGTCAGAGTCAGAGTCAGAGTCAGAGTCAGAGTCCGAGTCAGGGTCAGGCCAGAGTCACAGTCAGAGTCAGAGTCAGCGTCAGAGTCAGAGTTAGAGTCAGAGTCAGATTCAGAGTCAGAGTCAGAGTCAGAGTCCGAGTCAGGGTCAGGCCAGAGTCACAGTCAGAGTCATAGTCAGCGTCAGAGTCATGATGTCGGAATCAGAGTAAGAGTCAAAGTCGGAGTCATGGAGTTCGAGTCCGAGTCAGAGTCCGAGTCATAGTCATGAGGTCAAAGTCAGAGTCATAGTCAGAGTCAGAGTCAGCGTCCGAGTCAGCGTCGAAGTCAGAGTCAGAGTCAGAGTCAGAGTCAGAGTCAGAGTTAGAGACAGAGTCGGTGTCAGGGTCAGGTCAGAGTCAGAGTCAGAGTCAGAGTCAGAGTCAGAGCGAGAGTCGGAGTCAGAGTCAAAGTCAGAGTCAGAGTCAAACTCCGAGTCAGGGTCGGGTCAGAGTCAGAGTTAGAGTCAGAGTCGGTGTCAGGGTCAGGTCAGAGTCAGAGTCAGAGTCATAGCGAGAGTCGGAGTCAGAGTCAGAGTCAGAGTCAGAGCCAGAGTCAGAGTCAGAGTGAGAGTCAGAGTCGGAGTCAGAGTCAGAGTCAGAGTCAGAGTCAGAGTCCGAGTCAGGGTCAGGGTCAGAGTCAGATGCAGAGTCGAAGTCAGAGTCAGAGTCAGAGTCAGAGTCAGAGTCAGAGTCAGAGTCAGAGTCCGAGTCTGGGTCTGGTTAGAGTCAGAGTCAGAGTCAGAGTCAGAGTCAGAGTCCGAGTCTGGGTCGGGTTAGAGTCAGAGTCACAGTCAGAGCGGAAGTCAGAGTCAGAGTCAGAGCCAGAGTCGGACTCAGAGTCAGAGTCAGAGTCAGAGTCAGAGTCAGAGTCAGAGTCCGAGTCTGGGTCGGGTTAAAGTCAGAGTCAGAGTCAGAGTCAGAGTCAGAGTCAGAGTCAGAGTCAGAGTCAGAGTCAGAGTCCGAGCCAGGGTCAGGTCGGAGTCAGAGTCAGAGTCAGAGTCAGAGTCAGAGTCAGAGTCAGAGTCAGAGTCAGAGTCAGAGTCAGAGTCAGAATCAGAGTCAGAGTCTGATTCAGAGTCAGGGTCAGAGTCAGAGTCAGAGTCAGAGTCAGAGTCAGAGTCAGAGACAGAGTCAGAGCCAGAGTCAGAGTCAGAGTCAGAGTCAGAGTCAGAGTCAGAGTCAGAGTCAGAGTCAGAGTCGGAGTCAGAGTCAAAATCAGAGTCAGAGTATGAGTCAGAGTTAGAGTCAGAGTCAGAGTCAGAGTTAGAGTCAGAGTCAGAGTCAGAGTCAGAGTCAGAGTCAGAGTCAGAGTCAGAGTCAGAGTCCGAGTCAGGGTCAGGTCAGAGTCAGAGTCAGAGTCAGAGTCAGTCACAGGGTCAGAGTCATGATGTCGGAGTCAGAGTAAGTGCAAAGTCGGAGTCATGAAGTTGGAGTCCGAGTCAGAGTCCGAGTCATAGTCATGAGGTCAAAGTCAGAGTCATAGTCAGAGTCAGAGTCAGCGTCCGAGTCAGCGTCGAAGTCAGAGTCAGAGTCAGAGTCAGAGTCAGAGTCAGAGTTAGAGACAGAGTCGGTGTCAGGGTCAGGTCAGAGTCAGAGTCAGAGTCAGAGTCAGAGTCAGAGCGAGAGTCGGAGTCAGAGTCAAAGTCAGAGTCAGAGTCAAACTCCGAGTCAGGGTCGGGTCAGAGTCAGAGTTAGAGTCAGAGTCGGTGTCAGGGTCAGGTCAGAGTCAGAGTCAGAGTCATAGCGAGAGTCGGAGTCAGAGTCAGAGTCAGAGTCAGAGCCAGAGTCAGAGTCAGAGTGAGAGTCAGAGTCGGAGTCAGAGTCAGAGTCAGAGTCAGAGTCAGAGTCCGAGTCAGGGTCAGGGTCAGAGTCAGATGCAGAGTCGAAGTCAGAGTCAGAGTCAGAGTCAGAGTCAGAGTCAGAGTCAGAGTCAGAGTCCGAGTCTGGGTCTGGTTAGAGTCAGAGTCAGAGTCAGAGTCAGAGTCAGAGTCCGAGTCTGGGTCGGGTTAGAGTCAGAGTCACAGTCAGAGCCAGAGTCAGAGTCAGAGTCAGAGCCAGAGTCGGACTCAGAGTCAGAGTCAGAGTCAGAGTCAGAGTCAGAGTCAGAGTCCGAGTCTGGGTCGGGTTAAAGTCAGAGTCAGAGTCAGAGTCAGAGTCAGAGTCAGAGTCAGAGTCAGAGTCAGAGTCAGAGTCCGAGCCAGGGTCAGGTCGGAGTCAGAGTCAGAGTCAGAGTCAGAGTCAGAGTCAGAGTCAGAGTCAGAGTCAGAGTCAGAGTCAGAGTCAGAATCAGAGTCAGAGTCTGATTCAGAGTCAGGGTCAGAGTCAGAGTCAGAGTCAGAGTCAGAGTCAGAGTCAGAGACAGAGTCAGAGCCAGAGTCAGAGTCAGAGTCAGAGTCAGAGTCAGAGTCAGAGTCAGAGTCAGAGTCAAAATCAGAGTCAGAGTATGAGTCAGAGTTAGAGTCAGAGTCAGAGTCAGAGTCAGAGTCAGAGTCAGAGTCAGAGTCAGAGTCAGAGTCAGAGTCAGAGTCAGAGTCAGAGTCAGAGTCCGAGCCAGGGTCAGGTCGGAGTCAGAGTCAGAGTCAGAGTCAGAGTCAGAGTCAGAGTCAGAGTCAGAGTCAGAGTCAGAGTCAGAGTCAGAGTCAGAGTCAGAGTCAGAGTCAGAGACAGAGTCAGAGCCAGAGTCAGAGTCAGAGTCAGAGTCAGAGTCAGAGTCAGAGTCAGAGTCAGAGTCAAAATCAGAGTCAGAGTATGAGTCAGAGTTAGAGTCAGAGTCAGAGTCAGAGTCAGAGTCAGAGTCAGAGTCAGAGTCAGAGTCAGAGTCAGAGTCAGAGTCAGAGTCAGAGTCAGAGTCCGAGCCAGGGTCAGGTCGGAGTCAGAGTCAGAGTCAGAGTCAGAGTCAGAGTCAGAGTCAGAGTCAGAGTCAGAGTCAGAGTCAGAGTCAGAATCAGAGTCAGAGTCTGATTCAGAGTCAGGGTCAGAGTCAGAGTCAGAGTCAGAGTCAGAGTCAGAGTCAGAGTCAGAGTCAGAGCCAGAGTCAGAGTCAGAGTCAGAGTCAGAGTCAGAGTCAGAGTCAGAGTCAAAATCAGAGTCAGAGTATGAGTCAGAGTTAGAGTCAGAGTCAGAGTCAGAGTCAGAGTCAGAGTCAGAGTCAGAGTCAGAGTCAGAGTCAGAGTCAGAGTCAGAGTCCGAGTCAGGGTCAGGTCAGAGTCAGAGTCAGAGTCAGAGTCAGTCACAGGGTCAGAGTCATGATGTCGGAGTCAGAGTAAGTGCAAAGTCGGAGTCATGAAGTTGGAGTCCGAGTCAGAGTCCGAGTCATAGTCATGAGGTCAAAGTCAGAGTCATAGTCAGAGTCAGAGTCAGCGTCCGAGTCAGAGTCGAAGTCAGAGTCAGAATCAGAGTCAGAGTCAGATTCAGAGTCCAAGTCAGGGTCGGGTTAGAGTCAGAGTCAGAGTCAGAGTCAGAGTCAGAGTCAGAGTCCGAGTCAGGGTCAGGCCAGAGTCACAGTCAGAGTCAGAGTCAGCGTCAGAGTCAGAGTTAGAGTCAGAGTCAGATTCAGAGTCAGAGTCAGAGTCAGAGTCCGAGTCAGGGTCAGGCCAGAGTCACAGTCAGAGTCATAGTCAGCGTCAGAGTCATGATGTCGGAATCAGAGTAAGAGTCAAAGTCGGAGTCATGGAGTTCGAGTCCGAGTCAGAGTCCGAGTCATAGTCATGAGGTCAAAGTCAGAGTCATAGTCAGAGTCAGAGTCAGCGTCCGAGTCAGCGTCGAAGTCAGAGTCAGAGTCAGAGTCAGAGTCAGAGCGAGAGTCGGAGTCAGAGTCAAAGTCAGAGTCAGAGTCAAAGTCCGAGTCAGGGTCGGGTCAGAGTCAGAGTTAGAGTCAGAGTCGGTGTCAGGGTCAGGTCAGAGTCAGAGTCATAGCGAGAGTCGGAGTCAGAGTCAGAGTCAGAGTCAGAGCCAGAGTCAGAGTCAGAGTGAGAGTCAGAGTCGGAGTCAGAGTCAGAGTCAGAGTCAGAGTCAGAGTCCGAGTCAGGGTCAGGGTCAGAGTCAGATGCAGAGTCGAAGTCAGAGTCAGAGTCAGAGTCAGAGTCAGAGTCAGAGTCAGAGTCAGAGTCCGAGTCTGGGTCTGGTTAGAGTCAGAGTCAGAGTCAGAGTCAGAGTCAGAGTCCGAGTCTGGGTCGGGTTAGAGTCAGAGTCACAGTCAGAGCCAGAGTCAGAGTCAGAGTCAGAGCCAGAGTCGGACTCAGAGTCAGAGTCAGAGTCAGAGTCAGAGTCAGAGTCAGAGTCCGAGTCTGGGTCGGGTTCAAGTCAGAGTCAGAGTCAGAGTCAGAGTCAGAGTCAGAGTCAGAGTCAGAGTCAGAGTCAGAGTGAGAGTCAGAGTCAGAATCAGAGTCAGAGTCTGATTCAGAGTCAGGGTCAGAGTCAGAGTCAGAGTCAGAGTCAGAGTCAGAGTCAGAGACAGAGTCAGAGCCAGAGTCAGAGTCAGGGTCGGGTCAGAGTCAGAGTTAGAGTCAGAGTCGGTGTCAGGGTCAGGTCAGAGTCAGAGTCAGAGTCATAGCGAGAGTCGGAGTCAGAGTCAGAGTCAGAGTCAGAGCCAGAGTCAGAGTCAGAGTGAGAGTCAGAGTCGGAGTCAGAGTCAGAGTCAGAGTCAGAGTCAGAGTCCGAGTCAGGGTCAGGGTCAGAGTCAGATGCAGAGTCGAAGTCAGAGTCAGAGTCAGAGTCAGAGTCAGAGTCAGAGTCAGAGTCAGAGTCCGAGTCTGGGTCTGGTTAGAGTCAGAGTCAGAGTCAGAGTCAGAGTCAGAGTCCGAGTCTGGGTCGGGTTAGAGTCAGAGTCACAGTCAGAGCCAGAGTCAGAGTCAGAGTCAGAGCCAGAGTCGGACTCAGAGTCAGAGTCAGAGTCAGAGTCAGAGTCCGAGTCTGGGTCGGGTTAAAGTCAGAGTCAGAGTCAGAGTCAGAGTCAGAGTCAGAGTCAGAGTCAGAGTCAGAGTCAGAGCCAGAGTCAGAGTCAGAGTGAGAGTCAGAGTCGGAGTCAGAGTCAGAGTCAGAGTCAGAGTCAGAGTCCGAGTCAGGGTCAGGGTCAGAGTCAGATGCAGAGTCGAAGTCAGAGTCAGAGTCAGAGTCAGAGTCAGAGTCAGAGTCAGAGTCAGAGTCCGAGTCTGGGTCTGGTTAGAGTCAGAGTCAGAGTCAGAGTCAGAGTCAGAGTCCGAGTCTGGGTCGGGTTAGAGTCAGAGTCACAGTCAGAGCCAGAGTCAGAGTCAGAGTCAGAGCCAGAGTCGGACTCAGAGTCAGAGTCAGAGTCAGAGTCAGAGTCAGAGTCAGAGTCCGAGTCTGGGCCGGGTTAAAGTCAGAGTCAGAGTCAGAGTCAGAGTCAGAGTCAGAGTCAGAGTCAGAGTCAGAGTCAGAGTCAGAGTCAGAGTCAGAATCAGAGTCAGAGTCTGATTCAGAGTCAGGGTCAGAGTCAGAGTCAGAGTCAGAGTCAGAGTCAGAGTCAGAGACAGAGTCAGAGCCAGAGTCAGAGTCAGGGTCGGGTCAGAGTCAGAGTTAGAGTCAGAGTCGGTGTCAGGGTCAGGTCAGAGTCAGAGTCAGAGTCATAGCGAGAGTCGGAGTCAGAGTCAGAGTCAGAGTCAGAGCCAGAGTCAGAGTCAGAGTGAGAGTCAGAGTCGGAGTCAGAGTCAGAGTCAGAGTCAGAGTCAGAGTCCGAGTCAGGGTCAGGGTCAGAGTCAGATGCAGAGTCGAAGTCAGAGTCAGAGTCAGAGTCAGAGTCAGAGTCAGAGTCAGAGTCAGAGTCCGAGTCTGGGTCTGGTTAGAGTCAGAGTCAGAGTCAGAGTCAGAGTCAGAGTCCGAGTCTGGGTCGGGTTAGAGTCAGAGTCACAGTCAGAGCCAGAGTCAGAGTCAGAGTCAGAGCCAGAGTCGGACTCAGAGTCAGAGTCAGAGTCAGAGTCAGAGTCAGAGTCAGAGTCCGAGTCTGGGTCGGGTTAAAGTCAGAGTCAGAGTCAGAGTCAGAGTCAGAGTCA
Organism: Tenthredo distinguenda; assembly: GCA_947538915.1. NCBI lineage: Eukaryota > Metazoa > Arthropoda > Insecta > Hymenoptera > Tenthredinidae > Tenthredo > Tenthredo distinguenda. The sequence continues at coordinate 20,263,756 of OX384534.1, read as the reverse complement.
GAGTCAGAGTCAGAGTCAGAGTCAGAGTCAGAGTCAGAGTCAGAGTCCGAGCCAGGGTCAGGTCGGAGTCAGAGTCAGAGTCAGAGTCAGAGTCAGAGTCAGAGTCAGAGTCAGAGTCAGAGTCAGAGTCAGAGTCAGAATCAGAGTCAGAGTCTGATTCAGAGTCAGGGTCAGAGTCAGAGTCAGAGTCAGAGTCAGAGTCAGAGTCAGAGTCAGAGTCAGAGCCAGAGTCAGAGTCAGAGTCAGAGTCAGAGTCAGAGTCAGAGTCAGAGTCAGAGTCAAAATCAGAGTCAGAGTATGAGTCAGAGTTAGAGTCAGAGTCAGAGTCAGAGTCAGAGTCAGAGTCAGAGTCAGAGTCAGAGTCAGAGTCAGAGTCAGAGTCAGAGTCAGAGTCCGAGTCAGGGTCAGGTCAGAGTCAGAGTCAGAGTCAGAGTCAGTCACAGGGTCAGAGTCATGATGTCGGAGTCAGAGTAAGTGCACAGTCGGAGTCATGAAGTTGGAGTCCGAGTCAGAGTCCGAGTCATAGTCATGAGGTCAAAGTCAGAGTCATAGTCAGAGTCAGAGTCAGCGTCCGAGTCAGAGTCGAAGTCAGAGTCAGAGTCAGAGTCAGAGTCAGATTCAGAGTCCAAGTCAGGGTCGGGTTAGAGTCAGAGTCAGAGTCAGAGTCAGAGTCAGAGTCAGAGTCCGAGTCAGGGTCAGGCCAGAGTCACAGTCAGAGTCAGAGTCAGCGTCAGAGTCAGAGTTAGAGTCAGAGTCAGATTCAGAGTCAGAGTCAGAGTCAGAGTCCGAGTCAGGGTCAGGCCAGAGTCACAGTCAGAGTCATAGTCAGCGTCAGAGTCATGATGTCGGAGTCAGAGTAAGAGTCAAAGTCGGAGTCATGGAGTTCGAGTCCGAGTCATAGTCATGAGGTCAAAGTCAGCGTCATAGTCAGAGTCAGAGTCAGCGTCCGAGTCAGCGTCGAAGTCAGAGTCAGAGTCAGAGTCAGAGTCAGAGTCAGAGTTAGAGACAGAGTCGGTGTCAGGGTCAGGTCAGAGTCAGAGTCAGAGTCAGAGTCAGAGTCAGAGCGAGAGTCGAAGTCAGAGTCAAAGTCAGAGTCAGAGTCAAAGTCCGAGTCAGGGTCGGGTCAGAGTCAGAGTTAGAGTCAGAGTCGGTGTCAGGGTCAGGTCAGAGTCAGAGTCAGAGTTATAGCGAGAGTCGGAGTCAGAGTCAGAGTCAGAGTCAGAGCCAGAGTCAGAGTCAGAGTGAGAGTCAGAGTCGGAGTCGGAGTCAGAGTCAGAGTCAGAGTCAGAGTCCGAGTCAGGGTCAGGGTCAGAGTCAGATGCAGAGTCGAAGTCAGAGTCAGAGTCAGAGTCAGAGTCAGAGTCAGAGTCAGAGTCAGAGTCCGAGTCTGGGTCTGGTTAGAGTCAGAGTCAGAGTCAGAGTCAGAGTCCGAGCCAGGGTCAGGTCGGAGTCAGAGTCAGAGTCAGAGTCAGAGTCAGAGTCAGAGTCAGAGTCAGCGTCAGAGTCAGAGTCAGAGTCAGAGTCAGAGTCAGAGTCAGAGTCAAAATCAGAGTCAGAGTCTGAGTCACAGTTAGAGTCAGAGTCAGAGTCAGAGTCAGAGTCAGAGTCAGAGTCAGAGTCAGAGTCAGAGTCAGATTCCGAGTCAGAGTCAGAGTCAGAGTCCGAGCCAGGGTCAACTCGGAGTCAGAGTGAGAGTCAGAGTCAGAGTCCGAGTCTGAGTCGGGTTGGAGTCAGAGTCACAGTCAGAGCCAGAGTCAGAGACAGAGTCAGAGCCAGAGTCGGAGTCAGAGTCAGAGTCAGAGTCAGAGTCAGAGTCAGAGTCAGAGTCAGAGTCAGAGTCCGAGTCAGGGTCAGGTCAGAGTCAGAGTCAGAGTCAGAGTCAGAGTCAGAGTCAGAGTCAGAGTCCGAGCCAGGGTCAGGTCGAAGTCAGAGTCAGAGTCAGAGTCAGAGTCAGAGTCAGAGTCAGAGTCAGAGTCAGAGTCAGAGTCAGAATCAGAGTCTGATTCAGAGTCAGAGTCAGAGTCAGAGTCAGAGTCAGAGTCAGAGTCAGAGTCAGAGTCAGATTCAGAGTCAGAGTCAGAGTCAGAGTCCGAGTCAGGGTCAGAGTCAGCGTCCGAGTCAGAGTCGACGTCAGAGTCAGAGTCAGAGTCAGAGTCAGAGTCAGAGTCAGAGTCAGAGTTAGAGTCAGAGTCGGTGTCAGGCTCAGGTCAGAGTCAGAGTCAGAGTCAGAGTGAGAGTCGGAGTCAGAGTCAAAGTCGGAGTCAGAGTCAAAGTCCGAGTCAGGGTCGGGTCAGAGTCAAAGTCCGAGTCAGAGTCAGATTCACAGTCAGATTCGGAGTCAGAGTTAGAGTCAGAGTCAGAGTCAGAGTCAGAGTCAGAGTCAGAGTCAGAGTCAGAGTCAGAGTCAGAGTCAGAGTCAGAGTCAGGGTCAGGTCAGAGTCAGAGTCAGAGTCGGTGTCAGGGTCAGGTCAGAGTCAGAGTCAGAGTCAGTGCGAGAGTCGGAGTCAGAGTCAAAGTCAGAGTCAGAGTCAAAGTCCGAGTCAGGGTCGGGTCAGAGTCAAAGTCCGAGTCAGAGTCACAGTCACAGTCAGAGTCGGAGTCAGAGTTAGAGTCAGAGTCAGAGTCAGCGTCCGAGTCAGAGTCGAAGTCAGAGTCAGAGTCGGAGTCAGAGTCAAAGTCAGAGTCCGAGTCAGTGTCAGGTCAGAGTCAGAGTCAGAGTCAGAGTCAGAGTCCGAGCCAGGGTCAGGTCGGAGTCAGAGTCAGAGTCAGAGTCAGAGTCAGAGTCAGAGTCAGAGTCAGCGTCAGAGTCAGAGTCAGAGTCAGATTCAGAGTCAGAGTCAGAGTCAGAGTCCGAGTCAGGGTCAGGCCAGAGTCACAGTCAGAGTCAGAGTCAGCGTCAGAGTCATGATGTCGGAGTCAGAGTAAGAGTCAAAGTCGGAGTCATGGAGTTCGAGTCCGAGTCAGAGTCCGAGTCATAGTCATGAGGTCAAAGTCAGAGTCATAGTCAAGGTCAGAGTCAGCGTCCGAGTCAGCGTCGAAGTCAGAGTCAGAGTCAGAGTCAGAGTCAGAGTCAGAGTTAAAGACAGAGTCGGTGTCAGGGTCAGGTCAGAGTCAGAGTCAGAGTCAGAGTCAGAGTCAGAGCGAGAGTCGGAGTCAGAGTCAAAGTCAGAGTCAGAGTCAAAGTCCGAGTCAGGGTCGGGTCAGAGTCAGAGTTAGAGTCAGAGTCGGTGTCAGGGTCAGGTCAGAGTCAGAGTCAGAGTCATAGCGAGAGTCGGAGTCAGAGTCAGAGTCAGAGTCAGAGCCAGAGTCAGAGTCAGAGTCAGAGTCAGAGTCGGAGTCAGAGTCAGAGTCAGAGTCAGAGTCAGAGTCAGAGTCAGAGTCCGAGTCAGGGTCAGGGTCAGAGTCAGATGCAGAGTCGAAGTCAGAGTCAGAGTCAGAGTCAGAGTCAGAGTCGGAGTCAGAGTCAGAGTCCGAGTCTGGGTCTGGTTAGAGTCAGAGTCAGAGTCAGAGTCAGAGTCCGAGGCAGGGTCAGGTCGGAGTCAGAGTCAGAGTCAGAGTCAGAGTCAGAGTCAGAGTCAGAGTCAGCGTCAGAGTCAGAGTCAGAGTCAGATTCAGAGTCAGAGTCTGATTCAGAGTCAGAGTCAGAGTCAGAGTCAGAGTCAGAGTCAGAGTCAGAGTCAGGGTCAGAGTCAGAGTCAGAGTCAAAATCAGAGTCAGAGTCTGAGTCACAGTTAGAGTCAGAGTCAGAGTCAGAGTCAGAGTCAGAGTCAGAGTCAGAGTCAGATTCCGAGTCAGAGTCAGAGTCAGAGTCCGATCCAGGGTCAGGTCGGAGTCAGAGTCAGAGTCAGAGTCAGAGTCCGAGTCTGAGTCGGGTTAGAGTCAGAGTCACAGTCAGAGCCAGAGTCAGAGACAGAGTCAGAGCCAGAGTCGGAGTCAGAGTCAGAGTCAGAGTCAGAGTCAGAGTCAGAGTCAGAGTCAGAGTCAGAGTCCGAGTCAGGGTCAGGTCAGAGTCAGAGTCAGAGTCAGAGTCAGAGTCAGAGTCCGAGCCAGGGTCAGGTCGAAGTCAGAGTCAGAGTCAGAGTCAGAGTCAGAGTCAGAGTCAGAGTCAGAGTCAGAGCCAGAGTCAGAATCAGAGTCTGATTCAGAGTCAGAGTCAGAGTCAGAGTCAGAGTCAGAGTCAGAGTCAGAGTCAGAGTCAGAGTCAGAGTCAGATTCAGAGTCAGAGTCAGAGTCAGAGTCCGAGTCAGGGTCAGGCCAGAGTCATAGTCAGAGTCAGAGTCAGCGTCAGAGTCGTGATGTCGGAGTCAGAGTAAGAGTCAAAGTCGGAGTCATGAAGTTCGAGTCCGAGTCAGAGTCCGAGTCATAGTCATGAGGTCAAAGTCAGAGTCATAGTCAGAGTCAGAGTCAGCGTCCGAGTCAGAGTCGAAGTCAGAGTCAGAGTCAGAGTCAGAGTCAGAGTCAGAGTCAGAGTCAGAGTTAGAGTCAGAGTCGGTGTCAGGGTCAGGTCAGAGTCAGAGTCAGAGTCAGAGCGAGAGTCGGAGTCAGAGTCAAAGTCAGAGTCAGAGTCAAAGTCCGAGTCAGGGTCGGGTCAGAGTCAAAGTCCGAGTCAGAGTCGGAGTCACAGTCAGAGTCGGAGTCAGAGTTAGAGTCAGAGTCAGAGTCAGAGTCAGAGTCAGAGCCAGAGTCAGAGTCAGAGTCAGAGTCAGAGTCAGAGTCAGAGTCAGAGTCAGAGTCAGGGTCAGGTCAGAGTCAGAGTCAAAGTCGGTGTCAGGGTCAGGTCAGAGTCAGACTCAGAGTCAGAGCGAGAGTCGGAGTCAGAGTCAAAGTCAGAGTCAGAGTCGTGATGTCGGAGTCAGAGTAAGAGTCAAAGTCGGAGTCATGAAGTTCGAGTCCGAGTCAGAGTCCGAGTCATAGTCATGAGGTCAAAGTCAGAGTCATAGTCAGAGTCAGAGTCAGCGTCCGAGTCAGAGTCGACGTCAGAGTCAGAGTCAGAGTCAGAGTCAGAGTCAGAGTCAGAGTCAGAGTTAGAGTCAGAGTCGGTGTCAGGCTCAGGTCAGAGTCAGAGTCAGAGTCAGAGCGAGAGTCGGAGTCAGAGTCAAAGTCAGAGTCAGAGTCAAAGTCCGAGTCAGGGTCGGGTCAGAGTCAAAGTCCGAGTCAGAGTCAGATTCACAGTCAGAGTCGGAGTCAGAGTTAGAGTCAGAGTCAGAGTCAGAGTCAGAGTCAGAGTCAGAGTCAGAGTCAGAGTCAGAGTCAGAGTCAGAGTCAGGGTCAGGTCAGAGTCAGAGTCAGAGTCGGTGTCAGGGTCAGGTCAGAGTCAGAGTCAGAGTCAGTGCGAGAGTCGGAGTCAGAGTCAAAGTCAGAGTCAGAGTCAAAGTCCGAGTCAGGGTCGGGTCAGAGTCAAAGTCCGAGTCAGAGTCACAGTCACAGTCAGAGTCGGAGTCAGAGTTAGAGTCAGAGTCAGAGTCAGCGTCCGAGTCAGAGTCGAAGTCAGAGTCAGAGTCGGAGTCAGAGTCAAAGTCAGAGTCCGAGTCAGTGTCAGGTCAGAGTCAGAGTCAGAGTCAGAGTCAGAGTCCGAGCCAGGGTCAGGTCGGAGTCAGAGTCAGAGTCAGAGTCAGAGTCAGAGTCAGAGTCAGAGTCAGCGTCAGAGTCAGAGTCAGAGTCAGATTCAGAGTCAGAGTCAGAGTCAGAGTCCGAGTCAGGGTCAGGCCAGAGTCACAGTCAGATTCAGAGTCAGCGTCAGAGTCATGATGTCGGAGTCAGAGTAAGAGTCAAAGTCGGAGTCATGGAGTTCGAGTCCCAGTCAGAGTCCGAGTCATAGTCATGAGGTCAAAGTCAGAGTCATAGTCAAGGTCAGAGTCAGCGTCCGAGTCAGCGTCGAAGTCAGAGTCAGAGTCAGAGTCAGAGTCAGAGTCAGAGATAAAGACAGAGTCGGTGTCAGGGTCAGGTCAGAGTCAGAGTCAGAGTCAGAGTCAGAGTCAGAGCGAGAGTCGGAGTCAGAGTCAAAGTCAGAGTCAGAGTCAAAGTCCGAGTCAGGGTCGGGTCAGAGTCAGACTTAGAGTCAGAGTCGGTGTCAGGGTCAGGTCAGAGTCAGAGTCAGAGTCATAGCGAGAGTCGGAGTCAGAGTCAGAGTCAGAGTCAGAGCCAGAGTCAGAGTCAGAGTCAGAGTCAGAGTCGGAGTCAGAGTCAGAGTCAGAGTCAGAGTCAGAGTCCGAGTCAGGGTCAGGGTCAGAGTCAGATGCAGAGTCGAAGTCAGAGTCAGAGTCAGAGTCAGAGTCAGAGTCGGAGTCAGAGTCAGAGTCCGAGTCTGGGTCTGGTTAGAGTCAGAGTCAGAGTCAGAGTCAGAGTCCGAGGCAGGGTCAGGTCGGAGTCAGAGTCAGAGTCAGAGTCAGAGTCAGAGTCAGAGTCAGAGTCAGCGTCAGAGTCAGAGTCAGAGTCAGATTCAGAGTCAGTGTCTGATTCAGAGTCAGAGTCAGAGTCAGAGTCAGAGTCAGAGTCAGAGTCAGAATCAGAGTCTGATTCAGAGTCAGAGTCAGAGTCAGAGTCAGAGTCAGAGTCAGAGTCAGAGTCAGAGTCAGAGTCAGATTCAGAGTCAGAGTCAGAGTCAGAGTCCGAGTCAGGGTCAGGCCAGAGTCATAGTCAGAGTCAGAGTCAGCGTCAGAGTCGTGATGTCGGAGTCAGAGTAAGAGTCAAAGTCGGAGTCATGAAGTTCGAGTCCGAGTCAGAGTCCGAGTCATAGTCATGAGGTCAAAGTCAGAGTCATAGTCAAAGTCAGAGTCAGCGTCCGAGTCAGAGTCGAAGTCAGAGTCAGAGTCAGAGTCAGAGTCAGAGTCAGAGTCAGAGTCAGAGTCAGAGTCAGAGTCGGTGTCAGGGTCAGGTCAGAGTCAGAGTCAGAGTCAGTGCGAGAGTCGGAGTCAGAGTCAAAGTCAGAGTCAGAGTCAAAGTCCGAGTCAGGGTCGGGTCAGAGTCAAAGTCCGAGTCAGAGTCGGAGTCACAGTCAGAGTCGGAGTCAGAGTTAGAGTCAGAGTCAGAGTCAGAGTCAGAGTCAGAGCCAGAGTCAGAGTCAGAGTCAGAGTCAGAGTCAGAGTCAGAGTCAGAGTCAGAGTCAGGGTCAGGTCAGAGTCAGAGTCAGAGTCGGTATCAGGGTCAGGTCAGAGTCAGACTCAGAGTCAGAGCGAGAGTCGGAGTCAGAGTCAAAGTCAGAGTCAGAGTCAAAGTCCGAGTCAGGGTCGGGTCAGAGTCAAAGTCCGAGTCAGAGTCACAGTCACAGTCAGAGTCGGAGTCAGAGTTAGAGTCAGAGTCAGAGTGAGAGTCAGAGTCAGAGCCAGAGTCAGAGTCAGAGTCAGAGTCAGAGTCAGAGTCAGAGTCAGAGTCAGAGTCAGGGTCAGGTCAGAGTCAGAGTCAAAGTCGGTGTCAGGGTCAGGTCAGAGTCAGACTCAGAGTCAGAGCGAGAGTCGGAGTCAGAGTCAAAGTCAGAGTCAGAGTCGTGATGTCGGAGTCAGAGTAAGAGTCAAAGTCGGAGTCATGAAGTTCGAGTCCGAGTCAGAGTCCGAGTCATAGTCATGAGGTCAAAGTCAGAGTCATAGTCAGAGTCAGAGTCAGCGTCCGAGTCAGAGTCGACGTCAGAGTCAGAGTCAGAGTCAGAGTCAGAGTCAGAGTCAGAGTCAGAGTTAGAGTCAGAGTCGGTGTCAGGCTCAGGTCAGAGTCAGAGTCAGAGTCAGAGCGAGAGTCGGAGTCAGAGTCAAAGTCAGAGTCAGAGTCAAAGTCCGAGTCAGGGTCGGGTCAGAGTCAAAGTCCGAGTCAGAGTCAGATTCACAGTCAGAGTCGGAGTCAGAGTTAGAGTCAGAGTCAGAGTCAGAGTCAGAGTCAGAGTCAGAGTCAGAGTCAGAGTCAGAGTCAGAGTCAGAGTCAGGGTCAGGTCAGAGTCAGAGTCAGAGTCGGTGTCAGGGTCAGGTCAGAGTCAGAGTCAGAGTCAGTGCGAGAGTCGGAGTCAGAGTCAAAGTCAGAGTCAGAGTCAAAGTCCGAGTCAGGGTCGGGTCAGAGTCAAAGTCCGAGTCAGAGTCACAGTCACAGTCAGAGTCGGAGTCAGAGTTAGAGTCAGAGTCAGAGTCAGCGTCCTAGTCAGAGTCGAAGTCAGAGTCAGAGTCGGAGTCAGAGTCAAAGTCAGAGTCCGAGTCAGTGTCAGGTCAGAGTCAGAGTCAGAGTCAGAGTCAGAGTCCGAGCCAGGGTCAGGTCGGAGTCAGAGTCAGAGTCAGAGTCAGAGTCAGAGTCAGAGTCAGAGTCAGCGTTAGAGTCAGAGTCAGAGTCAGATTCAGAGTCAGAGTCAGAGTCAGAGTCCGAGTCAGGGTCAGGCCAGAGTCACAGTCAGAGTCAGAGTCAGCGTCAGAGTCATGATGTCGGAGTCAGAGTAAGAGTCAAAGTCGGAGTCATGGAGTTCGAGTCCGAGTCAGAGTCCGAGTCATAGTCATGAGGTCAAAGTCAGAGTCATAGTCAAGGTCAGAGTCAGCGTCCGAGTCAGCGTCGAAGTCAGAGTCAGAGTCAGAGTCAGAGTCAGAGTCAGAGATAAAGACAGAGTCGGTGTCAGGGTCAGGTCAGAGTCAGAGTCAGAGTCAGAGTCAGAGTCAGAGCGAGAGTCGGAGTCAGAGTCAAAGTCAGAGTCAGAGTCAAAGTCCGAGTCAGGGTCGGGTCAGAGTCAGAGTTAGAGTCAGAGTCGGTGTCAGGGTCAGGTCAGAGTCAGAGTCAGAGTCATAGCGAGAGTCGGAGTCAGAGTCAGAGTCAGAGTCAGAGCCAGAGTCAGAGTCAGACTCAGAGTCAGAGTCGGAGTCAGAGTCAGAGTCAGAGTCAGAGTCAGAGTCCGAGTCAGGGTCAGGGTCAGAGTCAGATGCAGAGTCGAAGTCAGAGTCAGAGTCAGAGTCAGAGTCAGAGTCGGAGTCAGAGTCAGAGTCCGAGTCTGGGTCTGGTTAGAGTCAGAGTCAGAGTCAGAGTCAGAGTCCGAGGCAGGGTCAGGTCGGAGTCAGAGTCAGAGTCAGAGTCAGAGTCAGAGTCAGAGTCAGAGTCAGCGTCAGAGTCAGAGTCAGAGTCAGATTCAGAGTCAGTGTCTGATTCAGAGTCAGAGTCAGAGTCAGAGTCAGAGTCAGAGTCAGATTCCGAGTCAGAGTCAGAGTCAGAGTCCGAACCAGGGTCAGGTCGGAGTCAGAGTCAGAGTCAGAGTCAGAGTCCGAGTCTGAGTCGGGTTAGAGTCAGAGTCACAGTCAGAGCCAGAGTCAGAGACAGAGTCAGAGCCAGAGTCGGAGTCAGAGTCAGAGTCAGAGTCAGAGTCAGAGTCAGAGTCAGAGTCAGAGTCAGAGTCCGAGTCAGGGTCAGGTCAGAGTCAGAGTCAGAGTCAGAGTCAGAGTCAGAGTCCGAGCCAGGGTCAGGTCGAAGTCAGAGTCAGAGTCAGAGTCAGAGTCAGAGTCAGAGTCAGAGTCAGAGTCAGAGTCAGAGTCAGAATCAGAGTCTGATTCAGAGTCAGAGTCAGAGTCAGAGTCAGAGTCAGAGTCAGAGTCAGAGTCAGAGTCAGAGTCAGATTCAGAGTCAGAGTCAGAGTCAGAGTCCGAGTCAGGGTCAGGCCAGAGTCATAGTCAGAGTCAGAGTCAGCGTCAGAGTCGTGATGTCGGAGTCAGAGTAAGAGTCAAAGTCGGAGTCATGAAGTTCGAGTCCGAGTCAGAGTCCGAGTCATAGTCATGAGGTCAAAGTCAGAGTCATAGTCAGAGTCAGAGTCAGCGTCCGAGTCAGAGTCGAAGTCAGAGTCAGAGTCAGAGTCAGAGTCAAAGTCAGAGTCAGAGTCAGAGTTAGAGGCAGAGTCGGTGTCAGGGTCAGGTCAGAGTCAGAGTCAGAGTCAGAGCGAGAGTCGGAGTCAGAGTCAAAGTCAGAGTCAGAGTCAAAGTCCGAGTCAGGGTCGGGTCAGAGTCAAAGTCCGAGTCAGAGTCGGAGTCACAGTCAGAGTCGGAGTCAGAGTTAGAGTCAGAGTCAGAGTCAGAGTCAGAGTCAGAGCCAGAGTCAGAGTCAGAGTCAGAGTCAGAGTCAGAGTCAGAGTCAGAGTCAGAGTCAGGGTCAGGTCAGAGTCAGAGTCAGAGTCGGTGTCAGGGTCAGGTCAGAGTCAGACTCAGAGTCAGAGCGAGAGTCGGAGTCAGAGTCAAAGTCAGAGTCAGAGTCAAAGTCCGAGTCAGGGTCGGGTCAGAGTCAAAGTCCGAGTCAGAGTCACAGTCACAGTCAGAGTCGGAGTCAGAGTTAGAGTCAGAGTCAGAGTCAGCGTCCGAGTCAGAGTCGAAGTCAGAGTCAGAGTCGGAGTCAGAGTCAGAGTCAGAGTCAGAGTCAGAGTCAGAGTCAGAGTCAGAGTCAGAGTCCGAGTCAGGGTCAGGTCAGAGTCAGAGTCAGAGTCAGAGTCCGAGCCAGGGTCAGGTCGAAGTCAGAGTCAGAGTCAGAGTCAGAGTCAGAGTCAGAGTCAGAGTCAGAGTCAGAGTCAGAATCAGAGTCTGATTCAGAGTCAGAGTCAGAGTCAGAGTCAGAGTCAGAGTCAGAGTCAGAGTCAGAGTCAGATTCAGAGTCAGAGTCAGAGTCAGAGTCCGAGTCAGGGTCAGGCCAGAGTCATAGTCAGAGTCAGAGTCAGCGTCAGAGTCGTGATGTCGGAGTCAGAGTAAGAGTCAAAGTCGGAGTCATGAAGTTCGAGTCCGAGTCAGAGTCCGAGTCATAGTCATGAGGTCAAAGTCAGAGTCAGAGTCAGAGTCAGAGTCAGAGTCAGAGTCAGAGTCCGAGTCAGGGTCAGGTCAGAGTCAGAGTCAGAGTCAGAGTCAGAGTCAGAGTCCGAGTCAGGGTCAGGGTCAGAGTCAGATGCAGAGTCGAAGTCAGAGTCAGAGTCAGAGTCAGAGTCAGAGTCAGAGTCAGAGTCAGAGTCCGAGTCTGGGTCTGGTTAGAGTCAGAGTCAGAGTCAGAGTCAGAGTCCGAGCCAGGGTCAGGTCGGAGTCAGAGTCAGAGTCAGAGTCAGAGTCAGAGTCAGAGTCAGAGTCAGCGTCAGAGTCAGAGTCAGAGTCAGATTCAGAGTCAGAGTCTGATTCAGAGTCAGAGTCAGAGTCAGAGTCAGAGTCAGAGTCAGAGTCAGAGTCAGAGTCAGAGTCAGAGTCAGAGTCAAAATCAGAGTCAGAGTCTGAGTCACAGTTAGAGTCAGAGTCAGAGTCAGAGTCAGAGTCAGAGTCAGAGTCAGAGTCAGATTCCGAGTCAGAGTCAGAGTCAGAGTCCGAGCCAGGGTCAGGTCGGAGTCAGAGTCAGAGTCAGAGTCAGAGTCCGAGTCAGAGTCAGAGTTAGAGTCAGTGACAGAGTCAGAGTCATGATGTCGGAGTCAGAGTAAGTGTCAAAGTCGGAGTCATGAAGTTGGAGTCCGAGTCAGAGTCCGAGTCATAGTCATGAGGTCAAAGTCAGAGTCATAGTCAGAGTCAGAGTCAGCGTCCGAGTCAGAGTCGAAGTCAGAGTCAGAGTCAGAGTCAGAGTCAGAGTCAGAGTCCAAGTCAGGGTCGGGTTAGAGTCAGAGTCAGAGTCAGAGTCAGAGTCAGAGTCAGAGTCCGAGTCTGGGTCGGGTTAGAGTCAGAGTCACAGTCAGAGCCAGAGTCAGAGTCAGAGTCAGAGCCAGAGTCGGACTCAGAGTCAGAGTCAGAGTCAGAGTCAGAGTCAGAGTCAGAGTCCGAGTCTGGGTCGGGTTAAAGTCAGAGTCAGAGTCAGAGTCAGAGTCAGAGTCCGAGCCAGGGTCAGGTCGGAGTCAGAGTCAGAGTCAGAGTCAGAGTCAGAGTCAGAGTCAGAGTCAGAGTCAGAGTCAGAGTCAGAGTCAGAATCAGAGTCAGAGTCTGATTCAGAGTCAGGGTCAGAGTCAGAGTCAGAGTCAGAGTCAGAGTCAGAGTCAGAGACAGAGTCAGAGCCAGAGTCAGAGTCAGAGTCAGAGTCAGAGCCAGAGTCAGAGTCAGAGTCAGAGTCAAAATCAGAGTCAGAGTATGAGTCAGAGTTAGAGTCAGAGTTAGAGTCAGAGTCAGAGTCAGAGTCAGAGTCAGAGTCAGAGTCAGAGTCAGAGTCAGAGTCAGAGTCAGAGTCAGAGTCCGAGCCAGGGTCAGGTCGGAGTCAGAGTCAGAGTCAGAGTCAGAGTCAGAGTCAGAGTCAGAGTCAGAGTCAGAGTCAGAGTCAGAGTCAGAATCAGAGTCAGAGTCTGATTCAGAGTCAGGGTCAGAGTCAGAGTCAGAGTCAGAGTCAGAGTCAGAGTCAGAGTCAGAGTCAGAGCCAGAGTCAGAGTCAGAGTCAGAGTCAGAGTCAGAGTCAGAGTCAGAGTCAGAGTCAAAATCAGAGTCAGAGTATGAGTCAGAGTTAGAGTCAGAGTCAGAGTCAGAGTCAGAGTCAGAGTCAGAGTCAGAGTCAGAGTCAGAGTCAGAGTCAGAGTCAGAGTCAGAGTCCGAGTCAGGGTCAGGTCAGAGTCAGAGTCAGAGTCAGAGTCAAAGTCAGAGTCAGAGTCAGAGTCAGAGTCAGAGTCAGAGTCAGGGTCAGGTCAGAGTCAGAGTCAGAGTCGGTGTCAGGGTCAGGTCAGAGTCAGACTCAGAGTCAGAGCGAGAGTCGGAGTCAGAGTCAAAGTCAGAGTCAGAGTCAAAGTCCGAGTCAGGGTCGGGTCAGAGTCAAAGTCCGAGTCAGAGTCACAGTCACAGTCAGAGTCGGAGTCAGAGTTAGAGTCAGAGTCAGAGTCAGAGTCAGAGTCAGAGCCAGAGTCAGAGTCAGAGTCAGAGTCAGAGTCAGAGTCAGAGTCAGAGTCAGAGTCAGGGTCAGGTCAGAGTCAGAGTCAAAGTCGGTGTCAGGGTCAGGTCAGAGTCAGACTCAGAGTCAGAGCGAGAGTCGGAGTCAGAGTCAAAGTCAGAGTCAGAGTCGTGATGTCGGAGTCAGAGTAAGAGTCAAAGTCGGAGTCATGAAGTTCGAGTCCGAGTCAGAGTCCGAGTCATAGTCATGAGGTCAAAGTCAGAGTCATAGTCAGAGTCAGAGTCAGCGTCCGAGTCAGAGTCAGAGTCAAAGTCCGAGTCAGGGTCGGGTCAGAGTCAAAGTCCGAGTCAGAGTCAGATTCACAGTCAGAGTCGGAGTCAGAGTTAGAGTCAGAGTCAGAGTCAGAGTCAGAGTCAGAGTCAGAGTCAGAGTCAGAGTCAGAGTCAGAGTCAGAGTCAGGGTCAGGTCAGAGTCAGAGTCAGAGTCGGTGTCAGGGTCAGGTCAGAGTCAGAGTCAGAGTCAGTGCGAGAGTCGGAGTCAGAGTCAAAGTCAGAGTCAGAGTCAAAGTCCGAGTCAGGGTCGGGTCAGAGTCAAAGTCCGAGTCAGAGTCACAGTCACAGTCAGAGTCGGAGTCAGAGTTAGAGTCAGAGTCAGAGTCAGCGTCCGAGTCAGAGTCGAAGTCAGAGTCAGAGTCGGAGTCAGAGTCAAAGTCAGAGTCCGAGTCAGTGTCAGGTCAGAGTCAGAGTCAGAGTCAGAGTCAGAGTCCGAGCCAGGGTCAGGTCGGAGTCAGAGTCAGAGTCAGAGTCAGAGTCAGAGTCAGAGTCAGAGTCAGCGTCAGAGTCAGAGTCAGAGTCAGATTCAGAGTCAGAGTCAGAGTCAGAGTCCGAGTCAGGGTCAGGCCAGAGTCACAGTCAGAGTCAGAGTCAGCGTCAGAGTCATGATGTCGGAGTCAGAGTAAGAGTCAAAGTCGGAGTCATGGAGTTCGAGTCCGAGTCAGAGTCCGAGTCATAGTCATGAGGTCAAAGTCAGAGTCATAGTCAAGGTCAGAGTCAGCGTCCGAGTCAGCGTCGAAGTCAGAGTCAGAGTCAGAGTCAGAGTCAGAGTCAGAGATAAAGACAGAGTCGGTGTCAGGGTCAGGTCAGAGTCAGAGTCAGAGTCAAAGTCAGAGTCAGAGCGAGAGTCGGAGTCAGAGTCAAAGTCAGAGTCAGAGTCAAAATCCGAGTCAGGGTCGGGTCAGAGTCAGAGTTAGAGTCAGAGTCGGTGTCAGGGTCAGGTCAGAGTCAGAGTCAGAGTCATAGCGAGAGTCGGAGTCAGAGTCAGAGTCAGAGTCAGAGCCAGAGTCAGAGTCAGAGTCAGAGTCAGAGTCGGAGTCAGAGTCAGAGTCAGAGTCAGAGTCAGAGTCCGAGTCAGGGTCAGGGTCAGAGTCAGATGCAGAGTCGAAGTCAGAGTCAGAGTCAGAGTCAGAGTCAGAGTCGGAGTCAGAGTCAGAGTCCGAGTCTGGGTCTGGTTAGAGTCAGAGTCAGAGTCAGAGTCAGAGTCCGAGGCAGGGTCAGGTCGGAGTCAGAGTCAGAGTCAGAGTCAGAGTCAGAGTCAGAGTCAGAGTCAGCGTCAGAGTCAGAGTCAGAGTCAGATTCAGAGTCAGTGTCTGATTCAGAGTCAGAGTCAGAGTCAGAGTCAGAGTCAGAGTCAGAGTCAGAGTCAGAGTCAGAGTCAGAGTCAGAGTCAAAATCAGAGTCAGAGTCTGAGTCACAGTTAGAGTCATAGTCAGAGTCAGAGTCAGAGTCAGAGTCAGAGTCAGAGTCAGCGTCAGAGTCAGAGTCAGAGTCAGATTCAGAGTCAGTGTCTGATTCAGAGTCAGAGTCAGAGTCAGAGTCAGAGTCAGAGTCAGAGTCAGAGTCAGAGTCAGAGTCAGAGTCAGAGTCAAAATCAGAGTCAGAGTCTGAGTCACAGTTAGAGTCATAGTCAGAGTCAGAGTCAGAGTCAGAGTCAGAGTCAGAGTCAGATTCCGAGTCAGAGTCAGAGTCAGAGTCCGAACCAGGGTCAGGTCGGAGTCAGAGTCAGAGTCAGAGTCAGAGTCCGAGTCTGAGTCGGGTTAGAGTCAGAGTCACAGTCAGAGCCAGAGTCAGAGACAGAGTCAGAGCCAGAGTCGGAGTCAGAGTCAGAGTCAGAGTCAGAGTCAGAGTCAGAGTCAGAGTCAGAGTCAGAGTCCGAGTCAGGGTCAGGTCAGAGTCAGAGTCAGAGTCAGAGTCAGAGTCAGAGTCAGGGTCAGGTCAGAGTCAGAGTCAGAGTCGGTGTCAGGGTCAGGTCAGAGTCAGACTCAGAGTCAGAGCGAGAGTCGGAGTCAGAGTCAAAGTCAGAGTCAGAGTCAAAGTCCGAGTCAGGGTCGGGTCAGAGTCAAAGTCCGAGTCAGAGTCACAGTCACAGTCAGAGTCGGAGTCAGAGTTAGAGTCAGAGTCAGAGTCAGCGTCCGAGTCAGAGTCGAAGTCAGAGTCAGAGTCGGAGTCAGAGTCAGAGTCAGAGTCAGAGTCAGAGTCAGAGTCAGAGTCCGAGTCAGGGTCAGGTCAGAGTCAGAGTCAGAGTCAGAGTCCGAGCCAGGGTCAGGTCGAAGTCAGAGTCAGAGTCAGAGTCAGAGTCAGAGTCAGAGTCAGAGTCAGAGTCAGAGTCAGAATCAGAGTCTGATTCAGAGTCAGAGTCAGAGTCAGAGTCAGAGTCAGAGTCAGAGTCAGAGTCAGAGTCAGATTCAGAGTCAGAGTCAGAGTCAGAGTCCGAGCCAGGGTCAGGTCAGAGTCAGAGTCAGAGTTAGAGTCAGAGTCAGAGTCAGCGTCCGAGTCAGAGTCGAAGTCAGAGTCAGAGTCGGAGTCAGAGTCAGAGTCAGAGTCAGAGTCAGAGTCAGAGTCAGAGTCAGAGTCAGAGTCAGAGTCCGAGCCAGGGTCAGGTCGGAGTCAGAGTCAGAGTCAGAGTCAGAGTCAGAGTCAGAGTCAGAGTCAGCGTCAGAGTCAGAGTCAGAGTCAGATTCAGAGTCAGAGTCTGATTCAGAGTCAGAGTCAGAGTCAGAGTCAGAGTCAGAGTCAGAGTCAGAGTCAGAGTCAGAGTCAGAGTCAAAATCAGAGTCAGAGTCTGAGTCACAGTTAGAGTCAGAGTCAGAGTCAGAGTCAGAGTCAGAGTCAGAGTCAGAGTCAGATTCCGAGTCAGAGTCAGAGTCAGAGTCCGAGCCAGGGTCAGGTCGGAGTCAGAGTCAGAGTCAGAGTCAGAGTCCGAGTCAGAGTCAGAGTTAGAGTCAGTGACAGAGTCAGAGTCATGATGTCGGAGTCAGAGTAAGTGTCAAAGTCGGAGTCATGAAGTTGGAGTCCGAGTCAGAGTCCGAGTCATAGTCATGAGGTCAAAGTCAGAGTCATAGTCAGAGTCAGAGTCAGCGTCCGAGTCAGAGTCGAAGTCAGAGTCAGAGTCAGAGTCAGAGTCAGAGTCAGAGTCCAAGTCAGGGTCGGGTTAGAGTCAGAGTCAGAGTCAGAGTCAGAGTCAGAGTCAGATTCCGAGTCTGGGTCGGGTTAGAGTCAGAGTCACAGTCAGAGCCAGAGTCAGAGTCAGAGTCAGAGCCAGAGTCGGACTCAGAGTCAGAGTCAGAGTCAGAGTCAGAGTCAGAGTCAGAGTCCGAGTCTGGGTCGGGTTAAAGTCAGAGTCAGAGTCAGAGTCAGAGTCAGAGTCAGAGTCCGAGCCAGGGTCAGGTCGGAGTCAGAGTCAGAGTCAGAGTCAGAGTCAGAGTCAGAGTCAGAGTCAGAGTCAGAGTCAGAGTCAGAGTCAGAATCAGAGTCAGAGTCTGATTCAGAGTCAGGGTCAGAGTCAGAGTCAGAGTCAGAGTCAGAGTCAGAGTCAGAGACAGAGTCAGAGCCAGAGTCAGAGTCAGAGTCAGAGTCAGAGCCAGAGTCAGAGTCAGAGTCAGAGTCAAAATCAGAGTCAGAGTATGAGTCAGAGTTAGAGTCAGAGTTAGAGTCAGAGTCAGAGTCAGAGTCAGAGTCAGAGTCAGAGTCAGAGTCAGAGTCAGAGTCAGAGTCAGAGTCAGAGTCTGAGCCAGGGTCAGGTCGGAGTCAGAGTAAGAGTCAAAGTCGGAGTCATGGAGTTCGAGTCCGAGTCAGAGTCCGAGTCATAGTCATGAGGTCAAAGTCAGAGTCATAGTCAAGGTCAGAGTCAGCGTCCGAGTCAGCGTCGAAGTCAGAGTCAGAGTCAGAGTCAGAGTCAGAGTCAGAGATAAAGACAGAGTCGGTGTCAGGGTCAGGTCAGAGTCAGAGTCAGAGTCAAAGTCAGAGTCAGAGCGAGAGTCGGAGTCAGAGTCAAAGTCAGAGTCAGAGTCAAAATCCGAGTCAGGGTCGGGTCAGAGTCAGAGTTAGAGTCAGAGTCGGTGTCAGGGTCAGGTCAGAGTCAGAGTCAGAGTCATAGCGAGAGTCGGAGTCAGAGTCAGAGTCAGAGTCAGAGCCAGAGTCAGAGTCAGAGTCAGAGTCAGAGTCGGAGTCAGAGTCAGAGTCAGAGTCAGAGTCAGAGTCCGAGTCAGGGTCAGGGTCAGAGTCAGATGCAGAGTCGAAGTCAGAGTCAGAGTCAGAGTCAGAGTCAGAGTCGGAGTCAGAGTCAGAGTCCGAGTCTGGGTCTGGTTAGAGTCAGAGTCAGAGTCAGAGTCAGAGTCCGAGGCAGGGTCAGGTCGGAGTCAGAGTCAGAGTCAGAGTCAGAGTCAGAGTCAGAGTCAGAGTCAGCGTCAGAGTCAGAGTCAGAGTCAGATTCAGAGTCAGTGTCTGATTCAGAGTCAGAGTCAGAGTCAGAGTCAGAGTCAGAGTCAGAGTCAGAGTCAGAGTCAGAGTCAGAGTCAGAGTCAAAATCAGAGTCAGAGTCTGAGTCACAGTTAGAGTCATAGTCAGAGTCAGAGTCAGAGTCAGAGTCAGAGTCAGAGTCAGCGTCAGAGTCAGAGTCAGAGTCAGATTCAGAGTCAGTGTCTGATTCAGAGTCAGAGTCAGAGTCAGAGTCAGAGTCAGAGTCAGAGTCAGAGTCAGAGTCAGAGTCAGAGTCAGAGTCAAAATCAGAGTCAGAGTCTGAGTCACAGTTAGAGTCATAGTCAGAGTCAGAGTCAGAGTCAGAGTCAGAGTCAGAGTCAGATTCCGAGTCAGAGTCAGAGTCAGAGTCCGAACCAGGGTCAGGTCGGAGTCAGAGTCAGAGTCAGAGTCAGAGTCCGAGTCTGAGTCGGGTTAGAGTCAGAGTCACAGTCAGAGCCAGAGTCAGAGACAGAGTCAGAGCCAGAGTCGGAGTCAGAGTCAGAGTCAGAGTCAGAGTCAGAGTCAGAGTCAGAGTCAGAGTCAGAGTCCGAGTCAGGGTCAGGTCAGAGTCAGAGTCAGAGTCAGAGTCAGAGTCAGAGTCAGGGTCAGGTCGGAGTCAGAGTCAGAGTCAGAGTCAGAGTCAGAGTCAGAGTCAGAGTCAGCGTCAGAGTCAGAGTCAGAGTCAGATTCAGAGTCAGAGTCTGATTCAGAGTCAGAGTCAGAGTCAGAGTCAGAGTCAGAGTCAGAGTCAGAGTCAGAGTCAGAGTCAGAGTCAAAATCAGAGTCAGAGTCTGAGTCACAGTTAGAGTCAGAGTCAGAGTCAGAGTCAGAGTCAGAGTCAGAGTCAGAGTCAGCGTCAGAGTCAGAGTCAGAGTCAGATTCAGAGTCAGAGTCTGATTCAGAGTCAGAGTCAGAGTCAGAGTCAGAGTCAGAGTCAGAGTCAGAGTCAGAGTCAGAGTCAGAGTCAAAATCAGAGTCAGAGTCTGAGTCACAGTTAGAGTCAGAGTCAGAGTCAGAGTCAGAGTCAGAGTCAGAGTCAGAGTCAGATTCCGAGTCAGAGTCAGAGTCAGAGTCCGAGCCAGGGTCAGGTCGGAGTCAGAGTCAGAGTCAGAGTCAGAGTCCGAGTCAGAGTCAGAGTTAGAGTCAGTGACAGAGTCAGAGTCATGATGTCGGAGTCAGAGTAAGTGTCAAAGTCGGAGTCATGAAGTTGGAGTCCGAGTCAGAGTCCGAGTCATAGTCATGAGGTCAAAGTCAGAGTCATAGTCAGAGTCAGAGTCAGCGTCCGAGTCAGAGTCGAAGTCAGAGTCAGAGTCAGAGTCAGAGTCAGAGTCAGAGTCCAAGTCAGGGTCGGGTTAGAGTCAGAGTCAGAGTCAGAGTCAGAGTCAGAGTCAGATTCCGAGTCTGGGTCGGGTTAGAGTCAGAGTCACAGTCAGAGCCAGAGTCAGAGTCAGAGTCAGAGCCAGAGTCGGACTCAGAGTCAGAGTCAGAGTCAGAGTCAGAGTCAGAGTCAGAGTCCGAGTCTGGGTCGGGTTAAAGTCAGAGTCAGAGTCAGAGTCAGAGTCAGAGTCAGAGTCCGAGCCAGGGTCAGGTCGGAGTCAGAGTCAGAGTCAGAGTCAGAGTCAGAGTCAGAGTCAGAGTCAGAGTCAGAGTCAGAGTCAGAGTCAGAATCAGAGTCAGAGTCTGATTCAGAGTCAGGGTCAGAGTCAGAGTCAGAGTCAGAGTCAGAGTCAGAGTCAGAGACAGAGTCAGAGCCAGAGTCAGAGTCAGAGTCAGAGTCAGAGCCAGAGTCAGAGTCAGAGTCAGAGTCAAAATCAGAGTCAGAGTATGAGTCAGAGTTAGAGTCAGAGTTAGAGTCAGAGTCAGAGTCAGAGTCAGAGTCAGAGTCAGAGTCAGAGTCAGAGTCAGAGTCAGAGTCAGAGTCAGAGTCTGAGCCAGGGTCAGGTCGGAGTCAGAGTAAGAGTCAAAGTCGGAGTCATGGAGTTCGAGTCCGAGTCAGAGTCCGAGTCATAGTCATGAGGTCAAAGTCAGAGTCATAGTCAAGGTCAGAGTCAGCGTCCGAGTCAGCGTCGAAGTCAGAGTCAGAGTCAGAGTCAGAGTCAGAGTCAGAGATAAAGACAGAGTCGGTGTCAGGGTCAGGTCAGAGTCAGAGTCAGAGTCAAAGTCAGAGTCAGAGCGAGAGTCGGAGTCAGAGTCAAAGTCAGAGTCAGAGTCAAAATCCGAGTCAGGGTCGGGTCAGAGTCAGAGTTAGAGTCAGAGTCGGTGTCAGGGTCAGGTCAGAGTCAGAGTCAGAGTCATAGCGAGAGTCGGAGTCAGAGTCAGAGTCAGAGTCAGAGCCAGAGTCAGAGTCAGAGTCAGAGTCAGAGTCGGAGTCAGAGTCAGAGTCAGAGTCAGAGTCAGAGTCCGAGTCAGGGTCAGGGTCAGAGTCAGATGCAGAGTCGAAGTCAGAGTCAGAGTCAGAGTCAGAGTCAGAGTCGGAGTCAGAGTCAGAGTCCGAGTCTGGGTCTGGTTAGAGTCAGAGTCAGAGTCAGAGTCAGAGTCCGAGGCAGGGTCAGGTCGGAGTCAGAGTCAGAGTCAGAGTCAGAGTCAGAGTCAGAGTCAGAGTCAGCGTCAGAGTCAGAGTCAGAGTCAGATTCAGAGTCAGTGTCTGATTCAGAGTCAGAGTCAGAGTCAGAGTCAGAGTCAGAGTCAGAGTCAGAGTCAGAGTCAGAGTCAGAGTCAGAGTCAAAATCAGAGTCAGAGTCTGAGTCACAGTTAGAGTCATAGTCAGAGTCAGAGTCAGAGTCAGAGTCAGAGTCAGAGTCAGCGTCAGAGTCAGAGTCAGAGTCAGATTCAGAGTCAGTGTCTGATTCAGAGTCAGAGTCAGAGTCAGAGTCAGAGTCAGAGTCAGAGTCAGAGTCAGAGTCAGAGTCAGAGTCAGAGTCAAAATCAGAGTCAGAGTCTGAGTCACAGTTAGAGTCATAGTCAGAGTCAGAGTCAGAGTCAGAGTCAGAGTCAGAGTCAGATTCCGAGTCAGAGTCAGAGTCAGAGTCCGAACCAGGGTCAGGTCGGAGTCAGAGTCAGAGTCAGAGTCAGAGTCCGAGTCTGAGTCGGGTTAGAGTCAGAGTCACAGTCAGAGCCAGAGTCAGAGACAGAGTCAGAGCCAGAGTCGGAGTCAGAGTCAGAGTCAGAGTCAGAGTCAGAGTCAGAGTCAGAGTCAGAGTCAGAGTCCGAGTCAGGGTCAGGTCAGAGTCAGAGTCAGAGTCAGAGTCAGAGTCAGAGTCAGGGTCAGGTCAGAGTCAGAGTCAGAGTCGGTGTCAGGGTCAGGTCAGAGTCAGACTCAGAGTCAGAGCGAGAGTCGGAGTCAGAGTCAAAGTCAGAGTCAGAGTCAAAGTCCGAGTCAGGGTCGGGTCAGAGTCAAAGTCCGAGTCAGAGTCACAGTCACAGTCAGAGTCGGAGTCAGAGTTAGAGTCAGAGTCAGAGTCAGCGTCCGAGTCAGAGTCGAAGTCAGAGTCAGAGTCGGAGTCAGAGTCAGAGTCAGAGTCAGAGTCAGAGTCAGAGTCAGAGTCAGAGTCAGAGTCCGAGTCAGGGTCAGGTCAGAGTCAGAGTCAGAGTCAGAGTCCGAGCCAGGGTCAGGTCGAAGTCAGAGTCAGAGTCAGAGTCAGAGTCAGAGTCAGAGTCAGAGTCAGAGTCAGAGTCAGAATCAGAGTCTGATTCAGAGTCAGAGTCAGAGTCAGAGTCAGAGTCAGAGTCAGAGTCAGAGTCAGAGTCAGATTCAGAGTCAGAGTCAGAGTCAGAGTCCGAGCCAGGGTCAGGTCAGAGTCAGAGTCAGAGTTAGAGTCAGAGTCAGAGTCAGCGTCCGAGTCAGAGTCGAAGTCAGAGTCAGAGTCGGAGTCAGAGTCAGAGTCAGAGTCAGAGTCAGAGTCAGAGTCAGAGTCAGAGTCAGAGTCCGAGCCAGGGTCAGGTCGGAGTCAGAGTCAGAGTCAGAGTCAGAGTCAGAGTCAGAGTCAGAGTCAGCGTCAGAGTCAGAGTCAGAGTCAGATTCAGAGTCAGAGTCTGATTCAGAGTCAGAGTCAGAGTCAGAGTCAGAGTCAGAGTCAGAGTCAGAGTCAGAGTCAGAGTCAGAGTCAAAATCAGAGTCAGAGTCTGAGTCACAGTTAGAGTCAGAGTCAGAGTCAGAGTCAGAGTCAGAGTCAGAGTCAGAGTCAGAGTCAGATTCCGAGTCAGAGTCAGAGTCAGAGTCCGAGCCAGGGTCAGGTCGGAGTCAGAGTCAGAGTCAGAGTCAGAGTCCGAGTCAGAGTCAGAGTTAGAGTCAGTGACAGAGTCAGAGTCATGATGTCGGAGTCAGAGTAAGTGTCAAAGTCGGAGTCATGAAGTTGGAGTCCGAGTCAGAGTCCGAGTCATAGTCATGAGGTCAAAGTCAGAGTCATAGTCAGAGTCAGAGTCAGCGTCCGAGTCAGAGTCGAAGTCAGAGTCAGAGTCAGAGTCAGAGTCAGAGTCAGAGTCCAAGTCAGGGTCGGGTTAGAGTCAGAGTCAGAGTCAGAGTCAGAGTCAGAGTCAGATTCCGAGTCTGGGTCGGGTTAGAGTCAGAGTCACAGTCAGAGCCAGAGTCAGAGTCAGAGTCAGAGCCAGAGTCGGACTCAGAGTCAGAGTCAGAGTCAGAGTCAGAGTCAGAGTCAGAGTCCGAGTCTGGGTCGGGTTAAAGTCAGAGTCAGAGTCAGAGTCAGAGTCAGAGTCAGAGTCCGAGCCAGGGTCAGGTCGGAGTCAGAGTCAGAGTCAGAGTCAGAGTCAGAGTCAGAGTCAGAGTCAGAGTCAGAGTCAGAGTCAGAGTCAGAATCAGAGTCAGAGTCTGATTCAGAGTCAGGGTCAGAGTCAGAGTCAGAGTCAGAGTCAGAGTCAGAGTCAGAGACAGAGTCAGAGCCAGAGTCAGAGTCAGAGTCAGAGTCAGAGCCAGAGTCAGAGTCAGAGTCAGAGTCAAAATCAGAGTCAGAGTATGAGTCAGAGTTAGAGTCAGAGTTAGAGTCAGAGTCAGAGTCAGAGTCAGAGTCAGAGTCAGAGTCAGAGTCAGAGTCAGAGTCAGAGTCAGAGTCAGAGTCTGAGCCAGGGTCAGGTCGGAGTCAGAGTCAGAGTCAGAGTCAGAGTCAGAGTCAGAGTCAGAGTCAGAGTCAGAGTCAGAGTCAGAGTCAGAATCAGAGTCAGAGTCTGATTCAGAGTCAGGGTCAGAGTCAGAGTCAGAGTCAGAGTCAGAGTCAGAGTCAGAGTCAGAGTCAGAGCCAGAGTCAGAGTCAGAGTCAGAGTCAGAGTCAGAGTCAGAGTCAGAGTCAGAGTCAAAATCAGAGTCAGAGTATGAGTCAGAGTTAGAGTCAGAGTCAGAGTCAGAGTCAGAGTCAGAGTCAGAGTCAGAGTCAGAGTCAGAGTCAGAGTCAGAGTCAGAGTCAGAGTCCGAGTCAGGGTCAGGTCAGAGTCAGAGTCAGAGTCAGAGTCAGAGTCAGAGTCAGAGTCAGAGTCAGAGTCAGAGTCAGAGTCAGGGTCAGGTCAGAGTCAGAGTCAGAGTCGGTGTCAGGGTCAGGTCAGAGTCAGACTCAGAGTCAGAGCGAGAGTCGGAGTCAGAGTCAAAGTCAGAGTCAGAGTCAAAGTCCGAGTCAGGGTCGGGTCAGAGTCAAAGTCCGAGTCAGAGTCACAGTCACAGTCAGAGTCGGAGTCAGAGTTAGAGTCAGAGTCAGAGTCAGAGTCAGAGTCAGAGCCAGAGTCAGAGTCAGAGTCAGAGTCAGAGTCAGAGTCAGAGTCAGAGTCAGAGTCAGGGTCAGGTCAGAGTCAGAGTCAAAGTCGGTGTCAGGGTCAGGTCAGAGTCAGACTCAGAGTCAGAGCGAGAGTCGGAGTCAGAGTCAAAGTCAGAGTCAGAGTCGTGATGTCGGAGTCAGAGTAAGAGTCAAAGTCGGAGTCATGAAGTTCGAGTCCGAGTCAGAGTCCGAGTCATAGTCATGAGGTCAAAGTCAGAGTCATAGTCAGAGTCAGAGTCAGCGTCCGAGTCAGAGTCAGAGTCAAAGTCCGAGTCAGGGTCGGGTCAGAGTCAAAGTCCGAGTCAGAGTCAGATTCACAGTCAGAGTCGGAGTCAGAGTTAGAGTCAGAGTCAGAGTCAGAGTCAGAGTCAGAGTCAGAGTCAGAGTCAGAGTCAGAGTCAGAGTCAGAGTCAGGGTCAGGTCAGAGTCAGAGTCAGAGTCGGTGTCAGGGTCAGGTCAGAGTCAGAGTCAGAGTCAGTGCGAGAGTCGGAGTCAGAGTCAAAGTCAGAGTCAGAGTCAAAGTCCGAGTCAGGGTCGGGTCAGAGTCAAAGTCCGAGTCAGAGTCACAGTCACAGTCAGAGTCGGAGTCAGAGTTAGAGTCAGAGTCAGAGTCAGCGTCCGAGTCAGAGTCGAAGTCAGAGTCAGAGTCGGAGTCAGAGTCAAAGTCAGAGTCCGAGTCAGTGTCAGGTCAGAGTCAGAGTCAGAGTCAGAGTCAGAGTCCGAGCCAGGGTCAGGTCGGAGTCAGAGTCAGAGTCAGAGTCAGAGTCAGAGTCAGAGTCAGAGTCAGCGTCAGAGTCAGAGTCAGAGTCAGATTCAGAGTCAGAGTCAGAGTCAGAGTCCGAGTCAGGGTCAGGCCAGAGTCACAGTCAGAGTCAGAGTCAGCGTCAGAGTCATGATGTCGGAGTCAGAGTAAGAGTCAAAGTCGGAGTCATGGAGTTCGAGTCCGAGTCAGAGTCCGAGTCATAGTCATGAGGTCAAAGTCAGAGTCATAGTCAAGGTCAGAGTCAGCGTCCGAGTCAGCGTCGAAGTCAGAGTCAGAGTCAGAGTCAGAGTCAGAGTCAGAGATAAAGACAGAGTCGGTGTCAGGGTCAGGTCAGAGTCAGAGTCAGAGTCAAAGTCAGAGTCAGAGCGAGAGTCGGAGTCAGAGTCAAAGTCAGAGTCAGAGTCAAAGTCCGAGTCAGGGTCGGGTCAGAGTCAGAGTTAGAGTCAGAGTCGGTGTCAGGGTCAGGTCAGAGTCAGAGTCAGAGTCATAGCGAGAGTCGGAGTCAGAGTCAGAGTCAGAGTCAGAGCCAGAGTCAGAGTCAGAGTCAGAGTCAGAGTCGGAGTCAGAGTCAGAGTCAGAGTCAGAGTCAGAGTCCGAGTCAGGGTCAGGGTCAGAGTCAGATGCAGAGTCGAAGTCAGAGTCAGAGTCAGAGTCAGAGTCAGAGTCGGAGTCAGAGTCAGAGTCCGAGTCTGGGTCTGGTTAGAGTCAGAGTCAGAGTCAGAGTCAGAGTCCGAGGCAGGGTCAGGTCGGAGTCAGAGTCAGAGTCAGAGTCAGAGTCAGAGTCAGAGTCAGAGTCAGCGTCAGAGTCAGAGTCAGAGTCAGATTCAGAGTCAGTGTCTGATTCAGAGTCAGAGTCAGAGTCAGAGTCAGAGTCAGAGTCAGAGTCAGAGTCAGAGTCAGAGTCAGAGTCAAAATCAGAGTCAGAGTCTGAGTCACAGTTAGAGTCATAGTCAGAGTCAGAGTCAGAGTCAGAGTCAGAGTCAGAGTCAGATTCCGAGTCAGAGTCAGAGTCAGAGTCCGAACCAGGGTCAGGTCGGAGTCAGAGTCAGAGTCAGAGTCAGAGTCCGAGTCTGAGTCGGGTTAGAGTCAGAGTCACAGTCAGAGCCAGAGTCAGAGACAGAGTCAGAGCCAGAGTCGGAGTCAGAGTCAGAGTCAGAGTCAGAGTCAGAGTCAGAGTCAGAGTCAGAGTCAGAGTCCGAGTCAGGGTCAGGTCAGAGTCAGAGTCAGAGTCAGAGTCAGAGTCAGAGTCCGAGCCAGGGTCAGGTCGAAGTCAGAGTCAGAGTCAGAGTCAGAGTCAGAGTCAGAGTCAGAGTCAGAGTCAGAGTCAGAGTCAGAATCAGAGTCTGATTCAGAGTCAGAGTCAGAGTCAGAGTCAGAGTCAGAGTCAGAGTCAGAGTCAGAGTCAGAGTCAGATTCAGAGTCAGAGTCAGAGTCAGAGTCCGAGTCAGGGTCAGGCCAGAGTCATAGTCAGAGTCAGAGTCAGCGTCAGAGTCGTGATGTCGGAGTCAGAGTAAGAGTCAAAGTCGGAGTCATGAAGTTCGAGTCCGAGTCAGAGTCCGAGTCATAGTCATGAGGTCAAAGTCAGAGTCATAGTCAGAGTCAGAGTCAGCGTCCGAGTCAGAGTCGAAGTCAGAGTCAGAGTCAGAGTCAGAGTCAGAGTCAGAGTCAGAGTCAGAGTTAGAGTCAGAGTCGGTGTCAGGGTCAGGTCAGAGTCAGAGTCAGAGTCAGAGCGAGAGTCGGAGTCAGAGTCAAAGTCAGAGTCAGAGTCAAAGTCCGAGTCAGGGTCGGGTCAGAGTCAAAGTCCGAGTCAGAGTCGGAGTCACAGTCAGAGTCGGAGTCAGAGTTAGAGTCAGAGTCAGAGTCAGAGTCAGAGTCAGAGCCAGAGTCAGAGTCAGAGTCAGAGTCAGAGTCAGAGTCAGAGTCAGAGTCAGAGTCAGGGTCAGGTCAGAGTCAGAGTCAGAGTCGGTGTCAGGGTCAGGTCAGAGTCAGACTCAGAGTCAGAGCGAGAGTCGGAGTCAGAGTCAAAGTCAGAGTCAGAGTCAAAGTCCGAGTCAGGGTCGGGTCAGAGTCAAAGTCCGAGTCAGAGTCACAGTCACAGTCAGAGTCGGAGTCAGAGTTAGAGTCAGAGTCAGAGTCAGCGTCCGAGTCAGAGTCGAAGTCAGAGTCAGAGTCGGAGTCAGAGTCAGAGTCAGAGTCAGAGTCAGAGTCAGAGTCAGAGTCAGAGTCAGAGTCCGAGTCAGGGTCAGGTCAGAGTCAGAGTCAGAGTCAGAGTCCGAGCCAGGGTCAGGTCGAAGTCAGAGTCAGAGTCAGAGTCAGAGTCAGAGTCAGAGTCAGAGTCAGAGTCAGAGTCAGAATCAGAGTCTGATTCAGAGTCAGAGTCAGAGTCAGAGTCAGAGTCAGAGTCAGAGTCAGAGTCAGAGTCAGAGTCAGATTCAGAGTCAGAGTCAGAGTCAGAGTCCGAGTCAGGGTCAGGCCAGAGTCATAGTCAGAGTCAGAGTCAGCGTCAGAGTCGTGATGTCGGAGTCAGAGTAAGAGTCAAAGTCGGAGTCATGAAGTTCGAGTCCGAGTCAGAGTCCGAGTCATAGTCATGAGGTCAAAGTCAGAGTCAGAGTCAGAGTCAGAGTCAGAGTCAGAGTCAGAGTCCGAGTCAGGGTCAGGTCAGAGTCAGAGTCAGAGTCAGAGTCAGAGTCAGAGTCCGAGTCAGGGTCAGGGTCAGAGTCAGATGCAGAGTCGAAGTCAGAGTCAGAGTCAGAGTCAGAGTCAGAGTTAGAGTCAGAGTCAGAGTCCGAGTCTGGGTCTGGTTAGAGTCAGAGTCAGAGTCAGAGTCAGAGTCCGAGCCAGGGTCAGGTCGAAGTCAGAGTCAGAGTCAGAGTCAGAGTCAGAGTCAGAGTCAGAGTCAGCGTCAGAGTCAGAGTCAGAGTCAGATTCAGAGTCAGAGTCTGATTCAGAGTCAGAGTCAGAGTCAGAGTCAGAGTCAGAGTCAGAGTCAGAGTCAGAGTCAGAGTCAAAATCAGAGTCAGAGTCTGAGTCACAGTTAGAGTCAGAGTCAGAGTCAGAGTCAGAGTCAGAGTCAGAGTCAGAGTCAGATTCCGAGTCAGAGTCAGAGTCAGAGTCCGAGCCAGGGTCAGGTCGGAGTCAGAGTCAGAGTCAGAGTCAGAGTCCGAGTCAGAGTCAGAGTTAGAGTCAGTGACAGAGTCAGAGTCATGATGTCGGAGTCAGAGTAAGTGTCAAAGTCGGAGTCATGAAGTTGGAGTCCGAGTCAGAGTCCGAGTCATAGTCATGAGGTCAAAGTCAGAGTCATAGTCAGAGTCAGAGTCAGCGTCCGAGTCAGAGTCGAAGTCAGAGTCAGAGTCAGAGTCAGAGTCAGAGTCAGAGTCCAAGTCAGGGTCGGGTTAGAGTCAGAGTCAGAGTCAGAGTCAGAGTCAGAGTCAGAGTCCGAGTCTGGGTCGGGTTAGAGTCAGAGTCACAGTCAGAGCCAGAGTCAGAGTCAGAGTCAGAGCCAGAGTCGGACTCAGAGTCAGAGTCAGAGTCAGAGTCAGAGTCAGAGTCAGAGTCCGAGTCTGGGTCGGGTTAAAGTCAGAGTCAGAGTCAGAGTCAGAGTCAGAGTCAGAGTCCGAGCCAGGGTCAGAGTTAGAGTCAGAGTCAGAGTCAGCGTCCGAGTCAGAGTCGAAGTCAGAGTCAGAGTCGGAGTCAGAGTCAGAGTCAGAGTCAGAGTCAGAGTCAGAGTCAGAGTCAGAGTCAGAGTCCGAGCCAGGGTCAGGTCGGAGTCAGAGTCAGAGTCAGAGTCAGAGTCAGAGTCAGAGTCAGAGTCAGCGTCAGAGTCAGAGTCAGAGTCAGATTCAGAGTCAGAGTCTGATTCAGAGTCAGAGTCAGAGTCAGAGTCAGAGTCAGAGTCAGAGTCAGAGTCAGAGTCAGAGTCAGAGTCAAAATCAGAGTCAGAGTCTGAGTCACAGTTAGAGTCAGAGTCAGAGTCAGAGTCAGAGTCAGAGTCAGAGTCAGAGTCAGAGTCAGATTCCGAGTCAGAGTCAGAGTCAGAGTCCGAGCCAGGGTCAGGTCGGAGTCAGAGTCAGAGTCAGAGTCAGAGTCCGAGTCAGAGTCAGAGTTAGAGTCAGTGACAGAGTCAGAGTCATGATGTCGGAGTCAGAGTAAGTGTCAAAGTCGGAGTCATGAAGTTGGAGTCCGAGTCAGAGTCCGAGTCATAGTCATGAGGTCAAAGTCAGAGTCATAGTCAGAGTCAGAGTCAGCGTCCGAGTCAGAGTCGAAGTCAGAGTCAGAGTCAGAGTCAGAGTCAGAGTCAGAGTCCAAGTCAGGGTCGGGTTAGAGTCAGAGTCAGAGTCAGAGTCAGAGTCAGAGTCAGATTCCGAGTCTGGGTCGGGTTAGAGTCAGAGTCACAGTCAGAGCCAGAGTCAGAGTCAGAGTCAGAGCCAGAGTCGGACTCAGAGTCAGAGTCAGAGTCAGAGTCAGAGTCAGAGTCAGAGTCCGAGTCTGGGTCGGGTTAAAGTCAGAGTCAGAGTCAGAGTCAGAGTCAGAGTCAGAGTCCGAGCCAGGGTCAGGTCGGAGTCAGAGTCAGAGTCAGAGTCAGAGTCAGAGTCAGAGTCAGAGTCAGAGTCAGAGTCAGAGTCAGAGTCAGAATCAGAGTCAGAGTCTGATTCAGAGTCAGGGTCAGAGTCAGAGTCAGAGTCAGAGTCAGAGTCAGAGTCAGAGACAGAGTCAGAGCCAGAGTCAGAGTCAGAGTCAGAGTCAGAGCCAGAGTCAGAGTCAGAGTCAGAGTCAAAATCAGAGTCAGAGTATGAGTCAGAGTTAGAGTCAGAGTTAGAGTCAGAGTCAGAGTCAGAGTCAGAGTCAGAGTCAGAGTCAGAGTCAGAGTCAGAGTCAGAGTCAGAGTCAGAGTCTGAGCCAGGGTCAGGTCGGAGTCAGAGTCAGAGTCAGAGTCAGAGTCAGAGTCAGAGTCAGAGTCAGAGTCAGAGTCAGAGTCAGAGTCAGAATCAGAGTCAGAGTCTGATTCAGAGTCAGGGTCAGAGTCAGAGTCAGAGTCAGAGTCAGAGTCAGAGTCAGAGTCAGAGTCAGAGCCAGAGTCAGAGTCAGAGTCAGAGTCAGAGTCAGAGTCAGAGTCAGAGTCAGAGTCAAAATCAGAGTCAGAGTATGAGTCAGAGTTAGAGTCAGAGTCAGAGTCAGAGTCAGAGTCAGAGTCAGAGTCAGAGTCAGAGTCAGAGTCAGAGTCAGAGTCAGAGTCAGAGTCCGAGTCAGGGTCAGGTCAGAGTCAGAGTCAGAGTCAGAGTCAGAGTCAGAGTCAGAGTCAGAGTCAGAGTCAGAGTCAGAGTCAGGGTCAGGTCAGAGTCAGAGTCAGAGTCGGTGTCAGGGTCAGGTCAGAGTCAGACTCAGAGTCAGAGCGAGAGTCGGAGTCAGAGTCAAAGTCAGAGTCAGAGTCAAAGTCCGAGTCAGGGTCGGGTCAGAGTCAAAGTCCGAGTCAGAGTCACAGTCACAGTCAGAGTCGGAGTCAGAGTTAGAGTCAGAGTCAGAGTCAGAGTCAGAGTCAGAGCCAGAGTCAGAGTCAGAGTCAGAGTCAGAGTCAGAGTCAGAGTCAGAGTCAGAGTCAGGGTCAGGTCAGAGTCAGAGTCAAAGTCGGTGTCAGGGTCAGGTCAGAGTCAGACTCAGAGTCAGAGCGAGAGTCGGAGTCAGAGTCAAAGTCAGAGTCAGAGTCGTGATGTCGGAGTCAGAGTAAGAGTCAAAGTCGGAGTCATGAAGTTCGAGTCCGAGTCAGAGTCCGAGTCATAGTCATGAGGTCAAAGTCAGAGTCATAGTCAGAGTCAGAGTCAGCGTCCGAGTCAGAGTCAGAGTCAAAGTCCGAGTCAGGGTCGGGTCAGAGTCAAAGTCCGAGTCAGAGTCAGATTCACAGTCAGAGTCGGAGTCAGAGTTAGAGTCAGAGTCAGAGTCAGAGTCAGAGTCAGAGTCAGAGTCAGAGTCAGAGTCAGAGTCAGAGTCAGAGTCAGGGTCAGGTCAGAGTCAGAGTCAGAGTCGGTGTCAGGGTCAGGTCAGAGTCAGAGTCAGAGTCAGTGCGAGAGTCGGAGTCAGAGTCAAAGTCAGAGTCAGAGTCAAAGTCCGAGTCAGGGTCGGGTCAGAGTCAAAGTCCGAGTCAGAGTCACAGTCACAGTCAGAGTCGGAGTCAGAGTTAGAGTCAGAGTCAGAGTCAGCGTCCGAGTCAGAGTCGAAGTCAGAGTCAGAGTCGGAGTCAGAGTCAAAGTCAGAGTCCGAGTCAGTGTCAGGTCAGAGTCAGAGTCAGAGTCAGAGTCAGAGTCCGAGCCAGGGTCAGGTCGGAGTCAGAGTCAGAGTCAGAGTCAGAGTCAGAGTCAGAGTCAGAGTCAGCGTCAGAGTCAGAGTCAGAGTCAGATTCAGAGTCAGAGTCAGAGTCAGAGTCCGAGTCAGGGTCAGGCCAGAGTCACAGTCAGAGTCAGAGTCAGCGTCAGAGTCATGATGTCGGAGTCAGAGTAAGAGTCAAAGTCGGAGTCATGGAGTTCGAGTCCGAGTCAGAGTCCGAGTCATAGTCATGAGGTCAAAGTCAGAGTCATAGTCAAGGTCAGAGTCAGCGTCCGAGTCAGCGTCGAAGTCAGAGTCAGAGTCAGAGTCAGAGTCAGAGTCAGAGATAAAGACAGAGTCGGTGTCAGGGTCAGGTCAGAGTCAGAGTCAGAGTCAAAGTCAGAGTCAGAGCGAGAGTCGGAGTCAGAGTCAAAGTCAGAGTCAGAGTCAAAGTCCGAGTCAGGGTCGGGTCAGAGTCAGAGTTAGAGTCAGAGTCGGTGTCAGGGTCAGGTCAGAGTCAGAGTCAGAGTCATAGCGAGAGTCGGAGTCAGAGTCAGAGTCAGAGTCAGAGCCAGAGTCAGAGTCAGAGTCAGAGTCAGAGTCGGAGTCAGAGTCAGAGTCAGAGTCAGAGTCAGAGTCCGAGTCAGGGTCAGGGTCAGAGTCAGATGCAGAGTCGAAGTCAGAGTCAGAGTCAGAGTCAGAGTCAGAGTCGGAGTCAGAGTCAGAGTCCGAGTCTGGGTCTGGTTAGAGTCAGAGTCAGAGTCAGAGTCAGAGTCCGAGGCAGGGTCAGGTCGGAGTCAGAGTCAGAGTCAGAGTCAGAGTCAGAGTCAGAGTCAGAGTCAGCGTCAGAGTCAGAGTCAGAGTCAGATTCAGAGTCAGTGTCTGATTCAGAGTCAGAGTCAGAGTCAGAGTCAGAGTCAGAGTCAGAGTCAGAGTCAGAGTCAGAGTCAGAGTCAGAGTCAAAATCAGAGTCAGAGTCTGAGTCACAGTTAGAGTCATAGTCAGAGTCAGAGTCAGAGTCAGAGTCAGAGTCAGAGTCAGATTCCGAGTCAGAGTCAGAGTCAGAGTCCGAACCAGGGTCAGGTCGGAGTCAGAGTCAGAGTCAGAGTCAGAGTCCGAGTCTGAGTCGGGTTAGAGTCAGAGTCACAGTCAGAGCCAGAGTCAGAGACAGAGTCAGAGCCAGAGTCGGAGTCAGAGTCAGAGTCAGAGTCAGAGTCAGAGTCAGAGTCAGAGTCAGAGTCAGAGTCCGAGTCAGGGTCAGGTCAGAGTCAGAGTCAGAGTCAGAGTCAGAGTCAGAGTCCGAGCCAGGGTCAGGTCGAAGTCAGAGTCAGAGTCAGAGTCAGAGTCAGAGTCAGAGTCAGAGTCAGAGTCAGAGTCAGAGTCAGAATCAGAGTCTGATTCAGAGTCAGAGTCAGAGTCAGAGTCAGAGTCAGAGTCAGAGTCAGAGTCAGAGTCAGAGTCAGATTCAGAGTCAGAGTCAGAGTCAGAGTCCGAGTCAGGGTCAGGCCAGAGTCATAGTCAGAGTCAGAGTCAGCGTCAGAGTCGTGATGTCGGAGTCAGAGTAAGAGTCAAAGTCGGAGTCATGAAGTTCGAGTCCGAGTCAGAGTCCGAGTCATAGTCATGAGGTCAAAGTCAGAGTCATAGTCAGAGTCAGAGTCAGCGTCCGAGTCAGAGTCGAAGTCAGAGTCAGAGTCAGAGTCAGAGTCAGAGTCAGAGTCAGAGTCAGAGTTAGAGTCAGAGTCGGTGTCAGGGTCAGGTCAGAGTCAGAGTCAGAGTCAGAGCGAGAGTCGGAGTCAGAGTCAAAGTCAGAGTCAGAGTCAAAGTCCGAGTCAGGGTCGGGTCAGAGTCAAAGTCCGAGTCAGAGTCGGAGTCACAGTCAGAGTCGGAGTCAGAGTTAGAGTCAGAGTCAGAGTCAGAGTCAGAGTCAGAGCCAGAGTCAGAGTCAGAGTCAGAGTCAGAGTCAGAGTCAGAGTCAGAGTCAGAGTCAGGGTCAGGTCAGAGTCAGAGTCAGAGTCGGTGTCAGGGTCAGGTCAGAGTCAGACTCAGAGTCAGAGCGAGAGTCGGAGTCAGAGTCAAAGTCAGAGTCAGAGTCAAAGTCCGAGTCAGGGTCGGGTCAGAGTCAAAGTCCGAGTCAGAGTCACAGTCACAGTCAGAGTCGGAGTCAGAGTTAGAGTCAGAGTCAGAGTCAGCGTCCGAGTCAGAGTCGAAGTCAGAGTCAGAGTCGGAGTCAGAGTCAGAGTCAGAGTCAGAGTCAGAGTCAGAGTCAGAGTCAGAGTCAGAGTCCGAGTCAGGGTCAGGTCAGAGTCAGAGTCAGAGTCAGAGTCCGAGCCAGGGTCAGGTCGAAGTCAGAGTCAGAGTCAGAGTCAGAGTCAGAGTCAGAGTCAGAGTCAGAGTCAGAGTCAGAATCAGAGTCTGATTCAGAGTCAGAGTCAGAGTCAGAGTCAGAGTCAGAGTCAGAGTCAGAGTCAGAGTCAGAGTCAGATTCAGAGTCAGAGTCAGAGTCAGAGTCCGAGTCAGGGTCAGGCCAGAGTCATAGTCAGAGTCAGAGTCAGCGTCAGAGTCGTGATGTCGGAGTCAGAGTAAGAGTCAAAGTCGGAGTCATGAAGTTCGAGTCCGAGTCAGAGTCCGAGTCATAGTCATGAGGTCAAAGTCAGAGTCAGAGTCAGAGTCAGAGTCAGAGTCAGAGTCAGAGTCCGAGTCAGGGTCAGGTCAGAGTCAGAGTCAGAGTCAGAGTCAGAGTCAGAGTCCGAGTCAGGGTCAGGGTCAGAGTCAGATGCAGAGTCGAAGTCAGAGTCAGAGTCAGAGTCAGAGTCAGAGTTAGAGTCAGAGTCAGAGTCCGAGTCTGGGTCTGGTTAGAGTCAGAGTCAGAGTCAGAGTCAGAGTCCGAGCCAGGGTCAGGTCGAAGTCAGAGTCAGAGTCAGAGTCAGAGTCAGAGTCAGAGTCAGAGTCAGCGTCAGAGTCAGAGTCAGAGTCAGATTCAGAGTCAGAGTCTGATTCAGAGTCAGAGTCAGAGTCAGAGTCAGAGTCAGAGTCAGAGTCAGAGTCAGAGTCAGAGTCAAAATCAGAGTCAGAGTCTGAGTCACAGTTAGAGTCAGAGTCAGAGTCAGAGTCAGAGTCAGAGTCAGAGTCAGAGTCAGATTCCGAGTCAGAGTCAGAGTCAGAGTCCGAGCCAGGGTCAGGTCGGAGTCAGAGTCAGAGTCAGAGTCAGAGTCCGAGTCAGAGTCAGAGTTAGAGTCAGTGACAGAGTCAGAGTCATGATGTCGGAGTCAGAGTAAGTGTCAAAGTCGGAGTCATGAAGTTGGAGTCCGAGTCAGAGTCCGAGTCATAGTCATGAGGTCAAAGTCAGAGTCATAGTCAGAGTCAGAGTCAGCGTCCGAGTCAGAGTCGAAGTCAGAGTCAGAGTCAGAGTCAGAGTCAGAGTCAGAGTCCAAGTCAGGGTCGGGTTAGAGTCAGAGTCAGAGTCAGAGTCAGAGTCAGAGTCAGAGTCCGAGTCTGGGTCGGGTTAGAGTCAGAGTCACAGTCAGAGCCAGAGTCAGAGTCAGAGTCAGAGCCAGAGTCGGACTCAGAGTCAGAGTCAGAGTCAGAGTCAGAGTCAGAGTCAGAGTCCGAGTCTGGGTCGGGTTAAAGTCAGAGTCAGAGTCAGAGTCAGAGTCAGAGTCAGAGTCCGAGCCAGGGTCAGGTCGGAGTCAGAGTCAGAGTCAGAGTCAGAGTCAGAGTCAGAGTCAGAGTCAGAGTCAGAGTCAGAGTCAGAGTCAGAATCAGAGTCAGAGTCTGATTCAGAGTCAGGGTCAGAGTCAGAGTCAGAGTCAGAGTCAGAGTCAGAGTCAGAGACAGAGTCAGAGCCAGAGTCAGAGTCAGAGTCAGAGTCAGAGCCAGAGTCAGAGTCAGAGTCAGAGTCAAAATCAGAGTCAGAGTATGAGTCAGAGTTAGAGTCAGAGTTAGAGTCAGAGTCAGAGTCAGAGTCAGAGTCAGAGTCAGAGTCAGAGTCAGAGTCAGAGTCAGAGTCAGAGTCAGAGTCAGAGTCCGAGCCAGGGTCAGGTCGGAGTCAGAGTCAGAGTCAGAGTCAGAGTCAGAGTCAGAGTCAGAGTCAGAGTCAGAGTCAGAGTCAGAGTCAGAATCAGAGTCAGAGTCTGATTCAGAGTCAGGGTCAGAGTCAGAGTCAGAGTCAGAGTCAGAGTCAGAGTCAGAGTCAGAGTCAGAGCCAGAGTCAGAGTCAGAGTCAGAGTCAGAGTCAGAGTCAGAGTCAGAGTCAGAGTCAAAATCAGAGTCAGAGTATGAGTCAGAGTTAGAGTCAGAGTCAGAGTCAGAGTCAGAGTCAGAGTCAGAGTCAGAGTCAGAGTCAGAGTCAGAGTCAGAGTCAGAGTCAGAGTCCGAGTCAGGGTCAGGTCAGAGTCAGAGTCAGAGTCAGAGTCAGTGACAGGGTCAGAGTCATGATGTCGGAGTCAGAGTAAGTGTCAAAGTCGGAGTCATGAAGTTGGAGTCCGAGTCAGAGTCCGAGTCATAGTCATGAGGTCAAAGTCAGAGTCATAGTCAGAGTCAGAGTCAGCGTCCGAGTCAGAGTCGAAGTCAGAGTCAGAGTCAGAGTCAGAGTCAGAGTCAGAGTCCAAGTCAGGGTCGGGTTAGAGTCAGAGTCAGAGTCAGAGTCAGAGTCAGAGTCAGAGTCCGAGTCTGGGTCGGGTTAGAGTCAGAGTCACAGTCAGAGCCAGAGTCAGAGTCAGAGTCAGAGCCAGAGTCGGACTCAGAGTCAGAGTCAGAGTCAGAGTCAGAGTCAGAGTCAGAGTCCGAGTCTGGGTCGGGTTAAAGTCAGAGTCAGAGTCAGAGTCAGAGTCAGAGTCAGAGTCCGAGCCAGGGTCAGGTCGGAGTCAGAGTCAGAGTCAGAGTCAGAGTCAGAGTCAGAGTCAGAGTCAGAGTCAGAGTCAGAGTCAGAGTCAGAATCAGAGTCAGAGTCTGATTCAGAGTCAGGGTCAGAGTCAGAGTCAGAGTCAGAGTCAGAGTCAGAGTCAGAGACAGAGTCAGAGCCAGAGTCAGAGTCAGAGTCAGAGTCAGAGCCAGAGTCAGAGTCAGAGTCAGAGTCAAAATCAGAGTCAGAGTATGAGTCAGAGTTAGAGTCAGAGTTAGAGTCAGAGTCAGAGTCAGAGTCAGAGTCAGAGTCAGAGTCAGAGTCAGAGTCAGAGTCAGAGTCAGAGTCAGAGTCAGAGTCAGAGTCCGAGCCAGGGTCAGGTCGGAGTCAGAGTCAGAGTCAGAGTCAGAGTCAGAGTCAGAGTCAGAGTCAGAGTCAGAGTCAGAGTCAGAGTCAGAATCAGAGTCAGAGTCTGATTCAGAGTCAGGGTCAGAGTCAGAGTCAGAGTCAGAGTCAGAGTCAGAGTCAGAGCCAGAGTCAGAGTCAGAGTCAGAGTCAGAGTCAGAGTCAGAGTCAGAGTCAGAGTCAAAATCAGAGTCAGAGTATGAGTCAGAGTTAGAGTCAGAGTCAGAGTCAGAGTCAGAGTCAGAGTCAGAGTCAGAGTCAGAGTCAGAGTCAGAGTCAGAGTCCGAGTCAGGGTCAGGTCAGAGTCAGAGTCAGAGTCAGAGTCAGTGACAGGGTCAGAGTCATGATGTCGGAGTCAGAGTAAGTGCAAAGTCGGAGTCATGAAGTTGGAGTCCGAGTCAGAGTCCGAGTCATAGTCATGAGGTCAAAGTCAGAGTCATAGTCAGAGTCAGAGTCAGCGTCCGAGTCAGAGTCGAAGTCAGAGTCAGAGTCAGAGTCAGAGTCAGATTCAGAGTCCAAGTCAGGGTCGGGTTAGAGTCAGAGTCAGAGTCAGAGTCAGAGTCAGAGTCAGAGTCCGAGTCAGGGTCAGGCCAGAGTCACAGTCAGAGTCAGAGTCAGCGTCAGAGTCAGAGTTAGAGTCAGAGTCAGATTCAGAGTCAGAGTCAGAGTCAGAGTCCGAGTCAGGGTCAGGCCAGAGTCACAGTCAGAGTCATAGTCAGCGTCAGAGTCATGATGTCGGAGTCAGAGTAAAAGTCAAAGTCGGAGTCATGGAGTTCGAGTCCGAGTCATAGTCATGAGGTCAAAGTCAGCGTCATAGTCAGAGTCAGAGTCAGCGTCCGAGTCAGCGTCGAAGTCAGAGTCAGAGTCAGAGTCAGAGTCAGAGTCAGAGTTAGAGACAGAGTCGGTGTCAGGGTCAGGTCAGAGTCAGAGTCAGAGTCAGAGTCAGAGTCAGAGCGAGAGTCGAAGTCAGAGTCAAAGTCAGAGTCAGAGTCAAAGTCCGAGTCAGGGTCGGGTCAGAGTCAGAGTTAGAGTCAGAGTCGGTGTCAGGGTCAGGTCAGAGTTAGAGTCAGAGTCATAGCGAGAGTCGGAGTCAGAGTCAGAGTCAGAGTCAGAGCCAGAGTCAGAGTCAGAGTGAGAGTCAGAGTCGGAGTCGGAGTCAGAGTCAGAGTCAGAGTCAGAGTCCGAGTCAGGGTCAGGGTCAGAGTCAGATGCAGAGTCGAAGTCAGAGTCAGAGTCAGAGTCAGAGTCAGAGTCAGAGTCAGAGTCAGAGTCCGAGTCTGGGTCTGGTTAGAGTCAGAGTCAGAGTCAGAGTCAGAGTCCGAGCCAGGGTCAGGTCGGAGTCAGAGTCAGAGTCAGAGTCAGAGTCAGAGTCAGAGTCAGAGTCAGCGTCAGAGTCAGAGTCAGAGTCAGAGTCAGAGTCAGAGTCAGAGTCAAAATCAGAGTCAGAGTCTGAGTCACAGTTAGAGTCAGAGTCAGAGTCAGAGTCAGAGTCAGAATCAGAGTCAGAGTCAGAGTCAGAGTCAGATTCCGAGTCAGAGTCAGAGTCCGAGCCAGGGTCAACTCGGAGTCAGAGTGAGAGTCAGAGTCAGAGTCCGAGTCTGAGTCGGGTTGGAGTCAGAGTCACAGTCAGAGCCAGAGTCAGAGACAGAGTCAGAGCCAGAGTCGGAGTCAGAGTCAGAGTCAGAGTCAGAGTCAGAGTCAGAGTCAGAGTCAGAGTCAGAGTCAGGGTCAGGTCAGAGTCAGAGTCAGAGTCGGTGTCAGGGTCAGGTCAGAGTCAGAGTCAGAGTCAGTGCGAGAGTCGGAGTCAGAGTCAAAGTCAGAGTCAGAGTCAAAGTCCGAGTCAGGGTCGGGTCAGAGTCAAAGTCCGAGTCAGAGTCACAGTCACAGTCAGAGTCGGAGTCAGAGTTAGAGTCAGAGTCAGAGTCAGCGTCCGAGTCAGAGTCGAAGTCAGAGTCAGAGTCGGAGTCAGAGTCAAAGTCGGAGTCCGAGTCAGTGTCAGGTCAGAGTCAGAGTCAGAGTCAGAGTCAGAGTCTGAGCCAGGGTCAGGTCGGAGTCAGAGTCAGAGTCAGAGTCAGAGTCAGAGTCAGAGTCAGAGTCAGCGTCAGAGTCAGAGTCAGAGTCAGATTCAGAGTCAGAGTCAGAGTCAGAGTCCGAGTCAGGGTCAGGCCAGAGTCACATTCAGAGTCAGAGTCAGCGTCAGAGTCATGATGTCGGAGTCAGAGTAAGAGTCAAAGTCGGAGTCATGGAGTTCGAGTCCGAGTCAGAGTCCGAGTCATAGTCATGAGGTCAAAGTCAGAGTCATAGTCAAGGTCAGAGTCAGCGTCCGAGTCAGCGTCGAAGTCAGAGTCAGAGTCAGAGTCAGAGTCAGAGTCAGAGTCAGAGTCTGATTCAGAGTCAGGGTCAGAGTCAGAGTCAGAGTCAGATTCAGAGTCAGAGTCAGAGACAGAGTCAGAGCCAGAGTCAGAGTCAGAGTCAGAGTCAGAGTCAGAGCCAGAGTCAGAGTCAGAGTCAGAGTCAAAATCAGAGTCAGAGTATGAGTCAGAGTTAGAGTCAGAGTTAGAGTCAGAGTCAGAGTCAGAGTCAGAGTCAGAGTCAGAGTCAGAGTCAGAGTCAGAGTCAGAGTCAGAGTCAGAGTCCGAGCCAGGGTCAGGTCGGAGTCAGAGTCAGAGTCAGAGTCAGAGTCAGAGTCAGAGTCAGAGTCAGAGTCAGAGTCAGAGTCAGAGTCAGAATCAGAGTCAGAGTCTGATTCAGAGTCAGGGTCAGAGTCAGAGTCAGAGTCAGAGTCAGAGTCAGAGTCAGAGTCAGAGTCAGAGCCAGAGTCAGAGTCAGAGTCAGAGTCAGAGTCAGAGTCAGAGTCAGAGTCAGAGTCAAAATCAGAGTCAGAGTATGAGTCAGAGTTAGAGTCAGAGTCAGAGTCAGAGTCAGAGTCAGAGTCAGAGTCAGAGTCAGAGTCAGAGTCAGAGTCAGAGTCAGATTCAGAGTCAGAGTCAGAGTCAGAGTCCGAGTCAGGGTCAGGCCAGAGTCATAGTCAGAGTCAGAGTCAGCGTCAGAGTCGTGATGTCGGAGTCAGAGTAAGAGTCAAAGTCGGGGTCATGAAGTTCGAGTCCGAGTCAGAGTCCGAGTCATAGTCATGAGGTCAAAGTCAGAGTCATAGTCAGAGTCAGAGTCAGCGTCCGAGTCAGAGTCGACGTCAGAGTCAGAGTCAGAGTCAGAGTCAGAGTCAGAGTCAGAGTCAGAGTTAGAGTCAGAGTCGGTGTCAGGCTCAGGTCAGAGTCAGAGTCAGAGTCAGAGCGAGAGTCGGAGTCAGAGTCAAAGTCAGAGTCAGAGTCAAAGTCCGAGTCAGGGTCGGGTCAGAGTCAAAGTCCGAGTCAGAGTCAGATTCACAGTCAGAGTCGGAGTCAGAGTTAGAGTCAGAGTCAGAGTCAGAGTCAGAGTCAGAGTCAGAGTCAGAGTCAGAGTCAGAGTCAGAGTCAGAGTCAGAGTCAGGGTCAGGTCAGAGTCAGAGTCAGAGTCGGTGTCAGGGTCAGGTCAGAGTCAGAGTCAGAGTCAGTGCGAGAGTCGGAGTCAGAGTCAAAGTCAGAGTCAGAGTCAAAGTCCGAGTCAGGGTCGGGTCAGAGTCAAAGTCCGAGTCAGAGTCACAGTCACAGTCAGAGTCGGAGTCAGAGTTAGAGTCAGAGTCAGAGTCAGCGTCCGAGTCAGAGTCGAAGTCAGAGTCAGAGTCGGAGTCAGAGTCAAAGTCAGAGTCCGAGTCAGTGTCAGGTCAGAGTCAGAGTCAGAGTCAGAGTCAGAGTCCGAGCCAGGGTCAGGTCGGAGTCAGAGTCAGAGTCAGAGTCAGAGTCAGAGTCAGAGTCAGAGTCAGCGTCAGAGTCAGAGTCAGAGTCAGATTCAGAGTCAGAGTCAGAGTCAGAGTCCGAGTCAGGGTCAGGCCAGAGTCACAGTCAGAGTCAGAGTCAGCGTCAGAGTCATGATGTCGGAGTCAGAGTAAGAGTCAAAGTCGGAGTCATGGAGTTCGAGTCCGAGTCAGAGTCCGAGTCATAGTCATGAGGTCAAAGTCAGAGTCATAGTCAAGGTCAGAGTCAGCGTCCGAGTCAGCGTCGAAGTCAGAGTCAGAGTCAGAGTCAGAGTCAGAGTCAGAGTCAGAGTCTGATTCAGAGTCAGGGTCAGAGTCAGAGTCAGAGTCAGAGTCAGAGTCAGAGTCAGAGACAGAGTCAGAGCCAGAGTCAGAGTCAGAGTCAGAGTCAGAGCCAGAGTCAGAGTCAGAGTCAGAGTCAAAATCAGAGTCAGAGTATGAGTCAGAGTTAGAGTCAGAGTTAGAGTCAGAGTCAGAGTCAGAGTCAGAGTCAGAGTCAGAGTCAGAGTCAGAGTCAGAGTCAGAGTCAGAGTCAGAGTCCGAGCCAGGGTCAGGTCGGAGTCAGAGTCAGAGTCAGAGTCAGAGTCAGAGTCAGAGTCAGAGTCAGAGTCAGAGTCAGAGTCAGAGTCAGAATCAGAGTCAGAGTCTGATTCAGAGTCAGGGTCAGAGTCAGAGTCAGAGTCAGAGTCAGAGTCAGAGTCAGAGTCAGAGTCAGAGCCAGAGTCAGAGTCAGAGTCAGAGTCAGAGTCAGAGTCAGAGTCAGAGTCAGAGTCAAAATCAGAGTCAGAGTATGAGTCAGAGTTAGAGTCAGAGTCAGAGTCAGAGTCAGAGTCAGAGTCAGAGTCAGAGTCAGAGTCAGAGTCAGAGTCAGAGTCAGAGTCAGAGTCCGAGTCAGGGTCAGGTCAGAGTCAGAGTCAGAGTCAGAGTCAGTGACAGGGTCAGAGTAATGATGTCGGAGTCAGAGTAAGTGCAAAGTCGGAGTCATGAAGTTGGAGTCCGAGTCAGAGTCCGAGTCATAGTCATGAGGTCAAAGTCAGAGTCATAGTCAGAGTCAGAGTCAGCGTCCGAGTCAGAGTCGAAGTCAGAGTCAGAGTCAGAGTCAGAGTCAGATTCAGAGTCCAAGTCAGGGTCGGGTTAGAGTCAGAGTCAGAGTCAGAGTCAGATTCAGAGTCAGAGTCCGAGTCAGGGTCAGGCCAGAGTCACAGTCAGAGTCAGAGTCAGCGTCAGAGTCAGAGTTAGAGTCAGAGTCAGATTCAGAGTCAGAGTCAGAGTCAGAGTCCGAGTCAGGGTCAGGCCAGAGTCACAGTCAGAGTCATAGTCAGCGTCAGAGTCATGATGTCGGAGTCAGAGTAAAAGTCAAAGTCGGAGTCATGGAGTTCGAGTCCGAGTCATAGTCATGAGGTCAAAGTCAGCGTCATAGTCAGAGTCAGAGTCAGCGTCCGAGTCAGCGTCGAAGTCAGAGTCAGAGTCAGAGTCAGAGTCAGAGTCAGAGTTAGAGACAGAGTCGGTGTCAGGGTCAGGTCAGAGTCAGAGTCAGAGTCAGAGTCAGAGTCAGAGCGAGAGTCGAAGTCAGAGTCAAAGTCAGAGTCAGAGTCAAAGTCCGAGTCAGGGTCGGGTCAGAGTCAGAGTTAGAGTCAGAGTCGGTGTCAGGGTCAGGTCAGAGTCAGAGT
The DNA here is from genome assembly GCA_947538915.1 of Tenthredo distinguenda. Taxonomy (NCBI): domain Eukaryota; kingdom Metazoa; phylum Arthropoda; class Insecta; order Hymenoptera; family Tenthredinidae; genus Tenthredo; species Tenthredo distinguenda. The sequence goes on along the minus strand of OX384534.1, from coordinate 20,222,629 downwards.
CAGAGTCATAGCGAGAGTCGGAGTCAGAGTCAGAGTCAGAGTCAGAGCCAGAGTCAGAGTCAGAGTGAGAGTCAGAGTCGGAGTCGGAGTCAGAGTCAGAGTCAGAGTCAGAGTCCGAGTCAGGGTCAGGGTCAGAGTCAGATGCAGAGTCGAAGTCAGAGTCAGAGTCAGAGTCAGAGTCAGAGTCAGAGTCAGAGTCAGAGTCCGAGTCTGGGTCTGGTTAGAGTCAGAGTCAGAGTCAGAGTCAGAGTCCGAGCCAGGGTCAGGTCGGAGTCAGAGTCAGAGTCAGAGTCAGAGTCAGAGTCAGAGTCAGAGTCAGCGTCAGAGTCAGAGTCAGAGTCAGAGTCAGAATCAGAGTCAGAGTCAAAATCAGAGTCAGAGTCTGAGTCACAGTTAGAGTCAGAGTCAGAGTCAGAGTCAGAGTCAGAGTCAGAGTCAGAGTCAGATTCCGAGTCAGAGTCAGAGTCAGAGTCCGAGCCAGGGTCAACTCGGAGTCAGAGCGAGAGTCAGAGTCAGAGTCCGAGTCTGAGTCGGGTTGGAGTCAGAGTCACAGTCAGAGCCAGAGTCAGAGACAGAGTCAGAGCCAGAGTCGGAGTCAGAGTCAGAGTCAGAGTCAGAGTCAGAGTCAGAGTCAGAGTCAGAGTCAGAGTCCGAGTCAGGGTCAGGTCAGAGTCAGAGTCAGAGTCAGAGTCAGAGTCAGAGTCAGAGTCCGAGCCAGGGTCAGGTCGAAGTCAGAGTCAGAGTCAGAGTCAGAGTCAGAGTCAGAGTCAGAGTCAGAGTCAGAGTCAGAGTCAGAATCAGAGTCTGATTCAGAGTCAGAGTCAGAGTCAGAGTCAGAGTCAGAGTCAGAGTCAGAGTCAGAGTCAGATTCAGAGTCAGAGTCAGAGTCAGAGTCCGAGTCAGGGTCAGGCCAGAGTCATAGTCAGAGTCAGAGTCAGCGTCAGAGTCGTGATGTCGGAGTCAGAGTAAGAGTCAGAGTCGGGGTCAGAGTTAAAGACAGAGTCGGTGTCAGGGTCAGGTCAGAGTCAGAGTCAGAGTCAGAGTCAGAGTCAAAGCGAGAGTCGGAGTCAGAGTCAAAGTCAGAGTCAGAGTCAAAGTCCGAGTCAGGGTCGGGTCAGAGTCAGAGTTAGAGTCAGAGTCGGTGTCAGGATCAGGTCAGAGTCAGAGTCAGAGTCATAGCGAGAGTCGGAGTCAGAGTCAGAGTCAGAGTCAGAGCCAGAGTCAGAGTCAGAGTCAGAGTCAGAGTCGGAGTCAGAGTCAGAGTCAGAGTCAGAGTCAGAGTCCGAGTCAGGGTCAGGGTCAGAGTCAGATGCAGAGTCGAAGTCAGAGTCAGAGTCAGAGTCAGAGTCAGAGTCGGAGTCAGAGTCAGAGTCCGAGTCTGGGTCTGGTTAGAGTCAGAGTCAGAGTCAGAGTCAGAGTCCGAGGCAGGGTCAGGTCGGAGTCAGAGTCAGAGTCAGAGTCAGAGTCAGAGTCAGAGTCAGAGTCAGCGTCAGAGTCAGAGTCAGAGTCAGATTCAGAGTCAGAGTCTGATTCAGAGTCAGAGTCAGAGTCAGAGTCAGAGTCAGAGTCAGAGTCAGAGTCAGAGTCAGAGTCAGAGTCAGAGTCAGAGTCAAAATCAGAGTCAGAGTCTGAGTCACAGTTAGAGTCAGAGTCAGAGTCAGAGTCAGAGTCAGAGTCAGAGTCAGAGTCAGATTCCGAGTCAGACTCAGAGTCAGAGTCCGAGCCAGGGTCAGGTCGGAGTCAGAGTCAGAGTCAGAGTCAGAGTCCGAGTCTGAGTCGGGTTAGAGTCAGAGTCACAGTCAGAGCCAGAGTCAGAGACAGAGTCAGAGCCAGAGTCGGAGTCAGAGTCAGAGTCAGAGTCAGAGTCAGAGTCAGAGTCAGAGTCAGAGTCAGAGTCCGAGTCAGGGTCAGGTCAGAGTCAGAGTCAGAGTCAGAGTCAGAGTCAGAGTCCGAGCCAGGGTCAGGTCGAAGTCAGAGTCAGAGTCAGAGTCAGAGTCAGAGTCAGAGTCAGAGTCAGAGTCAGAGTCAGAGTCAGAATCAGAGTCTGATTCAGAGTCAGAGTCAGAGTCAGAGTCAGAGTCAGAGTCAGAGTCAGAGTCAGAGTCAGAGTCAGAGTCAGATTCAGAGTCAGAGTCAGAGTCAGAGTCCGAGTCAGGGTCAGGCCAGAGTCATAGTCAGAGTCAGAGTCAGCGTCAGAGTCGTGATGTCGGAGTCAGAGTAAGAGTCAAAGTCGGAGTCATGAAGTTCGAGTCCGAGTCAGAGTCCGAGTCATAGTCATGAGGTCAAAGTCAGAGTCATAGTCAGAGTCAGAGTCAGCGTCCGAGTCAGAGTCGAAGTCAGAGTCAGAGTCAGAGTCAGAGTCAGAGTCAGAGTCAGAGTCAGAGTTAGAGTCAGAGTCGGTGTCAGGGTCAGGTCAGAGTCAGAGTCAGAGTCAGAGCGAGAGTCGGAGTCAGAGTCAAAGTCAGAGTCAGAGTCAAAGTCCGAGTCAGGGTCGGGTCAGAGTCAAAGTCCGAGTCAGAGTCGGAGTCACAGTCAGAGTCGGAGTCAGAGTTAGAGTCAGAGTCAGAGTCAGAGTCAGAGTCAGAGCCAGAGTCAGAGTCAGAGTCAGAGTCAGAGTCAGAGTCAGAGTCAGAGTCAGAGTCAGGGTCAGGTCAGAGTCAGAGTCAGAGTCGGTGTCAGGGTCAGGTCAGAGTCAGACTCAGAGTCAGAGCGAGAGTCGGAGTCAGAGTCAAAGTCAGAGTCAGAGTCGTGATGTCGGAGTCAGAGTAAGAGTCAAAGTCGGAGTCATGAAGTTCGAGTCCGAGTCAGAGTCCGAGTCATAGTCATGAGGTCAAAGTCAGAGTCATAGTCAGAGTCAGAGTCAGCGTCCGAGTCAGAGTCGACGTCAGAGTCAGAGTCAGAGTCAGAGTCAGAGTCAGAGTCAGAGTCAGAGTTAGAGTCAGAGTCGGTGTCAGGCTCAGGTCAGAGTCAGAGTCAGAGTCAGAGCGAGAGTCGGAGTCAGAGTCAAAGTCAGAGTCAGAGTCAAAGTCCGAGTCAGGGTCGGGTCAGAGTCAAAGTCCGAGTCAGAGTCAGATTCACAGTCAGAGTCGGAGTCAGAGTTAGAGTCAGAGTCAGAGTCAGAGTCAGAGTCAGAGTCAGAGTCAGAGTCAGAGTCAGAGTCAGAGTCAGAATCAGAGTCTGATTCAGAGTCAGAGTCAGAGTCAGAGTCAGAGTCAGAGTCAGAGTCAGAGTCAGAGTCAGAGTCAGAGTCAGATTCAGAGTCAGAGTCAGAGTCAGAGTCCGAGTCAGGGTCAGGCCAGAGTCATAGTCAGAGTCAGAGTCAGCGTCAGAGTCGTGATGTCGGAGTCAGAGTAAGAGTCAAAGTCGGAGTCATGAAGTTCGAGTCCGAGTCAGAGTCCGAGTCATAGTCATGAGGTCAAAGTCAGAGTCATAGTCATGAGGTCAAAGTCAGAGTCATAGTCAGAGTCAGAGTCAGCGTCCGAGTCAGAGTCAAAGTCAGAGTCAGAGTCAGAGTCAGAGTCAGAGTCAGAGTCAGAGTCAGAGTTAGAGTCAGAGTCGGTGTCAGGGTCAGGTCAGAGTCAGAGTCAGAGTCAGAGCGAAAGTCGGAGTCAGAGTCAAAGTCAGAGTCAGAGTCAAAGTCCGAGTCAGGGTCGGGTCAGAGTCAAAGTCCGAGTCAGAGTCGGAGTCACAGTCAGAGTCGGAGTCAGAGTTAGAGTCAGAGTCAGAGTCAGAGTCAGAGTCAGAGCCAGAGTCAGAGTCAGAGTCAGAGTCAGAGTCAGAGTCAGAGTCAGAGTCAGAGTCAGGGTCAGGTCAGAGTCAGAGTCAGAGTCGGTGTCAGGGTCAGGTCAGAGTCAGACTCAGAGTCAGAGCGAGAGTCGGAGTCAGAGTCAAAGTCAGAGTCAGAGTCAAAGTCCGAGTCAGGGTCGGGTCAGAGTCAAAGTCCGAGTCAGAGTCACAGTCACAGTCAGAGTCGGAGTCAGAGTTAGAGTCAGAGTCAGAGTCAGCGTCCGAGTCAGAGTCGAAGTCAGAGTCAGAGTCGGAGTCAGAGTCAGAGTCAGAGTCAGAGTCAGAGTCAGAGTCAGAGTCAGAGTCAGAGTCCGAGTCAGGGTCAGGTCAGAGTCAGAGTCAGAGTCAGAGTCCGAGCCAGGGTCAGGTCGAAGTCAGAGTCAGAGTCAGAGTCAGAGTCAGAGTCAGAGTCAGAGTCAGAGTCAGAGTCAGAATCAGAGTCTGATTCAGAGTCAGAGTCAGAGTCAGAGTCAGAGTCAGAGTCAGAGTCAGAGTCAGAGTCAGATTCAGAGTCAGAGTCAGAGTCAGAGTCCGAGTCAGGGTCAGGCCAGAGTCATAGTCAGAGTCAGAGTCAGCGTCAGAGTCGTGATGTCGGAGTCAGAGTAAGAGTCAAAGTCGGAGTCATGAAGTTCGAGTCCGAGTCAGAGTCCGAGTCATAGTCATGAGGTCAAAGTCAGAGTCAGAGACAGAGTCAGAGTCAGAGTCAGAGTCAGAGTCCGAGTCAGGGTCAGGTCAGAGTCAGAGTCAGAGTCAGAGTCAGAGTCCGAGCCAGGGTCAGGTCGAAGTCAGAGTCAGAGTCAGAGTCAGAGTTAGAGTCAGAGTCGGTGTCAGGGTCAGGTCAGAGTCAGAGTCAGAGTCAGAGCGAGAGTCGGAGTCAGAGTCAAAGTCAGAGTCAGAGTCAAAGTCCGAGTCAGGGTCGGGTCAGAGTCAAAGTCCGAGTCAGAGTCAGAGTCACAGTCAGAGTCGGAGTCAGAGTTAGAGTCAGAGTCAGAGTCAGAGTCAGAGTCAGAGTCAGCGTCAGAGTCAGAGTCAGAGTCAGAGTCAGAGTCATAGTCAGAGTCAGAGTCAGGGTCAGGTCAGAGTCAGAGTCAGAGTCGGTGTCAGGGTCAGGTCAGAGTCAGAGTCAGAGTCAGAGCGAGAGTCGGAGTCAGAGTCAAAGTCAGAGTCAGAGTCAAAGTCCGAGTCAGGGTCGGGTCAGAGTCAAAGTCCGAGTCAGAGTCACAGTCACAGTCAGAGTCGGAGTCAGAGTTAGAGTCAGAGTCAGAGTCAGCGTCCGAGTCAGAGTCGAAGTCAGAGTCAGAGTCGGAGTCAGAGTCAAAGTCAGAGTCCGAGTCAGTGTCAGGTCAGAGTCAGAGTCAGAGTCAGAGTCAGAGTCCGAACCAGGGTCAGGTCGGAGTCAGAGTCAGAGTCAGAGTCAGAGTCAGAGTCAGAGTCAGAGTCAGCGTCAGAGTCAGAGTCAGAGTCAGATTCAGAGTCAGAGTCAGAGTCAGAGTCCGAGTCAGGGTCAGGCCAGAGTCACAGTCAGAGTCAGAGTCCGAGTCAGGGTCAGGCCAGAGTCACAGTCAGAGTCAGAGTCAGCGTCAGAGTCATGATGTCGGAGTCAGAGTAAGAGTCAAAGTCGGAGTCATGGAGTTCGAGTCCGAGTCAGAGTCCGAGTCATAGTCATGAGGTCAAAGTCAGAGTCATAGTCAGAGTCAGAGTCAGCGTCCGAGTCAGAGTCAAAGTCAGAGTCAGAGTCAGAGTCAGAGTCAGAGTCAGAGTCAGAGTCAGAGTTAGAGTCAGAGTCGGTGTCAGGGTCAGGTCAGAGTCAGAGTCAGAGTCAGAGCGAGAGTCGGAGTCAGAGTCAAAGTCAGAGTCAGAGTCAAAGTCCGAGTCAGGGTCGGGTCAGAGTCAAAGTCCGAGTCAGAGTCACAGTCACAGTCAGAGTCGGAGTCAGAGTTAGAGTCAGAGTCAGAGTCAGCGTCCGAGTCAGAGTCGAAGTCAGAGTCAGAGTCGGAGTCAGAGTCAAAGTCAGAGTCCGAGTCAGTGTCAGGTCAGAGTCAGAGTCAGAGTCAGAGTCAGAGTCCGAACCAGGGTCAGGTCGGAGTCAGAGTCAGAGTCAGAGTCAGAGTCAGAGTCAGAGTCAGAGTCAGCGTCAGAGTCAGAGTCAGAGTCAGATTCAGAGTCAGAGTCAGAGTCAGAGTCCGAGTCAGGGTCAGGCCAGAGTAACAGTCAGAGTCAGAGTCAGCGTCAGAGTCATGATGTCGGAGTCAGAGTAAAAGTCAAAGTCGGAGTCATGGAGTTCGAGTCCGAATCACAGTCCGAGTCATAGTCATGAGGTCAAAGTCAGAGTCATAGTCAGAGTCAGAGTCAGCGTCCGAGTCAGCGTCGAAGTCAGAGTCAGAGTCAGAGTCAGAGTCAGAGTCAGAGTCAGAGTTAGAGACAGAGTCGGTGTCAGGGTCAGGTCAGAGTCAGAGTCAGAGTCAGAGTCAGAGTCAGAGCGAGAGTCGGAGTCAGAGTCAAAGTCAGAGTCAGAGTCAAAGTCCGAGTCAGGGTCGGGTCAGAGTCAGAGTTAGAGTCAGAGTCGGTGTCAGGGTCAGGTCAGAGTCAGAGTCAGAGTCATAGCGAGAGTCGGAGTCAGAGTCAGAGTCAGAGTCAGAGCCAGAGTCAGAGTCAGAGTCAGAGTCAGAGTCGGAGTCAGAGTCAGAGTCAGAGTCAGAGTCAGAGTCCGAGTCAGGGTCAGGGTAAGAGTCAGATGCAGAGTCGAAGTCAAAGTCAGAGTCAGAGTCAGAGTCAGAGTCAGAGTCAGAGTCAGAGTCCGAGTCTGGGTCTGGTTAGAGTCAGAATCAGAGTCAGAGTCAGAGTCCGAGCCAGGGTCAGGTCGAAGTCAGAGTCAGAGTCAGAGTCAGAGTCAGAGTCAGAGTCAGAGTCAGCGTCAGAGTCAGAGTCAGAGTCAGATTCAGAGTCAGAGTCTGATTCAGAGTCAGAGTCAGAGTCAGAGTCAGAGTCAGAGTCAGAGTCAGAGTCAGAGCCAGAGTCAGAGTCAGAGTCAAAATCAGAGTCAGAGTCTGAGTCACAGTTAGAGTCAGAGTCAGAGTCAGAGTCAGAGTCAGAGTCAGAGTCAGAGTCAGAGTCAGAGTCAGAGTCAGAGTCAGAGTCAGATTCAGAGTCAGAGTCAGAGTCAGAGTCCGAGTCAGGGTCAGGCCAGAGTCACAGTCAGAGTCAGAGTCAGCGTCAGAGTCATGATGTCGGAGTCAGAGTAAGAGTCAAAGTCGGAGTCATGGAGTTCGAGTCCGAGTCAGAGTCCGAGTCATAGTCATGAGGTCAAAGTCAGAGTCATAGTCAGAGTCAGAGTCAGCGTCCGAGTCAGAGTCGAAGTCAGAGTCAGAGTCAGAGTCAGAGTCAGAGTCGGAGTTAGAGACAGAGTCAGTGTCAGGGTCAGGTCAGAGTCAGAGTCAGAGTCAGAGTCAGAGTCAGAGCGAGAGGCGGAGTCAGAGTCAAAGTCAGAGTCAGAGTCAAAGTCCGAGTCAGGGTCGGATCAGAGTCAAAGTCCGAGTCAGAGTCAGAGTCACAGTCAGAGTCGGAGTCAGAGTTAGAGTCAGAGTCAGAGTCAGAGTCCGAGTCTGGGTCGGGTTAGAGTCAGAGTCAGAGTCAGAGCCAGAGTCAGAGTCAGAGTCAGAGTCAGAGTCGGAGTCAGAGTCAGAGTCAGAGTCCGAGTCAGGGTCAGGTCGAAGTCAGAGTCAGAGTCAGAGTCAGAGTCAGAGTCAGAGTCAGAGTCAGAGTCAGAGTCAGAGTCAGAGTCAGAGTCAGAGTCGGTGTCAGGGTCAGGTCAGAGTCAGAGTCAAAGTCAGAGTCAGAGTCAAAGTCCGAGTCAGGGTCGGGTCAGAGTCAAAGTCCGAGTCAGAGTCACAGTCACAGTCAGAGTCGGAGTCAGAGTTAGAGTCAGAGTCAGAGTCAGCGTCCGAGTCAGAGTCGAAGTCAGAGTCAGAGTCGGAGTCAGAGTCAAAGTCAGAGTCCGAGTCAGTGTCAGGTCAGAGTCAGAGTCAGAGTCAGAGTCAGAGTCCGAGCCAGGGTCAGGTCGGAGTCAGAGTCAGAGTCAGAGTCAGAGTCAGAGTCAGAGTCAGAGTCAGCGTCAGAGTCAGAGTCGGAGTCAGATTCAGAGTCAGAGTCAGAGTCCGAGTCAGGGTCAGGCCAGAGTCACAGTCAGAGTCAGAGTCAGCGTCAGAGTCATGATGTCGGAGTCAGAGTAAGAGTCAAAGTCGGAGTCATGGAGTTCGAGTCCGAGTCAGAGTCCGAGTCATAGTCATGAGGTCAAAGTCAGAGTCATAGTCAGAGTCAGAGTCAGCGTCCGAGTCAGAGTCGAAGTCAGAGTCAGAGTCAGAGTCAGAGTCAGAGTCGGAGTTAGAGACAGAGTCAGTGTCAGGGTCAGGTCAGAGTCAGAGTCAGAGTCAGAGTCAGAGTCAGAGCGAGAGTCGGAGTCAGAGTCAAAGTCAGAGTCAGAGTCAAAGTCCGAGTCAGGGTCGGATCAGAGTCAAAGTCCGAGTCAGAGTCAGAGTCACAGTCAGAGTCGGAGTCAGAGTTAGAGTCAGAGTCAGAGTCAGAGTCCGAGTCTGGGTCGGGTTAGAGTCAGAGTCAGAGTCAGAGCCAGAGTCAGAGTCAGAGTCAGAGTCAGAGTCGGAGTCAGAGTCAGAGTCAGAGTCCGAGTCAGGGTCAGGTCGAAGTCAGAGTCAGAGTCAGAGTCAGAGTCAGAGTCAGAGTCAGAGTCAGAGTCAGAGTCAGAGTCAGAGTCAGAGTCAGAGTCGGTGTCAGGGTCAGGTCAGAGTCAGAGTCAAAGTCAGAGTCAGAGTCAAAGTCCGAGTCAGGGTCGGGTCAGAGTCAAAGTCCGAGTCAGAGTCACAGTCACAGTCAGAGTCGGAGTCAGAGTTAGAGTCAGAGTCAGAGTCAGCGTCCGAGTCAGAGTCGAAGTCAGAGTCAGAGTCGGAGTCAGAGTCAAAGTCAGAGTCCGAGTCAGTGTCAGGTCAGAGTCAGAGTCAGAGTCAGAGTCAGAGTCCGAGCCAGGGTCAGGTCGGAGTCAGAGTCAGAGTCAGAGTCAGAGTCAGAGTCAGAGTCAGAGTCAGCGTCAGAGTCAGAGTCAGAGTCAGATTCAGAGTCAGAGTCAGAGTCAGAGTCCGAGTCAGGGTCAGGCCAGAGTCACAGTCAGAGTCAGAGTCAGCGTCAGAGTCATGATGTCGGAGTCAGAGTAAGAGTCAAAGTCGGAGTCATGGAGTTCGAGTCCGAGTCAGAGTCCGAGTCATAGTCATGAGGTCAAAGTCAGAGTCATAGTCAAGGTCAGAGTCAGCGTCCGAGTCAGCGTCGAAGTCAGAGTCAGAGTCAGAGTCAGAGTCAGAGTCAGAGTTAAAGACAGAGTCGGTGTCAGGGTCAGGTCAGAGTCAGAGTCAGAGTCAGAGTCAGAGTCAGAGCGAGAGTCGGAGTCAGAGTCAAAGTCAGAGTCAGAGTCAAAGTCCGAGTCAGGGTCGGGTCAGAGTCAGAGTTAGAGTCAGAGTCGGTGTCAGGGTCAGGTCAGAGTCAGAGTCAGAGTCATAGCGAGAGTCGGAGTCAGAGTCAGAGTCAGAGTCAGAGCCAGAGTCAGAGTCAGAGTCAGAGTCAGAGTCGGAGTCAGAGTCAGAGTCAGAGTCAGAGTCAGAGTCCGAGTCAGGGTCAGGGTCAGAGTCAGATGCAGAGTCGAAGTCAGAGTCAGAGTCAGAGTCAGAGTCAGAGTCGGAGTCAGAGTCAGAGTCCGAGTCTGGGTCTGGTTAGAGTCAGAGTCAGAGTCAGAGTCAGAGTCCGAGGCAGGGTCAGGTCGGAGTCAGAGTCAGAGTCAGAGTCAGAGTCAGAGTCAGAGTCAGAGTCAGCGTCAGAGTCAGAGTCAGAGTCAGATTCAGAGTCAGAGTCTGATTCAGAGTCAGAGTCAGAGTCAGAGTCAGAGTCAGAGTCAGAGTCAGAGTCAGAGTCAGAGTCAGAGTCAGAGTCAAAATCAGAGTCAGAGTCTGAGTCACAGTTAGAGTCAGAGTCAGAGTCAGAGTCAGAGTCAGAGTCAGAGTCAGAGTCAGATTCCGAGTCAGAGTCAGAGTCAGAGTCCGAGCCAGGGTCAGGTCGGAGTCAGAGTCAGAGTCAGAGTCAGAGTCCGAGTCTGAGTCGGGTTAGAGTCAGAGTCACAGTCAGAGCCAGAGTCAGAGACAGAGTCAGAGCCAGAGTCGGAGTCAGAGTCAGAGTCAGAGTCAGAGTCAGAGTCAGAGTCAGAGTCAGAGTCAGAGTCCGAGTCAGGGTCAGGTCAGAGTCAGAGTCAGAGTCAGAGTCAGAGTCAGAGTCCGAGCCAGGGTCAGGTCGAAGTCAGAGTCAGAGTCAGAGTCAGAGTCAGAGTCAGAGTCAGAGTCAGAGTCAGAGTCAGAGTCAGAATCAGAGTCTGATTCAGAGTCAGAGTCAGAGTCAGAGTCAGAGTCAGAGTCAGAGTCAGAGTCAGAGTCAGAGTCAGATTCAGAGTCAGAGTCAGAGTCAGAGTCCGAGTCAGGGTCAGGCCAGAGTCATAGTCAGAGTCAGAGTCAGCGTCAGAGTCGTGATGTCGGAGTCAGAGTAAGAGTCAAAGTCGGAGTCATGAAGTTCGAGTCCGAGTCAGAGTCCGAGTCATAGTCATGAGGTCAAAGTCAGAGTCATAGTCAGAGTCAGAGTCAGCGTCCGAGTCAGAGTCGAAGTCAGAGTCAGAGTCAGAGTCAGAGTCAGAGTCAGAGTCAGAGTCAGAGTTAGAGTCAGAGTCGGTGTCAGGGTCAGGTCAGAGTCAGAGTCAGAGTCAGAGCGAGAGTCGGAGTCAGAGTCAAAGTCAGAGTCAGAGTCAAAGTCCGAGTCAGGGTCGGGTCAGAGTCAAAGTCCGAGTCAGAGTCGGAGTCACAGTCAGAGTCGGAGTCAGAGTTAGAGTCAGAGTCAGAGTCAGAGTCAGAGTCAGAGCCAGAGTCAGAGTCAGAGTCAGAGTCAGAGTCAGAGTCAGAGTCAGAGTCAGAGTCAGGGTCAGGTCAGAGTCAGAGTCAGAGTCGGTGTCAGGGTCAGGTCAGAGTCAGACTCAGAGTCAGAGCGAGAGTCGGAGTCAGAGTCAAAGTCAGAGTCAGAGTCAAAGTCCGAGTCAGGGTCGGGTCAGAGTCAAAGTCCGAGTCAGAGTCACAGTCACAGTCAGAGTCGGAGTCAGAGTTAGAGTCAGAGTCAGAGTCAGCGTCCGAGTCAGAGTCGAAGTCAGAGTCAGAGTCGGAGTCAGAGTCAAATTCAGAGTCCAAGTCAGTGTCAGGTCAGAGTCAGAGTCAGAGTCAGAGTCAGAGTCCGAACCAGGGTCAGGTCGGAGTCAGAGTCAGAGTCAGAGTCAGAGTCAGAGTCAGAGTCAGAGTCAGCGTCAGAGTCAGAGTCAGAGTCAGATTCAGAGTCAGAGTCAGAGTCAGAGTCCGAGTCAGGGTCAGGCCAGAGTCACAGTCAGAGTCAGAGTCAGCGTCAGAGTCATGATGTCGGAGTCAGAGTAAGAGTCAAAGTCGGAGTCATGGAGTTCGAGTCCGAGTCAGAGTCCGAGTCATAGTCATGAGGTCAAAGTCAGAGTCATAGTCAGAGTCAGAGTCAGCGTCCGAGTCAGAGTCAAAGTCAGAGTCAGAGTCAGAGTCAGAGTCAGAGTCAGAGTCAGAGTCAGAGTTAGAGTCAGAGTCGGTGTCAGGGTCAGGTCAGAGTCAGAGTCAGAGTCAGAGCGAGAGTCGGAGTCAGAGTCAAAGTCAGAGTCAGAGTCAAAGTCCGAGTCAGGGTCGGGTCAGAGTCAAAGTCCGAGTCAGAGTCACAGTCACAGTCAGAGTCGGAGTCAGAGTTAGAGTCAGAGTCAGAGTCAGCGTCCGAGTCAGAGTCGAAGTCAGAGTCAGAGTCGGAGTCAGAGTCAAAGTCAGAGTCCGAGTCAGTGTCAGGTCAGAGTCAGAGTCAGAGTCAGAGTCAGAGTCCGAACCAGGGTCAGGTCGGAGTCAGAGTCAGAGTCAGAGTCAGAGTCAGAGTCAGAGTCAGAGTCAGCGTCAGAGTCAGAGTCAGAGTCAGATTCAGAGTCAGAGTCAGAGTCAGAGTCAGAGTCAGCGTCAGAGTCATGATGTCGGAGTCAGAGTAAAAGTCAAAGTCGGAGTCATGGAGTTCGAGTCCGAATCACAGTCCGAGTCATAGTCATGAGGTCAAAGTCAGAGTCATAGTCAGAGTCAGAGTCAGCGTCCGAGTCAGCGTCGAAGTCAGAGTCAGAGTCAGAGTCAGAGTCAGAGTCAGAGTCAGAGTTAGAGACAGAGTCGGTGTCAGGGTCAGGTCAGAGTCAGAGTCAGAGTCAGAGTCAGAGTCAGAGCGAGAGTCGGAGTCAGAGTCAAAGTCAGAGTCAGAGTCAAAGTCCGAGTCAGGGTCGGGTCAGAGTCAGAGTTAGAGTCAGAGTCGGTGTCAGGGTCAGGTCAGAGTCAGAGTCAGAGTCATAGCGAGAGTCGGAGTCAGAGTCAGAGTCAGAGTCAGAGCCAGAGTCAGAGTCAGAGTCAGAGTCAGAGTCGGAGTCAGAGTCAGAGTCAGAGTCAGAGTCAGAGTCCGAGTCAGGGTCAGGGTAAGAGTCAGATGCAGAGTCGAAGTCAAAGTCAGAGTCAGAGTCAGAGTCAGAGTCAGAGTCAGAGTCAGAGTCCGAGTCTGGGTCTGGTTAGAGTCAGAGTCAGAGTCAGAGTCAGAGTCCGAGCCAGGGTCAGGTCGAAGTCAGAGTCAGAGTCAGAGTCAGAGTCAGAGTCAGAGTCAGAGTCAGCGTCAGAGTCAGAGTCAGAGTCAGATTCAGAGTCAGAGTCTGATTCAGAGTCAGAGTCAGAGTCAGAGTCAGAGTCAGAGTCAGAGTCAGAGTCAGAGCCAGAGTCAGAGTCAGAGTCAAAATCAGAGTCAGAGTCTGAGTCACAGTTAGAGTCAGAGTCAGAGTCAGAGTCAGAGTCAGAGTCAGAGTCAGAGTCAGAGTCAGAGTCAGAGTCAGAGTCAGAGTCAGATTCAGAGTCAGAGTCAGAGTCAGAGTCCGAGTCAGGGTCAGGCCAGAGTCACAGTCAGAGTCAGAGTCAGCGTCAGAGTCATGATGTCGGAGTCAGAGTAAGAGTCAAAGTCGGAGTCATGGAGTTCGAGTCCGAGTCAGAGTCCGAGTCATAGTCATGAGGTCAAAGTCAGAGTCATAGTCAGAGTCAGAGTCAGCGTCCGAGTCAGAGTCGAAGTCAGAGTCAGAGTCAGAGTCAGAGTCAGAGTCGGAGTTAGAGACAGAGTCAGTGTCAGGGTCAGGTCAGAGTCAGAGTCAGAGTCAGAGTCAGAGTCAGAGCGAGAGTCGGAGTCAGAGTCAAAGTCAGAGTCAGAGTCAAAGTCCGAGTCAGGGTCGGATCAGAGTCAAAGTCCGAGTCAGAGTCAGAGTCACAGTCAGAGTCGGAGTCAGAGTTAGAGTCAGAGTCAGAGTCAGAGTCCGAGTCTGGGTCGGGTTAGAGTCAGAGTCAGAGTCAGAGCCAGAGTCAGAGTCAGAGTCAGAGTCAGAGTCGGAGTCAGAGTCAGAGTCAGAGTCCGAGTCAGGGTCAGGTCGAAGTCAGAGTCAGAGTCAGAGTCAGAGTCAGAGTCAGAGTCAGAGTCAGAGTCAGAGTCAGAGTCAGAGTCAGAGTCAGAGTCGGTGTCAGGGTCAGGTCAGAGTCAGAGTCAAAGTCAGAGTCAGAGTCAAAGTCCGAGTCAGGGTCGGGTCAGAGTCAAAGTCCGAGTCAGAGTCACAGTCACAGTCAGAGTCGGAGTCAGAGTTAGAGTCAGAGTCAGAGTCAGCGTCCGAGTCAGAGTCGAAGTCAGAGTCAGAGTCGGAGTCAGAGTCAAAGTCAGAGTCCGAGTCAGTGTCAGGTCAGAGTCAGAGTCAGAGTCAGAGTCAGAGTCCGAGCCAGGGTCAGGTCGGAGTCAGAGTCAGAGTCAGAGTCAGAGTCAGAGTCAGAGTCAGAGTCAGCGTCAGAGTCAGAGTCAGAGTCAGATTCAGAGTCAGAGTCAGAGTCCGAGTCAGGGTCAGGCCAGAGTCACAGTCAGAGTCAGAGTCAGCGTCAGAGTCATGATGTCGGAGTCAGAGTAAGAGTCAAAGTCGGAGTCATGGAGTTCGAGTCCGAGTCAGAGTCCGAGTCATAGTCATGAGGTCAAAGTCAGAGTCATAGTCAGAGTCAGAGTCAGCGTCCGAGTCAGAGTCGAAGTCAGAGTCAGAGTCAGAGTCAGAGTCAGAGTCGGAGTTAGAGACAGAGTCAGTGTCAGGGTCAGGTCAGAGTCAGAGTCAGAGTCAGAGTCAGAGTCAGAGCGAGAGTCGGAGTCAGAGTCAAAGTCAGAGTCAGAGTCAAAGTCCGAGTCAGGGTCGGATCAGAGTCAAAGTCCGAGTCAGAGTCAGAGTCACAGTCAGAGTCGGAGTCAGAGTTAGAGTCAGAGTCAGAGTCAGAGTCCGAGTCTGGGTCGGGTTAGAGTCAGAGTCAGAGTCAGAGCCAGAGTCAGAGTCAGAGTCAGAGTCAGAGTCGGAGTCAGAGTCAGAGTCAGAGTCCGAGTCAGGGTCAGGTCGAAGTCAGAGTCAGAGTCAGAGTCAGAGTCAGAGTCAGAGTCAGAGTCAGAGTCAGAGTCAGAGTCAGAGTCAGAGTCAGAGTCGGTGTCAGGGTCAGGTCAGAGTCAGAGTCAAAGTCAGAGTCAGAGTCAAAGTCCGAGTCAGGGTCGGGTCAGAGTCAAAGTCCGAGTCAGAGTCACAGTCACAGTCAGAGTCGGAGTCAGAGTTAGAGTCAGAGTCAGAGTCAGCGTCCGAGTCAGAGTCGAAGTCAGAGTCAGAGTCGGAGTCAGAGTCAAAGTCAGAGTCCGAGTCAGTGTCAGGTCAGAGTCAGAGCCAGAGTCGGAGTCAGCGTCCGAGTCAGAGTCGAAGTCAGAGTCAGAGTCAGAGTCAGAGTCAGAGTCAGAGTCAGAGTCAGAGTTAGAGTCAGAGTCGGTGTCAGGGTCAGGTCAGAGTCAGAGTCAGAGTCAGAGCGAGAGTCGGAGTCAGAGTCAAAGTCAGAGTCAGAGTCAAAGTCCGAGTCAGGGTCGGGTCAGAGTCAAAGTCCGAGTCAGAGTCGGAGTCACAGTCAGAGTCGGAGTCAGAGTTAGAGTCAGAGTCAGAGTCAGAGTCAGAGTCAGAGCCAGAGTCAGAGTCAGAGTCAGAGTCAGAGTCAGAGTCAGAGTCAGAGTCAGAGTCAGGGTCAGGTCAGAGTCAGAGTCAGAGTCGGTGTCAGGGTCAGGTCAGAGTCAGACTCAGAGTCAGAGCGAGAGTCGGAGTCAGAGTCAAAGTCAGAGTCAGAGTCGTGATGTCGGAGTCAGAGTAAGAGTCAAAGTCGGAGTCATGAAGTTCGAGTCCGAGTCAGAGTCCGAGTCATAGTCATGAGGTCAAAGTCAGAGTCATAGTCAGAGTCAGAGTCAGCGTCCGAGTCAGAGTCGACGTCAGAGTCAGAGTCAGAGTCAGAGTCAGAGTCAGAGTCAGAGTCAGAGTTAGAGTCAGAGTCGGTGTCAGGCTCAGGTCAGAGTCAGAGTCAGAGTCAGAGCGAGAGTCGGAGTCAGAGTAAGAGTCAAAGTCGGAGTCATGAAGTTCGAGTCCGAGTCAGAGTCCGAGTCATAGTCATGAGGTCAAAGTCAGAGTCATAGTCAGAGTCAGAGTCAGCGTCCGAGTCAGAGTCGAAGTCAGAGTCAGAGTCAGAGTCAGAGTCTGATTCAGAGTCAGAGTCAGAGTCAGAGTCAGAGTCAGAGTCAGAGTCAGAGTCAGAGTCAGAGTCAGATTCAGAGTCAGAGTCAGAGTCAGAGTCCGAGTCAGGGTCAGGCCAGAGTCATAGTCAGAGTCAGAGTCAGCGTCAGAGTCGTGATGTCGGAGTCAGAGTAAGAGTCAAAGTCGGAGTCATGAAGTTCGAGTCCGAGTCAGAGTCCGAGTCATAGTCATGAGGTCAAAGTCAGAGTCATAGTCAGAGTCAGAGTCAGCGTCCGAGTCAGAGTCGAAGTCAGAGTCAGAGTCAGAGTCAGAGTCAGAGTCAGAGTCAGAGTCAGAGTTAGAGTCAGAGTCGGTGTCAGGGTCAGGTCAGAGTCAGAGTCAGAGTCAGAGCGAGAGTCGGAGTCAGAGTCAAAGTCAGAGTCAGAGTCAAAGTCCGAGTCAGGGTCGGGTCAGAGTCAAAGTCCGAGTCAGAGTCGGAGTCACAGTCAGAGTCGGAGTCAGAGTTAGAGTCAGAGTCAGAGTCAGAGTCAGAGTCAGAGCCAGAGTCAGAGTCAGAGTCAGAGTCAGAGTCAGAGTCAGAGTCAGAGTCAGAGTCAGGGTCAGGTCAGAGTCAGAGTCAGAGTCGGTGTCAGGGTCAGGTCAGAGTCAGACTCAGAGTCAGAGCGAGAGTCGGAGTCAGAGTCAAAGTCAGAGTCAGAGTCAAAGTCCGAGTCAGGGTCGGGTCAGAGTCAAAGTCCGAGTCAGAGTCACAGTCACAGTCAGAGTCGGAGTCAGAGTTAGAGTCAGAGTCAGAGTCAGCGTCCGAGTCAGAGTCGAAGTCAGAGTCAGAGTCGGAGTCAGAGTCAAATTCAGAGTCCAAGTCAGTGTCAGGTCAGAGTCAGAGTCAGAGTCAGAGTCAGAGTCCGAACCAGGGTCAGGTCGGAGTCAGAGTCAGAGTCAGAGTCAGAGTCAGAGTCAGAGTCAGAGTCAGCGTCAGAGTCAGAGTCAGAGTCAGATTCAGAGTCAGAGTCAGAGTCAGAGTCCGAGTCAGGGTCAGGCCAGAGTCACAGTCAGAGTCAGAGTCAGCGTCAGAGTCATGATGTCGGAGTCAGAGTAAGAGTCAAAGTCGGAGTCATGGAGTTCGAGTCCGAGTCAGAGTCCGAGTCATAGTCATGAGGTCAAAGTCAGAGTCATAGTCAGAGTCAGAGTCAGCGTCCGAGTCAGAGTCAAAGTCAGAGTCAGAGTCAGAGTCAGAGTCAGAGTCAGAGTCAGAGTCAGAGTTAGAGTCAGAGTCGGTGTCAGGGTCAGGTCAGAGTCAGAGTCAGAGTCAGAGCGAGAGTCGGAGTCAGAGTCAAAGTCAGAGTCAGAGTCAAAGTCCGAGTCAGGGTCGGGTCAGAGTCAAAGTCCGAGTCAGAGTCACAGTCACAGTCAGAGTCGGAGTCAGAGTTAGAGTCAGAGTCAGAGTCAGCGTCCGAGTCAGAGTCGAAGTCAGAGTCAGAGTCGGAGTCAGAGTCAAAGTCAGAGTCCGAGTCAGTGTCAGGTCAGAGTCAGAGTCAGAGTCAGAGTCAGAGTCCGAACCAGGGTCAGGTCGGAGTCAGAGTCAGAGTCAGAGTCAGAGTCAGAGTCAGAGTCAGAGTCAGCGTCAGAGTCAGAGTCAGAGTCAGATTCAGAGTCAGAGTCAGAGTCAGAGTCAGAGTCAGCGTCAGAGTCATGATGTCGGAGTCAGAGTAAAAGTCAAAGTCGGAGTCATGGAGTTCGAGTCCGAATCACAGTCCGAGTCATAGTCATGAGGTCAAAGTCAGAGTCATAGTCAGAGTCAGAGTCAGCGTCCGAGTCAGCGTCGAAGTCAGAGTCAGAGTCAGAGTCAGAGTCAGAGTCAGAGTCAGAGTTAGAGACAGAGTCGGTGTCAGGGTCAGGTCAGAGTCAGAGTCAGAGTCAGAGTCAGAGTCAGAGCGAGAGTCGGAGTCAGAGTCAAAGTCAGAGTCAGAGTCAAAGTCCGAGTCAGGGTCGGGTCAGAGTCAGAGTTAGAGTCAGAGTCGGTGTCAGGGTCAGGTCAGAGTCAGAGTCAGAGTCATAGCGAGAGTCGGAGTCAGAGTCAGAGTCAGAGTCAGAGCCAGAGTCAGAGTCAGAGTCAGAGTCAGAGTCGGAGTCAGAGTCAGAGTCAGAGTCAGAGTCAGAGTCCGAGTCAGGGTCAGGGTAAGAGTCAGATGCAGAGTCGAAGTCAAAGTCAGAGTCAGAGTCAGAGTCAGAGTCAGAGTCAGAGTCAGAGTCCGAGTCTGGGTCTGGTTAGAGTCAGAGTCAGAGTCAGAGTCAGAGTCCGAGCCAGGGTCAGGTCGAAGTCAGAGTCAGAGTCAGAGTCAGAGTCAGAGT
The DNA here is from genome assembly GCA_947538915.1 of Tenthredo distinguenda. Taxonomy (NCBI): domain Eukaryota; kingdom Metazoa; phylum Arthropoda; class Insecta; order Hymenoptera; family Tenthredinidae; genus Tenthredo; species Tenthredo distinguenda. Next base: position 20,204,772 of record OX384534.1, on the reverse strand, counting down.
CAGAGTCAGAGTCAGCGTCAGAGTCAGAGTCAGAGTCAGATTCAGAGTCAGAGTCTGATTCAGAGTCAGAGTCAGAGTCAGAGTCAGAGTCAGAGTCAGAGTCAGAGTCAGAGCCAGAGTCAGAGTCAGAGTCAAAATCAGAGTCAGAGTCTGAGTCACAGTTAGAGTCAGAGTCAGAGTCAGAGTCAGAGTCAGAGTCAGAGTCAGAGTCAGAGTCAGAGTCAGAGTCAGAGTCAGAGTCAGATTCAGAGTCAGAGTCAGAGTCAGAGTCCGAGTCAGGGTCAGGCCAGAGTCACAGTCAGAGTCAGAGTCAGCGTCAGAGTCATGATGTCGGAGTCAGAGTAAGAGTCAAAGTCGGAGTCATGGAGTTCGAGTCCGAGTCAGAGTCCGAGTCATAGTCATGAGGTCAAAGTCAGAGTCATAGTCAGAGTCAGAGTCAGCGTCCGAGTCAGAGTCGAAGTCAGAGTCAGAGTCAGAGTCAGAGTCAGAGTCGGAGTTAGAGACAGAGTCAGTGTCAGGGTCAGGTCAGAGTCAGAGTCAGAGTCAGAGTCAGAGTCAGAGCGAGAGTCGGAGTCAGAGTCAAAGTCAGAGTCAGAGTCAAAGTCCGAGTCAGGGTCGGATCAGAGTCAAAGTCCGAGTCAGAGTCAGAGTCACAGTCAGAGTCGGAGTCAGAGTTAGAGTCAGAGTCAGAGTCAGAGTCCGAGTCTGGGTCGGGTTAGAGTCAGAGTCAGAGTCAGAGCCAGAGTCAGAGTCAGAGTCAGAGTCAGAGTCGGAGTCAGAGTCAGAGTCAGAGTCCGAGTCAGGGTCAGGTCGAAGTCAGAGTCAGAGTCAGAGTCAGAGTCAGAGTCAGAGTCAGAGTCAGAGTCAGAGTCAGAGTCAGAGTCAGAGTCAGAGTCGGTGTCAGGGTCAGGTCAGAGTCAGAGTCAAAGTCAGAGTCAGAGTCAAAGTCCGAGTCAGGGTCGGGTCAGAGTCAAAGTCCGAGTCAGAGTCACAGTCACAGTCAGAGTCGGAGTCAGAGTTAGAGTCAGAGTCAGAGTCAGCGTCCGAGTCAGAGTCGAAGTCAGAGTCAGAGTCGGAGTCAGAGTCAAAGTCAGAGTCCGAGTCAGTGTCAGGTCAGAGTCAGAGTCAGAGTCAGAGTCAGAGTCCGAGCCAGGGTCAGGTCGGAGTCAGAGTCAGAGTCAGAGTCAGAGTCAGAGTCAGAGTCAGAGTCAGCGTCAGAGTCAGAGTCAGAGTCAGATTCAGAGTCAGAGTCAGAGTCCGAGTCAGGGTCAGGCCAGAGTCACAGTCAGAGTCAGAGTCAGCGTCAGAGTCATGATGTCGGAGTCAGAGTAAGAGTCAAAGTCGGAGTCATGGAGTTCGAGTCCGAGTCAGAGTCCGAGTCATAGTCATGAGGTCAAAGTCAGAGTCATAGTCAGAGTCAGAGTCAGCGTCCGAGTCAGAGTCGAAGTCAGAGTCAGAGTCAGAGTCAGAGTCAGAGTCGGAGTTAGAGACAGAGTCAGTGTCAGGGTCAGGTCAGAGTCAGAGTCAGAGTCAGAGTCAGAGTCAGAGCGAGAGTCGGAGTCAGAGTCAAAGTCAGAGTCAGAGTCAAAGTCCGAGTCAGGGTCGGATCAGAGTCAAAGTCCGAGTCAGAGTCAGAGTCACAGTCAGAGTCGGAGTCAGAGTTAGAGTCAGAGTCAGAGTCAGAGTCCGAGTCTGGGTCGGGTTAGAGTCAGAGTCAGAGTCAGAGCCAGAGTCAGAGTCAGAGTCAGAGTCAGAGTCGGAGTCAGAGTCAGAGTCAGAGTCCGAGTCAGGGTCAGGTCGAAGTCAGAGTCAGAGTCAGAGTCAGAGTCAGAGTCAGAGTCAGAGTCAGAGTCAGAGTCAGAGTCAGAGTCAGAGTCAGAGTCGGTGTCAGGGTCAGGTCAGAGTCAGAGTCAAAGTCAGAGTCAGAGTCAAAGTCCGAGTCAGGGTCGGGTCAGAGTCAAAGTCCGAGTCAGAGTCACAGTCACAGTCAGAGTCGGAGTCAGAGTTAGAGTCAGAGTCAGAGTCAGCGTCCGAGTCAGAGTCGAAGTCAGAGTCAGAGTCGGAGTCAGAGTCAAAGTCAGAGTCCGAGTCAGTGTCAGGTCAGAGTCAGAGCCAGAGTCGGAGTCAGCGTCCGAGTCAGAGTCGAAGTCAGAGTCAGAGTCAGAGTCAGAGTCAGAGTCAGAGTCAGAGTCAGAGTTAGAGTCAGAGTCGGTGTCAGGGTCAGGTCAGAGTCAGAGTCAGAGTCAGAGCGAGAGTCGGAGTCAGAGTCAAAGTCAGAGTCAGAGTCAAAGTCCGAGTCAGGGTCGGGTCAGAGTCAAAGTCCGAGTCAGAGTCGGAGTCACAGTCAGAGTCGGAGTCAGAGTTAGAGTCAGAGTCAGAGTCAGAGTCAGAGTCAGAGCCAGAGTCAGAGTCAGAGTCAGAGTCAGAGTCAGAGTCAGAGTCAGAGTCAGAGTCAGGGTCAGGTCAGAGTCAGAGTCAGAGTCGGTGTCAGGGTCAGGTCAGAGTCAGACTCAGAGTCAGAGCGAGAGTCGGAGTCAGAGTCAAAGTCAGAGTCAGAGTCGTGATGTCGGAGTCAGAGTAAGAGTCAAAGTCGGAGTCATGAAGTTCGAGTCCGAGTCAGAGTCCGAGTCATAGTCATGAGGTCAAAGTCAGAGTCATAGTCAGAGTCAGAGTCAGCGTCCGAGTCAGAGTCGACGTCAGAGTCAGAGTCAGAGTCAGAGTCAGAGTCAGAGTCAGAGTCAGAGTTAGAGTCAGAGTCGGTGTCAGGCTCAGGTCAGAGTCAGAGTCAGAGTCAGAGCGAGAGTCGGAGTCAGAGTCAAAGTCAGAGTCAGAGTCAAAGTCCGAGTCAGGGTCGGGTCAGAGTCAAAGTCCGAGTCAGAGTCAGATTCACAGTCAGAGTCGGAGTCAGAGTTAGAGTCAGAGTCAGAGTCAGAGTCAGAGTGAGAGTCAGAGTCAGAGTCAGAGTCAGAGTCAGAGTCAGAGTCAGAGTCAGGGTCAGGTCAGAGTCAGAGTCAGAGTCGGTGTCAGGGTCAGGTCAGAGTCAGAGTCAGAGTCAGTGCGAGAGTCGGAGTCAGAGTCAAAGTCAGAGTCAGAGTCAAAGTCCGAGTCAGGGTCGGGTCAGAGTCAAAGTCCGAGTCAGAGTCACAGTCACAGTCAGAGTCGGAGTCAGAGTTAGAGTCAGAGTCAGAGTCAGCGTCCGAGTCAGAGTCGAAGTCAGAGTCAGAGTCGGAGTCAGAGTCAAAGTCAGAGTCCGAGTCAGTGTCAGGTCAGAGTCAGAGTCAGAGTCAGAGTCAGAGTCCGAGCCAGGGTCAGGTCGGAGTCAGAGTCAGAGTCAGAGTCAGAGTCAGAGTCAGAGTCAGAGTCAGCGTCAGAGTCAGAGTCAGAGTCAGATTCAGAGTGAGAGTCAGAGTCAGAGTCCGAGTCAGGGTCAGGCCAGAGTCACAGTCAGAGTCAGAGTCAGCGTCAGAGTCATGATGTCGGAGTCAGAGTAAGAGTCAAAGTCGGAGTCATGGAGTTCGAGTCCGAGTCAGAGTCCGAGTCATAGTCATGAGGTCAAAGTCAGAGTCATAGTCAAGGTCAGAGTCAGCGTCCGAGTCAGCGTCGAAGTCAGAGTCAGAGTCAGAGTCAGAGTCAGAGTCAGAGTTAAAGACAGAGTCGGTGTCAGGGTCAGGTCAGAGTCAGAGTCAGAGTCAGAGTCAGAGTCAGAGCGAGAGTCGGAGTCAGAGTCAAAGTCAGAGTCAGAGTCAAAGTCCGAGTCAGGGTCGGGTCAGAGTCAGAGTTAGAGTCAGAGTCGGTGTCAGGGTCAGGTCAGAGTCAGAGTCAGAGTCATAGCGAGAGTCGGAGTCAGAGTCAGAGTCAGAGTCAGAGCCAGAGTCAGAGTCAGAGTCAGAGTCAGAGTCGGAGTCAGAGTCAGAGTCAGAGTCAGAGTCAGAGTCCGAGTCAGGGTCAGGGTCAGAGTCAGATGCAGAGTCGAAGTCAGAGTCAGAGTCAGAGTCAGAGTCAGAGTCGGAGTCAGAGTCAGAGTCCGAGTCTGGGTCTGGTTAGAGTCAGAGTCAGAGTCAGAGTCAGAGTCCGAGGCAGGGTCAGGTCGGAGTCAGAGTCAGAGTCAGAGTCAGAGTCAGAGTCAGAGTCAGAGTCAGCGTCAGAGTCAGAGTCAAAGTCAGATTCAGAGTCAGAGTCTGATTCAGAGTCAGAGTCAGAGTCAGAGTCAGAGTCAGAGTCAGAGTCAGAGTCAGAGTCAGAGTCAGAGTCAGAGTCAAAATCAGAGTCAGAGTCTGAGTCACAGTTAGAGTCAGAGTCAGAGTCAGAGTCAGAGTCAGAGTCAGAGTCAGAGTCAGATTCCGAGTCAGAGTCAGAGTCAGAGTCCGAACCAGGGTCAGGTCGGAGTCAGAGTCAGAGTCAGAGTCAGAGTCCGAGTCTGAGTCAGGTTAGAGTCAGAGTCACAGTCAGAGCCAGAGTCAGAGACAGAGTCAGAGCCAGAGTCGGAGTCAGAGTCAGAGTCAGAGTCAGAGTCAGAGTCAGAGTCAGAGTCAGAGTCAGAGTCCGAGTCAGGGTCAGGTCAGAGTCAGAGTCAGACTCAGAGTCAGAGTCAGAGTCCGAGCCAGGGTCAGGTCGAAGTCAGAGTCAGAGTCAGAGTCAGAGTCAGAGTCAGAGTCAGAGTCAGAGTCAGAGTCAGAGTCAGAATCAGAGTCTGATTCAGAGTCAGAGTCAGAGTCAGAGTCAGAGTCAGAGTCAGAGTCAGATTCAGAGTCAGAGTCAGAGTCAGAGTCCGAGTCAGGGTCAGGCCAGAGTCATAGTCAGAGTCAGAGTCAGCGTCAGAGTCGTGATGTCGGAGTCAGAGTAAGAGTCAAAGTCGGAGTCATGAAGTTCGAGTCCGAGTCAGAGTCCGAGTCATAGTCATGAGGTCAAAGTCAGAGTCATAGTCAGAGTCAGAGTCAGCGTCCGAGTCAGAGTCGAAGTCAGAGTCAGAGTCAGAGTCAGAGTCAGAGTCAGAGTCAGAGTCAGAGTTAGAGTCAGAGTCGGTGTCAGGGTCAGGTCAGAGTCAGAGTCAGAGTCAGAGCGAGAGTCGGAGTCAGAGTCAAAGTCAGAGTCAGAGTCAAAGTCCGAGTCAGGGTCGGGTCAGAGTCAAAGTCCGAGTCAGAGTCGGAGTCACAGTCAGAGTCGGAGTCAGAGTTAGAGTCAGAGTCAGAGTCAGAGTCAGAGTCAGAGCCAGAGTCAGAGTCAGAGTCAGAGTCAGAGTCAGAGTCAGAGTCAGAGTCAGAGTCAGGGTCAGGTCAGAGTCAGAGTCAGAGTCAGCGTCCGAGTCAGCGTCGAAGTCAGAGTCAGAGTCAGAGTCAGAGTCAGAGTCAGAGTTAAAGACAGAGTCGGTGTCAGGGTCAGGTCAGAGTCAGAGTCAGAGTCAGAGTCAGAGTCAGAGCGAGAGTCGGAGTCAGAGTCAAAGTCAGAGTCAGAGTCAAAGTCCGAGTCAGGGTCGGGTCAGAGTCAGAGTTAGAGTCAGAGTCGGTGTCAGGGTCAGGTCAGAGTCAGAGTCAGAGTCATAGCGAGAGTCGGAGTCAGAGTCAGAGTCAGAGTCAGAGCCAGAGTCAGAGTCAGAGTCAGAGTCAGAGTCGGAGTCAGAGTCAGAGTCAGAGTCAGAGTCAGAGTCCGAGTCAGGGTCAGGGTCAGAGTCAGATGCAGAGTCGAAGTCAGAGTCAGAGTCAGAGTCAGAGTCAGAGTCGGAGTCAGAGTCAGAGTCCGAGTCTGGGTCTGGTTAGAGTCAGAGTCAGAGTCAGAGTCAGAGTCCGAGGCAGGGTCAGGTCGGAGTCAGAGTCAGAGTCAGAGTCAGAGTCAGAGTCAGAGTCAGAGTCAGCGTCAGAGTCAGAGTCAAAGTCAGATTCAGAGTCAGAGTCTGATTCAGAGTCAGAGTCAGAGTCAGAGTCAGAGTCAGAGTCAGAGTCAGAGTCAGAGTCAGAGTCAGAGTCAGAGTCAAAATCAGAGTCAGAGTCTGAGTCACAGTTAGAGTCAGAGTCAGAGTCAGAGTCAGAGTCAGAGTCAGAGTCAGAGTCAGATTCCGAGTCAGAGTCAGAGTCAGAGTCCGAACCAGGGTCAGGTCGGAGTCAGAGTCAGAGTCAGAGTCAGAGTCCGAGTCTGAGTCAGGTTAGAGTCAGAGTCACAGTCAGAGCCAGAGTCAGAGACAGAGTCAGAGCCAGAGTCGGAGTCAGAGTCAGAGTCAGAGTCAGAGTCAGAGTCAGAGTCAGAGTCAGAGTCAGAGTCCGAGTCAGGGTCAGGTCAGAGTCAGAGTCAGACTCAGAGTCAGAGTCAGAGTCCGAGCCAGGGTCAGGTCGAAGTCAGAGTCAGAGTCAGAGTCAGAGTCAGAGTCAGAGTCAGAGTCAGAGTCAGAGTCAGAGTCAGAATCAGAGTCTGATTCAGAGTCAGAGTCAGAGTCAGAGTCAGAGTCAGAGTCAGAGTCAGATTCAGAGTCAGAGTCAGAGTCAGAGTCCGAGTCAGGGTCAGGCCAGAGTCATAGTCAGAGTCAGAGTCAGCGTCAGAGTCGTGATGTCGGAGTCAGAGTAAGAGTCAAAGTCGGAGTCATGAAGTTCGAGTCCGAGTCAGAGTCCGAGTCATAGTCATGAGGTCAAAGTCAGAGTCATAGTCAGAGTCAGAGTCAGCGTCCGAGTCAGAGTCGAAGTCAGAGTCAGAGTCAGAGTCAGAGTCAGAGTCAGAGTCAGAGTCAGAGTTAGAGTCAGAGTCGGTGTCAGGGTCAGGTCAGAGTCAGAGTCAGAGTCAGAGCGAGAGTCGGAGTCAGAGTCAAAGTCAGAGTCAGAGTCAAAGTCCGAGTCAGGGTCGGGTCAGAGTCAAAGTCCGAGTCAGAGTCGGAGTCACAGTCAGAGTCGGAGTCAGAGTTAGAGTCAGAGTCAGAGTCAGAGTCAGAGTCAGAGCCAGAGTCAGAGTCAGAGTCAGAGTCAGAGTCAGAGTCAGAGTCAGAGTCAGAGTCAGGGTCAGGTCAGAGTCAGAGTCAGAGTCAGCGTCCGAGTCAGCGTCGAAGTCAGAGTCAGAGTCAGAGTCAGAGTCAGAGTCAGAGTTAAAGACAGAGTCGGTGTCAGGGTCAGGTCAGAGTCAGAGTCAGAGTCAGAGTCAGAGTCAGAGCGAGAGTCGGAGTCAGAGTCAAAGTCAGAGTCAGAGTCAAAGTCCGAGTCAGGGTCGGGTCAGAGTCAGAGTTAGAGTCAGAGTCGGTGTCAGGGTCAGGTCAGAGTCAGAGTCAGAGTCATAGCGAGAGTCGGAGTCAGAGTCAGAGTCAGAGTCAGAGCCAGAGTCAGAGTCAGAGTCAGAGTCAGAGTCGGAGTCAGAGTCAGAGTCAGAGTCAGAGTCAGAGTCCGAGTCAGGGTCAGGGTCAGAGTCAGATGCAGAGTCGAAGTCAGAGTCAGAGTCAGAGTCAGAGTCAGAGTCGGAGTCAGAGTCAGAGTCCGAGTCTGGGTCTGGTTAGAGTCAGAGTCAGAGTCAGAGTCAGAGTCCGAGGCAGGGTCAGGTCGGAGTCAGAGTCAGAGTCAGAGTCAGAGTCAGAGTCAGAGTCAGAGTCAGCGTCAGAGTCAGAGTCAGAGTCAGATTCAGAGTCAGAGTCTGATTCAGAGTCAGAGTCAGAGTCAGAGTCAGAGTCAGAGTCAGAGTCAGAGTCAGAGTCAGAGTCAGAGTCAGAGTCAAAATCAGAGTCAGAGTCTGAGTCACAGTTAGAGTCAGAGTCAGAGTCAGAGTCAGAGTCAGAGTCAGAGTCAGAGTCAGATTCCGAGTCAGAGTCAGAGTCAGAGTCCGAACCAGGGTCAGGTCGGAGTCAGAGTCAGAGTCAGAGTCAGAGTCCGAGTCTGAGTCGGGTTAGAGTCAGAGTCACAGTCAGAGCCAGAGTCAGAGACAGAGTCAGAGCCAGAGTCGGAGTCAGAGTCAGAGTCAGAGTCAGAGTCAGAGTCAGAGTCAGAGTCAGAGTCAGAGTCAGAGTCAGAGTCCGAGTCAGGGTCAGGTCAGAGTCAGAGTCAGACTCAGAGTCAGAGTCAGAGTCCGAGCCAGGGTCAGGTCGAAGTCAGAGTCAGAGTCAGAGTCAGAGTCAGAGTCAGAGTCAGAGTCAGAGTCAGAGTCAGAGTCAGAATCAGAGTCTGATTCAGAGTCAGAGTCAGAGTCAGAGTCAGAGTCAGAGTCAGAGTCAGATTCAGAGTCAGAGTCAGAGTCAGAGTCCGAGTCAGGGTCAGGCCAGAGTCATAGTCAGAGTCAGAGTCAGCGTCAGAGTCGTGATGTCGGAGTCAGAGTAAGAGTCAAAGTCGGAGTCATGAAGTTCGAGTCCGAGTCAGAGTCCGAGTCATAGTCATGAGGTCAAAGTCAGAGTCATAGTCAGAGTCAGAGTCAGCGTCCGAGTCAGAGTCGAAGTCAGAGTCAGAGTCAGAGTCAGAGTCAGAGTCAGAGTCAGAGTCAGAGTTAGAGTCAGAGTCGGTGTCAGGGTCAGGTCAGAGTCAGAGTCAGAGTCAGAGCGAGAGTCGGAGTCAGAGTCAAAGTCAGAGTCAGAGTCAAAGTCCGAGTCAGGGTCGGGTCAGAGTCAAAGTCCGAGTCAGAGTCGGAGTCACAGTCAGAGTCGGAGTCAGAGTTAGAGTCAGAGTCAGAGTCAGAGTCAGAGTCAGAGCCAGAGTCAGAGTCAGAGTCAGAGTCAGAGTCAGAGTCAGAGTCAGAGTCAGAGTCAGGGTCAGGTCAGAGTCAGAGTCAGAGTCAGCGTCCGAGTCAGCGTCGAAGTCAGAGTCAGAGTCAGAGTCAGAGTCAGAGTCAGAGTTAAAGACAGAGTCGGTGTCAGGGTCAGGTCAGAGTCAGAGTCAGAGTCAGAGTCAGAGTCAGAGCGAGAGTCGGAGTCAGAGTCAAAGTCAGAGTCAGAGTCAAAGTCCGAGTCAGGGTCGGGTCAGAGTCAGAGTTAGAGTCAGAGTCGGTGTCAGGGTCAGGTCAGAGTCAGAGTCAGAGTCATAGCGAGAGTCGGAGTCAGAGTCAGAGTCAGAGTCAGAGCCAGAGTCAGAGTCAGAGTCAGAGTCAGAGTCGGAGTCAGAGTCAGAGTCAGAGTCAGAGTCAGAGTCCGAGTCAGGGTCAGGGTCAGAGTCAGATGCAGAGTCGAAGTCAGAGTCAGAGTCAGAGTCAGAGTCAGAGTCGGAGTCAGAGTCAGAGTCCGAGTCTGGGTCTGGTTAGAGTCAGAGTCAGAGTCAGAGTCAGAGTCCGAGGCAGGGTCAGGTCGGAGTCAGAGTCAGAGTCAGAGTCAGAGTCAGAGTCAGAGTCAGAGTCAGCGTCAGAGTCAGAGTCAAAGTCAGATTCAGAGTCAGAGTCTGATTCAGAGTCAGAGTCAGAGTCAGAGTCAGAGTCAGAGTCAGAGTCAGAGTCAGAGTCAGAGTCAGAGTCAGAGTCAAAATCAGAGTCAGAGTCTGAGTCACAGTTAGAGTCAGAGTCAGAGTCAGAGTCAGAGTCAGAGTCAGAGTCAGAGTCAGATTCCGAGTCAGAGTCAGAGTCAGAGTCCGAACCAGGGTCAGGTCGGAGTCAGAGTCAGAGTCAGAGTCAGAGTCCGAGTCTGAGTCAGGTTAGAGTCAGAGTCACAGTCAGAGCCAGAGTCAGAGACAGAGTCAGAGCCAGAGTCGGAGTCAGAGTCAGAGTCAGAGTCAGAGTCAGAGTCAGAGTCAGAGTCAGAGTCAGAGTCCGAGTCAGGGTCAGGTCAGAGTCAGAGTCAGACTCAGAGTCAGAGTCAGAGTCCGAGCCAGGGTCAGGTCGAAGTCAGAGTCAGAGTCAGAGTCAGAGTCAGAGTCAGAGTCAGAGTCAGAGTCAGAGTCAGAGTCAGAATCAGAGTCTGATTCAGAGTCAGAGTCAGAGTCAGAGTCAGAGTCAGAGTCAGAGTCAGATTCAGAGTCAGAGTCAGAGTCAGAGTCCGAGTCAGGGTCAGGCCAGAGTCATAGTCAGAGTCAGAGTCAGCGTCAGAGTCGTGATGTCGGAGTCAGAGTAAGAGTCAAAGTCGGAGTCATGAAGTTCGAGTCCGAGTCAGAGTCCGAGTCATAGTCATGAGGTCAAAGTCAGAGTCATAGTCAGAGTCAGAGTCAGCGTCCGAGTCAGAGTCGAAGTCAGAGTCAGAGTCAGAGTCAGAGTCAGAGTCAGAGTCAGAGTCAGAGTTAGAGTCAGAGTCGGTGTCAGCGTCAGGTCAGAGTCAGAGTCAGAGTCAGAGCGAGAGTCGGAGTCAGAGTCAAAGTCAGAGTCAGAGTCAAAGTCCGAGTCAGGGTCGGGTCAGAGTCAAAGTCCGAGTCAGAGTCGGAGTCACAGTCAGAGTCGGAGTCAGAGTTAGAGTCAGAGTCAGAGTCAGAGTCAGAGTCAGAGCCAGAGTCAGAGTCAGAGTCAGAGTCAGAGTCAGAGTCAGAGTCAGAGTCAGAGTCAGGGTCAGGTCAGAGTCAGAGTCAGAGTCAGCGTCCGAGTCAGCGTCGAAGTCAGAGTCAGAGTCAGAGTCAGAGTCAGAGTCAGAGTTAAAGACAGAGTCGGTGTCAGGGTCAGGTCAGAGTCAGAGTCAGAGTCAGAGTCAGAGTCAGAGCGAGAGTCGGAGTCAGAGTCAAAGTCAGAGTCAGAGTCAAAGTCCGAGTCAGGGTCGGGTCAGAGTCAGAGTTAGAGTCAGAGTCGGTGTCAGGGTCAGGTCAGAGTCAGAGTCAGAGTCATAGCGAGAGTCGGAGTCAGAGTCAGAGTCAGAGTCAGAGCCAGAGTCAGAGTCAGAGTCAGAGTCAGAGTCGGAGTCAGAGTCAGAGTCAGAGTCAGAGTCAGAGTCCGAGTCAGGGTCAGGGTCAGAGTCAGATGCAGAGTCGAAGTCAGAGTCAGAGTCAGAGTCAGAGTCAGAGTCGGAGTCAGAGTCAGAGTCCGAGTCTGGGTCTGGTTAGAGTCAGAGTCAGAGTCAGAGTCAGAGTCCGAGGCAGGGTCAGGTCGGAGTCAGAGTCAGAGTCAGAGTCAGAGTCAGAGTCAGAGTCAGAGTCAGCGTCAGAGTCAGAGTCAGAGTCAGATTCAGAGTCAGAGTCTGATTCAGAGTCAGAGTCAGAGTCAGAGTCAGAGTCAGAGTCAGAGTCAGAGTCAGAGTCAGAGTCAGAGTCAGAGTCAAAATCAGAGTCAGAGTCTGAGTCACAGTTAGAGTCAGAGTCAGAGTCAGAGTCAGAGTCAGAGTCAGAGTCAGAGTCAGATTCCGAGTCAGAGTCAGAGTCAGAGTCCGAACCAGGGTCAGGTCGGAGTCAGAGTCAGAGTCAGAGTCAGAGTCCGAGTCTGAGTCGGGTTAGAGTCAGAGTCACAGTCAGAGCCAGAGTCAGAGACAGAGTCAGAGCCAGAGTCGGAGTCAGAGTCAGAGTCAGAGTCAGAGTCAGAGTCAGAGTCAGAGTCAGAGTCAGAGTCCGAGTCAGGGTCAGGTCAGAGTCAGAGTCAGAGTCAGAGTCAGAGTCAGAGTCCGAGCCAGGGTCAGGTCGAAGTCAGAGTCAGAGTCAGAGTCAGAGTCAGAGTCAGAGTCAGAGTCAGAGTCAGAGTCAGAGTCAGAATCAGAGTCTGATTCAGAGTCAGAGTCAGAGTCAGAGTCAGAGTCAGAGTCAGAGTCAGAGTCAGAGTCAGAGTCAGATTCAGAGTCAGAGTCAGAGTCAGAGTCCGAGTCAGGGTCAGGCCAGAGTCATAGTCAGAGTCAGAGTCAGCGTCAGAGTCGTGATGTCGGAGTCAGAGTAAGAGTCAAAGTCGGAGTCATGAAGTTCGAGTCCGAGTCAGAGTCCGAGTCATAGTCATGAGGTCAAAGTCAGAGTCATAGTCAGAGTCAGAGTCAGCGTCCGAGTCAGAGTCGAAGTCAGAGTCAGAGTCAGAGTCAGAGTCAGAGTCAGATTCAGAGTCAGAGTCAGAGTCAGAGTCAGAGTCAGATTCAGAGTCAGAGTCAGAGTCAGAGTCCGAGTCAGGGTCAGGCCAGAGTCACAGTCAGAGTCAGAGTCAGCGTCAGAGTCATGATGTCGGAGTCAGAGTAAGAGTCAAAGTCGGAGTCATGGAGTTCGAGTCCGAGTCAGAGTCCGAGTCATAGTCATGAGGTCAAAGTCAGAGTCATAGTCAGAGTCAGAGTCAGCGTCCGAGTCAGCGTCGAAGTCAGAGTCAGAGTCAGAGTCAGAGTCAGAGTCAGAGTTAGAGACAGAGTCGGTGTCAGGGTCAGGTCAGAGTCAGAGTCAGAGTTAGAGTCAGAGTCGGTGTCAGGGTCAGGTCAGAGTCAGAGTCAGAGTCAGAGCGAGAGTCGGAGTCAGAGTCAAAGTCAGAGTCAGAGTCAAAGTCCGAGTCAGGGTCGGGTCAGAGTCAAAGTCCGAGTCAGAGTCGGAGTCACAGTCAGAGTCGGAGTCAGAGTTAGAGTCAGAGTCAGAGTCAGGGTCAGAGTCAGAGCCAGAGTCAGAGTCAGAGTCAGAGTCAGAGTCAGAGTCAGAGTCAGAGTCAGAGTCAGGGTCAGGTCAGAGTCAGAGTCAGAGTCGGTGTCAGGGTCAGGTCAGAGTCAGACTCAGAGTCAGAGCGAGAGTCGGAGTCAGAGTCAAAGTCAGAGTCAGAGTCAAAGTCCGAGTCAGGGTCGGGTCAGAGTCAAAGTCCGAGTCAGAGTCACAGTCACAGTCAGAGTCGGAGTCAGAGTTAGAGTCAGAGTCAGAGTCAGCGTCCGAGTCAGAGTCGAAGTCAGAGTCAGAGTCGGAGTCAGAGTCAGAGTCAGAGTCAGAGTCCGAGTCAGGGTCAGGTCAGAGTCAGAGTCAGAGTCAGAGTCCGAGCCAGGGTCAGGTCGAAGTCAGAGTCAGAGTCAGAGTCAGAGTCAGAGTCAGAGTCAGAGTCAGAGTCAGAGTCAGAGTCAGAGTCAGAATCAGAGTCTGATTCAGAGTCAGAGTCAGAGTCAGAGTCAGAGTCAGAGTCAGAGTCAGAGTCAGAGTCAGATTCAGAGTCAGAGTCAGAGTCAGAGTCCGAGTCAGGGTCAGGCCAGAGTCATAGTCAGAGTCAGAGTCAGCGTCAGAGTCGTGATGTCGGAGTCAGAGTAAGAGTCAAAGTCGGAGTCATGAAGTTCGAGTCCGAGTCAGAGTCCGAGTCATAGTCATGAGGTCAAAGTCAGAGTCAGAGTCAGAGTCAGAGTCAGAGTCAGAGTCAGAGTCCGAGTCAGGGTCAGGTCAGAGTCAGAGTCAGAGTCAGAGTCAGAGTCAGAGTCCGAGCCAGGGTCAGGTCGAAGTCAGAGTCAGAGTCAGAGTCAGAGTTAGAGTCAGAGTCGGTGTCAGGGTCAGGTCAGAGTCAGAGTCAGAGTCAGAGCGAGAGTCGGAGTCAGAGTCAAAGTCAGAGTCAGAGTCAAAGTCCGAGTCAGGGTCGGGTCAGAGTCAAAGTCCGAGTCAGAGTCAGAGTCACAGTCAGAGTCGGAGTCAGAGTTAGAGTCAGAGTCAGAGTCAGAGTCAGAGTCAGAGTCAGAGTCAGAGTCAGAGTCAGAGTCAGAGTCAGAGTCAGAGTCAGAGTCAGAGTCAGGGTCAGGTCAGAGTCAGAGTCAGAGTCCGTGTCAGGGTCAGGTCAGAGTAGGAGTCAGAGTCAGAGCGAGAGTCGGAGTCAGAGTCAAAGTCAGAGTCAGAGTCAAAGTCCGAGTCAGGGTCGGGTCAGAGTCAAAGTCCGAGTCAGAGTCACAGTCACAGTCAGAGTCGGAGTCAGAGTTAGAGTCAGAGTCAGAGTCAGCGTCCGAGTCAGAGTCGAAGTCAGAGTCAGAGTCGGAGTCAGAGTCAAAGTCAGAGTCCGAGTCAGTGTCAGGTCAGAGTCAGAGTCAGAGTCAGAGTCAGAGTCCGAACCAGGGTCAGGTCGGAGTCAGAGTCAGAGTCAGAGTCAGAGTCAGAGTCAGAGTCAGAGTCAGCGTCAGAGTCAGAGTCAGAGTCAGATTCAGAGTCAGAGTCAGAGTCAGAGTCCGAGTCAGGGTCAGGCCAGAGTCACAGTCAGAGTCAGAGTCAGCGTCAGAGTCATGATGTCGGAGTCAGAGTAAGAGTCAAAGTCGGAGTCATGGAGTTCGAGTCCGAGTCAGAGTCCGAGTCATAGTCATGAGGTCAAAGTCAGAGTCATAGTCAGAGTCAGAGTCAGCGTCCGAGTCAGAGTCAAAGTCAGAGTCAGAGTCAGAGTCAGAGTCAGAGTCAGAGTCAGAGTCAGAGTTAGAGTCAGAGTCGGTGTCAGGGTCAGGTCAGAGTCAGAGTCAGAGTCAGAGCGAGAGTCGGAGTCAGAGTCAAAGTCAGAGTCAGAGTCAAAGTCCGAGTCAGGGTCGGGTCAGAGTCAAAGTCCGAGTCAGAGTCGGAGTCACAGTCAGAGTCGGAGTCAGAGTTAGAGTCAGAGTCAGAGTCAGAGTCAGAGTCAGAGCCAGAGTCAGAGTCAGAGTCAGAGTCAGAGTCAGAGTCAGAGTCAGAGTCAGAGTCAGGGTCAGGTCAGAGTCAGAGTCAGAGTCGGTGTCAGGGTCAGGTCAGAGTCAGACTCAGAGTCAGAGCGAGAGTCGGAGTCAGAGTCAAAGTCAGAGTCAGAGTCAAAGTCCGAGTCAGGGTCGGGTCAGAGTCAAAGTCCGAGTCAGAGTCACAGTCACAGTCAGAGTCGGAGTCAGAGTTAGAGTCAGAGTCAGAGTCAGCGTCCGAGTCAGAGTCGAAGTCAGAGTCAGAGTCGGAGTCAGAGTCAGAGTCAGAGTCAGAGTCAGAGTCAGAGTCAGAGTCCGAGTCAGGGTCAGGTCAGAGTCAGAGTCAGAGTCAGAGTCAGAGTCAGAGTCCGAGCCAGGGTCAGGTCGAAGTCAGAGTCAGAGTCAGAGTCAGAGTCAGAGTCAGAGTCAGAGTCAGAGTCAGAGTCAGAGTCAAAATCAGAGTCTGATTCAGAGTCAGAGTCAGAGTCAGAGTCAGAGTCAGAGTCAGAGTCAGAGTCAGAGTCGAAGTCAGAGTCAGAGTCAGAGTCAGAGTCCGAGTCAGGGTCAGGCCAGAGTCATAGTCAGAGTCAGAGTCAGCGTCAGAGTCGTGATGTCGGAGTCAGAGTAAGAGTCAAAGTCGGAGTCATGAAGTTCGAGTCCGAGTCAGAGTCCGAGTCATAGTCATGAGGTCAAAGTCAGAGTCATAGTCAGAGTCAGAGTCAGCGTCCGAGTCAGAGTCGAAGTCAGAGTCAGAGTCAGAGTCAGAGTCAGAGTCAGAGTCAGAGTCAGAGTTAGAGTCAGAGTCGGTGTCAGGGTCAGGTCAGAGTCAGAGTCAGAGTCAGAGCGAGAGTCGGAGTCAGAGTCAAAGTCAGAGTCAGAGTCAAAGTCCGAGTCAGGGTCGGGTCAGAGTCAAAGTCCGAGTCAGAGTCGGAGTCACAGTCAGAGTCGGAGTCAGAGTTAGAGTCAGAGTCAGAGTCAGAGTCAGAGTCAGAGCCAGAGTCAGAGTCAGAGTCAGAGTCAGAGTCAGAGTCAGAGTCAGAGTCAGAGTCAGGGTCAGGTCAGAGTCAGAGTCAGAGTCAGCGTCCGAGTCAGCGTCGAAGTCAGAGTCAGAGTCAGAGTCAGAGTCAGAGTCAGAGTTAACGACAGAGTCGGTGTCAGGGTCAGGTCAGAGTCAGAGTCAGAGTCAGAGTCAGAGTCAGAGTCAGAGTCAGAGTCCGAGTCAGGGTCAGGGTCAGAGTCAGATGCAGAGTCGAAGTCAGAGTCAGAGTCAGAGTCAGAGTCAGAGTCGGAGTCAGAGTCAGAGTCCGAGTCTGGGTCTGGTTAGAGTCAGAGTCAGAGTCAGAGTCAGAGTCCGAGGCAGGGTCAGGTCGGAGTCAGAGTCAGAGTCAGAGTCAGAGTCAGAGTCAGAGTCAGAGTCAGCGTCAGAGTCAGAGTCAGAGTCAGATTCAGAGTCAGAGTCTGATTCAGAGTCAGAGTCAGAGTCAGAGTCAGAGTCAGAGTCAGAGTCAGAGTCAGAGTCAGAGTCAGAGTCAGAGTCAAAATCAGAGTCAGAGTCTGAGTCACAGTTACAGTCAGAGTCAGAGTCAGAGTCAGAGTCAGAGTCAGAGTCAGAGTCAGATTCCGAGTCAGAGTCAGAGTCAGAGTCCGAACCAGGGTCAGGTCGGAGTCAGAGTCAGAGTCAGAGTCAGAGTCCGAGTCTGAGTCGGGTTAGAGTCAGAGTCACAGTCAGAGCCAGAGTCAGAGACAGAGTCAGAGCCAGAGTCGGAGTCAGAGTCAGAGTCAGAGTCAGAGTCAGAGTCAGAGTCAGAGTCAGAGTCAGAGTCCGAGTCAGGGTCAGGTCAGAGTCAGAGTCAGAGTCAAAGTCAGAGTCAGAGTCCGAGCCAGGGTCAGGTCGAAGTCAGAGTCAGAGTCAGAGTCAGAGTCAGAGTCAGAGTCAGAGTCAGAGTCAGAGTCAGAGTCAGAATCAGAGTCTGATTCAGAGTCAGAGTCAGAGTCAGAGTCAGAGTCAGAGTCAGAGTCAGAGTCAGAGTCAGAGTCAGATTCAGAGTCAGAGTCAGAGTCAGAGTCCGAGTCAGGGTCAGGCCAGAGTCATAGTCAGAGTCAGAGTCAGCGTCAGAGTCGTGATGTCGGAGTCAGAGTAAGAGTCAAAGTCGGAGTCATGAAGTTCGAGTCCGAGTCAGAGTCCGAGTCATAGTCATGAGGTCAAAGTCAGAGTCATAGTCAGAGTCAGAGTCAGCGTCCGAGTCAGAGTCGAAGTCAGAGTCAGAGTCAGAGTCAGAGTCAGAGTCAGAGTCAGAGTCAGAGTTAGAGTCAGAGTCGGTGTCAGGGTCAGGTCAGAGTCAGAGTCAGAGTCAGAGCGAGAGTCGGAGTCAGAGTCAAAGTCAGAGTCAGAGTCAAAGTCCGAGTCAGGGTCGGGTCAGAGTCAAAGTCCGAGTCAGAGTCGGAGTCACAGTCAGAGTCGGAGTCAGAGTTAGAGTCAGAGTCAGAGTCAGAGTCAGAGTCAGAGCCAGAGTCAGAGTCAGAGTCAGAGTCAGAGTCAGAGTCAGAGTCAGAGTCAGAGTCAGGGTCAGGTCAGAGTCAGAGTCAGAGTCGGTGTCAGGGTCAGGTCAGAGTCAGACTCAGAGTCAGAGCGAGAGTCGGAGTCAGAGTCAAAGTCAGAGTCAGAGTCAAAGTCCGAGTCAGGGTCGGGTCAGAGTCAAAGTCCGAGTCAGAGTCACAGTCACAGTCAGAGTCGGAGTCAGAGTTAGAGTCAGAGTCAGAGTCAGCGTCCGAGTCAGAGTCGAAGTCAGAGTCAGAGTCGGAGTCAGAGTCAGAGTCAGAGTCAGAGTCCGAGTCAGGGTCAGGTCAGAGTCAGAGTCAGAGTCAGAGTCCGAGCCAGGGTCAGGTCGAAGTCAGAGTCAGAGTCAGAGTCAGAGTCAGAGTCAGAGTCAGAGTCAGAGTCAGAGTCAGAATCAGAGTCTGATTCAGAGTCAGAGTCAGAGTCAGAGTCAGAGTCAGAGTCAGAGTCAGAGTCAGAGTCAGATTCAGAGTCAGAGTCAGAGTCAGAGTCCGAGTCAGGGTCAGGCCAGAGTCATAGTCAGAGTCAGAGTCAGCGTCAGAGTCGTGATGTCGGAGTCAGAGTAAGAGTCAAAGTCGGAGTCATGAAGTTCGAGTCCGAGTCAGAGTCCGAGTCATAGTCATGAGGTCAAAGTCAGAGTCAGAGTCAGAGTCAGAGTCAGAGTCAGAGTCAGAGTCCGAGTCAGGGTCAGGTCAGAGTCAGAGTCAGAGTCAGAGTCAGAGTCAGAGTCCGAGCCAGGGTCAGGTCGAAGTCAGAGTCAGAGTCAGAGTCAGAGTTAGAGTCAGAGTCGGTGTCAGGGTCAGGTCAGAGTCAGAGTCAGAGTCAGAGCGAGAGTCGGAGTCAGAGTCAAAGTCAGAGTCAGAGTCAAAGTCCGAGTCAGGGTCGGGTCAGAGTCAAAGTCCGAGTCAGAGTCAGAGTCACAGTCAGAGTCGGAGTCAGAGTTAGAGTCAGAGTCAGAGTCAGAGTCAGAGTCAGAGTCAGAGTCAGAGTCAGAGTCAGAGTCAGAGTCAGAGTCAGAGTCAGAGTCAGAGTCAGGGTCAGGTCAGAGTCAGAGTCAGAGTCGGTGTCAGGGTCAGGTCAGAGTCAGAGTCAGAGTCAGAGCGAGAGTCGGAGTCAGAGTCAAAGTCAGAGTCAGAGTCAAAGTCCGAGTCAGGGTCGGGTCAGAGTCAAAGTCCGAGTCAGAGTCACAGTCACAGTCAGAGTCGGAGTCAGAGTTAGAGTCAGAGTCAGAGTCAGCGTCCGAGTCAGAGTCGAAGTCAGAGTCAGAGTCGGAGTCAGAGTCAAAGTCAGAGTCCGAGTCAGTGTCAGGTCAGAGTCAGAGTCAGAGTCAGAGTCAGAGTCCGAACCAGGGTCAGGTCGGAGTCAGAGTCAGAGTCAGAGTCAGAGTCAGAGTCAGAGTCAGAGTCAGCGTCAGAGTCAGAGTCAGAGTCAGATTCAGAGTCAGAGTCAGAGTCAGAGTCCGAGTCAGGGTCAGGCCAGAGTCACAGTCAGAGTCAGAGTCAGCGTCAGAGTCATGATGTCGGAGTCAGAGTAAGAGTCAAAGTCGGAGTCATGGAGTTCGAGTCCGAGTCAGAGTCCGAGTCATAGTCATGAGGTCAAAGTCAGAGTCATAGTCAGAGTCAGAGTCAGCGTGCGAGTCAGAGTCAAAGTCAGAGTCAGAGTCAGAGTCAGAGTCAGAGTCAGAGTCAGAGTCAGAGTTAGAGTCAGAGTCGGTGTCAGGGTCAGGTCAGAGTCAGAGTCAGAGTCAGAGCGAGAGTCGGAGTCAGAGTCAAAGTCAGAGTCAGAGTCAAAGTCCGAGTCAGGGTCGGGTCAGAGTCAAAGTCCGAGTCAGAGTCGGAGTCACAGTCAGAGTCGGAGTCAGAGTTAGAGTCAGAGTCAGAGTCAGAGTCAGAGTCAGAGCCAGAGTCAGAGTCAGAGTCAGAGTCAGAGTCAGAGTCAGAGTCAGAGTCAGGGTCAGGTCAGAGTCAGAGTCAGAGTCGGTGTCAGGGTCAGGTCAGAGTCAGACTCAGAGTCAGAGCGAGAGTCGGAGTCAGAGTCAAAGTCAGAGTCAGAGTCAAAGTCCGAGTCAGGGTCGGGTCAGAGTCAAAGTCCGAGTCAGAGTCACAGTCACAGTCAGAGTCGGAGTCAGAGTTAGAGTCAGAGTCAGAGTCAGCGTCCGAGTCAGAGTCGAAGTCAGAGTCAGAGTCGGAGTCAGAGTCAGAGTCAGAGTCAGAGTCAGAGTCAGAGTCAGAGTCCGAGTCAGGGTCAGGTCAGAGTCAGAGTCAGAGTCAGAGTCAGAGTCAGAGTCCGAGCCAGGGTCAGGTCGAAGTCAGAGTCAGAGTCAGAGTCAGAGTCAGAGTCAGAGTCAGAGTCAGAGTCAGAGTCAGAGTCAAAATCAGAGTCTGATTCAGAGTCAGAGTCAGAGTCAGAGTCAGAGTCAGAGTCAGAGTCAGAGTCAGAGTCGAAGTCAGAGTCAGAGTCAGAGTCAGAGTCCGAGTCAGGGTCAGGCCAGAGTCATAGTCAGAGTCAGAGTCAGCGTCAGAGTCGTGATGTCGGAGTCAGAGTAAGAGTCAAAGTCGGAGTCATGAAGTTCGAGTCCGAGTCAGAGTCCGAGTCATAGTCATGAGGTCAAAGTCAGAGTCATAGTCAGAGTCAGAGTCAGCGTCCGAGTCAGAGTCAGAGTCAGAGTCAGAGTCAGAGTCAGAGTCAGAGTCAGGGTCAGGTCAGAGTCAGAGTCAGAGTCGTTGTCAGGGTCAGGTCAGAGTCATAGTCAGAGTCAGAGCGAGAGTCGGAGTCAGAGTCAAAGTCAGAGTCAGAGTCAAAGTCCGAGTCAGGGTCGGGTCAGAGTCAAAGTCCGAGTCAGAGTCACAGTCACAGTCAGAGTCGGAGTCAGAGTTAGAGTCAGAGTCAGAGTCAGCGTCCGAGTCAGAGTCGAAGTCAGAGTCAGAGTCGGAGTCAGAGTCAAAGTCAGAGTCCGAGTCAGTGTCAGGTCAGAGTCAGAGTCAGAGTCAGAGTCAGAGTCCGAACCAGGGTCAGGTCGGAGTCAGAGTCAGAGTCAGAGTCAGAGTCAGAGTCAGAGTCAGAGTCAGCGTCAGAGTCAGAGTCAGAGTCAGATTCAGAGTCAGAGTCAGAGTCAGAGTCCGAGTCAGGGTCAGGCCAGAGTCACAGTCAGAGTCAGAGTCAGCGTCAGAGTCATGATGTCGGAGTCAGAGTAAGAGTCAAAGTCGGAGTCATGGAGTTCGAGTCCGAATCACAGTCCGAGTCATAGTCATGAGGTCAAAGTCAGAGTCATAGTCAGAGTCAGAGTCAGCGTCCGAGTCAGCGTCGAAGTCAGAGTCAGAGTCAGAGTCAGAGTCAGAGTCAGAGTTAGAGACAGATTCGGTGTCAGGGTCAGGTCAGAGTCAGAGTCAGAGTCAGAGTCAGAGTCAGAGCGAGAGTCGGAGTCAGAGTCAAAGTCAGAGTCAGAGTCAAAGTCCGAGTCAGGGTCGGGTCAGAGTCAGAGTTAGAGTCAGAGTCGGTGTCAGGGTCAGGTCAGAGTCAGAGTCAGAGTCATAGCGAGAGTCGGAGTCATAGTCAGAGTCAGAGTCAGAGCCAGAGTCAGAGTCAGAGTCAGAGTCAGAGTCGGAGTCAGAGTCAGAGTCAGAGTCAGAGTCAGAGTCCGAGTCAGGGTCAGGGTAAGAGTCAGATGCAGAGTCGAAGTCAAAGTCAGAGTCAGAGTCAGAGTCAGAGTCAGAGTCAGAGTCAGAGTCCGAGTCTGGGTCTGGTTAGAGTCAGAGTCAGAGTCAGAGTCAGAGTCCGAGCCAGGGTCAGGTCGGAGTCAGAGTCAGAGTCAGAGTCAGAGTCAGAGTCAGAGTCAGAGTCAGCGTCAGAGTCAGAGTCAGAGTCAGATTCAGAGTCAGAGTCTGATTCAGAGTCAGAGTCAGAGTCAGAGTCAGAGTCAGAGTCAGAGTCAGAGTCAGAGTCAGAGTCAGAGTCAGAGTCAAAATCAGAGTCAGAGTCTGAGTCACAGTTAGAGTCAGAGTCAGAGTCAGAGTCAGAGTCGGAGTCAGAGTCAGAGTCAGAGTCAGAGTCAGATTCCGAGTCAGAGTCAGAGTCAGAGTCCGAGCCAGGGTCAGGTCGGAGTCAGAGTCAGAGTCAGAGTCAGAGTCCGAGTCTGAGTCGGGTTAGAGTCAGAGTCACAGTCAGAGCCAGAGTCAGAGACAGAGTCAGAGCCAGAGTCGGAGTCAGAGTCAGAGTCAGAGTCAGAGTCAGAGTCAGAGTCAGAGTCAGAGTCAGAGTCCGAGTCAGGGTCAGGTCAGAGTCAGAGTCAGAGTCAGAGTCAGAGTCAGAGTCCGAGCCAGGGTCAGGTCGAAGTCAGAGTCAGAGTCAGAGTCAGAGTCAGAGTCAGAGTCAGAGTCAGAGTCAGAGTCAGAGTCAGAGTCAGAATCAGAGTCTGATTCAGAGTCAGAATCAGAGTCAGAGTCAGAGTCAGAGTCAGAGTCAGAGTCAGAGTCAGAGTCAGATTCAGAGTCAGAGTCAGAGTCAGAGTCCGAGTCAGGGTCAGGCCAGAGTCATAGTCAGAGTCAGAGTCAGCGTCAGAGTCGTGATGTCGGAGTCAGAGTAAGAGTCAAAGTCGGAGTCATGAAGTTCGAGTCCGAGTCAGAGTCCGAGTCATAGTCATGAGGTCAAAGTCAGAGTCATAGTCAGAGTCAGAGTCAGCGTCCGAGTCAGAGTCGAAGTCAGAGTCAGAGTCAGAGTCAGAGTCAGAGTCAGAGTCAGAGTCAGAGTTAGAGTCAGAGTCGGTGTCAGGGTCAGGTCAGAGTCAGAGTCAGAGTCAGAGCGAGAGTCGGAGTCAGAGTCAAAGTCAGAGTCAGAGTCAAAGTCCGAGTCAGGGTCGGGTCAGAGTCAAAGTCCGAGTCAGAGTCAGAGTCACAGTCAGAGTCGGAGTCAGAGTTAGAGTCAGAGTCAGAGTCAGAGTCAGAGTCAGAGCCAGAGTCAGAGTCAGAGTCAGAGTCAGAGTCAGAGTCAGAGTCAGAGTCAGAGTCAGGGTCAGGTCAGAGTCAGAGTCAGAGTCGGTGTCAGGGTCAGGTCAGAGTCAGACTCAGAGTCAGAGCGAGAGTCGGAGTCAGAGTCAAAGTCAGAGTCAGAGTCAAAGTCCGAGTCAGGGTCGGGTCAGAGTCAAAGTCCGAGTCAGAGTCACAGTCACAGTCAGAGTCGGAGTCAGAGTTAGAGTCAGAGTCAGAGTCAGCGTCCGAGTCAGAGTCGAAGTCAGAGTCAGAGTCGGAGTCAGAGTCAAAGTCAGATTCCGAGTCAGTGTCAGGTCAGAGTCAGAGTCAGAGTCAGAGTCAGAGTCCGAGCCAGGGTCAGGGAGGAGTCAGAGTCAGAATCAGAGTCAGAGTCAGAGTCAGAGTCAGAGTCAGCGTCAGAGTCAGAGTCAGAGTCAGATTCAGAGTCAGAGTCTGATTCAGAGTCAGAGTCAGAGTCAGAGTCAGAGTCAGAGTCAGAGTCAGAGTCAGCGTCAGAGTCAGAGTCAGAGTCAGATTCAGAGTCAGAGTCTGATTCAGAGTCAGAGTCAGAGTCAGAGTCAGAGTCAGAGTCAGAGTCAGAGTCAGAGTCAGAGTCAGAATCAGAGTCAAAATCAGAGTCAGAGTCTGAGTCACAGTTAGAGTCAGAGTCAGAGTCAGAATCAGAGTCAGAGTCAGAGTCAGAGTCAGAGTCAGAGTCAGATTCCGAGTCAGAGTCAGAGTCAGAGTCCGAGCCAGGGTCAGGTCGGAGTCAGAGTCAGAGTCAGAGTCAGAGTCAGAGTCAGAGTCAGAGTCAGAGTCAAAGTCAGAGTCAGAGTCAGAATCAGAGTCAGAAATTGATTCAGAGTCGGAGTCAGAGTCAGAGTCAGAATCGGTGTCAGAGTCAGAGTCAGAGTCAGAGTCAGAGTCAGAGTCAGAGTCAGAGTCAGAGTCAGAGTCAGAGTCAGAGTCCGAGCCAGGGTCAGGTCGGAGTCAGAGTCAGAGTCAGAGTCAGAGTCAGAGTCGGAGTCAGAGTCAGAGTCAGAGTCAGAGTCAGAATCAGAGTCAGAGACTGATTCAGAGTCATAGTCAGAGTCAGAGTCAGAGTCAGAGTCAGAGTCAGAGTCAGAGTCAGATTCAGAGTCAGAGTCAGAGTCAGAGTCCGAGTCAGGGTCAGGCCAGAGTCATAGTCATAGTCAGAGTCAGCGTCAGAGTCATGATGTCAGAGTCAGAGTAAGAGTCAAAGTCGGAGTCATGAAGTTCGAGTCCGAGTCAGAGTCCGAGTCATAGTCATGAGGTCAAAGTCAGAGTCATAGTCAGAGTCAGAGTCAGAGTCAGAGTCAGAGTCAGAGTCAGGGTCAGAGTCAGAGTCTGATTCAGAGTCAGAGTCAGAGTCAGAGTCAGAGTCGGAGTCAGAGTCAGAGTCAGAGTCACAGTCAGAGTCAGAGTCAGAGTCAGAGTCAGAGTCCGAGCCAGGGTCAGGTCGGAGTCAGAGTCAGAGTCAGAGTCAGAGTCAGAGTCAGAGTCAGAGTCAGAGTCAGAGTCAGAGTCAGAATCAGAGTCAGAGTCTGATTCAGAGTCAGAGTCAGAGTCAGAGTCAGAGTCAGAGTCAGAGTCAGAGTCAGAGTCAGATTCAGAGTCAGAGTCAGAGTCAGAGTCAGAGTCAGATTCAGAGTCAGAGTCAGAGTCAGAGTCCGAGTCAGGGTCAGGCCAGAGTCACAGTCAGAGTCAGAGTCAGCGTCAGAGTCATGATGTCGGAGTCAGAGTAAGAGTCAAAGTCGGAGTCATGGAGTTCGAGTCCGAGTCAGAGTCCGAGTCATAGTCATGAGGTCAAAGTCAGAGTCATAGTCAGAGTCAGAGTCAGCGTCCGAGTCAGCGTCGAAGTCAGAGTCAGAGTCAGAGTCAGAGTCAGAGTTAGAGACAGAGTCGGTGTCAGGGTCAGGTCAGAGTCAGAGTCAGAGTCAGAGTCAGAGTCAGAGCGAGAGTCGGAGTCAGAGTCAAAGTCAGAGTCAGAGTCAAAGTCCGAGTCAGGGTCGGGTCAGAGTCAGAGTTAGAGTCAGAGTCGGTGTCAGGGTCAGGTCAGAGTCAGAGTCAGAGTGATAGCGAGAGTCGGAGTCAGAGTCAGAGTCAGAGTCAGAGCCAGAGTCATAGTCAGAGTCAGAGTCAGAGTCGGAGTCAGAGTCAGAGTCAGAGTCAGAGTCAGAGTCGGAGTCAGAGTCAGAGTCAGAGTCAGAGTCAGAGTCAGAGTCAGAGTCCGAGTCAGGGTCAGGTCAGAGTCAGAGTCAGAGTCAGAGTCAGAGTCAGAGTCCGAGCCAGGGTCAGGTCGAAGTCAGAGTCAGAGTCAGAGTCAGAGTCAGAGTCAGAGTCAGAGTCAGAGTCAGAGTCAGAGTCAGAGTCAGAATCAGAGTCTGATTCAGAGTCAGAATCAGAGTCAGAGTCAGAGTCAGAGTCAGAGTCAGAGTCAGATTCAGAGTCAGAGTCAGAGTCAGAGTCCGAGTCAGGGTCAGGCCAGAGTCATAGTCAGAGTCAGAGTCAGCGTCAGAGTCGTGATGTCGGAGTCAGAGTAAGAGTCAAAGTCGGAGTCATGAAGTTCGAGTCCGAGTCAGAGTCCGAGTCATAGTCATGAGGTCAAAGTCAGAGTCATAGTCAGAGTCAGAGTCAGCGTCCGAGTCAGAGTCGAAGTCAGAGTCAGAGTCAGAGTCAGAGTCAGAGTCAGAGTCAGAGTCAGAGTTAGAGTCAGAGTCGGTGTCAGGGTCAGGTCAGAGTCAGAGTCAGAGTCAGAGCGAGAGTCGGAGTCAGAGTCAAAGTCAGAGTCAGAGTCAAAGTCCGAGTCAGGGTCGGGTCAGAGTCAAAGTCCGAGTCAGAGTCAGAGTCACAGTCAGAGTCGGAGTCAGAGTTAGAGTCAGAGTCAGAGTCAGAGTCAGAGTCAGAGCCAGAGTCAGAGTCAGAGTCAGAGTCAGAGTCAGAGTCAGAGTCAGAGTCAGAGTCAGGGTCAGGTCAGAGTCAGAGTCAGAGTCGGTGTCAGGGTCAGGTCAGAGTCAGACTCAGAGTCAGAGCGAGAGTCGGAGTCAGAGTCAAAGTCAGAGTCAGAGTCAAAGTCCGAGTCAGGGTCGGGTCAGAGTCAAAGTCCGAGTCAGAGTCACAGTCACAGTCAGAGTCGGAGTCAGAGTTAGAGTCAGAGTCAGAGTCAGCGTCCGAGTCAGAGTCGAAGTCAGAGTCAGAGTCGGAGTCAGAGTCAAAGTCAGATTCCGAGTCAGTGTCAGGTCAGAGTCAGAGTCAGAGTCAGAGTCAGAGTCCGAGCCAGGGTCAGGGAGGAGTCAGAGTCAGAATCAGAGTCAGAGTCAGAGTCAGAGTCAGAGTCAGCGTCAGAGTCAGAGTCAGAGTCAGATTCAGAGTCAGAGTCTGATTCAGAGTCAGAGTCAGAGTCAGAGTCAGAGTCAGAGTCAGAGTCAGAGTCAGCGTCAGAGTCAGAGTCAGAGTCAGATTCAGAGTCAGAGTCTGATTCAGAGTCAGAGTCAGAGTCAGAGTCAGAGTCAGAGTCAGAGTCAGAGTCAGAGTCAGAGTCAGAGTCAGAGTCAAAATCAGAGTCAGAGTCTGAGTCACAGTTAGAGTCAGAGTCAGAGTCAGAATCAGAGTCAGAGTCAGAGTCAGAGTCAGAGTCAGAGTCAGATTCCGAGTCAGAGTCAGAGTCAGAGTCCGAGCCAGGGTCAGGTCGGAGTCAGAGTCAGAGTCAGAGTCAGAGTCAGAGTCAGAGTCAAAGTCAGAGTCAGAGTCAGAATCAGAGTCAGAAATTGATTCAGAGTCGGAGTCAGAGTCAGAGTCAGAATCGGTGTCAGAGTCAGAGTCAGAGTCAGAGTCAGAGTCAGAGTCAGAGTCAGAGTCAGAGTCAGAGTCAGAGTCAGAGTCCGAGCCAGGGTCAGGTCGGAGTCAGAGTCAGAGTCAGAGTCAGAGTCAGAGTCGGAGTCAGAGTCAGAGTCAGAGTCAGAGTCAGAATCAGAGTCAGAGACTGATTCAGAGTCATAGTCAGAGTCAGAGTCAGAGTCAGAGTCAGAGTCAGAGTCAGAGTCAGATTCAGAGTCAGAGTCAGAGTCAGAGTCCGAGTCAGGGTCAGGCCAGAGTCATAGTCATAGTCAGAGTCAGCGTCAGAGTCATGATGTCAGAGTCAGAGTAAGAGTCAAAGTCGGAGTCATGAAGTTCGAGTCCGAGTCAGAGTCCGAGTCATAGTCATGAGGTCAAAGTCAGAGTCATAGTCAGAGTCAGAGTCAGAGTCAGAGTCAGAGTCAGAGTCAGATTCCGAGTCAGAGTCAGAGTCAGAGTCCGAGCCATGGTCAGGTCGGAGTCAGAGTCAGAGTCAGAATCAGAGTCAGAGTCAGAGTCAGAGTCAGAGTCAGAGTCAGAGTCAGAGTCAGAGTCAGGGTCAGAGTCAGAGTCTGATTCAGAGTCAGAGTCAGAGTCAGAGTCAGAGTCGGAGTCAGAGTCAGAGTCAGAGTCACAGTCAGAGTCAGAGTCAGAGTCAGAGTCAGAGTCCGAGCCAGGGTCAGGTCGGAGTCAGAGTCAGCGTCAGAGTCATGATGTCGGAGTCAGAGTAAGAGTCAAAGTCGGAGTCATGGAGTTCGAGTCCGAGTCAGAGTCCGAGTCATAGTCATGAGGTCAAAGTCAGAGTCATAGTCAGAGTCAGAGTCAGCGTCCGAGTCAGCGTCGAAGTCAGAGTCAGAGTCAGAGTCAGAGTCAGAGTCAGAGTTAGAGACAGAGTCGGTGTCAGGGTCAGGTCAGAGTCAGAGTCAGAGTCAGAGTCAGAGTCAGAGCGAGAGTCGGAGTCAGAGTCAAAGTCAGAGTCAGAGTCAAAGTCCGAGTCAGGGTCGGGTCAGAGTCAGAGTTAGAGTCAGAGTCGGTGTCAGGGTCAGGTCAGAGTCAGAGTCAGAGTGATAGCGAGAGTCGGAGTCAGAGTCAGAGTCAGAGTCAGAGCCAGAGTCATAGTCAGAGTCAGAGTCAGAGTCGGAGTCAGAGTCAGAGTCAGAGTCAGAGTCAGAGTCGGAGTCAGAGTCAGAGTCAGAGTCAGAGTCAGAGTCCGAGTCAGGGTCAGGTCGGAGTCAGAGTCAGAGTCAGAGTCAGAGTCAGAGTCAGAGTCAGAGTCAGCGTCAGATTCAGAGTCAGAGACAGATTCAGAGTCAGAGTCTGATTCAGAGTCAGAGTCAGAGTCAGAGTCAGAGTCAGAGTCAGAGTCAGAGTCAGAGTCAGAGTCAGATTCCGAGTCAGAGTCAGAGTCAGAGTCCGAGCCAGCGTCAGGTCGGAGTCAGAGTCAGAGTCAGAGTCAGAGTCAGAGTCAGAGTCAGAGTCAGAGTCAGAATCAGAGTCAGAGTCTGATTCAGAGTCGGAGTCAGAGTCAGAGTCAGAGTCGGAGTCAGAGTCAGAGTCAGAGTCAGAGTCAGAGTCAGAGTCAGGGTCAGAGTCCGAGCCAGGGTCAGGTCGGAGTCAGAGTCAGAGTCAGAGTCAGAGTCAGAGTCAGAGTCAGAGTCAGAGTCAGAGTCAGAGTCAGAATCAGAGTCAGAGTCTGATTCAGAGTCAGAGTCAGAGTCAGAGTCAGAGTCAGAGTCAGAGTCAGAGTCAGAGTCAGAGTCAGATTCAGAGTCAGAGTCAGAGTCAGAGTCCGAGTCAGGGTCAGGCCAGAGTCACAGTCAGAGTCAGAGTCAGCGTCAGACTCATGATGTCGGAGTCAGAGTAAGAGTCAAAGTCGGAGTCATGGAGTTCGAGTCCGAGTCAGTGTCCGAGTCATAGTCATGAGGTCAAAGTCAGAGTCATAGTCAGAGTCAGAGTCAGCGTCCGAGTCAGAGTCGAAGTCAGAGTCAGAGTCAGAGTCAGAGTCAGAGTCAGAGTTAGAGACAGAGTCGGTGTCAGGGTCAGGTCAGAGTCAGAGTCAGAGTCAGAGTCCGAGTCTGGGTCGGGTTAGAGTCAGAGCCAGAGTCAGAGTCAGAGTCAGAGCCAGAGTCGGACTCAGAGTCAGAGTCAGAGTCAGAGTCAGAGTCAGAGTCAGAGTCCGAGTCTGGGTCGGGTTAAAGTCAGAGTCAGAGTCAGAGTCAGAGTCAGAGTCAGAGTCAGAGTCAGAGTCAGAGTCAGAGTCCGAGCCAGGGTCAGGTCGGAGTCAGAGTCAGAGTCAGAGTCAGAGTCAGAGTCAGAGTCAGAGTCAGAGTCAGAGTCAGAGTCAGAATCAGAGTCAGAGTCTGATTCAGAGTCAGGGTCAGAGTCAGAGTCAGAGTCAGAGTCAGAGTCAGAGTCAGAGTCAGAGTCAGAGCCAGAGTCAGAGTCAGAGTCAGAGTCAGAGTCAGAGTCAGAGTCAGAGTCAGAGTCAAAATCAGAGTCAGAGTATGAGTCAGATTTAGAGTCAGAGTCAGAGTCAGAGTCAGAGTCAGAGTCAGAGTCAGAGTCAGAGTCAGAGTCAGAGTCCGAGTCAGGGTCAGGTCAGAGTCAGAGTCAGAGTCAGAGTCAGAGTCAGAGTCAGAGTCAGTGACAGAGTCAGAGTCATGATGTCGGAGTCAGAGTAAGTGTCAAAGTCGGAGTCATGAAGTTAGAGTCCGAGTCGGAGTCCGAGTCATAGTCATGAGGTCAAAGTCAGAGTCATAGTCAGAGTCAGAGTCAGCGTCCGAGTCAGAGTCGAAGTCAGAGTCAGAGTCAGAGTCAGAGTCAGAGTCAGAGTCAGAGTCAGAGTCCAAGTCAGGGTCGGGTTAGAGTCAGAGTCAGAGTCAGAGTCAGAGTCAGAGTCAGAGTCAGAGTCAGAGTCCGAGTCAGGGTCAGGTCAGAGTCAGAGTCAGAGTCGCAGTCAGAGTCAGAGTCCGAGCCAGGGTCAGGTCGGAGTCAGAGGCAGAGTCAGAGTCAGAGTCAGAGTCAGAGTCAGATTCAGAGTCAGAGTCAGAGTCTGAGTCCGAGTCAGGGTCAGGCCAGAGTCATAGTCAGAGTCAGAGTCAGAGTCGGGGTCATGATGTCGGAGTCAGAGTAAGAGTCAAAGTCGGAGTCATGAAGTTGGAGTCCGAGTCAGAGTCCGAGTCATAGTCATGAGGTCAAAGTAAGAGTCATAGTCACAGTCAGAGTCAGCGTCCGAGTCAGAGTCGAAGTCAGAGTCAGAGTCAGAGTCAGAGTCAGAGTCAGAGTCAGAGTTAGAGTTAGAGTCAGAGTCGGTGTCAGGGTCAGGTCAGAGTCAGAGTCAGAGTCAGAGTCAGAGTCAGAGTCAGAGCGAGAGTCGGAGTCAGAGTCAAAGTCAGAGTCAGGGTCAAAGTCCGAGTCAGGGTCGGGTCAGAGTCAAAGTCCGAGTCAGAGACAGAGTCACAGTCAGAGTCGGAGTCAGGGTTAGAGTCAGAGTCAGAGTCAGAGTCCGAGTCTGGGTCTGGTTAGAGTCAGAGTCAGAGTCAGAGCCAGAGTCAGAGTCAGAGTCAGAGTCAGAGTCGCAGTCAGAGTCAGAGTCAGAGTCAGAGTCAGAGTCCGAGTCAGGGTCAGGGTCAGAGTCAGATGCAGAGTCGAAGTCAGAGTCAGAGTCAGAGTCAGAGTCAGAGTCAGAGTCAGAGTCCGAGTCTGGGTCGGGTTAGAGTCAGAGTCAGAGTCAGAGTCAGAGTCAGAGTCAGAGTCAGAGCCAGAGTCAGAGTCAGAGTCAGAGTCAGAGTCAGAGTCAGAGTCAGAGTCAGAGTCAGAGTCAGAGTCAGAGTCAAAATCAGAGTCAGAGTCTGAGTCACAGTTAGAGTCAGAGTCAGAGTCAGAGTCAGAGTCAGAGTCAGAGTCAGAGTCACAGTCAGAGTCAGAGTCAGAGTCAGATTCCGAGTCAGAGTCAGAGTCAGAGTCCGAGCCAGGGTCAGATCGGAGTCAGAGTCGGAGTCAGAGTCAGAGTCAGAGTCAGAGTCAGAGTCAGAGTCAGACTCAGAGTCAGAGTCAGAGTCAAAATCAGAGTCAGAGTCTGAGTCACAGTTAGAGTCAGAGTCAGAGTCAGAGCCAGAGTCGGACTCAGAGTCAGAGTCAGAGTCAGAGTCAGAGTCAGAGTCAGAGTCCGAGTCTGGGTCGGGTTAAAGTCAGAGTCAGAGTCAGAGTCAGAGTCAGAGTCAGAGTCAGAGTCAGAGTCAGAGTCAGAGTCCGAGCCAGGGTCAGGTCGGAGTCAGAGTCAGAGTCAGAGTCAGAGTCAGAGTCAGAGTCAGAGTCAGAGTCAGAGTCAGAATCAGAGTCAGAGTCTGATTCAGAGTCAGGGTCAGAGTCAGAGTCAGAGTCAGAGTCAGAGTCAGAGTCAGAGTCAGAGTCAGAGCCAGAGTCAGAGTCAGAGTCAGAGTCAGAGTCAGAGTCAGAGTCAGAGTCAGAGTCAGAGTCCGAGTCTGGGTCTGGTTAGAGTCAGAGTCAGAGTCAGAGTCAGAGTCCGAGCCAGGGTCAGGTCGGAGTCAGAGTCAGAGTCAGAGTCAGAGTCAGAGTCAGAGTCAGAGTCAGCGTCAGAGTCAGAGTCAGAGTCAGATTCAGAGTCAGAGTCTGATTCAGAGTCAGAGTCAGAGTCAGAGTCAGAGTCAGAGTCAGAGTCAGAGTCAGAGTCAGAGTCAGAGTCAGAGTCAAAATCAGAGTCAGAGTCTGAGTCACAGTTAGAGTCAGAGTCAGAGTCAGAGTCAGAGTCAGAGTCAGAGTCAGAGTCAGAGTCAGAGTCAGAGTCCGAGTCAGGGTCAGGTCAGAGTCAGAGTCAGCGTCAGAGTCAGAGTCAGAGTCCGAGCCAGGGTCAGGTCGAAGTCAGAGTCAGAGTCAGAGTCAGAGTCAGAGTCAGAGTCAGAGTCAGAGTCAGAGTCAGAGTCAGAGTCAGAATCAGAGTCTGATTCAGAGTCAGAATCAGAGTCAGAGTCAGAGTCAGAGTCAGAGTCAGAGTCAGAGTCAGAGTCAGAGTCCGAGTCAGGGTCAGGGTCAGGTCAGAGTCAGACTCAGAGTCAGAGCGAGAGTCGGAGTCAGAGTCAAAGTCAGAGTCAGAGTCAAAGTCCGAGTCAGGGTCGGGTCAGAGTCAAAGTCCGAGTCAGAGTCACAGTCACAGTCAGAGTCGGAGTCAGAGTTAGAGTCAGAGTCAGAGTCAGCGTCCGAGTCAGAGTCGAAGTCAGAGTCAGAGTCGGAGTCAGAGTCAAAGTCAGATTCCGAGTCAGTGTCAGGTCAGAGTCAGAGTCAGAGTCAGAGTCAGAGTCCGAGCCAGGGTCAGGGAGGAGTCAGAGTCAGAATCAGAGTCAGAGTCAGAGTCAGAGTCAGAGTCAGCGTCAGAGTCAGAGTCAGAGTCAGATTCAGAGTCAGAGTCTGATTCAGAGTCAGAGTCAGAGTCAGAGTCAGAGTCAGAGTCAGAGTCAGAGTCAGCGTCAGAGTCAGAGTCAGAGTCAGATTCAGAGTCAGAGTCTGATTCAGAGTCAGAGTCAGAGTCAGAGTCAGAGTCAGAGTCAGAGTCAGAGTCAGAGTCAGAGTCAGAGTCAGAGTCAAAATCAGAGTCAGAGTCTGAGTCACAGTTAGAGTCAGAGTCAGAGTCAGAATCAGAGTCAGAGTCAGAGTCAGAGTCAGAGTCAGAGTCAGATTCCGAGTCAGAGTCAGAGTCAGAGTCCGAGCCAGGGTCAGGTCGGAGTCAGAGTCAGAGTCAGAGTCAGAGTCAGAGTCAGAGTCAGAGTCAGAGTCAGAGTCAAAGTCAGAGTCAGAGTCAGAATCAGAGTCAGAAATTGATTCAGAGTCGGAGTCAGAGTCAGAGTCAGAATCGGTGTCAGAGTCAGAGTCAGAGTCAGAGTCAGAGTCAGAGTCAGAGTCAGAGTCAGAGTCAGAGTCAGAGTCAGAGTCCGAGCCAGGGTCAGGTCGGAGTCAGAGTCAGAGTCAGAGTCAGAGTCAGAGTCGGAGTCAGAGTCAGAGTCAGAGTCAGAGTCAGAATCAGAGTCAGAGTCAGAGTCCGAGTCAGGGTCAGGCCAGAGTCATAGTCATAGTCAGAGTCAGCGTCAGAGTCATGATGTCAGAGTCAGAGTAAGAGTCAAAGTCGGAGTCATGAAGTTCGAGTCCGAGTCAGAGTCCGAGTCATAGTCATGAGGTCAAAGTCAGAGTCATAGTCAGAGTCAGAGTCAGAGTCAGAGTCAGAGTCAGAGTCAGATTCCGAGTCAGAGTCAGAGTCAGAGTCCGAGCCATGGTCAGGTCGGAGTCAGAGTCAGAGTCAGAATCAGAGTCAGAGTCAGAGTCAGAGTCAGAGTCAGAGTCAGAGTCAGAGTCAGAGTCAGGGTCAGAGTCAGAGTCTGATTCAGAGTCAGAGTCAGAGTCAGAGTCAGAGTCGGAGTCAGAGTCAGAGTCAGAGTCACAGTCAGAGTCAGAGTCAGAGTCAGAGTCAGAGTCCGAGTCAGAGTCAGAGTCAGAGTCAGAGTCAGAGTCAGAGTCAGAGTCAGAGTCAGAGTCAGAGTCAGAATCAGAGTCAGAGTCTGATTCAGAGTCAGAGTCAGAGTCAGAGTCAGAGTCAGAGTCAGAGTCAGAGTCAGAGTCAGATTCAGAGTCAGAGTCAGAGTCAGAGTCAGAGTCAGATTCAGAGTCAGAGTCAGAGTCAGAGTCCGAGTCAGGGTCAGGCCAGAGTCACAGTCAGAGTCAGAGTCAGCGTCAGAGTCATGATGTCGGAGTCAGAGTAAGAGTCAAAGTCGGAGTCATGGAGTTCGAGTCCGAGTCAGAGTCCGAGTCATAGTCATGAGGTCAAAGTCAGAGTCATAGTCAGAGTCAGAGTCAGCGTCCGAGTCAGCGTCGAAGTCAGAGTCAGAGTCAGAGTCAGAGTCAGAGTCAGAGTTAGAGACAGAGTCGGTGTCAGGGTCAGGTCAGAGTCAGAGTCAGAGTCAGAGTCAGAGTCAGAGCGAGAGTCGGAGTCAGAGTCAAAGTCAGAGTCAGAGTCAAAGTCCGAGTCAGGGTCGGGTCAGAGTCAGAGTTAGAGTCAGAGTCGGTGTCAGGGTCAGGTCAGAGTCAGAGTCAGAGTGATAGCGAGAGTCGGAGTCAGAGTCAGAGTCAGAGTCAGAGCCAGAGTCAGAGTCAGAGTCAGAGTCAGAGTCGGAGTCAGAGTCAGAGTCAGAGTCAGAGTCAGAGTCGGAGTCAGAGTCAGAGTCAGAGTCAGAGTCAGAGTCCGAGTCAGGGTCAGGTCGGAGTCAGAGTCAGAGTCAGAGTCAGAGTCAGAGTCAGACTCAGAGTCAGCGTCAGATTCAGAGTCAGAGTCAGATTCAGAGTCAGAGTCTGATTCAGAGTCAGAGTCAGAGTCAGAGTCAGAGTCAGAGTCAGAGTCAGAGTCAGAGTCAGAGTCAGAGTCAGAGTCAAAATCAGAGTCAGAGTCTGAGTCACAGTTAGAGTCAGAGTCAGAGTCAGAGTCAGAGTCAGAGTCAGAGTCAGAGTCAGAGTCAGAGTCAGATTCCGAGTCAGAGTCAGAGTCAGAGTCCGAGCCAGCGTCAGGTCGGAGTCAGAGTCAGAGTCAGAGTCAGAGTCAGAGTCAGAGTCAGAGTCAGAGTCAGAATCAGAGTCAGAGTCTGATTCAGAGTCGGAGTCAGAGTCAGAGTCAGAGTCGGAGTCGGAGTCAGAGTCAGAGTCAGAGTCAGAGTCAGAGTCAGGGTCAGAGTCCGAGCCAGGGTCAGGTCGGAGTCAGAGTCAGAGTCAGAGTCAGAGTCAGAGTCAGAGTCAGAGTCAGAGTCAGAGTCAGAGTCAGAATCAGAGTCAGAGTCTGATTCAGAGTCAGAGTCAGAGTCAGAGTCAGAGTCAGAGTCAGAGTCAGAGTCAGAGTCAGAGTCAGATTCAGAGTCAGAGTCAGAGTCAGAGTCCGAGTCAGGGTCAGGCCAGAGTCACAGT
This sequence comes from Tenthredo distinguenda, assembly GCA_947538915.1. Lineage (NCBI taxonomy): Eukaryota > Metazoa > Arthropoda > Insecta > Hymenoptera > Tenthredinidae > Tenthredo > Tenthredo distinguenda. Next base: position 20,171,057 of record OX384534.1, on the reverse strand, counting down.
CAGAGTCAGAGTCAGCGTCAGACTCATGATGTCGGAGTCAGAGTAAGAGTCAAAGTCGGAGTCATGGAGTTCGAGTCCGAGTCAGTGTCCGAGTCATAGTCATGAGGTCAAAGTCAGAGTCATAGTCAGAGTCAGAGTCAGCGTCCGAGTCAGAGTCGAAGTCAGAGTCAGAGTCAGAGTCAGAGTCAGAGTCAGAGTTAGAGACAGAGTCGGTGTCAGGGTCAGGTCAGAGCCAGAGTCAGAGTCAGAGTCCGAGTCTGGGTCGGGTTAGAGTCAGAGCCAGAGTCAGAGTCAGAGTCAGAGCCAGAGTCGGACTCAGAGTCAGAGTCAGAGTCAGAGTCAGAGTCAGAGTCAGAGTCCGAGTCTGGGTCGGGTTGAAGTCAGAGTCAGAGTCAGAGTCAGAGTCAGAGTCAGAGTCAGAGTCAGAGTCAGAGTCAGAGTCCGAGCCAGGGTCAGGTCGGAGTCAGAGTCAGAGTCAGAGTCAGAGTCAGAGTCAGAGTCAGAGTCAGAGTCAGAGTCAGAGTCAGAATCAGAGTCAGAGTCTGATTCAGAGTCAGGGTCAGAGTCAGAGTCAGAGTCAGAGTCAGAGTCAGAGTCAGAGTCAGAGTCAGAGCCAGAGTCAGAGTCAGAGTCAGAGTCAGAGTCAGAGTCAGAGTCAGAGTCAGAGTCAAAATCAGAGTCAGAGTATGAGTCAGATTTAGAGTCAGAGTCAGAGTCAGAGTCAGAGTCAGAGTCAGAGTCAGAATCAGAGTCAGAGTCTGATTCAGCGTCAGAGTCAGAGTCAGAGTCAGAGTCAGAGTCAGAGTCAGATTCAGAGTCAGAGTCAGAGTCTGAGTCCGAGTCAGGGTCAGGCCAGAGTCATAGTCAGAGTCAGAGTCAGAGTCGGGGTCATGATGTCGGAGTCAGAGTAAGAGTCAAAGTCGGAGTCATGAAGTTGGAGTCCGAGTCAGAGTCCGCGTCATAGTCATGAGGTCAAAGTAAGAGTCATAGTCAGAGTCAGAGTCAGCGTCCGAGTCAGAGTCGAAGTCAGAGTCAGAGTCAGAGTCAGAGTCAGAGTCAGAGTCAGAGTCAGAGTTAGCGTCAGAGTCGGTGTCAGGGTCAGGTCAGAGTCAGAGTCAGAGTCAGAGTCAGAGTCAGATTCAGAGTCAGAGTCAGAGTCTGAGTCCGAGTCAGGGTCAGGCCAGAGTCATAGTCAGAGTCAGAGTCAGAGTCGGGGTCATGATGTCGGAGTCAGAGTAAGAGTCAAAGTCGGAGTCATGAAGTTGGAGTCCGAGTCAGAGTCCGAGTCATAGTCATGAGGTCAAAGTAAGAGTCATAGTCAGAGTCAGAGTCAGCGTCCGAGTCAGAGTCGAAGTCAGAGTCAGAGTCAGAGTCAGAGTCAGAGTCAGAGTCAGAGTCAGAGTTAGAGTCAGAGTCGGTGTCAGGGTCAGGTCAGAGTCAGAGTCAGAGTCAGAGTCAGAGTCAGAGTCAGAGCGAGAGTCGGAGTCAGAGTCAAAGTCAGAGTCAGAGTCAAAGTCCGAGTCAGGGTCGGGTCAGAGTCAAAGTCCGAGTCAGAGACAGAGTCACAGTCAGAGTCGGAGTCAGGGTTAGAGTCAGAGTCAGAGTCAGAGTCCGAGTCTGGGTCTGGTTAGAGTCAGAGTCAGAGTCAGAGCCAGAGTCAGAGTCAGAGTCAGAGTCAGAGTCGCAGTCAGAGTCAGAGTCAGAGTCAGAGTCAGAGTCCGAGTCAGGGTCAGGGTCAGAGTCAGATGCAGAGTCGAAGTCAGAGTCAGAGTCAGAGTCAGAGTCAGAGTCAGAGTCAGAGTCCGAGTCTGGGTCGGGTTAGAGTCAGAGTCAGAGTCAGAGTCAGAGTCAGAGTCAGAGTCAGAGCCAGAGTCAGAGTCAGAGTCAGAGTCAGAGTCAGAGTCAGAGTCAGAGTCAGAGTCAGAGTCAGAGTCAGAGTCAAAATCAGAGTCAGAGTCTGAGTCACAGTTAGAGTCAGAGTCAGAGTCAGAGTCAGAGTCAGAGTCAGAGTCAGAGTCACAGTCAGAGTCAGAGTCAGAGTCAGATTCCGAGTCAGAGTCAGAGTCAGAGTCCGAGCCAGGGTCAGATCGGAGTCAGAGTCGGAGTCAGAGTCAGAGTCAGAGTCAGAGTCAGAGTCAGAGTCAGACTCAGAGTCAGAGTCAGAGTCAAAATCAGAGTCAGAGTCTGAGTCACAGTTAGAGTCAGAGTCAGAGTCAGAGCCAGAGTCGGACTCAGAGTCAGAGTCAGAGTCAGAGTCAGAGTCAGAGTCAGAGTCCGAGTCTGGGTCGGGTTAAAGTCAGAGTCAGAGTCAGAGTCAGAGTCAGAGTCAGAGTCAGAGTCAGAGTCAGAGTCAGAGTCCGAGCCAGGGTCAGGTCGGAGTCAGAGTCAGAGTCAGAGTCAGAGTCAGAGTCAGAGTCAGAGTCAGAGTCAGAGTCAGAGTCAGAATCAGAGTCAGAGTCTGATTCAGAGTCAGGGTCAGAGTCAGAGTCAGAGTCAGAGTCAGAGTCAGAGTCAGAGTCAGAGCCAGAGTCAGAGTCAGAGTCAGAGTCAGAGTCAGAGTCAGAGTCAGAGTCAGAGTCAAAATCAGAGTCAGAGTATGAGTCAGATTTAGAGTCAGAGTCAGAGTCAGAGTCAGAGTCAGAGTCAGAGTCAGAGTCAGAGTCAGAGTCAGAGTCCGAGTCAGGGTCAGGTCAGAGTCAGAGTCAGAGTCAGAGTCAGAGTCAGAGTCAGAGTCAGTGACAGAGTCAGAGTCATGATGTCGGAGTCAGAGTAAGTGTCAAAGTCGGAGTCATGAAGTTAGCGTCCGAGTCAGAGTCCGAGTCATAGTCATGAGGTCAAAGTCAGAGTCATAGTCAGAGTCAGAGTCAGCGTCCGAGTCAGAGTCGAAGTCAGAGTCAGAGTCAGAGTCAGAGTCAGAGTCAGAGTCAGAGTCAGAGTCAGAGTCCAAGTCAGGGTCGGGTTAGAGTCAGAGTCAGAGTCAGAGTCAGAGTCAGAGTCAGAGTCAGAGTCAGAGTCCGAGTCAGGGTCAGGTCAGAGTCAGAGTCAGAGTCGCAGTCAGAGTCAGAGTCCGAGCCAGGGTCAGGTCGGAGTCAGAGGCAGAGTCAGAGTCAGAGTCAGAGTCAGAGTTAGAGTCAGAGTCAGAGTCAGAGTCAGAGTCAGAATCAGAGTCAGAGTCTGATTCAGCGTCAGAGTCAGAGTCAGAGTCAGAGTCAGAGTCAGAGTCAGATTCAGAGTCAGAGTCAGAGTCTGAGTCCGAGTCAGGGTCAGGCCAGAGTCATAGTCAGAGTCAGAGTCAGAGTCGGGGTCATGATGTCGGAGTCAGAGTAAGAGTCAAAGTCGGAGTCATGAAGTTGGAGTCCGAGTCAGAGTCCGCGTCATAGTCATGAGGTCAAAGTAAGAGTCATAGTCAGAGTCAGAGTCAGCGTCCGAGTCAGAGTCGAAGTCGGAGTCAGAGTCAGAGTCAGAGTCAGAGTCAGAGTCAGAGTCAGAGTTAGAGTCAGAGTCGGTGTCAGGGTCAGGTCAGAGTCAGAGTCAGAGTCAGAGTCAGAGTCAGATTCAGAGTCAGAGTCAGAGTCTGAGTCCGAGTCAGGGTCAGGCCAGAGTCATAGTCAGAGTCAGAGTCAGAGTCGGGGTCATGATGTCGGAGTCAGAGTAAGAGTCAAAGTCGGAGTCATGAAGTTGGAGTCCGAGTCAGAGTCCGAGTCATAGTCATGAGGTCAAAGTAAGAGTCATAGTCAGAGTCAGAGTCAGCGTCCGAGTCAGAGTCGAAGTCAGAGTCAGAGTCAGAGTCAGAGTCAGAGTCAGAGTCAGAGTCAGAGTTAGAGTCAGAGTCGGTGTCAGGGTCAGGTCAGAGTCAGAGTCAGAGTCAGAGTCAGAGTCAGAGTCAGAGCGAGAGTCGGAGTCAGAGTCAAAGTCAGAGTCAGAGTCAAAGTCCGAGTCAGGGTCGGGTCAGAGTCAAAGTCCGAGTCAGAGACAGAGTCACAGTCAGAGTCGGAGTCAGGGTTAGAGTCAGAGTCAGAGTCAGAGTCCGAGTCTGGGTCTGGTTAGAGTCAGAGTCAGAGTCAGAGCCAGAGTCAGAGTCAGAGTCAGAGTCAGAGTCGCAGTCAGAGTCAGAGTCAGAGTCAGAGTCAGAGTCCGAGTCAGGGTCAGGGTCAGAGTCAGATGCAGAGTCGAAGTCAGAGTCAGAGTCAGAGTCAGAGTCAGAGTCAGAGTCAGAGTCCGAGTCTGGGTCGGGTTAGAGTCAGAGTCAGAGTCAGAGTCAGAGTCAGAGTCAGAGTCAGAGCCAGAGTCAGAGTCAGAGTCAGAGTCGGAGTCAGAGTCAGAGTCAGAGTCAGAGTCAGAGTCAGAGTCAGAGTCAAAATCAGAGTCAGAGTCTGAGTCACAGTTAGAGTCAGAGTCAGAGTCAGAGTCAGAGTCAGAGTCAGAGTCAGAGTCACAGTCAGAGTCAGAGTCAGAGTCAGATTCCGAGTCAGAGTCAGAGTCAGAGTCCGAGCCAGGGTCAGATCGGAGTCAGAGTCGGAGTCAGAGTCAGAGTCAGAGTCAGAGTCAGAGTCAGAGTCAGACTCAGAGTCAGAGTCAGAGTCAAAATCAGAGTCAGAGTCTGAGTCACAGTTAGAGTCAGAGTCAGAGTCAGAGTCAGAGTCAGAGTCAGAGTCAGAGTCAGAGTCAGAGTCAGATTCCGAGTCAGAGTCAGAGTCAGAGTCCGAGCCAGGGTCAGATTCAGAGTCAGAGTCAGAGTCTGAGTCCGAGTCAGGGTGAGGCCAGAGTCATAGTCAGAGTCAGAGTCAGAGTCGGGGTCATGATGTCGGAGTCAGAGTAAGAGTCAGAGTCAGAGTCCGAGTCAGGGTCAGGTCAGAGTCAGAGTCAGAGTCAGAGTCAGAGTCAGAGTCCGAGCCAGGGTCAGGTCGAAGTCAGAGTCAGAGTCAGAGTCAGAGTCAGAGTCAGAGTCAGAGTCAGAGTCAGAGTCAGAGTCAGAGTCAGAATCAGAGTCTGATTCAGAGTCAGAATCAGAGTCAGAGTCAGAGTCAGAGTCAGAGTCAGAGTCAGAGTCAGAGTCAGATTCAGAGTCAGAGTCAGAGTCAGAGTCCGAGTCAGGGTCAGGCCAGAGTCATAGTCAGAGTCAGAGTCAGCGTCAGAGTCGTGATGTCGGAGTCAGAGTAAGAGTCAAAGTCGGAGTCATGAAGTTCGAGTCCGAGTCAGAGTCCGAGTCATAGTCATGAGGTCAAAGTCAGAGTCATAGTCAGAGTCAGAGTCAGCGTCCGAGTCAGAGTCGAAGTCAGAGTCAGAGTCAGAGTCAGAGTCAGAGTCAGAGTCAGAGTCAGAGTTAGAGTCAGAGTCGGTGTCAGGGTCAGGTCAGAGTCAGAGTCAGAGTCAGAGCGAGAGTCGGAGTCAGAGTCAAAGTCAGAGTCAGAGTCAAAGTCCGAGTCAGGGTCGGGTCAGAGTCAAAGTCCGAGTCAGAGTCAGAGTCACAGTCAGAGTCGGAGTCAGAGTTAGAGTCAGAGTCAGAGTCAGAGTCAGAGTCAGAGCCAGAGTCAGAGTCAGAGTCAGAGTCAGAGTCAGAGTCAGAGTCAGAGTCAGAGTCAGGGTCAGGTCAGAGTCAGAGTCAGAGTCGGTGTCAGGGTCAGGTCAGAGTCAGACTCAGAGTCAGAGCGAGAGTCGGAGTCAGAGTCAAAGTCAGAGTCAGAGTCGAAGTCCGAGTCAGGGTCGGGTCAGAGTCAAAGTCCGAGTCAGAGTCACAGTCACAGTCAGAGTCGGAGTCAGAGTTAGAGTCAGAGTCAGAGTCAGCGTCCGAGTCAGAGTCGAAGTCAGAGTCAGAGTCGGAGTCAGAGTCAAAGTCAGATTCCGAGTCAGTGTCAGGTCAGAGTCAGAGTCAGAGTCAGAGTCAGAGTCCGAGCCAGGGTCAGGGAGGAGTCAGAGTCAGAATCAGAGTCAGAGTCAGAGTCAGAGTCAGAGTCAGCGTCAGAGTCAGAGTCAGAGTCAGATTCAGAGTCAGAGTCTGATTCAGAGTCAGAGTCAGAGTCAGAGTCAGAGTCAGAGTCAGAGTCAGAGTCAGCGTCAGAGTCAGAGTCAGAGTCAGATTCAGAGTCAGAGTCTGATTCAGAGTCAGAGTCAGAGTCAGAGTCAGAGTCAGAGTCAGAGTCAGAGTCAGAGTCAGAGTCAGAGTCAGAGTCAAAATCAGAGTCAGAGTCTGAGTCACAGTTAGAGTCAGAGTCAGAGTCAGAATCAGAGTCAGAGTCAGAGTCAGAGTCAGAGTCAGAGTCAGATTCCGAGTCAGAGTCAGAGTCAGAGTCCGAGCCAGGGTCAGGTCGGAGTCAGAGTCAGAGTCAGAGTCAGAGTCAGAGTCAGAGTCAGAGTCAGAGTCAAAGTCAGAGTCAGAGTCAGAATCAGAGTCAGAAATTGATTCAGAGTCGGAGTCAGAGTCAGAGTCAGAATCGGTGTCAGAGTCAGAGTCAGAGTCAGAGTCAGAGTCAGAGTCAGAGTCAGAGTCAGAGTCAGAGTCAGAGTCAGAGTCCGAGCCAGGGTCAGGTCGGAGTCAGAGTCAGAGTCAGAGTCAGAGTCAGAGTCGGAGTCAGAGTCAGAGTCAGAGTCAGAGTCAGAATCAGAGTCAGAGACTGATTCAGAGTCATAGTCAGAGTCAGAGTCAGAGTCAGAGTCAGAGTCAGAGTCAGAGTCAGATTCCGAGTCAGAGTCAGAGTCAGAGTCCGAGCCAGGGTCAGGTCGGAGTCAGAGTCAGAGTCAGAGTCAGAGTCAGAGTCAGAGTCAGAGTCAGAGTCAAAGTCAGAGTCAGAGTCAGAATCAGAGTCAGAAATTGATTCAGAGTCGGAGTCAGAGTCAGAGTCAGAATCGGTGTCAGAGTCAGAGTCAGAGTCAGAGTCAGAGTCAGAGTCAGAGTCAGAGTCAGAGTCAGAGTCAGAGTCAGAGTCCGAGCCAGGGTCAGGTCGGAGTCAGAGTCAGAGTCAGAGTCAGAGTCAGAGTCGGAGTCAGAGTCAGAGTCAGAGTCAGAGTCAGAATCAGAGTCAGAGACTGATTCAGAGTCATAGTCAGAGTCAGAGTCAGAGTCAGAGTCAGAGTCAGAGTCAGAGTCAGATTCAGAGTCAGAGTCAGAGTCAGAGTCCGAGTCAGGGTCAGGCCAGAGTCATAGTCATAGTCAGAGTCAGCGTCAGAGTCATGATGTCAGAGTCAGAGTAAGAGTCAAAGTCGGAGTCATGAAGTTCGAGTCCGAGTCGGAGTCCGAGTCATAGTCATGAGGTCAAAGTCAGAGTCATAGTCAGAGTCAGAGTCAGAGTCAGAGTCAGAGTCAGAGTCAGATTCCGAGTCAGAGTCAGAGTCAGAGTCCGAGCCATGGTCAGGTCGGAGTCAGAGTCAGAGTCAGAATCAGAGTCAGAGTCAGAGTCAGAGTCAGAGTCAGAGTCAGAGTCAGAGTCAGAGTCAGGGTCAGAGTCAGAGTCTGATTCAGAGTCAGAGTCAGAATCAGAGTCAGAGTCGGAGTCAGAGTCAGAGTCAGAGTCACAGTCAGAGTCAGAGTCAGAGTCAGAGTCAGAGTCCGAGCCAGGGTCAGGTCGGAGTCAGAGTCAGAGTCAGAGTCAGAGTCAGAGTCAGAGTCAGAGTCAGAGTCAGAGTCAGAGTCAGAGTCAGAATCAGAGTCAGAGTCTGATTCAGAGTCAGAGTCAGAGTCAGAGTCAGAGTCAGAGTCAGAGTCAGAGTCAGAGTCAGATTCAGAGTCAGAGTCAGAGTCAGAGTCAGAGTCAGATTCAGAGTCAGAGTCAGAGTCAGAGTCCGAGTCAGGGTCAGGCCAGAGTCACAGTCAGAGTCAGAGTCAGCGTCAGAGTCATGATGTCGGAGTCAGAGTAAGAGTCAAAGTCGGAGTCATGGAGTTCGAGTCCGAGTCAGAGTCCGAGTCATAGTCATGAGGTCAAAGTCAGAGTCATAGTCAGAGTCAGAGTCAGCGTCCGAGTCAGCGTCGAAGTCAGAGTCAGAGTCAGAGTCAGAGTCAGAGTCAGAGTTAGAGACAGAGTCGGTGTCAGGGTCAGGTCAGAGTCAGAGTCAGAGTCAGAGTCAGAGTCAGAGCGAGAGTCGGAGTCAGAGTCAAAGTCAGAGTCAGAGTCAAAGTCCGAGTCAGGGTCGGGTCAGAGTCAGAGTTAGAGTCAGAGTCGGTGTCAGGGTCAGGTCAGAGTCAGAGTCAGAGTCAGCGTCCGAGTCAGAGTCGAAGTCAGAGTCAGAGTCAGAGTCAGAGTCAGAGTCAGAGTCAGAGTCAGAGTTAGAGTCAGAGTCGGTGTCAGGGTCAGGTCAGAGTCAGAGTCAGAGTCAGAGCGAGAGTCGGAGTCAGAGTCAAAGTCAGAGTCAGAGTCAAAGTCCGAGTCAGGGTCGGGTCAGAGTCAAAGTCCGAGTCAGAGTCAGAGTCACAGTCAGAGTCGGAGTCAGAGTTAGAGTCAGAGTCAGAGTCAGAGTCAGAGTCAGAGCCAGAGTCAGAGTCAGAGTCAGAGTCAGAGTCAGAGTCAGAGTCAGAGTCAGAGTCAGGGTCAGGTCAGAGTCAGAGTCAGAGTCGGTGTCAGGGTCAGGTCAGAGTCAGACTCAGAGTCAGAGCGAGAGTCGGAGTCAGAGTCAAAGTCAGAGTCAGAGTCGAAGTCCGAGTCAGGGTCGGGTCAGAGTCAAAGTCCGAGTCAGAGTCACAGTCACAGTCAGAGTCGGAGTCAGAGTTAGAGTCAGAGTCAGAGTCAGCGTCCGAGTCAGAGTCGAAGTCAGAGTCAGAGTCGGAGTCAGAGTCAAAGTCAGATTCCGAGTCAGTGTCAGGTCAGAGTCAGAGTCAGAGTCAGAGTCAGAGTCCGAGCCAGGGTCAGGGAGGAGTCAGAGTCAGAATCAGAGTCAGAGTCAGAGTCAGAGTCAGAGTCAGCGTCAGAGTCAGAGTCAGAGTCAGATTCAGAGTCAGAGTCTGATTCAGAGTCAGAGTCAGAGTCAGAGTCAGAGTCAGAGTCAGAGTCAGAGTCAGCGTCAGAGTCAGAGTCAGAGTCAGATTCAGAGTCAGAGTCTGATTCAGAGTCAGAGTCAGAGTCAGAGTCAGAGTCAGAGTCAGAGTCAGAGTCAGAGTCAGAGTCAGAGTCAGAGTCAAAATCAGAGTCAGAGTCTGAGTCACAGTTAGAGTCAGAGTCAGAGTCAGAATCAGAGTCAGAGTCAGAGTCAGAGTCAGAGTCAGAGTCAGATTCCGAGTCAGAGTCAGAGTCAGAGTCCGAGCCAGGGTCAGGTCGGAGTCAGAGTCAGAGTCAGAGTCAGAGTCAGAGTCAGAGTCAGAGTCAGAGTCAAAGTCAGAGTCAGAGTCAGAATCAGAGTCAGAAATTGATTCAGAGTCGGAGTCAGAGTCAGAGTCAGAATCGGTGTCAGAGTCAGAGTCAGAGTCAGAGTCAGAGTCAGAGTCAGAGTCAGAGTCAGAGTCAGAGTCAGAGTCAGAGTCCGAGCCAGGGTCAGGTCGGAGTCAGAGTCAGAGTCAGAGTCAGAGTCAGAGTCGGAGTCAGAGTCAGAGTCAGAGTCAGAGTCAGAATCAGAGTCAGAGACTGATTCAGAGTCATAGTCAGAGTCAGAGTCAGAGTCAGAGTCAGAGTCAGAGTCAGAGTCAGATTCCGAGTCAGAGTCAGAGTCAGAGTCCGAGCCAGGGTCAGGTCGGAGTCAGAGTCAGAGTCAGAGTCAGAGTCAGAGTCAGAGTCAGAGTCAGAGTCAAAGTCAGAGTCAGAGTCAGAATCAGAGTCAGAAATTGATTCAGAGTCGGAGTCAGAGTCAGAGTCAGAATCGGTGTCAGAGTCAGAGTCAGAGTCAGAGTCAGAGTCAGAGTCAGAGTCAGAGTCAGAGTCAGAGTCAGAGTCAGAGTCCGAGCCAGGGTCAGGTCGGAGTCAGAGTCAGAGTCAGAGTCAGAGTCAGAGTCGGAGTCAGAGTCAGAGTCAGAGTCAGAGTCAGAATCAGAGTCAGAGACTGATTCAGAGTCATAGTCAGAGTCAGAGTCAGAGTCAGAGTCAGAGTCAGAGTCAGAGTCAGATTCAGAGTCAGAGTCAGAGTCAGAGTCCGAGTCAGGGTCAGGCCAGAGTCATAGTCATAGTCAGAGTCAGCGTCAGAGTCATGATGTCAGAGTCAGAGTAAGAGTCAAAGTCGGAGTCATGAAGTTCGAGTCCGAGTCGGAGTCCGAGTCATAGTCATGAGGTCAAAGTCAGAGTCATAGTCAGAGTCAGAGTCAGAGTCAGAGTCAGAGTCAGAGTCAGATTCCGAGTCAGAGTCAGAGTCAGAGTCCGAGCCATGGTCAGGTCGGAGTCAGAGTCAGAGTCAGAATCAGAGTCAGAGTCAGAGTCAGAGTCAGAGTCAGAGTCAGAGTCAGAGTCAGAGTCAGGGTCAGAGTCAGAGTCTGATTCAGAGTCAGAGTCAGAATCAGAGTCAGAGTCGGAGTCAGAGTCAGAGTCAGAGTCACAGTCAGAGTCAGAGTCAGAGTCAGAGTCAGAGTCCGAGCCAGGGTCAGGTCGGAGTCAGAGTCAGAGTCAGAGTCAGAGTCAGAGTCAGAGTCAGAGTCAGAGTCAGAGTCAGAGTCAGAGTCAGAATCAGAGTCAGAGTCTGATTCAGAGTCAGAGTCAGAGTCAGAGTCAGAGTCAGAGTCAGAGTCAGAGTCAGAGTCAGATTCAGAGTCAGAGTCAGAGTCAGAGTCAGAGTCAGATTCAGAGTCAGAGTCAGAGTCAGAGTCCGAGTCAGGGTCAGGCCAGAGTCACAGTCAGAGTCAGAGTCAGCGTCAGAGTCATGATGTCGGAGTCAGAGTAAGAGTCAAAGTCGGAGTCATGGAGTTCGAGTCCGAGTCAGAGTCCGAGTCATAGTCATGAGGTCAAAGTCAGAGTCATAGTCAGAGTCAGAGTCAGCGTCCGAGTCAGCGTCGAAGTCAGAGTCAGAGTCAGAGTCAGAGTCAGAGTCAGAGTTAGAGACAGAGTCGGTGTCAGGGTCAGGTCAGAGTCAGAGTCAGAGTCAGAGTCAGAGTCAGAGCGAGAGTCGGAGTCAGAGTCAAAGTCAGAGTCAGAGTCAAAGTCCGAGTCAGGGTCGGGTCAGAGTCAGAGTTAGAGTCAGAGTCGGTGTCAGGGTCAGGTCAGAGTCAGAGTCAGAGTGATAGCGAGAGTCGGAGTCAGAGTCAGAGTCAGAGTCAGAGCCAGAGTCAGAGTCAGATTCAGAGTCAGAGTCGGAGTCAGAGTCAGAGTCAGAGTCAGAGTCAGAGTCGGAGTCAGAGTCAGAGTCAGAGTCAGAGTCAGAGTCCGAGTCAGGGTCAGGTCGGAGTCAGAGTCAGAGTCAGAGTCAGAGTCAGAGTCAGAGTCAGAGTCAGCGTCAGATTCAGAGTCAGAGTCAGATTCAGAGTCAGAGTCTGATTCAGAGTCAGAGTCAGAGTCAGAGTCAGAGTCAGAGTCAGAGTCAGAGTCAGAGTCAGAGTCAGAGTCAGAGTCAAAATCAGAGTCAGAGTCTGAGTCACAGTTAGAGTCAGAGTCAGAGTCAGAGTCAGAGTCAGAGTCAGAGTCAGAGTCAGAGTCAGAGTCAGATTCCGAGTCAGAGTCAGAGTCAGAGTCAGAGTCCGAGCCAGCGTCAGGTCGGAGTCAGAGTCAGAGTCAGAGTCAGAGTCAGAGTCAGAGTCAGAGTCAGAGTCAGAATCAGAGTCAAAGTCTGATTCAGAGTCGGAGTCAGAGTCAGAGTCAGAGTCGGAGTCAGAGTCAGAGTCAGAGTCAGAGTCGGAGTCAGAGTCAGGGTCAGAGTCCGAGCCAGGGTCAGGTCGGAGTCAGAGTCAGAGTCAGAGTCAGAGTCAGAGTCAGAGTCAGAGTCAGAGTCAGAGTCAGAGTCAGAATCAGAGTCAGAGTCTGATTCAGAGTCAGAGTCAGAGTCAGAGTCAGAGTCAGAGTCAGAGTCAGAGTCAGAGTCAGAGTCAGATTCAGAGTCAGAGTCAGAGTCAGAGTCCGAGTCAGGGTCAGGCCAGAGTCACAGTCAGAGTCAGAGTCAGCGTCAGACTCATGATGTCGGAGTCAGAGTAAGAGTCAAAGTCGGAGTCATGGAGTTCGAGTCCGAGTCAGTGTCCGAGTCATAGTCATGAGGTCAAAGTCAGAGTCATAGTCAGAGTCAGAGTCAGCGTCCGAGTCAGAGTCGAAGTCAGAGTCAGAGTCAGAGTCAGAGTCAGAGTCAGAGTTAGAGACAGAGTCGGTGTCAGGGTCAGGTCAGAGTCAGAGTCAGAGTCAGAGTCCGAGTCTGGGTCGGGTTAGAGTCAGAGCCAGAGTCAGAGTCAGAGTCAGAGCCAGAGTCGGACTCAGAGTCAGAGTCAGAGTCAGAGTCAGAGTCAGAGTCAGAGTCCGAGTCTGGGTCGGGTTAAAGTCAGAGTCAGAGTCAGAGTCAGAGTCAGAGTCAGAGTCAGAGTCAGAGTCAGAGTCAGAGTCCGAGCCAGGGTCAGGTCGGAGTCAGAGTCAGAGTCAGAGTCAGAGTCAGAGTCAGAGTCAGAGTCAGAGTCAGAGTCAGAGTCAGAATCAGAGTCAGAGTCTGATTCAGAGTCAGGGTCAGAGTCAGAGTCAGAGTCAGAGTCAGAGTCAGAGTCAGAGTCAGAGTCAGAGCCAGAGTCAGAGTCAGAGTCAGAGTCAGAGTCAGAGTCAGAGTCAGAGTCAGAGTCAAAATCAGAGTCAGAGTATGAGTCAGATTTAGAGTCAGAGTCAGAGTCAGAGTCAGAGTCAGAGTCAGAGTCAGAGTCAGAGTCAGAGTCAGAGTCCGAGTCAGGGTCAGGTCAGAGTCAGAGTCAGAGTCAGAGTCAGAGTCAGAGTCAGAGTCAGTGACAGAGTCAGAGTCATGATGTCGGAGTCAGAGTAAGTGTCAAAGTCGGAGTCATGAAGTTAGAGTCCGAGTCAGAGTCCGAGTCATAGTCATGAGGTCAAAGTCAGAGTCATAGTCAGAGTCAGAGTCAGCGTCCGAGTCAGAGTCGAAGTCAGAGTCAGAGTCAGAGTCAGAGTCAGAGTCAGAGTCAGAGTCAGAGTCCAAGTCAGGGTCGGGTTAGAGTCAGAGTCAGAGTCAGAGTCAGAGTCAGAGTCAGAGTCAGAGTCAGAGTCCGAGTCAGGGTCAGGTCAGAGTCAGAGTCAGAGTCGCAGTCAGAGTCAGAGTCCGAGCCAGGGTCAGGTCGGAGTCAGAGGCAGAGTCAGAGTCAGAGTCAGAGTCAGAGTCAGAGTCAGAGTCAGAGTCAGAGTCAGAGTCAGAATCAGAGTCAGAGTCTGATTCAGCGTCAGAGTCAGAGTCAGAGTCAGAGTCAGAGTCAGAGTCAGATTCAGAGTCAGAGTCAGAGTCTGAGTCCGAGTCAGGGTCAGGCCAGAGTCATAGTCAGAGTCAGAGTCAGAGTCGGGGTCATGATGTCGGAGTCAGAGTAAGAGTCAAAGTCGGAGTCATGAAGTTGGAGTCCGAGTCAGAGTCCGCGTCATAGTCATGAGGTCAAAGTAAGAGTCATAGTCAGAGTCAGAGTCAGCGTCCGAGTCAGAGTCGAAGTCAGAGTCAGAGTCAGAGTCAGAGTCAGAGTCAGAGTCAGAGTCAGAGTTAGAGTCAGAGTCGGTGTCAGGGTCAGGTCAGAGTCAGAGTCAGAGTCAGAGTCAGAGTCAGATTCAGAGTCAGAGTCAGAGTCTGAGTCCGAGTCAGGGTCAGGCCAGAGTCATAGTCAGAGTCAGAGTCAGAGTCGGGGTCATGATGTCGGAGTCAGAGTAAGAGTCAAAGTCGGAGTCATGAAGTTGGAGTCCGAGTCAGAGTCCGAGTCATAGTCATGAGGTCAAAGTAAGAGTCATAGTCAGAGTCAGAGTCAGCGTCCGAGTCAGAGTCGAAGTCAGAGTCAGAGTCAGAGTCAGAGTCAGAGTCAGAGTCAGAGTCAGAGTTAGAGTCAGAGTCGGTGTCAGGGTCAGGTCAGAGTCAGAGTCAGAGTCAGAGTCAGAGTCAGAGTCAGAGCGAGAGTCGGAGTCAGAGTCAAAGTCAGAGTCAGAGTCAAAGTCCGAGTCAGGGTCGGGTCAGAGTCAAAGTCCGAGTCAGAGACAGAGTCACAGTCAGAGTCGGAGTCAGGGTTAGAGTCAGAGTCAGAGTCAGAGTCCGAGTCTGGGTCTGGTTAGAGTCAGAGTCAGAGTCAGAGCCAGAGTCAGAGTCAGAGTCAGAGTCAGAGTCGCAGTCAGAGTCAGAGTCAGAGTCAGAGTCAGAGTCAGAGTCAGAGTCAGAGTCAGAGTCAAAATCAGAGTCAGAGTCTGAGTCACAGTTAGAGTCAGAGTCAGAGTCAGAATCAGAGTCAGAGTCAGAGTCAGAGTCAGAGTCAGAGTCAGATTCCGAGTCAGAGTCAGAGTCAGAGTCCGAGCCAGGGTCAGGTCGGAGTCAGAGTCAGAGTCAGAGTCAGAGTCAGAGTCAGAGTCAGAGTCAGAGTCAAAGTCAGAGTCAGAGTCAGAATCAGAGTCAGAAATTGATTCAGAGTCGGAGTCAGAGTCAGAGTCAGAATCGGTGTCAGAGTCAGAGTCAGAGTCAGAGTCAGAGTCAGAGTCAGAGTCAGAGTCAGAGTCAGAGTCAGAGTCAGAGTCCGAGCCAGGGTCAGGTCGGAGTCAGAGTCAGAGTCAGAGTCAGAGTCAGAGTCGGAGTCAGAGTCAGAGTCAGAGTCAGAGTCAGAATCAGAGTCAGAGACTGATTCAGAGTCATAGTCATAGTCAGAGTCAGAGTCAGAGTCAGAGTCAGAGTCAGAGTCAGATTCAGAGTCAGAGTCAGAGTCAGAGTCCGAGTCAGGGTCAGGCCAGAGTCATAGTCATAGTCAGAGTCAGCGTCAGAGTCATGATGTCAGAGTCAGAGTAAGAGTCAAAGTCGGAGTCATGAAGTTCGAGTCCGAGTCGGAGTCCGAGTCATAGTCATGAGGTCAAAGTCAGAGTCATAGTCAGAGTCAGAGTCAGAGTCAGAGTCAGAGTCAGAGTCAGATTCCGAGTCAGAGTCAGAGTCAGAGTCCGAGCCATGGTCAGGTCGGAGTCAGAGTCAGAGTCAGAATCAGAGTCAGAGTCAGAGTCAGAGTCAGAGTCAGAGTCAGAGTCAGAGTCAGAGTCAGGGTCAGAGTCAGAGTCTGATTCAGAGTCAGAGTCAGAATCAGAGTCAGAGTCGGAGTCAGAGTCAGAGTCAGAGTCACAGTCAGAGTCAGAGTCAGAGTCAGAGTCAGAGTCCGAGCCAGGGTCAGGTCGGAGTCAGAGTCAGAGTCAGAGTCAGAGTCAGAGTCAGAGTCAGAGTCAGAGTCAGAGTCAGAGTCAGAGTCAGAATCAGAGTCAGAGTCTGATTCAGAGTCAGAGTCAGAGTCAGAGTCAGAGTCAGAGTCAGAGTCAGAGTCAGAGTCAGATTCAGAGTCAGAGTCAGAGTCAGAGTCAGAGTCAGATTCACAGTCAGAGTCAGAGTCAGAGTCCGAGTCAGGGTCAGGCCAGAGTCACAGTCAGAGTCAGAGTCAGCGTCAGAGTCATGATGTCGAAGTCAGAGTAAGAGTCAAAGTCGGAGTCATGGAGTTCGAGTCCGAGTCAGAGTCCGAGTCATAGTCATGAGGTCAAAGTCAGAGTCATAGTCAGAGTCAGAGTCAGCGTCCGAGTCAGCGTCGAAGTCAGAGTCAGAGTCAGAGTCAGAGTCAGAGTCAGAGTTAGAGACAGAGTCGGTGTCAGGGTCAGGTCAGAGTCAGAGTCAGAGTCAGAGTCAGAGTCAGAGCGAGAGTCGGAGTCAGAGTCAAAGTCAGAGTCAGAGTCAAAGTCCGAGTCAGGGTCGGGTCAGAGTCAGAGTTAGAGTCAGAGTCGGTGTCAGGGTCAGGTCAGAGTCAGAGTCAGAGTGATAGCGAGAGTCGGAGTCAGAGTCAGAGTCAGAGTCAGAGCCAGAGTCAGAGTCAGAGTCAGAGTCAGAGTCGGAGTCAGAGTCAGAGTCAGAGTCAGAGTCAGAGTCGGAGTCAGAGTCAGAGTCAGAGTCAGAGTCAGAGTCCGAGTCAGGGTCAGGTCGGAGTCAGAGTCAGAGTCAGAGTCAGAGTCAGAGTCAGAGTCAGAGTCAGCGTCAGATTCAGAGTCAGAGTCAGATTCAGAGTCAGAGTCTGATTCAGAGTCAGAGTCAGAGTCAGAGTCAGAGTCAGAGTCAGAGTCAGAGTCAGAGTCAGAGTCAGAGTCAGAGTCAAAATCAGAGTCAGAGTCTGAGTCACAGTTAGAGTCAGAGTCAGAGTCAGAGTCAGAGTCAGAGTCAGAGTCAGAGTCAGAGTCAGAGTCAGATTCCGAGTCAGAGTCAGAGTCAGAGTCAGAGTCCGAGCCAGCGTCAGGTCGGAGTCAGAGTCAGAGTCAGAGTCAGAGTCAGAGTCAGAGTCAGAGTCAGAGTCAGAATCAGAGTCAGAGTCTGATTCAGAGTCGGAGTCAGAGTCAGAGTCAGAGTCGGAGTCAGAGTCAGAGTCAGAGTCAGAGTCAGAGTCAGAGTCAGGGTCAGAGTCCGAGCCAGGGTCAGGTCGGAGTCAGAGTCAGAGTCAGAGTCAGAGTCAGAGTCAGAGTCAGAGTCAGAGTCAGAGTCAGAGTCAGAATCAGAGTCAGAGTCTGATTCAGAGTCAGAGTCAGAGTCAGAGTCAGAGTCAGAGTCAGAGTCAGAGTCAGAGTCAGAGTCAGATTCAGAGTCAGAGTCAGAGTCAGAGTCCGAGTCAGGGTCAGGCCAGAGTCACAGTCAGAGTCAGAGTCAGCGTCAGACTCATGATGTCGGAGTCAGAGTAAGAGTCAAAGTCGGAGTCATGGAGTTCGAGTCCGAGTCAGTGTCCGAGTCATAGTCATGAGGTCAAAGTCAGAGTCATAGTCAGAGTCAGAGTCAGCGTCCGAGTCAGAGTCGAAGTCAGAGTCAGAGTCAGAGTCAGAGTCAGAGTCAGAGTTAGAGACAGAGTCGGTGTCAGGGTCAGGTCAGAGTCAGAGTCAGAGTCAGAGTCCGAGTCTGGGTCGGGTTAGAGTCAGAGCCAGAGTCAGAGTCAGAGTCAGAGCCAGAGTCGGACTCAGAGTCAGAGTCAGAGTCAGAGTCAGAGTCAGAGTCAGAGTCCGAGTCTGGGTCGGGTTAAAGTCAGAGTCAGAGTCAGAGTCAGAGTCAGAGTCAGAGTCAGAGTCAGAGTCAGAGTCAGAGTCCGAGCCAGGGTCAGGTCGGAGTCAGAGTCAGAGTCAGAGTCAGAGTCAGAGTCAGAGTCAGAGTCAGAGTCAGAGTCAGAGTCAGAATCAGAGTCAGAGTCTGATTCAGAGTCAGGGTCAGAGTCAGAGTCAGAGTCAGAGTCAGAGTCAGAGTCAGAGTCAGAGTCAGAGCCAGAGTCAGAGTCAGAGTCAGAGTCAGAGTCAGAGTCAGAGTCAGAGTCAGAGTCAAAATCAGAGTCAGAGTATGAGTCAGATTTAGAGTCAGAGTCAGAGTCAGAGTCAGAGTCAGAGTCAGAGTCAGAGTCAGAGTCAGAGTCAGAGTCCGAGTCATGGTCAGGTCAGAGTCAGAGTCAGAGTCAGAGTCAGAGTCAGAGTCAGAGTCAGTGACAGAGTCAGAGTCATGATGTCGGAGTCAGAGTAAGTGTCAAAGTCGGAGTCATGAAGTTAGAGTCCGAGTCAGAGTCCGAGTCATAGTCATGAGGTCAAAGTCAGAGTCATAGTCAGAGTCAGAGTCAGCGTCCGAGTCAGAGTCGAAGTCAGAGTCAGAGTCAGAGTCAGAGTCAGAGTCAGAGTCAGAGTCAGAGTCCAAGTCAGGGTCGGGTTAGAGTCAGAGTCAGAGTCAGAGTCAGAGTCAGAGTCAGAGTCAGAGTCAGAGTCCGAGTCAGGGTCAGGTCAGAGTCAGAGTCAGAGTCGCAGTCAGAGTCAGAGTCCGAGCCAGGGTCAGGTCGGAGTCAGAGGCAGAGTCAGAGTCAGAGTCAGAGTCAGAGTCAGAGTCAGAGTCAGAGTCAGAGTCAGAGTCAGAATCAGAGTCAGAGTCTGATTCAGCGTCAGAGTCAGAGTCAGAGTCAGAGTCAGAGTCAGAGTCAGATTCAGAGTCAGAGTCAGAGTCTGAGTCCGAGTCAGGGTCAGGCCAGAGTCATAGTCAGAGTCAGAGTCAGAGTCGGGGTCATGATGTCGGAGTCAGAGTAAGAGTCAAAGTCGGAGTCATGAAGTTGGAGTCCGAGTCAGAGTCCGCGTCATAGTCATGAGGTCAAAGTAAGAGTCATAGTCAGAGTCAGAGTCAGCGTCCGAGTCAGAGTCGAAGTCAGAGTCAGAGTCAGATTCAGAGTCAGAGTCAGAGTCAGAGTCAGAGTTAGAGTCAGAGTCGGTGTCAGGGTCAGGTCAGAGTCAGAGTCAGAGTCAGAGTCAGAGTCAGATTCAGAGTCAGAGTCAGAGTCTGAGTCCGAGTCAGGGTCAGGCCAGAGTCATAGTCAGAGTCAGAGTCAGAGTCGGGGTCATGATGTCGGAGTCAGAGTAAGAGTCAAAGTCGGAGTCATGAAGTTGGAGTCCGAGTCAGAGTCCGAGTCATAGTCATGAGGTCAAAGTAAGAGTCATAGTCAGAGTCAGAGTCAGCGTCCGAGTCAGAGTCGAAGTCAGAGTCAGAGTCAGAGTCAGAGTCAGAGTCAGAGTCAGAGTCAGAGTTAGAGTCAGAGTCGGTGTCAGGGTCAGGTCAGAGTCAGAGTCAGAGTCAGAGTCAGAGTCAGAGTCAGAGCGAGAGTCGGAGTCAGAGTCAAAGTCAGAGTCAGAGTCAAAGTCCGAGTCAGGGTCGGGTCAGAGTCAAAGTCCGAGTCAGAGACAGAGTCACAGTCAGAGTCGGAGTCAGGGTTAGAGTCAGAGTCAGAGTCAGAGTCCGAGTCTGGGTCTGGTTAGAGTCAGAGTCAGAGTCAGAGCCAGAGTCAGAGTCAGAGTCAGAGTCAGAGTCGCAGTCAGAGTCAGAGTCAGAGTCAAAGTCAGAGTCCGAGTCAGGGTCAGGGTCAGAGTCAGATGCAGAGTCGAAGTCAGAGTCAGAGTCAGAGTCAGAGTCGGAGTCAGAGTCAGAGTCCGAGTCTGGGTCGGGTTAGAGTCAGAGTCAGAGTCAGAGTCAGAGTCAGAGTCAGAGTCAGAGCCAGAGTCAGAGTCAGAGTCAGAGTCAGAGTCAGAGTCAGAGTCAGAGTCAGAGTCAGAGTCAGAGTCAGAGTCAAAATCAGAGTCAGAGTCTGAGTCACAGTTAGAGTCAGAGTCAGAGTCAGAGTCAGAGTCAGAGTCAGAGTCAGAGTCACAGTCAGAGTCAGAGTCAGAGTCAGATTCCGAGTCAGAGTCAGAGTCAGAGTCCGAGCCAGGGTCAGATCGGAGTCAGAGTCGGAGTCAGAGTCAGAGTCAGAGTCAGAGTCAGAGTCAGAGTCAGACTCAGAGTCAGAGTCAGAGTCAAAATCAGAGTCAGAGTCTGAGTCACAGTTAGAGTCAGAGTCAGAGTCAGAGCCAGAGTCGGACTCAGAGTCAGAGTCAGAGTCAGAGTCAGAGTCAGAGTCAGAGTCCGAGTCTGGGTCGGGTTGAAGTCAGAGTCAGAGTCAGAGTCAGAGTCAGAGTCAGAGTCAGAGTCAGAGTCAGAGTCAGAGTCCGAGCCAGGGTCAGGTCGGAGTCAGAGTCAGAGTCAGAGTCAGAGTCAGAGTCAGAGTCAGAGTCAGAGTCAGAGTCAGAGTCAGAATCAGAGTCAGAGTCTGATTCAGAGTCAGGGTCAGAGTCAGAGTCAGAGTCAGAGTCAGAGTCAGAGTCAGAGTCAGAGTCAGAGCCAGAGTCAGAGTCAGAGTCAGAGTCAGAGTCAGAGTCAGAGTCAGAGTCAGAGTCAAAATCAGAGTCAGAGTATGAGTCAGATTTAGAGTCAGAGTCAGAGTCAGAGTCAGAGTCAGAGTCAGAGTCAGAGTCAGAGTCAGAGTCAGAGTCCGAGTCAGGGTCAGGTCAGAGTCAGAGTCAGAGTCAGAGTCAGAGTCAGAGTCAGAGTCAGTGACAGAGTCAGAGTCATGATGTCGGAGTCAGAGTAAGTGTCAAAGTCGGAGTCATGAAGTTAGCGTCCGAGTCAGAGTCCGAGTCATAGTCATGAGGTCAAAGTCAGAGTCATAGTCAGAGTCAGAGTCAGCGTCCGAGTCAGAGTCGAAGTCAGAGTCAGAGTCAGAGTCAGAGTCAGAGTCAGAGTCAGAGTCAGAGTCCAAGTCAGGGTCGGGTTAGAGTCAGAGTCAGAGTCAGAGTCAGAGTCAGAGTCAGAGTCAGAGTCAGAGTCCGAGTCAGGGTCAGGTCAGAGTCAGAGTCAGAGTCGCAGTCAGAGTCAGAGTCCGAGCCAGGGTCAGGTCGGAGTCAGAGGCAGAGTCAGAGTCAGAGTCAGAGTCAGAGTCAGAGTCAGAGTCAGAGTCAGAGTCAGAGTCAGAATCAGAGTCAGAGTCTGATTCAGCGTCAGAGTCAGAGTCAGAGTCAGAGTCAGAGTCAGAGTCAGATTCAGAGTCAGAGTCAGAGTCTGAGTCCGAGTCAGGGTCAGGCCAGAGTCATAGTCAGAGTCAGAGTCAGAGTCGGGGTCATGATGTCGGAGTCAGAGTAAGAGTCAAAGTCGGAGTCATGAAGTTGGAGTCCGAGTCAGAGTCCGCGTCATAGTCATGAGGTCAAAGTAAGAGTCATAGTCAGAGTCAGAGTCAGCGTCCGAGTCAGAGTCGAAGTCGGAGTCAGAGTCAGAGTCAGAGTCAGAGTCAGAGTCAGAGTCAGAGTTAGAGTCAGAGTCGGTGTCAGGGTCAGGTCAGAGTCAGAGTCAGAGTCAGAGTCAGAGTCAGATTCAGAGTCAGAGTCAGAGTCTGAGTCCGAGTCAGGGTCAGGCCAGAGTCATAGTCAGAGTCAGAGTCAGAGTCGGGGTCATGATGTCGGAGTCAGAGTAAGAGTCAAAGTCGGAGTCATGAAGTTGGAGTCCGAGTCAGAGTCCGAGTCATAGTCATGAGGTCAAAGTAAGAGTCATAGTCAGAGTCAGAGTCAGCGTCCGAGTCAGAGTCGAAGTCAGAGTCAGAGTCAGAGTCAGAGTCAGAGTCAGAGTCAGAGTCAGAGTTAGAGTCAGAGTCGGTGTCAGGGTCAGGTCAGAGTCAGAGTCGGAGTCAGAGTCAGAGTCAGAGTCAGAGTCAGAGTCAGAGTCAGAGTCAAAATCAGAGTCAGAGTCTGAGTCACAGTTAGAGTCAGAGTCAGAGTCAGAGTCAGAGTCAGAGTCAGAGTCAGAGTCACAGTCAGAGTCAGAGTCAGAGTCAGATTCCGAGTCAGAGTCAGAGTCAGAGTCCGAGCCAGGGTCAGATCGAAGTCAGAGTCGGAGTCAGAGTCAGAGTCAGAGTCAGAGTCAGAGTCAGAGTCAGACTCAGAGTCAGAGTCAGAGTCAAAATCAGAGTCAGAGTCTGAGTCACAGTTAGAGTCAGAGTCAGAGTCAGAGTCAGAGTCAGAGTCAGAGTCAGAGTCAGAGTCAGAGTCAGATTCCGAGTCAGAGTCAGAGTCAGAGTCCGAGCCAGGGTCAGATTCAGAGTCAGAGTCAGAGTCTGAGTCCGAGTCAGGGTCAGGCCAGAGTCATAGTCAGAGTCAGAGTCAGAGTCGGGGTCATGATGTCGGAGTCAGAGTAAGAGTCAAAGTCGGAGTCATGAAGTTGGAGTCCGAGTCAGAGTCCGCGTCATAGTCATGAGGTCAAAGTAAGAGTCATAGTCAGAGTCAGAGTCAGCGTCCGAGTCAGAGTCGAAGTCAGAGTCAGAGTCAGAGTCAGAGTCAGAGTCAGACTCAGAGTCAGAGTTAGAGTCAGAGTCGGTGTCAGGGTCAGGTCAGAGTCAGAGTCAGAGTCAGAGTCAGAGTCAGATTCAGAGTCAGAGTCAGAGTCTGAGTCCGAGTCAGGGTCAGGCCAGAGTCATAGTCAGAGTCAGAGTCAGAGTCGGGGTCATGATGTCGGAGTCAGAGTAAGAGTCAAAGTCGGAGTCATGAAGTTGGAGTCCGAGTCAGAGTCCGAGTCATAGTCATGAGGTCAAAGTAAGAGTCATAGTCAGAGTCAGAGTCAGCGTCCGAGTCAGAGTCGAAGTCAGAGTCAGAGTCAGAGTCAGAGTCAGAGTCAGAGTCAGAGTCAGAGTTAGAGTCAGAGTCGGTGTCAGGGTCAGGTCAGAGTCAGAGTCAGAGTCAGAGTCAGAGTCAGAGTCAGAGCGAGAGTCGGAGTCAGAGTCAAAGTCAGAGTCAGAGTCAAAGTCCGAGTCAGGGTCGGGTCAGAGTCAAAGTCCGAGTCAGAGACAGAGTCACAGTCAGAGTCGGAGTCAGGGTTAGAGTCAGAGTCAGAGTCAGAGTCCGAGTCTGGGTCTGGTTAGAGTCAGAGTCAGAGTCAGAGCCAGAGTCAGAGTCAGAGTCAGAGTCAGAGTCGCAGTCAGAGTCAGAGTCAGAGTCAGAGTCAGAGTCCGAGTCAGGGTCAGGGTCAGAGTCAGATGCAGAGTCGAAGTCAGAGTCAGAGTCAGAGTCAGAGTCAGAGTCAGAGTCAGAGTCCGAGTCTGGGTCGGGTTGGAGTCAGAGTCAGAGTCAGAGTCAGAGTCAGAGTCAGAGTCAGAGCCAGAGTCAGAGTCAGAGTCAGAGTCGGAGTCAGAGTCAGAGTCAGAGTCAGAGTCAGAGTCAGAGTCAGAGTCAAAATCAGAGTCAGAGTCTGAGTCACAGTTAGAGTCAGAGTCAGAGTCAGAGTCAGAGTCAGAGTCAGAGTCAAACTCACAGTCAGAGTCAGAGTCAGAGTCAGATTCCGAGTCAGAGTCAGAGTCAGAGTCCGAGCCAGGGTCAGATCGGAGTCAGAGTCGGAGTCAGAGTCAGAGTCAGAGTCAGAGTCAAGTCAGAGTCAGACTCAGAGTCAGAGTCAGAGTCAAAATCAGAGTCAGAGTCTGAGTCACAGTTAGAGTCAGAGTCAGAGTCAGAGTCAGAGTCAGAGTCAGAGTCAGAGTCAGAGTCAGAGTCAGATTCCGAGTCAGAGTCAGAGTCAGAGTCCGAGCCAGGGTCAGGTCGGAGTCAGAGTCAGAGTCAGAGTCAGAGTCAGAGTCAGAGTCAGAGTCAGAGTCAGAATCAGAGTCAGAGTCTGATTCAGAGTCGGAGTCAGAGTCAGAGTCAGAGTCGGAGTCAGAGTCAGAGTCAGAGTCAGAGTCAGAGTCAGAGTCAGGGTCAGAGTCCGAGCCAGGGTCAGGTCGGAGTCAGAGTCAGAGTCAGAGTCAGAGTCAGAGTCAGAGTCAGAGTCAGAGTCAGAATCAGAGTCAGAGTCTGATTCAGAGTCAGAGTCAGAGTCAGAGTCAGAGTCAGAGTCAGAGTCAGAGTCAGAGTCAGATTCAGAGTCAGAGTCAGAGTCAGAGTCCGAGTCAGGGTCAGGCCAGAGTCACAGTCAGAGTCAGAGTCAGCGTCAGAGTCATGATGTCGGAGTCAGAGTAAGAGTCAAAGTCGGAGTCATGGAGTTCGAGTCCGAGTCAGAGTCCGAGTCATAGTCATGAGGTCAAAGTCAGAGTCATAGTCAGAGTCAGAGTCAGCGTCCGAGTCAGAGTCGAAGTCAGAGTCAGAGTCAGAGTCAGAGTCAGAGTCGGAGTTAAAGACAGAGTCAGTGTCAGGGTCAGGTCAGAGTCAGAGTCAGAGTCAGAGTCAGAGTCAGAGCGAGAGTCGGAGTCAGAGTCAAAGTCAGAGTCAGAGTCAAAGTCCGAGTCAGGGTCGGGTCAGAGTCAAAGTCCGAGTCAGAGTCAGAGTCACAGTCAGAGTCGGAGTCAGAGTTAGAGTCAGAGTCAGAGTCAGAGTCCGAGTCTGGGTCGGGTTAGAGTCAGAGTCAGAGTCAGAGCCAGAGTCAGAGTCAGAGTCAGAGTCAGAGTCAGAGTCAGAGTCAGAGTCAGAGTCCGAGTCAGGGTCAGGTCGAAGTCAGAGTCAGAGTCAGAGTCAGAGTCAGAGTCAGAGTCTTAGTCAGAGTCAGAGTCAAAATCAGAGTCAGAGTCTGAGTCAGAGTTAGAGTCAGAGTCAGAGTCAGAGTCAGAGTCAGAGTCAGAGTCAGAGTCAGAGGCAGAGTCAGAGTCCGAGTCAGGGTCAGGTCAGAGTCAGAGTCAGAGTCAGAGTCAGAGTCAGAGTTAGAGTCAGTGACAGATTCAGAGTCATGATGTCGGAGTCAGAGTAAGTGTCAAAGTCGGAGTCATGAAGTTGGAGTCCGAGTCAGAGTCCGAGTCATAGTCATGAGGTCAAAGTCAGAGTCAAAGTCAGAGTCAGAGTCAGCGTCCGAGTCAGAGTCGAAGTCAGAGTCAGAGTCAGAGTCAGAGTCAGAGTCAGAGTCCGAATCAGGGTCGGGTTAGAGTCAGAGTCAGAGTCAGAGTCAGAGTCAGAGTCAGAGTCCGAGTCTGGGTCGGGTTAGAGTCAGAGCCAGAGTCAGAGTCAGAGTCAGAGCCAGAGTCGGACTCAGAAACAGAGTCAGAGTCAGAGTCAGAGTCAGAGTCAGAGTCCGAGTCTGGGTCGGGTTAAAGTCAGAGTCGGAGTCAGAGTCAGAGTCAGAGTCAGAGTCAGAGTCAGAGTCAGAGTCAGAGTCCGAGCCAGGGTCAGGTCGGAGTCAGAGTCAGAGTCAGAGTCAGAGTCAGAGTCAGAGTCAGAGTCAGAGTCAGAGTCAGAGTCAGAATCAGAGTCAGAGTCTGATTCAGAGTCAGGGTCAGAGTCAGAGTCAGAGTCAGAGTCAGAGTCAGAGTCAGAGTCAGAGTCAGAGCCAGAGTCAGAGTCAGAGTCAGAGTCAGAGTCAGAGTCAGAGTCAGAGTCAGAGTCAAAATCAGAGTCAGAGTATGAGTCAGATTTAAAGTCAGAGTCAGAGTCAGAGTCAGAGTCAGAGTCAGAGTCAGAGTCAGAGTCAGAGTCAGAGTCCGAGTCAGGGTCAGGTCAGAGTCAGAGTCAGAGTCAGAGTCAGAGTCAGAGTCAGAGTCAGTGACAGAGTCAGAGTCATGATGTCGGAGTCAGAGTAAGTGTCAAAGTCGGAGTCATGAAGTTGGAGTCCGAGTCAGAGTCCGAGTCATAGTCATGAGGTCAAAGTCAGAGTCATAGTCAGAGTCAGAGTCAGCGTCCGAGTCAGAGTCGAAGTCAGAGTCAGAGTCAGAGTCAGAGTCAGAGTCAGAGTCAGAGTCAGAGTCAGAGTCCAAGTCAGGGTCGGGTTAGAGTCAGAGTCAGAGTCAGAGTCAGAGTCAGAGTCAGAGTCAGAGTCAGAGTCCGAGTCAGGGTCAGGTCAGAGTCAGAGTCAGAGTCGCAGTCAGAGTCAGAGTCCGAGCCAGGGTCAGGTCGGAGTCAGAGGCAGAGTCAGAGTCAGAGTCAGAGTCAGAGTCAGAGTCAGAGTCAGAGTCAGAGTCAGAGTCAGAATCAGAGTCAGAGTCTGATTCAGCGTCAGAGTCAGAGTCAGAGTCAGAGTCAGAGTCAGAGTCAGATTCAGAGTCAGAGTCAGAGTCTGAGTCCGAGTCAGGGTCAGGCCAGAGTCATAGTCAGAGTCAGAGTCAGAGTCGGGGTCATGATGTCGGAGTCAGAGTAAGAGTCAAAGTCGGAGTCATGAAGTTGGAGTCCGAGTCAGAGTCCGAGTCATAGTCATGAGGTCAAAGTAAGAGTCATAGTCAGAGTCAGAGTCAGCGTTCGAGTCAGAGTCGAAGTCAGAGTCAGAGTCAGAGTCAGAGTCAGAGTCAGAGTCAGAGTCAGAGTTAGAGTCAGAGTCGGTGTCAGGGTCAGGTCAGAGTCAGAGTCAGAGTCAGAGTCAGAGTCAGATTCAGAGTCAGAGTCAGAGTCTGAGTCCGAGTCAGGGTCAGGCCAGAGTCATAGTCAGAGTCAGAGTCAGAGTCGGGGTCATGATGTCAGAGTCAGAGTAAGAGTCAAAGTCGGAGTCATGAAGTTGGAGTCCGAGTCAGAGTCCGAGTCATAGTCATGAGGTCAAAGTAAGAGTCATAGACAGAGTCAGAGTCAGCGTCCGAGTCAGAGTCGAAGTCAGAGTCAGAGTCAGAGTCAGAGTCAGAGTCAGAGTCAGAGTCAGAGTCAGAGTTAGAGTCAGAGTCGGTGTCAGGGTCAGGTCAGAGTCAGAGTCAGAGTCAGAGTCAGAGTCAGAGTCAGCGCGAGAGTCGGAGTCAGAGTCAAAGTCAGAGTCAGAGTCAAAGTCCGAGTCAGGGTCGGGTCAGAGTCAAAGTCCGAGTCAGAGACAGAGTCACAGTCAGAGTCGGAGTCAGGGTTAGAGTCAGAGTCAGAGTCAGAGTCCGAGTCTGGGTCTGGTTAGAGTCAGAGTCAGAGTCAGAGCCAGAGTCAGAGTCAGAGTCAGAGTCAGAGTCGCAGTCAGAGTCAGAGTCAGAGTCAGAGTCAGAGTCCGAGTCAGGGTCAGGGTCAGAGTCAGATGCAGAGTCGAAGTCAGAGTCAGAGTCAGAGTCAGAGTCAGAGTCCGAGTCAGGGTCAGGTCAGAGTCAGAGTCAGAGTCAGAGTCAGAGTCAGAGTCAGAGTCAGTGACAGAGTCAGAGTCATGATGTCGGAGTCAGAGTAAGTGTCAAAGTCGGAGTCATGAAGTTGGAGTCCGAGTCAGAGTCCGAGTCATAGTCATGAGGTCAAAGTCAGAGTCATAGTCAGAGTCAGAGTCAGCGTCCGAGTCAGAGTCGAAGTCAGAGTCAGAGTCAGAGTCAGAGTCAGAGTCAGAGTCAGAGTCAGAGTCAGAGTCCAAGTCAGGGTCGGGTTAGAGTCAGAGTCAGAGTCAGAGTCAGAGTCAGAGTCAGAGTCAGAGTCAGAGTCCGAGTCAGGGTCAGGTCAGAGTCAGAGTCAGAGTCGCAGTCAGAGTCAGAGTCCGAGCCAGGGTCAGGTCGGAGTCAGAGGCAGAGTCAGAGTCAGAGTCAGAGTCAGAGTCAGAGTCAGAGTCAGAGTCAGAGTCAGAGTCAGAATCAGAGTCAGAGTCTGATTCAGCGTCAGAGTCAGAGTCAGAGTCAGAGTCAGAGTCAGAGTCAGATTCAGAGTCAGAGTCAGAGTCTGAGTCCGAGTCAGGGTCAGGCCAGAGTCATAGTCAGAGTCAGAGTCAGAGTCGGGGTCATGATGTCGGAGTCAGAGTAAGAGTCAAAGTCGGAGTCATGAAGTTGGAGTCCGAGTCAGAGTCCGAGTCATAGTCATGAGGTCAAAGTAAGAGTCATAGTCAGAGTCAGAGTCAGCGTTCGAGTCAGAGTCGAAGTCAGAGTCAGAGTCAGAGTCAGAGTCAGAGTCAGAGTCAGAGTCAGAGTTAGAGTCAGAGTCGGTGTCAGGGTCAGGTCAGAGTCAGAGTCAGAGTCAGAGTCAGAGTCAGATTCAGAGTCAGAGTCAGAGTCTGAGTCCGAGTCAGGGTCAGGCCAGAGTCATAGTCAGAGTCAGAGTCAGAGTCGGGGTCATGATGTCAGAGTCAGAGTAAGAGTCAAAGTCGGAGTCATGAAGTTGGAGTCCGAGTCAGAGTCCGAGTCATAGTCATGAGGTCAAAGTAAGAGTCATAGACAGAGTCAGAGTCAGCGTCCGAGTCAGAGTCGAAGTCAGAGTCAGAGTCAGAGTCAGAGTCAGAGTCAGAGTCAGAGTCAGAGTCAGAGTTAGAGTCAGAGTCGGTGTCAGGGTCAGGTCAGAGTCAGAGTCAGAGTCAGAGTCAGAGTCAGAGTCAGAGCGAGAGTCGGAGTCAGAGTCAAAGTCAGAGTCAGAGTCAAAGTCCGAGTCAGGGTCGGGTCAGAGTCAAAGTCCGAGTCAGAGACAGAGTCACAGTCAGAGTCGGAGTCAGGGTTAGAGTCAGAGTCAGAGTCAGAGTCCGAGTCTGGGTCTGGTTAGAGTCAGAGTCAGAGTCAGAGCCAGAGTCAGAGTCAGAGTCAGAGTCAGAGTCAGAGTCAGAGTCAGAGTCAGAGTCAGAGCCGGAGTCAGAGTCAGAGTCAGAGTCGGAGTCAGAGTCAGAGTCAGAGTCAGAGTCAGAGTCAGAGTCAGAGTCAAAATCAGAGTCAGAGTCTGAGTCACAGTTAGAGTCAGAGTCAGAGTCAGAGTCAGAGTCAGAGTCAGAGTCAGAGTCACAGTCAGAGTCAGAGTCAGAGTCAGATTCCGAGTCAGAGTCAGAGTCAGAGTCCGAGCCAGGGTCAGGTCGGAGTCAGAGTCGGAGTCAGAGTCAGAGTCAGAGTCAGAGTCAGAGTCAGAGTCAGACTCAGAGTCAGAGTCAGAGTCAAAATCAGAGTCAGAGTCTGAGTCACAGTTAGAGTCAGAGTCAGAGTCAGAGTCAGAGTCAGAGTCAGAGTCAGAGTCAGAGTCAGAGTCAGATTCCGAGTCAGAGTCAGAGTCAGAGTCCGAGCCAGGGTCAGGTCGGAGTCAGAGTCAGAGTCAGAGTCAGAGTCAGAGTCAGAGTCAGAGTCAGAGTCAGAATCAGAGTCAGAGTCTGATTCAGAGTCGAAGTCAGAGTCAGAGTCAGAGTCGGAGTCAGAGTCAGAGTCAGAGTCGGAGTCAGAGTCAGAGTCAGGGTCAGAGTCCGAGCCAGGGTCAGAGCGAGAGTCGGAGTCAGAGTCAAAGTCAG
Source organism: Tenthredo distinguenda (assembly GCA_947538915.1). Lineage (NCBI taxonomy): Eukaryota > Metazoa > Arthropoda > Insecta > Hymenoptera > Tenthredinidae > Tenthredo > Tenthredo distinguenda. The sequence goes on along the minus strand of OX384534.1, from coordinate 20,142,605 downwards.
AGTCAGAGTCAAAGTCCGAGTCAGGGTCGGGTCAGAGTCAAAGTCCGAGTCAGAGTCAGAGTCACAGTCAGAGTCGGAGTCAGAGTTAGAGTCAGAGTCAGAGTCAGAGTCCGAGTCTGGGTCGGGTTAGAGTCAGAGTCAGAGTCAGAGCCAGAGTCAGAGTCAGAGTCAGAGTCAGAGTCGGAGTCAGAGTCAGAGTCAGAGTCCGAGTCAGGGTCAGGTCGAAGTCAGAGTCAGAGTCAGAGTCAGAGTCAGAGTCAGAGTCAGAGTCAGAGTCAGAGTCAAAATCAGAGTCAGAGTCTGAGTCAGAGTTAGAGTCAGAGTCAGAGTCAGAGTCAGAGTCAGAGTAAGAGTCAGAGTCAGAGGCAGAGTCAGAGTCCGAGTCAGGGTCAGGTCAGAGTCAGAGTCAGAGTCAGAGTCAGAGTCAGAGTTAGAGTCAGTGACAGATTCAGAGTCATGATGTCGGAGTCAGAGTAAGTGTCAAAGTCGAAGTCATGAAGTTGGAGTCCGAGTCAGAGTCCGAGTCATAGTCATGAGGTCAAAGTCAGAGTCATAGTCAGAGTCAGAGTCAGCGTCCGAGTCAGAGTCGAAGTCAGAGTCAGAGTCAGAGTCAGAGTCAGAGTCAGAGTCCGAATCAGGGTCGGGTTAGAGTCAGAGTCAGAGTCAGAGTCAGAGTCAGAGTCAGAGTCCGAGTCTGGGTCGGGTTAGAGTCAGAGCCAGAGTCAGAGTCAGAGTCAGAGCCAGAGTCGGACTCAGAGTCAGAGTCAGATTCAGAGTCAGAGTCAGAGTCAGAGTCCGAGTCTGGGTCGGGTTAAAGTCAGAGTCAGAGTCAGAGTCAGAGTCAGAGTCAGAGTCAGAGTCAGGGTCAGAGTCAGAGTCCGAGCCAGGGTCAGGTCGGAGTCAGAGTCAGAGTCAGAGTCAGAGTCAGAGTCAGAGTCAGAGTCAGAGTCAGAATCAGAGTCAGAGTCTGATTCAGAGTCAGGGTCAGAGTCAGAGTCAGAGTCAGAGTCAGAGTCAGAGTCAGAGTCAGAGTCAGAGCCAGAGTCAGAGTCAGAGTCAGAGTCAGAGTCAGAGTCAGAGTCAGAGTCAGAGTCAAAATCAGAGTCAGAGTATGAGTCAGATTCAGAGTCAGAGTCAGAGTCAGAGTCAGAGTCAGAGTCAGAGTCAGAGTCAGAGTCAGAGTCAGAGTCCGAGTCAGGGTCAGGTCAGAGTCAGAGTCAGAGTCAGAGTCAGAGTCAGAGTCAGAGTCAGTGACAGAGTCAGAGTCATGATGTCGGAGTCAGAGTAAGTGTCAAAGTCGGAGTCATGAAGTTCGAGTCCGAGTCAGAGTCCGAGTCATAGTCATGAGGTCAAAGTCAGAGTCATAGTCAGAGTCAGAGTCAGCGTCCGAGTCAGAGTCGAAGTCAGAGTCAGAGTCAGAGTCAGAGTCAGAGTCAGAGTCAGAGTCAGAGTCCAAGTCAGGGTCGGGTTAGAGTCAGAGTCAGAGTCAGAGTCAGAGTCAGAGTCAGAGTCAGAGTCAGAGTCCGAGTCAGGGTCAGGTCAGAGTCAGAGTCAGAGTCGCAGTCAGAGTCAGAGTCCGAGCCAGGGTCAGGTCGGAGTCAGAGGCAGAGTCAGAGTCAGAGTCAGAGTCCGAGTCAGGGTCAGGTCAGAGTCAGAGTCAGAGTCAGAGTCAGAGTCAGAGTCAGAGTCAGAGTCAGAGTCAGAATCAGAGTCAGAGTCTGATTCAGCGTCAGAGTCAGAGTCAGAGTCAGAGTCAGAGTCAGAGTCAGATTCAGAGTCAGAGTAAGAGTCTGAGTCCGAGTCAGGGTCAGGCCAGAGTCATAGTCAGAGTCAGAGTCAGAGTCAGATTCAGAGTCAGAGTCAGAGTCTGAGTCCGAGTCAGGGTCAGGCCAGAGTCATAGTCAGAGTCAGAGTCAGAGTCGGGGTCATGATGTCGGAGTCAGAGTAAGAGTCAAAGTCGGAGTCATGGTGTTGGAGTCCGAGTCAGAGTCCGAGTCATAGTCATGAGGTCAAAGTAAGAGTCATAGTCAGAGTCAGAGTCAGCGTCCGAGTCAGAGTCAGATTCAGAGTCAGAGTAAGAGTCTGAGTCCGAGTCAGGGTCAGGCCAGAGTCATAGTCAGAGTCAGAGTCAGAGTCGGGGACATGATGTCGGAGTCAGAGTAAGAGTCAAAGTCGGAGTCATGAAGTTGGAGTCCGAGTCAGAGTCCGAGTCATAGTCATGAGGTCAAAGTAAGAGTCATAGTCAGAGTCAGAGTCAGCGTCCGAGTCAGAGTCGAAGTCAGAGTCAGAGTCAGAGTCAGAGTCAGAGTCAGAGTCAGAGTCAGAGTTAGAGTCAGAGTCGGTGTCAGGGTCAGGTCAGAGTCAGAGTCAGAGTCAGAGTCAGAGTCAGAGTCAGAGCGAGAGTCGGAGTCAGAGTCAAAGTCAGAGTCAGAGTCAAAGTCCGAGTCAGGGTCGGGTCAGAGTCAAAGTCCGAGTCAGAGACAGAGTCACAGTCAGAGTCGGAGTCAGGGTTAGAGTCAGAGTCAGAGTCAGAGTCCGAGTCTGGGTCAGAGTCAGAGTCAGAGTCAGAGTCAGAGTCAGAGTCAGAGTCAGAGTCAGAGCCAGAGTCAGAGTCAGAGTCAGAGTCAGAGTCAGAGTCAGAGTCAGAGTCAGAGTCACAATCAGAGTCAGAGTATGAGTCAGATTTAGAGTCAGAGTCAGAGTCAGAGTCAGAGTCAGAGTTAGAGTCAGAGTCGGTGTCAGGGTCAGGTCAGAGTCAGAGTCAGAGTCAGAGTCAGAGTCAGATTCAGAGTCAGAGTCAGAGTCTGAGTCCGAGTCAGGGTCAGGCCAGAGTCATAGTCAGAGTCAGAGTCAGAGTCGGGGTCATGATGTCAGAGTCAGAGTAAGAGTCAAAGTCGGAGTCATGAAGTTGGAGTCCGAGTCAGAGTCCGAGTCATAGTCATGAGGTCAAAGTAAGAGTCATAGACAGAGTCAGAGTCAGCGTCCGAGTCAGAGTCGAAGTCAGAGTCAGAGTCAGAGTCAGAGTCAGAGTCAGAGTCAGAGTCAGAGTCAGAGTTAGAGTCAGAGTCGGTGTCAGGGTCAGGTCAGAGTCAGAGTCAGAGTCAGAGTCAGAGTCAGAGTCAGAGCGAGAGTCGGAGTCAGAGTCAAAGTCAGAGTCAGAGTCAAAGTCCGAGTCAGGGTCGGGTCAGAGTCAAAGTCCGAGTCAGAGACAGAGTCACAGTCAGAGTCGGAGTCAGGGTTAGCGTCAGAGTCAGAGTCAGAGTCCGAGTCTGGGTCTGGTTAGAGTCAGAGTCAGAGTCAGAGCCAGAGTCAGAGTCAGAGTCAGAGTCAGAGTCGCAGTCAGAGTCAGAGTCAGAGTCAGAGTCAGAGTCCGAGTCAGGGTCAGGGTCAGAGTCAGATGCAGAGTCGAAGTCAGAGTCAGAGTCAGAGTCAGAGTCAGAGTCAGAGTCAGAGTCCGAGTCTGGGTCGGGTTAGAGTCAGAGTCAGAGTCAGAGTCAGAGTCAGAGTCAGAGTCAGAGCCGGAGTCAGAGTCAGAGTCAGAGTCGGAGTCAGAGTCAGAGTCAGAGTCAGAGTCAGAGTCAGAGTCAGAGTCAAAATCAGAGTCAGAGTCTGAGTCACAGTTAGAGTCAGAGTCAGAGTCAGAGTCAGAGTCAGAGTCAGAGTCAGAGTCACAGTCAGAGTCAGAGTCAGAGTCAGATTCCGAGTCAGAGTCAGAGTCAGAGTCCGAGCCAGGGTCAGGTCGGAGTCAGAGTCGGAGTCAGAGTCAGAGTCAGAGTCAGAGTCAGAGTCAGAGTCAGACTCAGAGTCAGAGTCAGAGTCAAAATCAGAGTCAGAGTCTGAGTCACAGTTAGAGTCAGTGTCAGAGTCAGAGTCAGAGTCAGAGTCAGAGTCAGAGTCAGAGTCAGAGTCAGATTCCGAGTCAGAGTCAGAGTCAGAGTCCGAGCCAGGGTCAGGTCGGAGTCAGAGTCAGAGTCAGAGTCAGAGTCAGAGTCAGAGTCAGAGTCAGAGTCAGAATCAGAGTCAGAGTCTGATTCAGAGTCGGAGTCAGAGTCAGAGTCAGAGTCGGAGTCAGAGTCAGAGTCAGAGTCGGAGTCAGAGTCAGAGTCAGGGTCAGAGTCCGAGCCAGGGTCAGAGCGAGAGTCGGAGTCAGAGTCAAAGTCAGAGTCAGAGTCAAAGTCCGAGTCAGGGTCGGGTCAGAGTCAAAGTCCGAGTCAGAGTCAGAGTCACAGTCAGAGTCGGAGTCAGAGTTAGAGTCAGAGTCAGAGTCAGAGTCCGAGTCTGGGTCGGGTTAGAGTCAGAGTCAGAGTCAGAGCCAGAGTCAGAGTCAGAGTCAGAGTCAGAGTCAGAGTCGGAGTCAGAGTCAGAGTCAGAGTCCGAGTCAGGGTCAGGTCGAAGTCAGAGTCAGAGTCAGAGTCAGAGTCAGAGTCAGAGTCAGAGTCAAAATCAGAGTCAGAGTCTGAGTCAGAGTTAGAGTCAGAGTCAGAGTCAGAGTCAGAGTCAGAGTCAGAGTCAGAGTCAGAGGCAGAGTCAGAGTCCGAGTCAGGGTCAGGTCAGAGTCAGAGTCAGAGTCAGAGTCAGAGTCAGAGTTAGAGTCAGTGACAGATTCAGAGTCATGATGTCGGAGTCAGAGTAAGTGTCAAAGTCGGAGTCATGAAGTTGGAGTCCGAGTCAGAGTCCGAGTCATAGTCATGAGGTCAAAGTCAGAGTCATAGTCAGAGTCAGAGTCAGCGTCCGAGTCAGAGTCGAAGTCAGAGTCAGAGTCAGAGTCAGAGTCAGAGTCAGAGTCCGAATCAGGGTCGGGTTAGAGTCAGAGTCAGAGTCAGAGTCAGAGTCAGAGTCAGAGTCCGAGTCTGGGTCGGGTTAGAGTCAGAGCCAGAGTCAGAGTCAGAGTCAGAGCCAGAGTCGGACTCAGAGTCAGAGTCAGATTCAGAGTCAGAGTCAGAGTCAGAGTCCGAGTCTGGGTCGGGTTAAAGTCAGAGTCAGAGTCAGAGTCAGAGTCAGAGTCAGAGTCAGAGTCAGGGTCAGAGTCAGAGTCCGAGCCAGGGTCAGGTCGGAGTCAGAGTCAGAGTCAGAGTCAGAGTCAGAGTCAGAGTCAGAGTCAGAGTCAGAGTCAGAGTCAGAGTCAAAATCAGAGTCAGAGTATGAGTCAGATTCAGAGTCAGAGTCAGAGTCAGAGTCAGAGTCAGAGTCAGAGTCAGAGTCAGAGTCAGAGTCAGAGTCCGAGTCAGGGTCAGGTCAGAGTCAGAGTCAGAGTCAGAGTCAGAGTCAGAGTCAGAGTCAGTGACAGAGTCAGAGTCATGATGTCGGAGTCAGAGTAAGTGTCAAAGTCGGAGTCATGAAGTTCGAGTCCGAGTCAGAGTCCGAGTCATAGTCATGAGGTCAAAGTCAGAGTCATAGTCAGAGTCAGAGTCAGCGTCCGAGTCAGAGTCGAAGTCAGAGTCAGAGTCAGAGTCAGAGTCAGAGTCAGAGTCAGAGTCAGAGTCCAAGTCAGGGTCGGGTTAGAGTCAGAGTCAGAGTCAGAGTCAGAGTCAGAGTCAGAGTCAGAGTCAGAGTCCGAGTCAGGGTCAGGTCAGAGTCAGAGTCAGAGTCGCAGTCAGAGTCAGAGTCCGAGCCAGGGTCAGGTCGGAGTCAGAGGCAGAGTCAGAGTCAGAGTCAGAGTCAGAGTCAGAGTCAGAGTCAGAGTCAGAGTCAGAGTCAGAATCAGAGTCAGAGTCTGATTCAGCGTCAGAGTCAGAGTCAGAGTCAGAGTCAGAGTCAGAGTCAGATTCAGAGTCAGAGTAAGAGTCTGAGTCCGAGTCAGGGTCAGGCCAGAGTCATAGTCAGAGTCAGAGTCAGAGTCAGATTCAGAGTCAGAGTCAGAGTCTGAGTCCGAGTCAGGGTCAGGCCAGAGTCATAGTCAGAGTCAGAGTCAGAGTCGGGGTCATGATGTCGGAGTCAGAGTAAGAGTCAAAGTCGGAGTCATGGTGTTGGAGTCCGAGTCAGAGTCCGAGTCATAGTCATGAGGTCAAAGTAAGAGTCATAGTCAGAGTCAGAGTCAGCGTCCGAGTCAGAGTCAGATTCAGAGTCAGAGTAAGAGTCTGAGTCCGAGTCAGGGTCAGGCCAGAGTCATAGTCAGAGTCAGAGTCAGAGTCGGGGTCATGATGTCGGAGTCAGAGTAAGAGTCAAAGTCGGAGTCATGAAGTTGGAGTCCGAGTCAGAGTCCGAGTCATAGTCATGAGGTCAAAGTAAGAGTCATAGTCAGAGTCAGAGTCAGCGTCCGAGTCAGAGTCGAAGTCAGAGTCAGAGTCAGAGTCAGAGTCAGAGTCAGAGTCAGAGTCAAAGTCCGAGTCAGGGTCGGGTCAGAGTCAGAGTCCGAGTCAGAGACAGAGTCACAGTCAGAGTCGGAGTCAGGGTTAGAGTCAGAGTCAGAGTCAGAGTCCGAGTCTGGGTCAGAGTCAGAGTCAGAGTCAGAGTCAGAGTCAGAGTCAGAGTCAGAGTCAGAGCCAGAGTCAGAGTCAGAGTCAGAGTCAGAGTCAGAGTCAGAGTCAGAGTCAGAGTCACAATCAGAGTCAGAGTATGAGTCAGATTTAGAGTCAGAGTCAGAGTCAGAGTCAGAGTCAGAGTCAGAGTCAGAGTCAGAGTCAGAGTCAGAGTCCGAGTCAGGGTCAGGTCAGAGTCAGAGTCAGAGTCAGAGTCAGAGTCAGAGTCAGAGTCAGTGACAGAGTCAGAGTCATGATGTCGGAGTCAGAGTAAGCGTCAAAGTCGGAGTCATGAAGTTCGAGTCCGAGTCAGAGTCCGAGTCATAGTCATGAGGTCAAAGTCAGAGTCATAGTCAGAGTCAGAGTCAGCGTCCGAGTCAGAGTCGAAGTCAGAGTCAGAGTCAGAGTCAGAGTCAGAGTCAGAGTCAGAGTCAGAGTCCAAGTCAGGGTCGGGTTAGAGTCAGAGTCAGAGTCAGAGTCAGAGTCAGAGTCAGAGTCAGAGTCAGAGTCCGAGTCAGGGTCAGGTCAGAGTCAGAGTCAGAGTCGCAGTCAGAGTCAGAGTCCGAGCCAGGGTCAGGTCGGAGTCCGAGGCAGAGTCAGAGTCAGAGTCAGAGTCAGAGTCAGAGTCAGAGTCAGAGTCAGAGTCAGAGTCAGAATCAGAGTCAGAGTCTGATTCAGCGTCAGAGTCAGAGTCAGAGTCAGAGTCAGAGTCAGAGTCAGATTCAGAGTCAGAGTCAGAGTCTGAGTCCGAGTCAGGGTCAGGCCAGAGTTATAGTCAGAGTCAGAGTCAGAGTCGGGGTCATGATGTCGGAGTCAGAGTAAGAGTCAAAGTCGGAGTCATGAAGTTGGAGTCCGAGTCAGAGTCCGAGTCATAGTCATGAGGTCAAAGTAAGAGTCATAGTCAGAGTCAGAGTCAGCGTCCGAGTCAGAGTCGAAGTCAGAGTCAGAGTCAGAGTCAGAGTCAGAGTCAGAGTCAGAGTCAGAGTTAGAGTCAGAGTCGGTGTCAGGGTCAGGTCAGAGTCAGAGTCAGAGTCAGAGTCAGAGTCAGATTCAGAGTCAGAGTCAGAGTCCGAGTCAGGGTCAGGTCAGAGTCAGAGTCAGAGTCGCAGTCAGAGTCAGAGTCCGAGCCAGGGTCAGGTCGGAGTCAGAGGCAGAGTCAGAGTCAGAGTCAGAGTCAGAGTCAGAGTCAGAGTCAGAGTCAGAGTCAGAGTCAGAATCAGAGTCAGAGTCTGATTCAGCGTCAGAGTCAGAGTCAGAGTCAGAGTCAGAGTCAGAGTCAGATTCAGAGTCAGAGTAAGAGTCTGAGTCCGAGTCAGGGTCAGGCCAGAGTCATAGTCAGAGTCAGAGTCAGAGTCAGATTCAGAGTCAGAGTCAGAGTCTGAGTCCGAGTCAGGGTCAGGCCAGAGTCATAGTCAGAGTCAGAGTCAGAGTCGGGGTCATGATGTCGGAGTCAGAGTAAGAGTCAAAGTCGGAGTCATGGTGTTGGAGTCCGAGTCAGAGTCCGAGTCATAGTCATGAGGTCAAAGTAAGAGTCATAGTCAGAGTCAGAGTCAGCGTCCGAGTCAGAGTCAGATTCAGAGTCAGAGTAAGAGTCTGAGTCCGAGTCAGGGTCAGGCCAGAGTCATAGTCAGAGTCAGAGTCAGAGTCGGGGTCATGATGTCGGAGTCAGAGTAAGAGTCAAAGTCGGAGTCATGAAGTTGGAGTCCGAGTCAGAGTCCGAGTCATAGTCATGAGGTCAAAGTAAGAGTCATAGTCAGAGTCAGAGTCAGCGTCCGAGTCAGAGTCGAAGTCAGAGTCAGAGTCAGAGTCAGAGTCAGAGTCAGAGTCAGAGTCAGAGTTAGAGTCAGAGTCGATGTCAGGGTCAGGTCAGAGTCAGAGTCAGAGTCAGAGTCAGAGTCAGAGTCAGAGCGAGAGTCGGAGTCAGAGTCAAAGTCAGAGTCAGAGTCAAAGTCCGAGTCAGGGTCGGGTCAGAGTCAAAGTCCGAGTCAGAGACAGAGTCACAGTCAGAGTCGGAGTCAGGGTTAGAGTCAGAGTCAGAGTCAGAGTCCGAGTCTGGGTCAGAGTCAGAGTCAGAGTCAGAGTCAGAGTCAGAGTCAGAGTCAGAGTCAGAGCCAGAGTCAGAGTCAGAGTCAGAGTCAGAGTCAGAGTCAGAGTCAGAGTCAGAGTCACAATCAGAGTCAGAGTATGAGTCAGATTTAGAGTCAGAGTCAGAGTCAGAGTCAGAGTCAGAGTCAGAGTCAGAGTCAGAGTCAGAGTCAGAGTCCGAGTCAGGGTCAGGTCAGAGTCAGAGTCAGAGTCAGAGTCAGAGTCAGAGTCAGAGTCAGTGACAGAGTCAGAGTCATGATGTCGGAGTCAGAGTAAGCGTCAAAGTCGGAGTCATGAAGTTCGAGTCCGAGTCAGAGTCCGAGTCATAGTCATGAGGTCAAAGTCAGAGTCATAGTCAGAGTCAGAGTCAGCGTCCGAGTCAGAGTCGAAGTCAGAGTCAGAGTCAGAGTCAGAGTCAGAGTCAGAGTCAGAGTCAGAGTCCAAGTCAGGGTCGGGTTAGAGTCAGAGTCAGAGTCAGAGTCAGAGTCAGAGTCAGAGTCAGAGTCAGAGTCCGAGTCAGGGTCAGGTCAGAGTCAGAGTCAGAGTCGCAGTCAGAGTCAGAGTCCGAGCCAGGGTCAGGTCGGAGTCCGAGGCAGAGTCAGAGTCAGAGTCAGAGTCAGAGTCAGAGTCAGAGTCAGAGTCAGAGTCAGAGTCAGAATCAGAGTCAGAGTCTGATTCAGCGTCAGAGTCAGAGTCAGAGTCAGAGTCAGATTCAGAGTCAGAGTCAGAGTCTGAGTCCGAGTCAGGGTCAGGCCAGAGTTATAGTCAGAGTCAGAGTCAGAGTCGGGGTCATGATGTCGGAGTCAGAGTAAGAGTCAAAGTCGGAGTCATGAAGTTGGAGTCCGAGTCAGAGTCCGAGTCATAGTCATGAGGTCAAAGTAAGAGTCATAGTCAGAGTCAGAGTCAGCGTCCGAGTCAGAGTCGAAGTCAGAGTCAGAGTCAGAGTCAGAGTCAGAGTCAGAGTCAGAGTCAGAGTTAGAGTCAGAGTCGGTGTCAGGGTCAGGTCAGAGTCAGAGTCAGAGTCAGAGTCAGAGTCAGATTCAGAGTCAGAGTCAGAGTCTGAGTCCGAGTCGGGGTCAGGCCAGAGTTATAGTCAGAGTCAGAGTCAGAGTCGGGGTCATGATGTCGGAGTCAGAGTAAGAGTCAAAGTCGGAGTCATGAAGTTGGAGTCCGAGTCAGAGTCCGAGTCATAGTCATGAGGTCAAAGTAAGAGTCATAGTCAGAGTCAGAGTCAGCGTCCGAGTCAGAGTCGAAGTCAGAGTCAGAGTCAGAGTCAGAGTCAGAGTCAGAGTCAGAGTCAGAGTTAGAGTCAGAGTCGGTGTCAGGGTCAGGTCAGAGTCAGAGTCAGAGTCAGAGTCAGAGTCAGATTCAGAGTCAGAGTCAGAGTCCAAGTCAGGGTCAGGTCAGAGTCAGAGTCAGAGTCGCAGTCAGAGTCAGAGTCCGAGCCAGGGTCAGGTCGGAGTCAGAGGCAGAGTCAGAGTCAGAGTCAGAGTCAGAGTCAGAGTCAGAGTCAGAGTCAGAGTCAGAGTCAGAATCAGAGTCAGAGTCTGATTCAGCGTCAGAGTCAGAGTCAGAGTCAGAGTCAGATTCAGAGTCAGAGTAAGAGTCTGAGTCCGAGTCAGGGTCAGGCCAGAGTCATAGTCAGAGTCAGAGTCAGAGTCAGATTCAGAGTCAGAGTCAGAGTCTGAGTCCGAGTCAGGGTCAGGCCAGAGTCATAGTCAGAGTCAGAGTCAGAGTCGGGGTCATGATGTCGGAGTCAGAGTAAGAGTCAAAGTCGGAGTCATGGTGTTGGAGTCCGAGTCAGAGTCCGAGTCATAGTCATGAGGTCAAAGTAAGAGTCATAGTCAGAGTCAGAGTCAGCGTCCGAGTCAGAGTCAGATTCAGAGTCAGAGTAAGAGTCTGAGTCCGAGTCAGGGTCAGGCCAGAGTCATAGTCAGAGTCAGAGTCAGAGTCGGGGTCATGATGTCGGAGTCAGAGTAAGAGTCAAAGTCGGAGTCATGAAGTTGGAGTCCGAGTCAGAGTCCAAGTCATAGTCATGAGGTCAAAGTAAGAGTCATAGTCAGAGTCAGAGTCAGCGTCCGAGTCAGAGTCGAAGTCAGAGTCAGAGTCAGAGTCAGAGTCAGAGTCAGAGTCAGAGTCAGAGTTAGAGTCAGAGTCGATGTCAGGGTCAGGTCAGAGTCAGAGTCAGAGTCAGAGTCAGAGTCAGAGTCAGAGCGAGAGTCGGAGTCAGAGTCAAAGTCAGAGTCAGAGTCAAAGTCCGAGTCAGGGTCGGGTCAGAGTCAAAGTCCGAGTCAGAGACAGAGTCACAGTCAGAGTCGGAGTCAGGGTTAGAGTCAGAGTCAGAGTCAGAGTCCGAGTCTGGAACAGAGTCAGAGTCAGAGTCAGAGTCAGAGTCAGAGTCAGAGTCAGAGTCAGAGCCAGAGTCAGAGTCAGAGTCAGAGTCAGAGTCAGAGTCAGAGTCAGAGTCAGAGTCACAATCAGAGTCAGAGTATGAGTCAGATTTAGAGTCAGAGTCAGAGTCAGAGTCAGAGTCAGAGTCAGAGTCAGAGTCAGAGTCAGAGTCAGAGTCCGAGTCAGGGTCAGGTCAGAGTCAGAGTCAGAGTCAGAGTCAGAGTCAGAGTCAGAGTCAGTGACAGAGTCAGAGTCATGATGTCGGAGTCAGAGTAAGCGTCAAAGTCGGAGTCATGAAGTTCGAGTCCGAGTCAGAGTCCGAGTCATAGTCATGAGGTCAAAGTCAGAGTCATAGTCAGAGTCAGAGTCAGCGTCCGAGTCAGAGTCGAAGTCAGAGTCAGAGTCAGAGTCAGAGTCAGAGTCAGAGTCAGAGTCAGAGTCCAAGTCAGGGTCGGGTTAGAGTCAGAGTCAGAGTCAGAGTCAGAGTCAGAGTCAGAGTCAGAGTCAGAGTCCGAGTCAGGGTCAGGTCAGAGTCAGAGTCAGAGTCGCAGTCAGAGTCAGAGTCCGAGCCAGGGTCAGGTCGGAGTCCGAGGCAGAGTCAGAGTCAGAGTCAGAGTCAGAGTCAGAGTCAGAGTCAGAGTCAGAGTCAGAGTCAGAATCAGAGTCAGAGTCTGATTCAGCGTCAGAGTCAGAGTCAGAGTCAGAGTCAGAGTCAGAGTCAGATTCAGAGTCAGAGTCAGAGTCTGAGTCCGAGTCAGGGTCAGGCCAGAGTTATAGTCAGAGTCAGAGTCAGAGTCGGGGTCATGATGTCGGAGTCAGAGTAAGAGTCAAAGTCGGAGTCATGAAGTTGGAGTCCGAGTCAGAGTCCGAGTCATAGTCATGAGGTCAAAGTAAGAGTCATAGTCAGAGTCAGAGTCAGCGTCCGAGTCAGAGTCGAAGTCAGAGTCAGAGTCAGAGTCAGAGTCAGAGTCAGAGTCAGAGTCAGAGTTAGAGTCAGAGTCGGTGTCAGGGTCAGGTCAGAGTCAGAGTCAGAGTCAGAGTCAGAGTCAGATTCAGAGTCAGAGTCAGAGTCTGAGTCCGAGTCAGGGTCAGGCCAGAGTCATAGTCAGAGTCAGAGTCAGAGTCGGGGTCATGATGTCGGAGTCAGAGTAAGAGTCAAAGTCGGAGTCATGAAGTTGGAGTCCGAGTCAGAGTCCGAGTCATAGTCATGAGGTCAAAGTAAGAGTCATAGTCAGAGTCAGAGTCAGCGTCCGAGTCAGAGTCGAAGTCAGAGTCAGAGTCAGAGTCAGAGTCAGAGTCAGAGTCAGAGTCAGAGTTAGAGTCAGAGTCGGTGTCAGGGTCAGGTCAGAGTCAGAGTCAGAGTCAGAGTCAGAGTCAGAGTCAGAGCGAGAGTCGGAGTCAGAGTCAAAGTCAGAGTCAGAGTCAAAGTCCGAGTCAGGGTCGGGTCAGAGTCAAAGTCCGAGTCAGAGACAGAGTCACAGTCAGAGTCGGAGTCAGGGTTAGAGTCAGAGTCAGAGTCAGAGTCCGAGTCTGGGTCGGGTTAGAGTCAGAGTCAGAGTCAGAGCCAGAGTCAGAGTCAGAGTCAGAGTCAGAGTCGCAGTCAGAGTCAGAGTCAGAGTCAGAGTCAGAGTCCGAGTCAGGGTCAGGGTCAGAGTCAGATGCAGAGTCGAAGTCAGAGTCAGAGTCAGAGTCAGAGTCAGAGTCAGATTCAGAGTCCGAGTCTGGGTCGGGTTAGAGTCAGAGTCAGAGTCAGAGTCAGAGTCAGAGTCAGAGTCAGAGCCAGAGTCAGAGTCAGAGTCAGAGTCAGAGTCAGAGTCAGAGTCAGAGTCAGAGTCAGAGTCAAAATCAGAGTCAGAGTCTGAGTCACAGTTAGAGTCAGAGTCAGAGTCAGAGTCAGAGTCAGAGTCAGAGTCAGAGTCACAGTCAGAGTCAGAGTCAGAGTCAGATTCCGAGTCGGAGTCAGAGTCAGAGTCCGAGCCAGGGTCAGGTCGGAGTCAGAGTCGGAGTCAGAGTCAGAGTCAGAGTCAGAGTCAGAGTCAGAGTCAGAGTCAGAGTCAGAATCAGAGTCAGAGTCTGATTCAGAGTCAGAGTCAGAGTCAGAGTCAGAGTCGGAGTCAGAGTCAGAGTCAGAGTCAGAGTCAGAGTCAGAGTCAGAGTCAGAGTCAGAGTCAGAGTCAGATTCAGAGTCTGAGTCCGAGTCAGGGTCAGGCCAGAGTCATAGTCAGAGTCAGAGTCAGAGTCGGGGTCATGATGTCGGAGTCAGAGTAAGAGTCAAAGTCGGAGTCATGAAGTTGGAGTCCGAGTCAGAGTCCGAGTCATAGTCATGAGGTCAAAGTAAGAGTCATAGTCAGAGTCAGAGTCAGCGTCCGAGTCAGAGTCGAAGTCAGAGTCAGAGTCAGAGTCAGAGTCAGAGTCAGAGTCAGAGTCAGAGTCAGAATCAGAGTCAGAGTCTGATTCAGAGTCAGAGTCAGAGTCAGAGTCAGAGTCAGAATCAGAGTCAGAGTCTGATTCAGAGTCAGAGTCAGAGTCAGAGTCAGAGTCGGAGTCAGAGTCAGAGTCAGAGTCAGAGTCAGAGTCAGAGTCAGAGTCAGAGTCAGAGTCAGAATCAGAGTCAGAGTCTGATTCAGCGTCAGAGTCAGAGTCAGAGTCAGAGTCAGAGTCAGAGTCAGATTCAGAGTCAGAGTCAGAGTCTGAGTCCGAGTCAGGGTCAGGCCAGAGTCATAGTCAGAGTCAGAGTCAGAGTCGGGGTCATGATGTCGGAGTCAGAGTAAGAGTCAAAGTCGGAGTCATGAAGTTGGAGTCCGAGTCAGAGTCCGAGTCATAGTCATGAGGTCAAAGTAAGAGTCATAGTCAGAGTCAGAGTCAGCGTCCGAGTCAGAGTCGAAGTCAGAGTCAGAGTCAGAGTCAGAGTCAGAGTCAGAGTCAGAGTTAGAGTCAGAGTCGGTGTCAGGGTCAGGTCAGAGTCAGAGTCAGAGTCAGAGTCAGAGTCAGAGTCAGAGTCAGAATCAGAGTCAGAGTCTGATTCAGAGTCAGAGTCAGAGTCAGAGTCAGAGTCAGAGTCAGAGTCAGAGTCAGAGTCAGATTCAGAGTCAGAGTCAGAGTCAGAGTCCGAGTCAGGGTCAGGCCAGAGTCACAGTCAGAGTCAGAGTCAGCGTCAGAGTCATGATGTCGGAGTCAGAGTAAGAGTCAAAGTCGGAGTCATGGAGTTCGAGTCCGAGTCAGAGTCCGAGTCATAGTCATGAGGTCAAAGTCAGAGTCATAGTCAGAGTCAGAGTCAGCGTCCGAGTCAGAGTCGAAGTCAGAGTCAGAGTCAGAGTCAGAGTCAGAGTCGGAGTTAGAGACAGAGTCAGTGTCAGGGTCAGGTCAGAGTCAGAGTCAGAGTCAGAGTCAGAGTCAGAGCGAGAGTCGGAGTCAGAGTCAAAGTCAGAGTCAGAGTCAAAGTCCGAGTCAGGGTCGGGTCAGAGTCAAAGTCCGAGTCAGAGTCAGAGTCACAGTCAGAGTCGGAGTCAGAGTTAGAGTCAGAGTCAGAGTCAGAGTCCGAGTCTGGGTCGGGTTAGAGTCAGAGTCAGAGTCAGAGCCAGAGTCAGAGTCAGAGTCAGAGTCAGAGTCGGAGTCAGAGTCAGAGTCAGAGTCCGAGTCAGGGTCAGGTCGAAGTCAGAGTCAGAGTCAGAGTCAGAGTCAGAGTCAGAGTCAGAGTCAGAGTCAGAGTCAAAATCAGAGTCAGAGTCTGAGTCAGAGTTAGAGTCAGAGTCAGAGTCAGAGTCAGAGTCAGAGTCAGAGTCAGAGTCAGAGGCAGAGTCAGAGTCCGAGTCAGGGTCAGGTCAGAGTCAGAGTCAGAGTCAGAGTCAGAGTCAGAGTTAGAGTCAGTGACAGATTCAGAGTCATGATGTCGGAGTCAGAGTAAGTGTCAAAGTCGGAGTCATGAAGTTGGAGTCCGAGTCAGAGTCCGAGTCATAGTCATGAGGTCAAAGTCAGAGTCATAGTCAGAGTCAGAGTCAGCGTCCGAGTCAGAGTCGAAGTCAGAGTCAGAGTCAGAGTCAGAGTCAGAGTCAGAGTCCGAATCAGGGTCGGGTTAGAGTCAGAGTCAGAGTCAGAGTCAGAGTCGGAGTCAGAGTCAGAGTCCGAGTCAGGGTCAGGTCAGAGTCAGAGTCAGAGTCAGAGTCAGAGTCAGAGTCAGAGTCAGTGACAGAGTCAGAGTCATGATGTCGGAGTCAGAGTAAGTGTCAAAGTCGGAGTCATGAAGTTCGAGTCCGAGTCAGAGTCCGAGTCATAGTCATGAGGTCAAAGTCAGAGTCATAGTCAGAGTCAGAGTCAGCGTCCGAGTCAGAGTCGAAGTCAGAGTCAGAGTCAGAGTCAGAGTCAGAGTCAGAGTCAGAGTCAGAGTCCAAGTCAGGGTCGGGTTAGAGTCAGAGTCAGAGTCAGAGTCAGAGTCAGAGTCAGAGTCAGAGTCAGAGTCCGAGTCAGGGTCAGGTCAGAGTCAGAGTCAGAGTCGCAGTCAGAGTCAGAGTCCGAGCCAGGGTCAGGTCGGAGTCAGAGGCAGAGTCAGAGTCAGAGTCAGAGTCAGAGTCAGAGTCAGAGTCAGAGTCAGAGTCAGAGTCAGAATCAGAGTCAGAGTCTGATTCAGCGTCAGAGTCAGAGTCAGAGTCAGAGTCAGAGTCAGAGTCAGATTCAGAGTCAGAGTAAGAGTCTGAGTCCGAGTCAGGGTCAGGCCAGAGTCATAGTCAGAGTCAGAGTCAGAGTCAGATTCAGAGTCAGAGTCAGAGTCTGAGTCCGAGTCAGGGTCAGGCCAGAGTCATAGTCAGAGTCAGAGTCAGAGTCGGGGTCATCATGTCGGAGTCAGAGTAAGAGTCAAAGTCGGAGTCATGGTGTTGGAGTCCGAGTCAGAGTCCGAGTCATAGTCATGAGGTCAAAGTAAGAGTCATAGTCAGAGTCAGAGTCAGCGTCCGAGTCAGAGTCAGATTCAGAGTCAGAGTAAGAGTCTGAGTCCGAGTCAGGGTCAGGCCAGAGTCATAGTCAGAGTCAGAGTCAGAGTCGGGGTCATGATGTCGGAGTCAGAGTAAGAGTCAAAGTCGGAGTCATGAAGTTGGAGTCCGAGTCAGAGTCCGAGTCATAGTCATGAGGTCAAAGTAAGAGTCATAGTCAGAGTCAGAGTCAGCGTCCGAGTCAGAGTCGAAGTCAGAGTCAGAGTCAGAGTCAGAGTCAGAGTCAGAGTCAGAGTCAGAGTTAGAGTCAGAGTCGGTGTCAGGGTCAGGTCAGAGTCAGAGTCAGAGTCAGAGTCAGAGTCAGAGTCAGAGCGAGAGTCGGAGTCAGAGTCAAAGTCAGAGTCAGAGTCAAAGTCCGAGTCAGGGTCGGGTCAGAGTCAAAGTCCGAGTCAGAGACAGAGTCACAGTCAGAGTCGGAGTCAGGGTTAGAGTCAGAGTCGGAGTCAGAGTCCGAGTCTGGGTCAGAGTCAGAGTCAGAGTCAGAGTCAAAGTCAGAGTCAGAGTCAGAGTCAGAGCCAGAGTCAGAGTCAGAGTCAGAGTCAGAGTTAGAGTCAGAGTCAGAGTCAGAGTCACAATCAGAGTCAGAGTATGAGTCAGATTTAGAGTCAGAGTCAGAGTCAGAGTCAGAGTCAGAGTCAGAGTCAGAGTCAGAGTCAGAGTCAGAGTCCGAGTCAGGGTCAGGTCAGAGTCAGAGTCAGAGTCAGAGTCAGAGTCAAAGTCAGTGACAGAGTCAGAGTCATGATGTCGGAGTCAGAGTAAGTGTCAAAGTCGGAGTCATGAAGTTCGAGTCCGAGTCAGAGTCCGAGTCATAGTCATGAGGTCAAAGTCAGAGTCATAGTCAGAGTCAGAGTCAGCGTCCGAGTCAGAGTCGGAGTCAGAGTCAGAGTCAGAGTCAGAGTCAGAGTCAGAGTCAGAGTCAGAGTCCAAGTCAGGGTCGGGTTAGAGTCAGAGTCAGAGTCAGAGTCAGAGTCAGAGTCAGAGTCAGAGTCAGAGTCCGAGTCAGGGTCAGGTCAGAGTCAGAGTCAGAGTCGCAGTCAGAGTCAGAGTCCGAGCCAGGGTCAGGTCGGAGTCAGAGGCAGAGTCACAGTCAGAGTCAGAGTCAGAGTCAGAGTCAGAGTCAGAGTCAGAGTCAGAGTCAGAATCAGAGTCAGAGTCTGATTCAGCGTCAGAGTCAGAGTCAGAGTCAGAGTCAGAGTCAGAGTCAGATTCAGAGTCAGAGTCAGAGTCTGAGTCCGAGTCAGGGTCAGGCCAGAGTTATAGTCAGAGTCAGAGTCAGAGTCGGGGTCATGATGTCGGAGTCAGAGTAAGAGTCAAAGTCGGAGTCATGCAGTTGGAGTCCGAGTCAGAGTCCGAGTCATAGTCATGAGGTCAAAGTAAGAGTCATAGTCAGAGTCAGAGTCAGCGTCCGAGTCAGAGTCGAAGTCAGAGTCAGAGTCAGAGTCAGAGTCAGAGTTAGAGTCAGAGTCGGTGTCAGGGTCAGGTCAGAGTCAGAGTCAGAGTCAGAGTCAGAGTCAGAGTCAGAGCGAGAGTCGGAGTCAGAGTCAAAGTCAGAGTCAGAGTCAAAGTCCGAGTCAGGGTCGGGTCAGAGTCAAAGTCCGAGTCAGAGACAGAGTCACAGTCAGAGTCGGAGTCAGGGTTAGAGTCAGAGTCAGAGTCAGAGTCCGAGTCTGGGTCAGAGTCAGAGTCAGAGTCAGAGTCAGAGTCAGAGTCAGAGTCAGAGTCAGAGCCAGAGTCAGAGTCAGAGTCAGAGTCAGAGTTAGAGTCAGAGTCAGAGTCAGAGTCACAATCAGAGTCAGAGTATGAGTCAGATTTAGAGTCAGAGTCAGAGTCAGAGTCAGAGTCAGAGTCAGAGTCAGAGTCAGAGTCAGAGTCAGAGTCCGAGTCAGGGTCAGGTCAGAGTCAGAGTCAGAGTCAGAGTCAGAGTCAGAGTCAAAGTCAGTGACAGAGTCAGAGTCATGATGTCGGAGTCAGAGTAAGTGTCAAAGTCGGAGTCATGAAGGTCGAGTCCGAGTCAGAGTCCGAGTCATAGTCATGAGGTCAAAGTCAGAGTCATAGTCAGAGTCAGAGTCAGCGTCCGAGTCAGAGTCGAAGTCAGAGTCAGAGTCAGAGTCAGAGTCATAGTCAGAGTCAGAGTCAGAGTCCAAGTCAGGGTCGGGTTAGAGTCAGAGTCAGAGTCAGAGTCAGAGTCAGAGTCAGAGTCAGAGTCAGAGTCCGAGTCAGGGTCAGGTCAGAGTCAGAGTCAGAGTCGCAGTCAGAGTCAGAGTCCGAGCCAGGGTCAGGTCGGAGTCAGAGGCAGAGTCACAGTCAGAGTCAGAGTCAGAGTCAGAGTCAGAGTCAGAGTCAGAGTCAGAGTCAGAATCAGAGTCAGAGTCTGATTCAGCGTCAGAGTCAGAGTCAGAGTCAGAGTCAGAGTCAGAGTCAGATTCAGAGTCAGAGTCAGAGTCTGAGTCCGAGTCAGGGTCAGGCCAGAGTTATAGTCAGAGTCAGAGTCAGAGTCGGGGTCATGATGTCGGAGTCAGAGTAAGAGTCAAAGTCGGAGTCATGAAGTTGGAGTCCGAGTCAGAGTCCGAGTCATAGTCATGAGGTCAAAGTAAGAGTCATAGTCAGAGTCAGAGTCAGCGTCCGAGTCAGAGTCGAAGTCAGAGTCAGAGTCAGAGTCAGAGTCAGAGTCAGAGTCAGAGTCGGAGTTAGAGTCAGAGTCGGTGTCAGGGTCAGGTCAGAGTCAGAGTCAGAGTCAGAGTCAGAGTCAGATTCAGAGTCAGAGTCAGAGTCTGAGTCCGAGTCAGGGTCAGGCCAGAGTCATAGTCAGAGTCAGAGTCAGAGTCGGGGTCATGATGTCGAAGTCAGAGTAAGAGTCAAAGTCGGAGTCATGAAGTTGGAGTCCGAGTCATAGTCATGAGGTCAAAGTAAGAGTCATAGTCAGAGTCAGAGTCAGCGTCCGAGTCAGAGTCGAAGTCAGAGTCAGAGTCAGAGTCAGAGTCAGAGTCAGAGTCAGAGTCAGAGTTAGAGTCAGAGTCGGTGTCAGGGTCAGGTCAGAGTCAGAGTCAGAGTCAGAGTCAGAGTCAGAGTCAGAGCGAGAGTCGGAGTCAGAGTCAAAGTCAGAGTCAGAGTCAAAGTCCGAGTCAGGGTCGGGTCAGAGTCAAAGTCCGAGTCAGAGACAGAGTCACAGTCAGAGTCGGAGTCAGGGTTAGAGTCAGAGTCAGAGTCAGAGTCCGAGTCTGGGTCAGAGTCAGAGTCAGAGTCAGAGTCAGAGTCAGAGTCAGAGTCAGAGTCAGAGCCAGAGTCAGAGTCAGAGTCAGAGTCAGAGTTAGAGTCAGAGTCAGAGTCAGAGTCACAATCAGAGTCAGAGTATGAGTCAGATTTAGAGTCAGAGTCAGAGTCAGAGTCAGAGTCAGAGTCAGAGTCAGAGTCAGAGTCAGAGTCAGAGTCCGAGTCAGGGTCAGGTCAGAGTCAGAGTCAGAGTCAGAGTCAGAGTCAGAGTCAAAGTCAGTGACAGAGTCAGAGTCATGATGTCGGAGTCAGAGTAAGTGTCAAAGTCGGAGTCATGAAGGTCGAGTCCGAGTCAGAGTCCGAGTCATAGTCATGAGGTCAAAGTCAGAGTCATAGTCAGAGTCAGAGTCAGCGTCCGAGTCAGAGTCGAAGTCAGAGTCAGAGTCAGAGTCAGAGTCATAGTCAGAGTCAGAGTCAGAGTCCAAGTCAGGGTCGGGTTAGAGTCAGAGTCAGAGTCAGAGTCAGAGTCAGAGTCAGAGTCAGAGTCAGAGTCCGAGTCAGGGTCAGGTCAGAGTCAGAGTCAGAGTCGCAGTCAGAGTCAGAGTCCGAGCCAGGGTCAGGTCGGAGTCAGAGGCAGAGTCACAGTCAGAGTCAGAGTCAGAGTCAGAGTCAGAGTCAGAGTCAGAGTCAGAGTCAGAATCAGAGTCAGAGTCTGATTCAGCGTCAGAGTGAGAGTCAGAGTCAGAGTCAGAGTCAGAGTCAGATTCAGAGTCAGAGTCAGAGTCTGAGTCCGAGTCAGGGTCAGGCCAGAGTTATAGTCAGAGTCAGAGTCAGAGTCGGGGTCATGATGTCGGAGTCAGAGTAAGAGTCAAAGTCGGAGTCATGAAGTTGGAGTCCGAGTCAGAGTCCGAGTCATAGTCATGAGGTCAAAGTAAGAGTCATAGTCAGAGTCAGAGTCAGCGTCCGAGTCAGAGTCGAAGTCAGAGTCAGAGTCAGAGTCAGAGTCAGAGTCAGAGTCAGAGTCGGAGTTAGAGTCAGAGTCGGTGTCAGGGTCAGGTCAGAGTCAGAGTCAGAGTCAGAGTCAGAGTCAGATTCAGAGTCAGAGTCAGAGTCTGAGTCCGAGTCAGGGTCAGGCCAGAGTCATAGTCAGAGTCAGAGTCAGAGTCGGGGTCATGATGTCGAAGTCAGAGTAAGAGTCAAAGTCGGAGTCATGAAGTTGGAGTCCGAGTCATAGTCATGAGGTCAAAGTAAGAGTCATAGTCAGAGTCAGAGTCAGCGTCCGAGTCAGAGTCGAAGTCAGAGTCAGAGTCAGAGTCAGAGTCAGAGTCAGAGTCAGAGTCAGAGTTAGAGTCAGAGTCGGTGTCAGGGTCAGGTCAGAGTCAGAGTCAGAGTCAGAGTCAGAGTCAGAGTCAGAGCGAGAGTCGGAGTCAGAGTCAAAGTCAGAGTCAGAGTCAAAGTCCGAGTCAGAGACAGAGTCACAGTCAGAGTCGGAGTCAGGGTTAGAGTCAGAGTCAGAGTCAGAGTCCGAGTCTGGGTCGGGTTAGAGTCAGAGTCAGAGTCAGAGCCAGAGTCAGAGTCAGAGTCAGAGTCAGAGTCGCAGTCAGAGTCAGAGTCAGAGTCAGAGTCAGAGTCCGAGTCAGGGTCAGGGTCAGAGTCAGATGCAGAGTCGAAGTCAGAGTCAGAGTCAGAGTCAGAGTCAGAGTCAGAGTCAGAGTCCGAGTCTGGGTCGGGTTAGAGTCAGAGTCAGAGTCAGAGTCAGAGTCGGAGTCAGAGTCAGAGCCAGAGTCAAAGTCAGAGTCAGAGTCAGAGTCAGAGTCAGAGTCAGAATCAGAGTCAGAGTCAGAGTCAAAATCAGAGTCAGAGTCTGAGTCACAGTTAGAGTCAGAGTCAGAGTCAGAGTCAGAGTCAGAGTCAGAGTCAGAGTCACAGTCAGAGTCAGAGTCAGAGTCAGATTCCGAGTCGGAGTCAGAGTCAGAGTCCGAGCCAGGGTCAGGTCGGAGTCAGAGTCGGAGTCAGAGTCAGAGTCAGTGTCAGAGTCAGAGTCAGAGTCAGAGTCAGAGTCAGAGTCAGAGTCAGAGTCAGAATCAGAGTCAGAGTCTGATTCAGAGTCAGAGTCAGAGTCAGAGTCAGAGTCGGAGTCAGAGTCAGAGTCAGAGTCAGAGTCAGAGTCAGAGTCAGAGTCAGAGTCAGAGTCAGAGTCAGAGTCAGAATCAGAGTCAGAGTCTGATTCAGCGTCAGAGTCAGAGTCAGAGTCAGAGTCAGAGTCAGAGTCAGATTCAGAGTCAGAGTCAGAGTCTGAGTCCGAGTCAGGGTCAGGCCAGAGTCATAGTCAGAGTCAGAGTCAGAGTCGGGGTCATGATGTCGGAGTCAGAGTAAGAGTCAAAGTCGGAGTCATGAAGTTGGAGTCCGAGTCAGAGTCCGAGTCATAGTCATGAGGTCAAAGTAAGAATCATAGTCAGAGTCAGAGTCAGCGTCCGAGTCAGAGTCGAAGTCAGAGTCAGAGTCAGAGTCAGAGTCAGAGTCAGAGTCAGAGTCAGAGTTAGAGTCAGAGTCGGTGTCAGGGTCAGGTCAGAGTCAGAGTCAGAGTCAGAGTCAGAGTCAGAGCGAGAGTCGGAGTCAGAGTCAAAGTCAGAGTCAGAGTCAAAGTCCGAGTCAGGGTCGGGTCAGAGTCAAAGTCCGAGTCAGAGTCAGAGTCACAGTCAGAGTCGAAGTCAGGGTTAGAGTCAGAGTCAGAGTCAGAGTCCGAGTCTGGGTCGGGTTAGAGTCAGAGTAAGAGTCAGAGCCAGAGTCAGAGTCAGAGTCAGAGTCAGAGTCGCAGTCAGAGTCAGAGTCAGAGTCAGAGTCAGAGTCAGAGTCAGAGTCAGAGCGAGAGTCGGAGTCAGAGTCAAAGTCAGAGTCAGAGTCAAAGTCCGAGTCAGGGTCGGGTCAGAGTCAAAGTCCGAGTCAGAGTCAGAGTCACAGTCAGAGTCGGAGTCAGGGTTAGAGTCAGAGTCAGAGTCAGAGTCCGAGTCTGGGTCGGGTTAGAGTCAGAGTCAGAGTCAGAGCCAGAGTCAGAGTCAGAGTCAGAGTCAGAGTCGCAGTCAGAGTCAGAGTCAGAGTCAGAGTCAGAGTCCGAGTCAGGGTCAGGGTCAGAGTCAGATGCAGAATCGAAGTCAGAGTCAGAGTCAGAGTCAGAGTCAGAGTCAGAGTCAGAGTCCGAGTCTGGGTCGGGTTAGAGTCAGAGTCAGAGTCAGATTCAGAGTCAGAGTCAGGGTCAGAGCCAGAGTCAGAGTCAGAGTCAGAGTCAGAGTCAGAGTCAGAGTCAGAGTCAGAGTCAGAGTCAGAGTCAGAGTCAGAGTCAGAGTCAGAGTCAGAGTCAGAGTCAGAGTCAGAGTCAAAATCAGAGTCAGAGTCTGAGTCACAGTTAGAGTCAGAGTCAGAGTCAGAGTCAGAGTCACAGTCAGAGTCAGAGTCAGAGTCAGATTCCGAGTCAGAGTCAGAGTCAGAGTCCGAGCCAGGGTCAGGTCGGAGTCAGAGTCAGAGTCAGAGTCAGAGTCAGAGTCAGAGTCAGAGTCAGAATCAGAGTCAGAGTCTGATTCAGCGTCAGAGTCAGAGTCAGAGTCAGACTCAGAGTCAGAGTCAGAGTCACAGTCAGATTCAGAGTCAGAGTCAGAGTCTGAGTCCGAGTCAGGGTCAGGCCAGAGTCATAGTCAGAGTCAGAGTCAGAGTCGGGGTCATGATGTCGGAGTCAGAGTAAGAGTCAAAGTCGGAGTCATGAAGTTGGAGTCCGAGTCAGAGTCCGAGTCATAGTCATGAGGTCAAAGTAAGAGTCATAGTCAGAGTCAGAGTCAGCGTCCGAGTCAGAGTCGAAGTCAGAGTCAGAGTCAGAGTCAGAGTCAGAGTTAGAGTCAGAGTCGGTGTCAGGGTCAGGTCAGAGTCACAGTCAGAGTCAGAGTCAGAGTCAGAGCGAGAGTCGGAGTCAGAGTCAAAGTCAGAGTCAGAGTCAAAGTCCGAGTCAGG
The DNA here is from genome assembly GCA_947538915.1 of Tenthredo distinguenda. Taxonomy (NCBI): domain Eukaryota; kingdom Metazoa; phylum Arthropoda; class Insecta; order Hymenoptera; family Tenthredinidae; genus Tenthredo; species Tenthredo distinguenda. Next base: position 20,119,480 of record OX384534.1, on the reverse strand, counting down.
GTCGGGTGAGAGTCAAAGTCCGAGTCAGAGTCAGAGTCACAGTCAGAGTCGGAGTCAGAGTTAGAGTCAGAGTCAGAGTCAGAGTCCGAGTCTGGGTCGTGTTAGAGTCAGAGTCAGAGTCAGAGCCAGAGTCAGAGTCAGAGTCAGAGTCAGAGTCGGAGTCAGAGTCAGAGTCAGAGTCGGAGTCAGAGTCCGAGTCAGGGTCAGGGTCAGAGTCAGATGCAGAGTCGAAGTCAGAGTCAGAGTCAGAGTCAGAGTCAGAGTCAGAGTCAGAGTCCGAGCCAGGGTCAGGTCGGAGTCAGAGTCAGAGTCAGAGTCAGAGTCAGAGTCAGAGTCAGAGTCAGAGTCAGAGTCAGAGTCAGAGTCAGAATCAGAGTCAGAGTCTGAGTCAGAGTCAGAGTCAGAGTCAGAGTCAAAGTCAGAGTCAGAGTCAGAGTCAGAGTCAGAGTCCGAGTCAGGGTCAGGTCAGAGTCAGAGTCAGAGTCAGAGTCAGAGTCAGAGTCAGAGTCCGAGTCTGGGTCGGGTTAGAGTCAGAGTCACAGTCAGAGCCGGAGTCAGAGTCAGAGTCAGAGCCAGAGTCGGACTCAGACTCAGAGTCAGAGTCAGAGTCAGAGTCAGAGTCAGAGTCCGAGTCTGGGTCGGGTTAAAGTCAGAGTCAGAGTCAGAGTCAGAGTCAGAGTCAGAGTCAGAGTCAGAGCCAGAGTCAGAGTCAGAGTCGAAGTCAGAGTCAGAGTCATAGTCAGAGTCAGAGTCAGATTTAGAATCAGAGTCAAAGTCTGACTCAGAGTCAGAGTCAGAGTGGGTGTCAGGGTTAGGTCAGAGTCAGAGTCAGAGTCAGAGTCAAAGTCCGAGCCAGGGTCAGGTCGGAGTCAGAGTCAGAGTCAGAGTCAGAGTTAGAGCGAGAGTCGGAGTCAGAGTCAGAGTCCGAGTCAGTGTCAGGTCAGAGTCAGAGTCAGAGTCAGAGTCAGATTCAGAGTCAGAGTCAGAGTCAGAGTCAGAGTCACAGTCAGAGTCGGAGTCAGAGTCCGAGTCAGGGTCAGGTCAGAGTCAAAGTCCGAGTCTGGGTCGGGTTAAAGTCAGAGTCAGAGTCGGAGTCAGAGTCAGAGTCGGAGTCAGAGTCAGAGTCAGAGTCAGAGTCCGAGTCTGGGTCGGGTTAAAGTCAGAGTCAGAGTCAGAGTCAGAGTCAGAGTCAGAGTCAGAGCCAGAGTCAGAGTCAGAGTCAGAGTCAGAGTCAGAGTCATGATGTCGGAGTCAGAGTAAGTGTCAAAGTGGGAGTCATGAAGTTGGAGTCCGAGTCAGAGTCCGAGTCATAGTCATGAGGTCAAAGTCAGAGTCATAGTCAGAGTCAGAGTCAGCGTCCGAGTCAGAGTCGAAGTCAGAGTCAGAGTCAGAGTCAGAGTCAGAGTCAGAGTCCAAGTCAGGGTCGGGTTAGAGTCAGAGTCAGAGTCAGAGTCAGAGTCAGAGTCAGAGTCAGAGTCAGAGTCCGAGACAGGGTCAGGTCAGAGTCAGAGTCAGAGTCGAAGTCAGAGTCAGAGTCCGAGCCAAGGTCAGGTCGGAGTCAGAGTCAGAGTCAGAGTCAGAGTCAGAGTCAGAGTCAGAGTCAGAGTCAGAGTCAGAGTCAGAGTCCGAGCCAGGGTCAGGTCGGAGTCAGAGTCAGAGTCAGAGTCAGAGTCAGAGTCAGAGTCAGAGTCAGAGTCAGAGTCAGAGTCAGAGTCAGAATCAGAGTCAGAGTCTGATTCAGAGTCAGAGTCAGAGTCAGAGTCAGAGTCAGAGTCAGAGTCAGAGTCAGAGTCAGATTCAGAGTCAGAGTCAGAGTCAGAGTCCGAGTCAGGGTCAGGCCAGAGTCATAGTCAGAGTCAGAGTCAGCGTCAGAGTCATGATGTAGGAGTCAGAGTAAGAGTCAAAGTCGGATTCATGAAGTTCGAGTCCGAGTCAGAGTCCGAGTCATAGTCATGAGGTCAAAGTCAGAGTCATAGTCAGAGTCAGAGTCAGCGTCCGAGTCAGATTCGAAGTCAGAGTCAGAGTCAGAGTCAGAGTCAGAGTCAGAGTCAGAGTCAGAGTCAGAGTTAGAGACAGAGTCGGTGTCAGGGTCAGGTCAGAGTCAGAGTCAGAGTCAGAGCGAGAGTCGGAGTCAGAGTCAAAGTCAGAGTCAGAGTCAAAGTCCGAGTCAGGGTCGGGTCAGAGTCAAAGTCCGAGTCAGAGTCAGAGTCACAGTCAGAGTCGGAGTCAGAGTTAGAGTCAGAGTCAGAGTCAGCGTCCGAGTCAGAGTCGAAGTCAGAGTCAGAGTCGGAGTCAGAGTCAGAGTCAGAGTCCGAGTCAGTGTCAGGTCAGAGTCAGAGTCAGAGTCAGAGTCAGAGTCCGAGCCAGGGTCAGGTCGGAGTCAGAGTCAGAGTCAGAGTCAGAGTCAGAGTCAGAGTCAGAGTCAAAGTCAGAGTCAGAGTCAGTGACAGAGTCAGAGTCATGATGTCGGAGTCAGAGTAAGTGTCAAAGTCGGAGTCATGAAGTTGGAGTCCGAGTCAGAGTCCGAGTCATAGTCATGAGGTCAAAGTCAGAGTCATAGTTAGAGTCAGAGTCAGCGTCCGAGTCAGAGTCGAAGTCAGAGTCAGAGTCAGAGTCAGAGTCAGAGTCAGAGTCAGAGTCAGAGTCAAAGTCAGAGTCAGAGTCAGAGTCAGGGTCAGGTCAGAGTCAGAGTCAGAGTCAGAGTCAGAGTCAGTGACAGAGTCAGAGTCAGAGTCAGGGTCAGGTCAGAGTCAGAGTCAGAGTCAGAGTCAGAGTCAGTGACAGAGTCAGAGTCATGATGTCGGAGTCAGAGTAAGTGTCAAAGTCGGAGTCATGAAGTTGGAGTCCGAGTCAGAGTCCGAGTCATAGTCATGAGGCCAAAGTCAGAGTCATAGTCAGAGTCAGAGTCAGCGTCCGAGTCAGAGTCGAAGTCAGAGTCAGAGTCAGAGTCAGAGTCAGAGTCAGAGTCAGAGCCCAAGTCAGGGTCGGGTTAGAGTCAGAGTCAGAGTCAGACTCAGAGTCAGAGTCAGAGTCAGAGTCAGAGTCCGAGTCAGGGTCAGGTCAGAGTCAGAGTCAAAGTCAGAGTCAGAGTCAGAGTCCGAGCCAGGGTCAGGTCGGAGTCAGAGTTAGAGTCAGAGTCAGAGTCAGCGTCCGAGTCAGAGTCGAAGTCAGAGTCAGAGTCGGAGTCAGAGTCAGAGTCAAAGTCCGAGTCAGGGTCGGGTCAGAGTCAAAGTCCGAGTCAGAGTCAGAGTCACAGTCAGAATCGGAGTCAGAGTTAGAGTCAGAGTCAGAGTCAGCGTCCGAGTCAGAGTCGAAGTCAGAGTCAGAGTCGGAGTCAGAGTCAGAGTCAGAGTCCGAGTCAGTGTCAGGTCAGAGTCAGAGTCAGAGTCAGAGTCAGAGTCCAAGCCAGGGTCAGGTCGGAGACCGAGTCAGAGTCAGAGTCAGAGTCAGAGTCAGAGTCACAGTCAGCGTCAGAGTCAGAGTCAGAGTCAGAATCAGAGTCAGAGTCTGATTCAGAGTCAGAGTCAGAGTCAGAGTCAGAGTCAGAGTCAGAGTCAGAGTCAGAGTCAGAGTCAGAGTCAGAGTCAAAATCAGAGTCAGAGTCTGAGTCACAGTTAGAGTCAGAGTCAGAGTCAGAGTCAGAGTCAGAGTCAGAGTCAGAGTCAGAGTTAGAGTCAGAGTCGGTGTCAGGGTCAGGTCAGAGTCAGAGTCAGAGTCAGAGTCAGAGTCAGAGTCAGAGTCAGAATCAGAGTCAGAGTCTGATTCAGAGTCAGAGTCAGAGTCAGAGTCAGAGTCAGAGTCAGAGTCAGAGTCAGAGTCAGATTCAGAGTCAGAGTCAGAGTCAGAGTCCGAGTCAGGGTCAGGCCAGAGTCACAGTCAGAGTCAGAGTCAGCGTCAGAGTCATGATGTCGGAGTCAGAGTAAGAGTCAAAGTCGGAGTCATGGAGTTCGAGTCCGAGTCAGAGTCCGAGTCATAGTCATGAGGTCAAAGTCAGAGTCATAGTCAGAGTCAGAGTCAGCGTCCGAGTCAGAGTCGAAGTCAGAGTCAGAGTCAGAGTCAGAGTCAGAGTCGGAGTTAGAGACAGAGTCAGTGTCAGGGTCAGGTCAGAGTCAGAGTCAGAGTCAGAGTCAGAGTCAGAGCGAGAGTCGGAGTCAGAGTCAAAGTCAGAGTCAGAGTCAAAGTCCGAGTCAGGGTCGGGTCAGAGTCAAAGTCCGAGTCAGAGTCAGAGTCACAGTCAGAGTCGGAGTCAGAGTTAGAGTCAGAGTCAGAGTCAGAGTCCGAGTCTGGGTCGGGTTAGAGTCAGAGTCAGAGTCAGAGCCAGAGTCAGAGTCAGAGTCAGAGTCAGAGTCGGAGTCAGAGTCAGAGTCAGAGTCCGAGTCAGGGTCAGGTCGAAGTCAGAGTCAGAGTCAGAGTCAGAGTCAGAGTCAGAGTCAGAGTCAGAGTCAGAGTCAAAATCAGAGTCAGAGTCTGAGTCAGAGTTAGAGTCAGAGTCAGAGTCAGAGTCAGAGTCAGAGTCAGAGTCAGAGTCAGAGGCAGAGTCAGAGTCCGAGTCAGGGTCAGGTCAGAGTCAGAGTCAGAGTCAGAGTCAGAGTCAGAGTTAGAGTCAGTGACAGATTCAGAGTCATGATGTCGGAGTCAGAGTAAGTGTCAAAGTCGGAGTCATGAAGTTGGAGTCCGAGTCAGAGTCCGAGTCATAGTCATGAGGTCAAAGTCAGAGTCATAGTCAGAGTCAGAGTCAGCGTCCGAGTCAGAGTCGAAGTCAGAGTCAGAGTCAGAGTCAGAGTCAGAGTCAGAGTCCGAATCAGGGTCGGGTTAGAGTCAGAGTCAGAGTCAGAGTCAGAGTCGGAGTCAGAGTCAGAGTCCGAGTCAGGGTCAGGTCAGAGTCAGAGTCAGAGTCAGAGTCAGAGTCAGAGTCAGAGTCAGTGACAGAGTCAGAGTCATGATGTCGGAGTCAGAGTAAGTGTCAAAGTCGGAGTCATGAAGTTCGAGTCCGAGTCAGAGTCCGAGTCATAGTCATGAGGTCAAAGTCAGAGTCATAGTCAGAGTCAGAGTCAGCGTCCGAGTCAGAGTCGAAGTCAGAGTCAGAGTCAGAGTCAGAGTCAGAGTCAGAGTCAGAGTCAGAGTCCAAGTCAGGGTCGGGTTAGAGTCAGAGTCAGAGTCAGAGTCAGAGTCAGAGTCAGAGTCAGAGTCAGAGTCCGAGTCAGGGTCAGGTCAGAGTCAGAGTCAGAGTCGCAGTCAGAGTCAGAGTCCGAGCCAGGGTCAGGTCGGAGTCAGAGGCAGAGTCAGAGTCAGAGTCAGAGTCAGAGTCAGAGTCAGAGTCAGAGTCAGAGTCAGAGTCAGAATCAGAGTCAGAGTCTGATTCAGCGTCAGAGTCAGAGTCAGAGTCAGAGTCAGAGTCAGAGTCAGATTCAGAGTCAGAGTAAGAGTCTGAGTCCGAGTCAGGGTCAGGCCAGAGTCATAGTCAGAGTCAGAGTCAGAGTCAGATTCAGAGTCAGAGTAAGAGTCTGAGTCCGAGTCAGGGTCAGGCCAGAGTCATAGTCAGAGTCAGAGTCAGAGTCGGGGTCATGATGTCGGAGTCAGAGTAAGAGTCAAAGTCGGAGTCATGAAGTTGGAGTCCGAGTCAGAGTCCGAGTCATAGTCATGAGGTCAAAGTAAGAGTCATAGTCAGAGTCAGAGTCAGCGTCCGAGTCAGAGTCGAAGTCAGAGTCAGAGTCAGAGTCAGAGTCAGAGTCAGAGTCAGAGTCAGAGTTAGAGTCAGAGTCGGTGTCAGGGTCAGGTCAGAGTCAGAGTCAGAGTCAGAGTCAGAGTCAGAGTCAGAGCGAGAGTCGGAGTCAGAGTCAAAGTCAGAGTCAGAGTCAAAGTCCGAGTCAGGGTCGGGTCAGAGTCAAAGTCCGAGTCAGAGACAGAGTCACAGTCAGAGTCGGAGTCAGGGTTAGAGTCAGAGTCAGAGTCAGAGTCCGAGTCTGGGTCAGAGTCAGAGTCAGAGTCAGAGTCAAAGTCAGAGTCAGAGTCAGAGTCAGAGCCAGAGTCAGAGTCAGAGTCAGAGTCAGAGTTAGAGTCAGAGTCAGAGTCAGAGTCACAATCAGAGTCAGAGTATGAGTCAGATTTAGAGTCAGAGTCAGAGTCAGAGTCAGAGTCAGAGTCAGAGTCAGAGTCAGAGTCAGAGTCAGAGTCCGAGTCAGGGTCAGGTCAGAGTCAGAGTCAGAGTCAGAGTCAGAGTCAGAGTCAAAGTCAGTGACAGAGTCAGAGTCATGATGTCGGAGTCAGAGTAAGTGTCAAAGTCGGAGTCATGAAGTTCGAGTCCGAGTCAGAGTCCGAGTCATAGTCATGAGGTCAAAGTCAGAGTCATAGTCAGAGTCAGAGTCAGCGTCCGAGTCAGAGTCGGAGTCAGAGTCAGAGTCAGAGTCAGAGTCAGAGTCAGAGTCAGAGTCAGAGTCCAAGTCAGGGTCGGGTTAGAGTCAGAGTCAGAGTCAGAGTCAGAGTCAGAGTCAGAGTCAGAGTCAGAGTCCGAGTCAGGGTCAGGTCAGAGTCAGAGTCAGAGTCGCAGTCAGAGTCAGAGTCCGAGCCAGGGTCAGGTCGGAGTCAGAGGCAGAGTCACAGTCAGAGTCAGAGTCAGAGTCAGAGTCAGAGTCAGAGTCAGAGTCAGAGTCAGAATCAGAGTCAGAGTCTGATTCAGCGTCAGAGTCAGAGTCAGAGTCAGAGTCAGAGTCAGAGTCAGATTCAGAGTCAGAGTCAGAGTCTGAGTCCGAGTCAGGGTCAGGCCAGAGTTATAGTCAGAGTCAGAGTCAGAGTCGGGGTCATGATGTCGGAGTCAGAGTAAGAGTCAAAGTCGGAGTCATGCAGTTGGAGTCCGAGTCAGAGTCCGAGTCATAGTCATGAGGTCAAAGTAAGAGTCATAGTCAGAGTCAGAGTCAGCGTCCGAGTCAGAGTCGAAGTCAGAGTCAGAGTCAGAGTCAGAGTCAGAGTTAGAGTCAGAGTCGGTGTCAGGGTCAGGTCAGAGTCAGAGTCAGAGTCAGAGTCAGAGTCAGAGTCAGAGCGAGAGTCGGAGTCAGAGTCAAAGTCAGAGTCAGAGTCAAAGTCCGAGTCAGGGTCGGGTCAGAGTCAAAGTCCGAGTCAGAGACAGAGTCACAGTCAGAGTCGGAGTCAGGGTTAGAGTCAGAGTCAGAGTCAGAGTCCGAGTCTGGGTCAGAGTCAGAGTCAGAGTCAGAGTCAGAGTCAGAGTCAGAGTCAGAGTCAGAGCCAGAGTCAGAGTCAGAGTCAGAGTCAGAGTTAGAGTCAGAGTCAGAGTCAGAGTCACAATCAGAGTCAGAGTATGAGTCAGATTTAGAGTCAGAGTCAGAGTCAGAGTCAGAGTCAGAGTCAGAGTCAGAGTCAGAGTCAGAGTCAGAGTCCGAGTCAGGGTCAGGTCAGAGTCAGAGTCAGAGTCAGAGTCAGAGTCAGAGTCAAAGTCAGTGACAGAGTCAGAGTCATGATGTCGGAGTCAGAGTAAGTGTCAAAGTCGGAGTCATGAAGGTCGAGTCCGAGTCAGAGTCCGAGTCATAGTCATGAGGTCAAAGTCAGAGTCATAGTCAGAGTCAGAGTCAGCGTCCGAGTCAGAGTCGAAGTCAGAGTCAGAGTCAGAGTCAGAGTCATAGTCAGAGTCAGAGTCAGAGTCCAAGTCAGGGTCGGGTTAGAGTCAGAGTCAGAGTCAGAGTCAGAGTCAGAGTCAGAGTCAGAGTCAGAGTCCGAGTCAGGGTCAGGTCAGAGTCAGAGTCAGAGTCGCAGTCAGAGTCAGAGTCCGAGCCAGGGTCAGGTCGGAGTCAGAGGCAGAGTCACAGTCAGAGTCAGAGTCAGAGTCAGAGTCAGAGTCAGAGTCAGAGTCAGAGTCAGAATCAGAGTCAGAGTCTGATTCAGCGTCAGAGTCAGAGTCAGAGTCAGAGTCAGAGTCAGAGTCAGATTCAGAGTCAGAGTCAGAGTCTGAGTCCGAGTCAGGGTCAGGCCAGAGTTATAGTCAGAGTCAGAGTCAGAGTCGGGGTCATGATGTCGGAGTCAGAGTAAGAGTCAAAGTCGGAGTCATGAAGTTGGAGTCCGAGTCAGAGTCCGAGTCATAGTCATGAGGTCAAAGTAAGAGTCATAGTCAGAGTCAGAGTCAGCGTCCGAGTCAGAGTCGAAGTCAGAGTCAGAGTCAGAGTCAGAGTCAGAGTCAGAGTCAGAGTCGGAGTTAGAGTCAGAGTCGGTGTCAGGGTCAGGTCAGAGTCAGAGTCAGAGTCAGAGTCAGAGTCAGATTCAGAGTCAGAGTCAGAGTCTGAGTCCGAGTCAGGGTCAGGCCAGAGTCATAGTCAGAGTCAGAGTCAGAGTCGGGGTCATGATGTCGAAGTCAGAGTAAGAGTCAAAGTCGGAGTCATGAAGTTGGAGTCCGAGTCATAGTCATGAGGTCAAAGTAAGAGTCATAGTCAGAGTCAGAGTCAGCGTCCGAGTCAGAGTCGAAGTCAGAGTCAGAGTCAGAGTCAGAGTCAGAGTCAGAGTCAGAGTCAGAGTTAGAGTCAGAGTCGGTGTCAGGGTCAGGTCAGAGTCAGAGTCAGAGTCAGAGTCAGAGTCAGAGTCAGAGCGAGAGTCGGAGTCAGAGTCAAAGTCAGAGTCAGAGTCAAAGTCCGAGTCAGGGTCGGGTCAGAGTCAAAGTCCGAGTCAGAGACAGAGTCACAGTCAGAGTCGGAGTCAGGGTTAGAGTCAGAGTCAGAGTCAGAGTCCGAGTCTGGGTCAGAGTCAGAGTCAGAGTCAGAGTCAGAGTCAGAGTCAGAGTCAGAGTCAGAGCCAGAGTCAGAGTCAGAGTCAGAGTCAGAGTTAGAGTCAGAGTCAGAGTCAGAGTCACAATCAGAGTCAGAGTATGAGTCAGATTTAGAGTCAGAGTCAGAGTCAGAGTCAGAGTCAGAGTCAGAGTCAGAGTCAGAGTCAGAGTCAGAGTCCGAGTCAGGGTCAGGTCAGAGTCAGAGTCAGAGTCAGAGTCAGAGTCAGAGTCAAAGTCAGTGACAGAGTCAGAGTCATGATGTCGGAGTCAGAGTAAGTGTCAAAGTCGGAGTCATGAAGGTCGAGTCCGAGTCAGAGTCCGAGTCATAGTCATGAGGTCAAAGTCAGAGTCATAGTCAGAGTCAGAGTCAGCGTCCGAGTCAGAGTCGAAGTCAGAGTCAGAGTCAGAGTCAGAGTCATAGTCAGAGTCAGAGTCAGAGTCCAAGTCAGGGTCGGGTTAGAGTCAGAGTCAGAGTCAGAGTCAGAGTCAGAGTCAGAGTCAGAGTCAGAGTCCGAGTCAGGGTCAGGTCAGAGTCAGAGTCAGAGTCGCAGTCAGAGTCAGAGTCCGAGCCAGGGTCAGGTCGGAGTCAGAGGCAGAGTCACAGTCAGAGTCAGAGTCAGAGTCAGAGTCAGAGTCAGAGTCAGAGTCAGAGTCAGAATCAGAGTCAGAGTCTGATTCAGCGTCAGAGTGAGAGTCAGAGTCAGAGTCAGAGTCAGAGTCAGATTCAGAGTCAGAGTCAGAGTCTGAGTCCGAGTCAGGGTCAGGCCAGAGTTATAGTCAGAGTCAGAGTCAGAGTCGGGGTCATGATGTCGGAGTCAGAGTAAGAGTCAAAGTCGGAGTCATGAAGTTGGAGTCCGAGTCAGAGTCCGAGTCATAGTCATGAGGTCAAAGTAAGAGTCATAGTCAGAGTCAGAGTCAGCGTCCGAGTCAGAGTCGAAGTCAGAGTCAGAGTCAGAGTCAGAGTCAGAGTCAGAGTCAGAGTCGGAGTTAGAGTCAGAGTCGGTGTCAGGGTCAGGTCAGAGTCAGAGTCAGAGTCAGAGTCAGAGTCAGATTCAGAGTCAGAGTCAGAGTCTGAGTCCGAGTCAGGGTCAGGCCAGAGTCATAGTCAGAGTCAGAGTCAGAGTCGGGGTCATGATGTCGAAGTCAGAGTAAGAGTCAAAGTCGGAGTCATGAAGTTGGAGTCCGAGTCATAGTCATGAGGTCAAAGTAAGAGTCATAGTCAGAGTCAGAGTCAGCGTCCGAGTCAGAGTCGAAGTCAGAGTCAGAGTCAGAGTCAGAGTCAGAGTCAGAGTCAGAGTCAGAGTTAGAGTCAGAGTCGGTGTCAGGGTCAGGTCAGAGTCAGAGTCAGAGTCAGAGTCAGAGTCAGAGTCAGAGCGAGAGTCGGAGTCAGAGTCAAAGTCAGAGTCAGAGTCAAAGTCCGAGTCAGAGACAGAGTCACAGTCAGAGTCGGAGTCAGGGTTAGAGTCAGAGTCAGAGTCAGAGTCCGAGTCTGGGTCGGGTTAGAGTCAGAGTCAGAGTCAGAGCCAGAGTCAGAGTCAGAGTCAGAGTCAGAGTCGCAGTCAGAGTCAGAGTCAGAGTCAGAGTCAGAGTCCGAGTCAGGGTCAGGGTCAGAGTCAGATGCAGAGTCGAAGTCAGAGTCAGAGTCAGAGTCAGAGTCAGAGTCAGAGTCAGAGTCCGAGTCTGGGTCGGGTTAGAGTCAGAGTCAGAGTCAGAGTCAGAGTCGGAGTCAGAGTCAGAGCCAGAGTCAAAGTCAGAGTCAGAGTCAGAGTCAGAGTCAGAGTCAGAATCAGAGTCAGAGTCAGAGTCAAAATCAGAGTCAGAGTCTGAGTCACAGTTAGAGTCAGAGTCAGAGTCAGAGTCAGAGTCAGAGTCAGAGTCAGAGTCACAGTCAGAGTCAGAGTCAGAGTCAGATTCCGAGTCGGAGTCAGAGTCAGAGTCCGAGCCAGGGTCAGGTCGGAGTCAGAGTCGGAGTCAGAGTCAGAGTCAGTGTCAGAGTCAGAGTCAGAGTCAGAGTCAGAGTCAGAGTCAGAGTCAGAGTCAGAATCAGAGTCAGAGTCTGATTCAGAGTCAGAGTCAGAGTCAGAGTCAGAGTCGGAGTCAGAGTCAGAGTCAGAGTCAGAGTCAGAGTCAGAGTCAGAGTCAGAGTCAGAGTCAGAGTCAGAGTCAGAATCAGAGTCAGAGTCTGATTCAGCGTCAGAGTCAGAGTCAGAGTCAGAGTCAGAGTCAGAGTCAGATTCAGAGTCAGAGTCAGAGTCTGAGTCCGAGTCAGGGTCAGGCCAGAGTCATAGTCAGAGTCAGAGTCAGAGTCGGGGTCATGATGTCGGAGTCAGAGTAAGAGTCAAAGTCGGAGTCATGAAGTTGGAGTCCGAGTCAGAGTCCGAGTCATAGTCATGAGGTCAAAGTAAGAGTCATAGTCAGAGTCAGAGTCAGCGTCCGAGTCAGAGTCGAAGTCAGAGTCAGAGTCAGAGTCAGAGTCAGAGTCAGAGTCAGAGTTAGAGTCAGAGTCGGTGTCAGGGTCAGGTCAGAGTCAGAGTCAGAGTCAGAGTCAGAGTCAGATTCAGAGTCAGAGTCAGAGTCTGAGTCCGAGTCAGGGTCAGGCCAGAGTCATAGTCAGAGTCAGAGTCAGAGTCGGGGTCATGATGTCGGAGTCAGAGTAAGAGTCAAAGTCGGAGTCATGAAGTTGGAGTCCGAGTCAGAGTCCGAGTCATAGTCATGAGGTCAAAGTAAGAGTCATAGTCAGAGTCAGAGTCAGCGTCCGAGTCAGAGTCGAAGTCAGAGTCAGAGTCAGAGTCAGAGTCAGAGTCAGAGTCAGAGTCAGAGTTAGAGTAAGAGTCGGTGTCAGGGTCAGGTCAGAGTCAGAGTCAGAGTCAGAGTCAGAGTCAGAGTCAGAGCGAGAGTCGGAGTCAGAGTCAAAGTCAGAGTTAGAGTCAAAGTCCGAGTCAGGGTCGGGTCGGAGTCAAAGTCCGAGTCAGAGTCAGAGTCACAGTCAGAGTCGGAGTCAGGGTTAGAGTCAGAGTCAGAGTCAGAGTCCGAGTCTGGGTCGAGTTAGAGTCAGAGTCAGAGTCAGAGCCAGAGTCAGAGTCAGAGTCAGAGTCAGAGTCGCGGTCAGAGTCAGAGTCAGAGTCAGAGTCAGAGTCCGAGTCAGGGTCAGGGTCAGAGTCAGATGCAGAGTCGAAGTCAGAGTCAGAGTCAGAGTCAGAGTCAGAGTCAGAGCCAGAGTCAGAGTCCGAGTCTGGGTCGGGTTAGAGTCAGATTCCGAGTCAGAGTCAGAGTCAGAGTCCGAGCCAGGGTCAGGTCGGAGTCAGAGTCAGAGTCAGAGTCAGAGTCAGAGTCAGAGTCAGAGTCAGAGTCAGAGTCAGAGTCAGAATCAGAGTCAGAGTCTGATTCAGAGTCAGAGTCAGATTCAGAGTCAGAGTCGGAGTCAGAGTCAGAGTCAGAGTCAGAGTCAGAGTCAGAGTCAGAGTCAGAGTCAGAGTCAGATTTAGAGTCAGAGTCCGAGCCAGGGTCAGGTCAGAGTCAGAGTCAGAGTCAGAGTCAGAGTCAGAGTCAGAGTCAGAGTCAGAGTCAGAGTCAGAGTCAGAGTCAGAATCAGAGTCAGAGTCTGATTCAGCGTCAGAGTCAGAGTCAGAGTCAGAGTCAGAGTCAGAGTCAGAGTCAGAGTCAGATTCAGAGTCAGAGTCAGAGTCTGAGTCCGAGTCAGGGTCAGGCCAGAGTCATAGTCAGAGTCAGAGTCAGAGTTGGGGTCATGATGTCGGAGTCAGAGTAAGAGTCAAAGTCGGAGTCATGAAGTTGGAGTCCGAGTCAGAGTCCGAGTCATAGTCATGAGGTCAAAGTAAGAATCATAGTCAGAGTCAGAGTCAGCGTCCGAGTCAGAGTCGAAGTCAGAGTCAGAGTCAGAGTCAGAGTCAGAGTCAGAGTCAGAGTCAGAGTTAGAGTCAGAGTCGGTGTCAGGGTCAGGTCAGAGTCAGAGTCAGAGTCAGAGTCAGAGTCAGAGCGAGAGTCGGAGTCAGAGTCAAAGTCAGAGTCAGAGTCAAAGTCCGAGTCAGGGTCGGGTCAGAGTCAAAGTCCGAGTCAGAGTCAGAGTCACAGTCAGAGTCGAAGTCAGGGTTAGAGTCAGAGTCAGAGTCAGAGTCCGAGTCTGGGTCGGGTTAGAGTCAGAGTAAGAGTCAGAGCCAGAGTCAGAGTCAGAGTCAGAGTCAGAGTCAGAGTCGCAGTCAGAGTCAGAGTCAGAGTCAGAGTCAGAGTCAGAGTCAGAGTCAGAGCGAGAGTCGGAGTCAGAGTCAAAGTCAGAGTCAGAGTCAAAGTCCGAGTCAGGGTCGGGTCAGAGTCAAAGTCCGAGTCAGAGTCAGAGTCACAGTCAGAGTCGGAGTCAGGGTTAGAGTCAGAGTCAGAGTCAGAGTCCGAGTCTGGGTCGGGTTAGAGTCAGAGTCAGAGTCAGAGCCAGAGTCAGAGTCAGAGTCAGAGTCAGAGTCGCAGTCAGAGTCAGAGTCAGAGTCAGAGTCAGAGTCCGAGTCAGGGTCAGGGTCAGAGTCAGATGCAGAATCGAAGTCAGAGTCAGAGTCAGAGTCAGAGTCAGAGTCAGAGTCAGAGTCAGAGTCCGAGTCTGGGTCGGGTTAGAGTCAGAGTCAGAGTCAGATTCAGAGTCAGAGTCAGGGTCAGAGCCAGAGTCAGAGTCAGAGTCAGAGTCAGAGTCAGAGTCAGAGTCAGAGTCAGAGTCAGAGTCAGAGTCAGAGTCAGAGTCAGAGTCAGAGTCAGAGTCAGAGTCAGAGTCAGAGTCAAAATCAGAGTCAGAGTCTGAGTCACAGTTAGAGTCAGAGTCAGAGTCAGAGTCAGAGTCACAGTCAGAGTCAGAGTCAGAGTCAGATTCCGAGTCAGAGTCAGAGTCAGAGTCCGAGCCAGGGTCAGGTCGGAGTCAGAGTCAGAGTCAGAGTCAGAGTCAGAGTCAGAGTCAGAGTCAGAATCAGAGTCAGAGTCTGATTCAGCGTCAGAGTCAGAGTCAGAGTCAGACTCAGAGTCAGAGTCAGAGTCACAGTCAGATTCAGAGTCAGAGTCAGAGTCTGAGTCCGAGTCAGGGTCAGGCCAGAGTCATAGTCAGAGTCAGAGTCAGAGTCGGGGTCATGATGTCGGAGTCAGAGTAAGAGTCAAAGTCGGAGTCATGAAGTTGGAGTCCGAGTCAGAGTCCGAGTCATAGTCATGAGGTCAAAGTAAGAGTCATAGTCAGAGTCAGAGTCAGCGTCCGAGTCAGAGTCGAAGTCAGAGTCAGAGTCAGAGTCAGAGTCAGAGTTAGAGTCAGAGTCGGTGTCAGGGTCAGGTCAGAGTCAGAGTCAGAGTCAGAGTCAGAGTCAGAGCGAGAGTCGGAGTCAGAGTCAAAGTCAGAGTCAGAGTCAAAGTCCGAGTCAGGGTCGGGTCAGAGTCAAAGTCCGAGTCAGAGTCAGAGTCACAGTCAGAGTCGGAGTCAGAGTTAGAGTCAGAGTCAGAGTCAGAGTCCGAGTCTGGGTCGTGTTAGAGTCAGAGTCAGAGTCAGAGCCAGAGTCAGAGTCAGAGTCAGAGTCAGAGTCGGAGTCAGAGTCAGAGTCAGAGTCGGAGTCAGAGTCCGAGTCAGGGTCAGGGTCAGAGTCAGATGCAGAGTCGAAGTCAGAGTCAGAGTCAGAGTCAGAGTCAGAGTCAGAGTCAGAGTCCGAGCCAGGGTCAGGTCGGAGTCAGAGTCAGAGTCAGAGTCAGAGTCAGAGTCAGAGTCAGAGTCAGAGTCAGAGTCAGAGTCAGAGTCAGAATCAGAGTCAGAGTCTGAGTCAGAGTCAGAGTCAGAGTCAGAGTCAAAGTCAGAGTCAGAGTCAGAGTCAGAGTCAGAGTCCGAGTCAGGGTCAGGTCAGAGTCAGAGTCAGAGTCAGAGTCAGAGTCAGAGTCAGAGTCCGAGTCTGGGTCGGGTTAGAGTCAGAGTCACAGTCAGAGCCGGAGTCAGAGTCAGAGTCAGAGCCAGAGTCGGACTCAGACTCAGAGTCAGAGTCAGAGTCAGAGTCAGAGTCAGAGTCCGAGTCTGGGTCGGGTTAAAGTCAGAGTCAGAGTCAGAGTCAGAGTCAGAGTCAGAGTCAGAGTCAGAGCCAGAGTCAGAGTCAGAGTCGAAGTCAGAGTCAGAGTCATAGTCAGAGTCAGAGTCAGATTTAGAATCAGAGTCAAAGTCCGACTCAGAGTCAGAGTCAGAGTGGGTGTCAGGGTTAGGTCAGAGTCAGAGTCAGAGTCAGAGTCAAAGTCCGAGCCAGGGTCAGGTCGGAGTCAGAGTCAGAGTCAGAGTCAGAGTTAGAGCGAGAGTCGGAGTCAGAGTCAGAGTCCGAGTCAGTGTCAGGTCAGAGTCAGAGGCAGAGTCAGAGTCAGATTCAGAGTCAGAGTCAGAGTCAGAGTCAGAGTCACAGTCAGAGTCGGAGTCAGAGTCCGAGTCAGGGTCAGGTCAGAGTCAAAGTCCGAGTCTGGGTCGGGTTAAAGTCAGAGTCAGAGTCGGAGTCAGAGTCAGAGTCGGAGTCAGAGTCAGAGTCAGAGTCAGAGTCCGAGTCTGGGTCGGGTTAAAGTCAGAGTCAGAGTCAGAGTCAGAGTCAGAGTCAGAGTCAGAGCCAGAGTCAGAGTCAGAGTCAGAGTCAGAGTCAGAGTCATGATGTCGGAGTCAGAGTAAGTGTCAAAGTGGGAGTCATGAAGTTGGAGTCCGAGTCAGAGTCCGAGTCATAGTCATGAGGTCAAAGTCAGAGTCATAGTCAGAGTCAGAGTCAGCGTCCGAGTCAGAGTCGAAGTCAGAGTCAGAGTCAGAGTCAGAGTCAGAGTCAGAGTCCAAGTCAGGGTCGGGTTAGAGTCAGAGTCAGAGTCAGAGTCAGAGTCAGAGTCAGAGTCAGAGTCAGAGTCCGAGACAGGGTCAGGTCAGAGTCAGAGTCAGAGTCGAAGTCAGAGTCAGAGTCCGAGCCAAGGTCAGGTCGGAGTCAGAGTCAGAGTCAGAGTCAGAGTCAGAGTCAGAGTCAGAGTCAGAGTCAGAGTCAGAGTCAGAGTCCGAGCCAGGGTCAGGTCGGAGTCAGAGTCAGAGTCAGAGTCAGAGTCAGAGTCAGAGTCAGAGTCAGAGTCAGAGTCAGAGTCAGAGTCAGAATCAGAGTCAGAGTCTGATTCAGAGTCAGAGTCAGAGTCAGAGTCAGAGTCAGAGTCAGAGTCAGAGTCAGAGTCAGATTCAGAGTCAGAGTCAGAGTCAGAGTCCGAGTCAGGGTCAGGCCAGAGTCATAGTCAGAGTCAGAGTCAGCGTCAGAGTCATGATGTAGGAGTCAGAGTAAGAGTCAAAGTCGGATTCATGAAGTTCGAGTCCGAGTCAGAGTCCGAGTCATAGTCATGAGGTCAAAGTCAGAGTCATAGTCAGAGTCAGAGTCAGCGTCCGAGTCAGATTCGAAGTCAGAGTCAGAGTCAGAGTCAGAGTCAGAGTCAGAGTCAGAGTCAGAGTCAGAGTTAGAGACAGAGTCGGTGTCAGGGTCAGGTCAGAGTCAGAGTCAGAGTCAGAGCGAGAGTCGGAGTCAGAGTCAAAGTCAGAGTCAGAGTCAAAGTCCGAGTCAGGGTCGGGTCAGAGTCAAAGTCCGAGTCAGAGTCAGAGTCACAGTCAGAGTCGGAGTCAGAGTTAGAGTCAGAGTCAGAGTCAGCGTCCGAGTCAGAGTCGAAGTCAGAGTCAGAGTCGGAGTCAGAGTCAGAGTCAGAGTCCGAGTCAGTGTCAGGTCAGAGTCAGAGTCAGAGTCAGAGTCAGAGTCCGAGCCAGGGTCAGGTCGGAGTCAGAGTCAGAGTCAGAGTCAGAGTCAGAGTCAGAGTCAGAGTCAAAGTCAGAGTCAGAGTCAGTGACAGAGTCATGAGGTCAAAGTAAGAATCATAGTCAGAGTCAGAGTCAGCGTCCGAGTCAGAGTCGAAGTCAGAGTCAGAGTCAGAGTCAGAGTCAGAGTCAGAGTCAGAGTCAGAGTTAGAGTCAGAGTCGGTGTCAGGGTCAGGTCAGAGTCAGAGTCAGAGTCAGAGTCAGAGTCAGAGCGAGAGTCGGAGTCAGAGTCAAAGTCAGAGTCAGAGTCAAAGTCCGAGTCAGGGTCGGGTCAGAGTCAAAGTCCGAGTCAGAGTCAGAGTCACAGTCAGAGTCGAAGTCAGGGTTAGAGTCAGAGTCAGAGTCAGAGTCCGAGTCTGGGTCGGGTTAGAGTCAGAGTAAGAGTCAGAGCCAGAGTCAGAGTCAGAGTCAGAGTCAGAGTCGCAGTCAGAGTCAGAGTCAGAGTCCGAGTCAGGGTCAGGGTCAGAGTCAGATGCAGAGTCGAAGTCAGAGTCAGAGTCAGAGTCAGAGTCAGAGTCAGAGTCAGAGTCCGAGCCAGGGTCAGGTCGGAGTCAGAGTCAGAGTCAGAGTCAGAGTCAGAGTCAGAGTCAGAGTCAGAGTCAGAGTCAGAGTCAGAGTCAGAGTCAGAATCAGAGTCAGAGTCTGAGTCAGAGTCAGAGTCAGAGTCAGAGTCAAAGTCAGAGTCAGAGTCAGAGTCAGAGTCAGAGTCCGAGTCAGGGTCAGGTCAGAGTCAGAGTCAGAGTCAGAGTCAGAGTCAGAGTCAGAGTCCGAGTCTGGGTCGGGTTAGAGTCAGAGTCACAGTCAGAGCCGGAGTCAGAGTCAGAGTCAGAGCCAGAGTCGGACTCAGACTCAGAGTCAGAGTCAGAGTCAGAGTCAGAGTCAGAGTCCGAGTCTGGGTCGGGTTAAAGTCAGAGTCAGAGTCAGAGTCAGAGTCAGAGTCAGAGTCAGAGTCAGAGCCAGAGTCAGAGTCAGAGTCGAAGTCAGAGTCAGAGTCATAGTCAGAGTCAGAGTCAGATTTAGAATCAGAGTCAAAGTCTGACTCAGAGTCAGAGTCAGAGTGGGTGTCAGGGTTAGGTCAGAGTCAGAGTCAGAGTCAGAGTCAAAGTCCGAGCCAGGGTCAGGTCGGAGTCAGAGTCAGAGTCAGAGTCAGAGTTAGAGCGAGAGTCGGAGTCAGAGTCAGAGTCCGAGTCAGTGTCAGGTCAGAGTCAGAGTCAGAGTCAGAGTCAGATTCAGAGTCAGAGTCAGAGTCAGAGTCAGAGTCACAGTCAGAGTCGGAGTCAGAGTCCGAGTCAGGGTCAGGTCAGAGTCAAAGTCCGAGTCTGGGTCGGGTTAAAGTCAGAGTCAGAGTCGGAGTCAGAGTCAGAGTCGGAGTCAGAGTCAGAGTCAGAGTCAGAGTCCGAGTCTGGGTCGGGTTAAAGTCAGAGTCAGAGTCAGAGTCAGAGTCAGAGTCAGAGTCAGAGCCAGAGTCAGAGTCAGAGTCAGAGTCAGAGTCAGAGTCATGATGTCGGAGTCAGAGTAAGTGTCAAAGTGGGAGTCATGAAGTTGGAGTCCGAGTCAGAGTCCGAGTCATAGTCATGAGGTCAAAGTCAGAGTCATAGTCAGAGTCAGAGTCAGCGTCCGAGTCAGAGTCGAAGTCAGAGTCAGAGTCAGAGTCAGAGTCAGAGTCAGAGTCCAAGTCAGGGTCGGGTTAGAGTCAGAGTCAGAGTCAGAGTCAGAGTCAGAGTCAGAGTCAGAGTCAGAGTCCGAGACAGGGTCAGGTCAGAGTCAGAGTCAGAGTCGAAGTCAGAGTCAGAGTCCGAGCCAAGGTCAGGTCGGAGTCAGAGTCAGAGTCAGAGTCAGAGTCAGAGTCAGAGTCAGAGTCAGAGTCAGAGTCAGAGTCAGAGTCAGAGTCCGAGCCAGGGTCAGGTCGGAGTCAGAGTCAGAGTCAGAGTCAGAGTCAGAGTCAGAGTCAGAGTCAGAGTCAGAGTCAGAGTCAGAATCAGAGTCAGAGTCTGATTCAGAGTCAGATTCAGAGTCAGAGTCAGAGTCAGAGTCAGAGTCAGAGTCAGAGTCAGATTCAGAGTCAGAGTCAGAGTCAGAGTCCGAGTCAGGGTCAGGCCAGAGTCATAGTCAGAGTCAGAGTCAGCGTCAGAGTCATGATGTAGGAGTCAGAGTAAGAGTCAAAGTCGGATTCATGAAGTTCGAGTCCGAGTCAGAGTCCGAGTCATAGTCATGAGGTCAAAGTCAGAGTCATAGTCAGAGTCAGAGTCAGCGTCCGAGTCAGATTCGAAGTCAGAGTCAGAGTCAGAGTCAGAGTCAGAGTCAGAGTCAGAGTCAGAGTCAGAGTTAGAGACAGAGTCGGTGTCAGGGTCAGGTCAGAGTCAGAGTCAGAGTCAGAGCGAGAGTCGGAGTCAGAGTCAAAGTCAGAGTCAGAGTCAAAGTCCGAGTCAGGGTCGGGTCAGAGTCAAAGTCCGAGTCAGAGTCAGAGTCACAGTCAGAGTCGGAGTCAGAGTTAGAGTCAGAGTCAGAGTCAGCGTCCGAGTCAGAGTCGAAGTCAGAGTCAGAGTCGGAGTCAGAGTCAGAGTCAGAGTCCGAGTCAGTGTCAGGTCAGAGTCAGAGTCAGAGTCAGAGTCAGAGTCCGAGCCAGGGTCAGGTCGGAGTCAGAGTCAGAGTCAGAGTCAGAGTCAGAGTCAGAGTCAGAGTCAAAGTCAGAGTCAGAGTCAGTGACAGAGTCAGAGTCATGATGTCGGAGTCAGAGTAAGTGTCAAAGTCGGAGTCATGAAGTTGGAGTCCGAGTCAGAGTCCGAGTCATAGTCATGAGGTCAAAGTCAGAGTCATAGTTAGAGTCAGAGTCAGCGTCCGAGTCAGAGTCGAAGTCAGAGTCAGAGTCAGAGTCAGAGTCAGAGTCAGAGTCAGAGTCAGAGTCAAAGTCAGAGTCAGAGTCAGAGTCAGGGTCAGGTCAGAGTCAGAGTCAGAGTCAGAGTCAGAGTCAGTGACAGAGTCAGAGTCAGAGTCAGGGTCAGGTCAGAGTCAGAGTCAGAGTCAGAGTCAGAGTCAGTGACAGAGTCAGAGTCATGATGTCGGAGTCAGAGTAAGTGTCAAAGTCGGAGTCATGAAGTTGGAGTCCGAGTCAGAGTCCGAGTCATAGTCATGAGGTCAAAGTCAGAGTCATAGTCAGAGTCAGAGTCAGCGTCCGAGTCAGAGTCGAAGTCAGAGTCAGAGTCAGAGTCAGAGTCAGAGTCAGAGTCAGAGCCCAAGTCAGGGTCGGGTTAGAGTCAGAGTCAGAGTCAGACTCAGAGTCAGAGTCAGAGTCAGAGTCAGAGTCCGAGTCAGGGTCAGGTCAGAGTCAGAGTCAAAGTCAGAGTCAGAGTCAGAGTCCGAGCCAGGGTCAGGTCGGAGTCAGAGTCAGACTCAGAGTTAGAGTCTGAGTCAGAGTCAGATTCAGAGTCAGAGTCAGAGTCAGAGTCCGAGTCAGGGTCAGGCCAGAGTCATAGTCAGAGTCAGAGTCAGCGTCAGAGTCGTGATGTCGGAGTCAGAGTAAGAGTCAAAGTGGGAGTCATGGAGTTCGAGTCCGGGTCAGAGTCCGAGTCATAGTCATGAGGTCAAAGTCAGAGTCATAGTCAGAGTCAGAGTCGAAGTCAGAGTCAGAGTCAGAGTCAGAGTCAGAGTCAGAGTCAGAGTCAGAGTTAGAGTCGGAGTCGGTGTCAGGGTCAGGTCAGAGTCAGAGTCAGAGTCAGAGCGAGAGTCGGAGTCAGAGTCAGAGTCAGAGTCAGAGTCAAAGTCCGAGTCAGGGTCGGGTCAGAGTCAAAGTCCGAGTCAGAGTCAGAGTCACAGTCAGAATCGGAGTCAGAGTTAGAGTCAGAGTCAGAGTCAGCGTCCGAGTCAGAGTCGAAGTCAGAGTCAGAGTCGGAGTCAGAGTCAGAGTCAGAGTCCGAGTCAGTGTCAGGTCAGAGTCAGAGTCAGAGTCAGAGTCAGAGTCCAAGCCAGGGTCAGGTCGGAGACCGAGTCAGAGTCAGAGTCAGAGTCAGAGTCAGAGTCACAGTCAGCGTCAGAGTCAGAGTCAGAGTCAGAATCAGAGTCAGAGTCTGATTCAGAGTCAGAGTCAGAGTCAGAGTCAGAGTCAGAGTCAGAGTCAGAGTCAGAGTCAGAGTTAGAGTCAGAGTCAAAATCAGAGTCAGAGTCTGAGTCACAGTTAGAGTCAGAGTCAGAGTCAGAGTCAGAGTCAGAGTCAGAGTCAGAGTCAGAGTCAGAGTCAGATTCCGAGTCAGAGTCAGAGTCAGAGTCCGAGCCAGGGTCAGGTCGGAGTCAGAGTCAGAGTCAGAGTCAGAGTCAGAGTCAGAGTCAGAGTCAGAGTCAGAGTCAGAGTCAGAGTCAGAGTCAGAGTCTGATTCAGAGTCAGAGTCAGAGTCAGAGTCAGAGTCGGAGTCAGAGTCAGAGTCAGAGTCAGAGTCAGAGTCAGAGTCCGAGTCTGGGTCGGGTTAGAGTCAGAGTCAGAGTCAGAGTCAGAGTCAGAGTCAGAGTCAGAGCCAGAGTCAGAGTCAGAGTCAGAGTCAGAGTCAGAGTCAGAGTCAGAGTCAGAGTCAGAGTCAGAGTCAAAATCAGAGTCAGAGTCTGAGTCACAGTTAGAGTCAGAGTCAGAGTCAGAGTCAGAGTCAGAGTCAGAGTCAGAGTCACAGTCAGAGTCAGAGTCAGAGTCAGATTCCGAGTCGGAGTCAGAGTCAGAGTCCGAGCCAGGGTCAGGTCGGAGTCAGAGTCGGAGTCAGAGTCAGAGTCAGAGTCAGAGTCAGAGTCAGAGTCAGAGTCAGAGTCAGAATCAGAGTCAGAGTCTGATTCAGAGTCAGAGTCAGAGTCAGAGTCAGAGTCGGAGTCAGAGTCAGAGTCAGAGTCAGAGTCAGAGTCAGAGTCAGAGTCAGAGTCAGAGTCAGAGTCAGAATCAGAGTCAGAGTCTGATTCAGCGTCAGAGTCAGAGTCAGAGTCAGAGTCAGAGTCAGAGTCAGATTCAGAGTCAGAGTCAGAGTCTGAGTCCGAGTCAGGGTCAGGCCAGAGTCATAGTCAGAGTCAGAGTCAGAGTCGGGGTCATGATGTCGGAGTCAGAGTAAGAGTCAAAGTCGGAGTCATGAAGTTGGAGTCCGAGTCAGAGTCCGAGTCATAGTCATGAGGTCAAAGTAAGAGTCATAGTCAGAGTCAGAGTCAGCGTCCGAGTCAGAGTCGAAGTCAGAGTCAGAGTCAGAGTCAGAGTCAGAGTCAGAGTCAGAGTTAGAGTCAGAGTCGGTGTCAGGGTCAGGTCAGAGTCAGAGTCAGAGTCAGAGTCAGAGTCAGATTCAGAGTCAGAGTCAGAGTCTGAGTCCGAGTCAGGGTCAGGCCAGAGTCATAGTCAGAGTCAGAGTCAGAGTCGGGGTCATGATGTCGGAGTCAGAGTAAGAGTCAAAGTCGGAGTCATGAAGTTGGAGTCCGAGTCAGAGTCCGAGTCATAGTCATGAGGTCAAAGTAAGAGTCATAGTCAGAGTCAGAGTCAGCGTCCGAGTCAGAGTCGAAGTCAGAGTCAGAGTCAGAGTCAGAGTCAGAGTCAGAGTCAGAGTCAGAGTTAGAGTAAGAGTCGGTGTCAGGGTCAGGTCAGAGTCAGAGTCAGAGTCAGAGTCAGAGTCAGAGTCAGAGCGAGAGTCGGAGTCAGAGTCAAAGTCAGAGTTAGAGTCAAAGTCCGAGTCAGGGTCGGGTCGGAGTCAAAGTCCGAGTCAGAGTCAGAGTCACAGTCAGAGTCGGAGTCAGGGTTAGAGTCAGAGTCAGAGTCAGAGTGCGAGTCTGGGTCGAGTTAGAGTCAGAGTCAGAGTCAGAGCCAGAGTCAGAGTCAGAGTCAGAGTCAGAGTCGCAGTCAGAGTCAGAGTCAGAGTCAGAGTCAGAGTCCGAGTCAGGGTCAGGGTCAGAGTCAGATGCAGAGTCGAAGTCAGAGTCAGAGTCAGAGTCAGAGTCAGAGTCAGAGCCAGAGTCAGAGTCCGAGTCTGGGTCGGGTTAGAGTCAGATTCCGAGTCAGAGTCAGAGTCAGAGTCCGAGCCAGGGTCAGGTCGGAGTCAGAGTCAGAGTCAGAGTCAGAGTCAGAGTCAGAGTCAGAGTCAGAGTCAGAGTCAGAGTCAGAATCAGAGTCAGAGTCTGATTCAGAGTCAGAGTCAGATTCAGAGTCAGAGTCGGAGTCAGAGTCAGAGTCAGAGTCAGAGTCAGAGTCAGAGTCAGAGTCAGAGTCAGAGTCAGAGTCAGAGTCAGAGTCAGAGTCAGAGTCAGAGTCCGAGCCAGGGTCAGGTCAGAGTCAGAGTCAGAGTCAGAGTCAGAGTCAGAGTCAGAGTCAGAGTCAGAGTCAGAGTCAGAGTCAGAGTCAGAATCAGAGTCAGAGTCTGATTCAGCGTCAGAGTCAGAGTCAGAGTCAGAGTCAGAGTCAGAGTCAGAGTCAGAGTCAGATTCAGAGTCAGAGTCAGAGTCTGAGTCCGAGTCAGGGTCAGGCCAGAGTCATAGTCAGAGTCAGAGTCAGAGTCGGGGTCATGATGTCGGAGTCAGAGTAAGAGTCAAAGTCGGAGTCATGAAGTTGGAGTCCGAGTCAGAGTCCGAGTCATAGTCATGAGGTCAAAGTAAGAATCATAGTCAGAGTCAGAGTCAGCGTCCGAGTCAGAGTCGAAGTCAGAGTCAGAGTCAGAGTCAGAGTCAGAGTCAGAGTCAGAGTCAGAGTTAGAGTCAGAGTCGGTGTCAGGGTCAGGTCAGAGTCAGAGTCAGAGTCAGAGTCAGAGTCAGAGCGAGAGTCGGAGTCAGAGTCAAAGTCAGAGTCAGAGTCAAAGTCCGAGTCAGGGTCGGGTCAGAGTCAAAGTCCGAGTCAGAGTCAGAGTCACAGTCAGAGTCGAAGTCAGGGTTAGAGTCAGAGTCAGAGTCAGAGTCCGAGTCTGGGTCGGGTTAGAGTCAGAGTCAGAGTCAGAGCCAGAGTCAGAGTCAGAGTCAGAGTCAGAGTCGCAGTCAGAGTCAGAGTCAGAGTCAGAGTCAGAGTCAGAGTCAGAGTCAGAGCGAGAGTCGGAGTCAGAGTCAAAGTCAGAGTCAGAGTCAAAGTCCGAGTCAGGGTCGGGTCAGAGTCAAAGTCCGAGTCAGAGTCAGAGTCACAGTCAGAGTCGGAGTCAGGGTTAGAGTCAGAGTCAGAGTCAGAGTCCGAGTCTGGGTCGGGTTAGAGTCAGAGTCAGAGTCAGAGCCAGAGTCAGAGTCAGAGTCAGAGTCAGAGTCGCAGTCAGAGTCAGAGTCAGAGTCAGAGTCAGAGTCCGAGTCAGGGTCAGGGTCAGAGTCAGATGCAGAATCGAAGTCAGAGTCAGAGTCAGAGTCAGAGTCAGAGTCAGAGTCAGAGTCCGAGTCTGGGTCGGGTTAGAGTCAGAGTCAGAGTCAGATTCAGAGTCAGAGTCAGGGTCAGAGCCAGAGTCAGAGTCAGAGTCAGAGTCAGAGTCAGAGTCAGAGTCAGAGTCAGAGTCAGAGTCAGAGTCAGAGTCAGAGTCAGAGTCAGAGTCAGAGTCAGAGTCAGAGTCAAAATCAGAGTCAGAGTCTGAGTCACAGTTAGAGTCAGAGTCAGAGTCAGAGTCAGAGTCACAGTCAGAGTCAGAGTCAGAGTCAGATTCCGAGTCAGAGTCAGAGTCAGAGTCCGAGCCAGGGTCAGGTCGGAGTCAGAGTCAGAGTCAGAGTCAGAGTCAGAGTCAGAGTCAGAGTCAGAGTCAGAGTCAGAGTCAGAATCAGAGTCAGAGTCTGATTCAGAGTCAGAGTCAGAGTCAGAGTCAGAGTCGGAGTCAGAGTCAGAGTCAGAGTCAGAGTCAGAGTCAGAGTCAGAGTCAGAGTCAGAGTCAGAGTCAGAGTCAGAGTCAGAGTCAGAGTCAGAGTCCGAGCCAGGGTCAGGTCGAAGTCAGAGTCAGAGTCAGAGTCAGAGTCAGAGTCAGAGTCAGAGTCAGAGTCAGAGTCAGAGTCAGAGTCAGAATCAGAGTCAGAGTCTGAGTCAGAGTCAGAGTCAGAGTCAGAGTCAAAGTCAGAGTCAGAGTCAGAGTCAGAGTCAGAGTCCGAGTCAGGGTCAGGTCAGAATCAGAGTCAGAGTCAGAGTCAGAGTCAGAGTCAGAGTCCGAGTCTGGGTCGGGTTAGAGTCAGAGTCACAGTCAGAGCCGGAGTCAGAGTCAGAGTCAGAGCCAGAGTCGGACTCAGACTCAGAGTCAGAGTCAGAGTCAGAGTCAGAGTCAGAGTCCGAGTCTGGGTCGGGTTAAAGTCAGAGTCAGAGTCAGAGTCAGAGTCAGAGTCAGAGTCAGAGTCAGAGCCAGAG
The DNA here is from genome assembly GCA_947538915.1 of Tenthredo distinguenda. Lineage (NCBI taxonomy): Eukaryota > Metazoa > Arthropoda > Insecta > Hymenoptera > Tenthredinidae > Tenthredo > Tenthredo distinguenda. The sequence goes on along the minus strand of OX384534.1, from coordinate 20,094,607 downwards.
TCAGAGTCAGAGTCAAAGTCAGAGTCAGAGTCATAGTCAGAGTCAGAGTCAGATTTAGAATCAGAGTCAGAGTCTGACTCAGAGTCAGAGTCAGAGTCGGTGTCAGGGTTAGGTCAGAGTCAGAGTCAGAGTCAGAGTCAAAGTCCGAGCCAGGGTCAGGTCGGAGTCAGAGTCAGAGTCAGAGTCAGAGTTAGAGCGAGAGTCGGAGTCAGAGTCAGAGTCCGAGTCAGTGTCAGGTCAGAGTCAGAGTCAGAGTCAGAGTCAGATTTAGAGTCAGAGTCAGAGTCAGAGTCAGAGTCACAGTCAGAGTCGGAGTCAGAGTCCGAGTCAGGGTCAGGTCAGAGTCAAAGTCCGAGTCTGGGTCGGGTTAAAGTCAGAGTCAGAGTCGGAGTCAGAGTCAGAGTCAGAGCCAGAGTCAGAGTCAGAGTCAGAGTCATGATGTCGGAGTCAGAGTAAGTGTCAAAGTCGGAGTCATGAAGTTGGAGTCCGAGTCAGAGTCCGAGTCATAGTCATGAGGTCAAAGTCAGAGTCATAGTCAGAGTCAGAGTCAGCGTCCGAGTCAGAGTCGAAGTCAGAGTCAGAGTCAGAGTCAGAGTCAGAGTCAGAGTCCAAGTCAGGGTCGGGTTAGAGTCAGAGTCAGAGTCAGAGTCAGAGTCAGAGTCAGAGTCAGAGTCAGAGTCCGAGACAGGGTCAGGTCAGAGTCAGAGTCAGAGTCGAAGTCAGAGTCAGAGTCCGAGCCAAGGTCAGGTCGGAGTCAGAGTCAGAGTCAGAGTCAGAGTCAGAGTCAGAGTCAGAGTCAGAGTCAGAGTCAGAGTCAGAGTCCGAGCCAGGGTCAGGTCGGAGTCAGAGTCAGAGTCAGAGTCAGAGTCAGAGTCAGAGTCAGAGTCAGAGTCAGAGTCAGAGTCAGAGTCAGAATCAGAGTCAGAGTCTGATTCAGAGTCAGAGTCAGAGTCAGAGTCAGAGTCAGAGTCAGAGTCAGAGTCAGAGTCAGATTCAGAGTCAGAGTCAGAGTCAGAGTCCGAGTCAGGGTCAGGCCAGAGTCATAGTCAGAGTCAGAGTCAGCGTCAGAGTCATGATGTAGGAGTCAGAGTAAGAGTCATAGTCGGATTCATGAAGTTCGAGTCCGAGTCAGAGTCCGAGTCATAGTCATGAGGTCAAAGTCAGAGTCATAGTCAGAGTCAGAGTCAGCGTCCGAGTCAGAGTCGAAGTCAGAGTCAGAGTCAGAGTCAGAGTCAGAGTCAGTGACAGAGTCAGAGTCATGATGTCGGAGTCAGAGTAAGTGTCAAAGTCGGAGTCATGAAGTTGGAGTCCGAGTCAGAGTCCGAGTCATAGTCATGAGGTCAAAGTCAGAGTCATAGTTAGAGTCAGAGTCAGCGTCCGAGTCAGAGTCGAAGTCAGAGTCAGAGTCAGAGTCAGAGTCAGAGTCAGAGTCAGAGTCAGAGTCAGAGTCAGAGTCAGAGTCAAAGTCAGAGTCAGAGTCAGAGTCAGGGTCAGGTCAGAGTCAGAGTCAGAGTCAGAGTCAGAGTCAGTGACAGAGTCAGAGTCAGAGTCAGGGTCAGGTCAGAGTCAGAGTCAGAGTCAGAGTCAGAGTCAGTGACAGAGTCAGAGTCATGATGTCGGAGTCAGAGTAAGTGTCAAAGTCGGAGTCATGAAGTTGGAGTCCGAGTCAGAGTCCGAGTCATAGTCATGAGGTCAAAGTCAGAGTCATAGTCAGAGTCAGAGTCAGCGTCCGAGTCAGAGTCGAAGTCAGAGTCAAAGTCAGAGTCAGAGTCAGAGTCAGAGTCAGAGCCCAAGTCAGGGTCGGGTTAGAGTCAGAGTCAGAGTCAGACTCAGAGTCAGAGTCAGAGTCAGAGTCAGAGTTCGAGTCAGGGTCAGGTCAGAGTCAGAGTCAGAGTCAGAGTCAGAGTCAGAGTCCGAGCCAGGGTCAGGTCGGAGTCAGAGTCAGAGTCAGAGTCAGAATCAGAGTCAGAGTCAGAGTTGGAGTCAAAGTCAGAGTCAGAATCAGAGTCTGATTCAGAGTCAGAGTCAGAGTCAGAGTCAGACTCAGAGTTAGAGTCTGAGTCAGAGTCAGATTCAGAGTCAGAGTCAGAGTCAGAGTCCGAGTCAGGGTCAGGCCAGAGTCATAGTCAGAGTCAGAGTCAGCGTCAGAGTCGTGATGTCGGAGTCAGAGTAAGAGTCAAAGTGGGAGTCATGGAGTTCGAGTCCGGGTCAGAGTCCGAGTCATAGTCATGAGGTCAAAGTCAGAGTCATAGTCAGAGTCAGAGTCGAAGTCAGAGTCAGAGTCAGAGTCAGAGTCAGAGTCAGAGTCAGAGTCAGAGTTAGAGTCGGAGTCGGTGTCAGGGTCAGGTCAGAGTCAGAGTCAGAGTCAGAGCGAGAGTCGGAGTCAGAGTAAAAGTCAGAGTCAGAGTCAAAGTCCGAGTCAGGGTCGGTTCAGAGTCAAAGTCCGAGTCAGAGTCAGAGTCACAGTCAGAATCGGAGTCAGAGTTAGAGTCAGAGTCAGGGTCAGGTCGGAGTCAGCGTCCGAGTCAGAGTCGAAGTCAGAGTCACAGTCGGAGTCAGAGTCAGAGTCAGAGTCCGAGTCAGTGTCAGGTCAGAGTCAGAGTCAGAGTCAGAGTCAGAGTCCAAGCCAGGGTCAGGTCGGAGTCAGAGTCAGAGTCAGAGTCAGAGTCAGAGTCAGAGTCACAGTCAGCGTCAGAGTCAGAGTCAGAGTCAGAATCAGAGTCAGAGTCTGATTCAGAGTCAGAGTCAGAGTCAGAGTCAGAGTCAGAGTCAGAGTCAGAGTCCGAGTCTGGGTCGGGTTAGAGTCAGAGTCAGAGTCAGATTCAGAGTCAGAGTCAGGGTCGGAGCCAGAGTCAGAGTCAGAGTCAGAGTCAGAGTCAGAGTCAGAGTCAGAGTCAGAGTCAGAGTCAGAGTCAGAGTCAGAGTCAGAGTCAGAGTCAGAGTCAGAGTCAGAGTCAGAGTCAGAGTCAGAGTCAAAATCAGAGTCAGAGTCTGAGTCACAGGTAGTTTCAGAGTCAGAGTCAGAGTCAGAGTCACAGTCAGAGTCAGAGTCAGAGTCAGATTCCGAGTCAGAGTCAGAGTCAGAGTCCGAGCCAGGGTCAGGTCGGAGTCAGAGTCAGAGTCAGAGTCAGAGTCAGAGTCAGAGTCAGAGTCAGAGTCAGAGTCAGAGTCAGATTCCGAGTCAGAGTCAGAGTCAGAGTCCGAGCCAGAGTCAGAGTCAGAGTCCAAGCCAGGGTCAGGTCGGAGTCAGAGTCAGAGTCAGAGTCGCAGTCAGAGTCAGAGTCAGAGTCAGAGTCAGAGTCCGAGTCAGGGTCAGGGTCAGAGTCAGATGCAGAATCGAAGTCAGAGTCAGAGTCAGCGTCAGAGTCAGAGTCAGAGTCAGAGTCCGAGTCTGGGTCGGGTTAGAGTCAGAGTCAGAGTCAGATTCAGAGTCAGAGTCAGGGTCAGAGCCAGAGTCAGAGTCAGAGTCAGAGTCAGAGTCAGAGTCAGAGTCAGAGTCAGAGTCAGAGTCAGAGTCAGAGTCAGAGTCAGAGTCAGAGTCAGAGTCAGAGTCAGAGTCAGAGTCAAAATCAGAGTCAGAGTCTGAGTCACAGTTAGAGTCAGAGTCAGAGTCAGTGTCAGGTCAGAGTCAGAGTCAGAGTCAGAGTCAGAGTCCAAGCCAGGGTCAGGTCGGAGTCAGAGTCAGAGTCAGAGTCAGAGTCAGAGTCAGAGTCACAGTCAGCGTCAGAGTCAGAGTCAGAGTCAGAATCAGAGTCAGAGTCTGATTCAGAGTCAGAGTCAGAGTCAGAGTCAGAGTCAGAGTCAGAGTCAGAGTCCGAGTCTGGGTCGGGTTAGAGTCAGAGTCAGAGTCAGATTCAGAGTCAGAGTCAGGGTCAGAGCCAGAGTCAGAGTCAGAGTCAGAGTCAGAGTCAGAGTCAGAGTCAGAGTCAGAGTCAGAGTCAGAGTCAGAGTCAGAGTCAGAGTCAGAGTCAGAGTCAGAGTCAGAGTCAGAGTCAAAATCAGAGTCAGAGTCTGAGTCACAGTTAGAGTCAGAGTCAGAGTCAGAGTCAGAGTCACAGTCAGAGTCAGAGTCAGAGTCAGATTCCGAGTCAGAGTCAGAGTCAGAGTCCGAGCCAGGGTCAGGTCGGAGTCAGAGTCAGAGTCAGAGTCAGAGTCAGAGTCAGAGTCAGAGTCAGAGTCAGAGTCAGAGTCAGATTCCGAGTCAGAGTCAGAGTCAGAGTCCGAGCCAGAGTCAGAGTCAGAGTCCAAGCCAGGGTCAGGTCGGAGTCAGAGTCAGAGTCAGAGTCGCAGTCAGAGTCAGAGTCAGAGTCAGAGTCAGAGTCCGAGTCAGGGTCAGGGTCAGAGTCAGATGCAGAATCGAAGTCAGAGTCAGAGTCAGCGTCAGAGTCAGAGTCAGAGTCAGAGTCCGAGTCTGGGTCGGGTTAGAGTCAGAGTCAGAGTCAGATTCAGAGTCAGAGTCAGGGTCAGAGCCAGAGTCAGAGTCAGAGTCAGAGTCAGAGTCAGAGTCAGAGTCAGAGTCAGAGTCAGAGTCAGAGTCAGAGTCAGAGTCAGAGTCAGAGTCAGAGTCAGAGTCAGAGTCAGAGTCAAAATCAGAGTCAGAGTCTGAGTCACAGTTAGAGTCAGAGTCAGAGTCAGAGTCAGAGTCACAGTCAGAGTCAGAGTCAGAGTCAGATTCCGAGTCAGAGTCAGAGTCAGAGTCCGAGCCAGGGTCAGGTCGGAGTCAGAGTCAGAGTCAGAGTCAGAGTCAGAGTCAGAGTCAGAGTCAGAGTCAGAGTCAGAGTCAGATTCCGAGTCAGAGTCAGAGTCAGAGTCCGAGCCAGGGTCAGGTCGGAGTCAGAGTCAGAGTCAGAGTCAGAGTCAGAGTCAGAGTCAGAGTCAGAGTCAGAGTCAGAGTCAGAGTCAGAGTCAGAGTCTGATTCAGAGTCAGAGTCAGAGTCAGAGTCAGAGTCGGAGTCAGAGTCAGAGTCAGAGTCAGAGTCAGAGTCAGAGTCCGAGTCTGGGTCGGGTTAGAGTCAGAGTCAGAGTCAGAGTCAGAGTCAGAGTCAGAGTCAGAGCCAGAGTCAGAGTCAGAGTCAGAGTCAGAGTCAGAGTCAGAGTCAGAGTCAGAGTCAGAGTCAGAGTCAAAATCAGAGTCAGAGTCTGAGTCACAGTTAGAGTCAGAGTCAGAGTCAGAGTCAGAGTCAGAGTCAGAGTCAGAGTCACAGTCAGAGTCAGAGTCAGAGTCAGATTCCGAGTCGGAGTCAGAGTCAGAGTCCGAGCCAGGGTCAGGTCGGAGTCAGAGTCGGAGTCAGAGTCAGAGTCAGAGTCAGAGTCAGAGTCAGAGTCAGAGTCAGAGTCAGAATCAGAGTCAGAGTCTGATTCAGAGTCAGAGTCAGAGTCAGAGTCAGAGTCGGAGTCAGAGTCAGAGTCAGAGTCAGAGTCAGAGTCAGAGTCAGAGTCAGAGTCAGAGTCAGAGTCAGAGTCAGAATCAGAGTCAGAGTCTGATTCAGCGTCAGAGTCAGAGTCAGAGTCAGAGTCAGAGTCAGAGTCAGAGTCAGATTCAGAGTCAGAGTCAGAGTCTGAGTCCGAGTCAGGGTCAGGCCAGAGTCATAGTCAGAGTCAGAGTCAGAGTCGGGGTCATGATGTCGGAGTCAGAGTAAGAGTCAAAGTCGGAGTCATGAAGTTGGAGTCCGAGTCAGAGTCCGAGTCATAGTCATAAGGTCAAAGTAAGAGTCATAGTCAGAGTCAGAGTCAGCGTCCGAGTCAGAGTCGAAGTCAGAGTCAGAGTCAGAGTCAGAGTCAGAGTCAGAGTCAGAGTTAGAGTCAGAGTCGGTGTCAGGGTCAGGTCAGAGTCAGAGTCAGAGTCAGAGTCAGAGTCAGATTCAGAGTCAGAGTCAGAGTCTGAGTCCGAGTCAGGGTCAGGCCAGAGTCATAGTCAGAGTCAGAGTCAGAGTCGGGGTCATGATGTCGGAGTCAGAGTAAGAGTCAAAGTCGGAGTCATGAAGTTGGAGTCCGAGTCAGAGTCCGAGTCATAGTCATGAGGTCAAAGTAAGAGTCATAGTCAGAGTCAGAGTCAGCGTCCGAGTCAGAGTCGAAGTCAGAGTCAGAGTCAGAGTCAGAGTCAGAGTCAGAGTCAGAGTCAGAGTTAGAGTAAGAGTCGGTGTCAGGGTCAGGTCAGAGTCAGAGTCAGAGTCAGAGTCAGAGTCAGAGTCAGAGCGAGAGTCGGAGTCAGAGTCAAAGTCAGAGTTAGAGTCAAAGTCCGAGTCAGGGTCGGGTCGGAGTCAAAGTCCGAGTCAGAGTCAGAGTCACAGTCAGAGTCGGAGTCAGGGTTAGAGTCAGAGTCAGAGTCAGAGTGCGAGTCTGGGTCGAGTTAGAGTCAGAGTCAGAGTCAGAGCCAGAGTCAGAGTCAGAGTCAGAGTCAGAGTCGCAGTCAGAGTCAGAGTCAGAGTCAGAGTCAGAGTCCGAGTCAGGGTCAGGGTCAGAGTCAGATGCAGAGTCGAAGTCAGAGTCAGAGTCAGAGTCAGAGTCAGAGTCAGAGCCAGAGTCAGAGTCCGAGTCTGGGTCGGGTTAGAGTCAGATTCCGAGTCAGAGTCAGAGTCAGAGTCCGAGCCAGGGTCAGGTCGGAGTCAGAGTCAGAGTCAGAGTCAGAGTCAGAGTCAGAGTCAAAGTCAGAGTCAGAGTCAGAGTCAGAATCAGAGTCAGAGTCTGATTCAGAGTCAGAGTCAGATTCAGAGTCAGAGTCGGAGTCAGAGTCAGAGTCAGAGTCAGAGTCAGAGTCAGAGTCAGAGTCAGAGTCAGAGTCAGAGTCAGAGTCAGAGTCCGAGCCAGGGTCAGGTCAGAGTCAGAGTCAGAGTCAGAGTCAGAGTCAGAGTCAGAGTCAGAGTCAGAGTCAGAGTCAGAGTCAGAGTCAGAATCAGAGTCAGAGTCTGATTCAGCGTCAGAGTCAGAGTCAGAGTCAGAGTCAGAGTCAGAGTCAGAGTCAGAGTCAGATTCAGAGTCAGAGTCAGAGTCAGAGTCCGAGCCAGGGTCAGGTCGGAGTCAGAGTCAGAGTCAGAGTCAGAGTCAGAGTCAGAGTCAGAGTCAGAGTCAGAGTCAGAGTCAGTGACAGAGTCAGAGTCATGATGTCGGAGTCAGAGTAAGTGTCAAAGTCGGAGTCATGAAGTTGGAGTCCGAGTCAGAGTCCGAGTCATAGTCATGAGGTCAAAGTCAGAGTCATAGTTAGAGTCAGAGTCAGCGTCCGAGTCAGAGTCGAAGTCAGAGTCAGAGTCAGAGTCAGAGTCAGAGTCAGAGTCAGAGTCAGAGTCAGAGTCAGAGTCAGAGTCAAAGTCAGAGTCAGAGTCAGAGTCAGGGTCAGGTCAGAGTCAGAGTCAGAGTCAGAGTCAGAGTCAGTGACAGAGTCAGAGTCAGAGTCAGGGTCAGGTCAGAGTCAGAGTCAGAGTCAGAGTCAGAGTCAGTGACAGAGTCAGAGTCATGATGTCGGAGTCAGAGTAAGTGTCAAAGTCGGAGTCAAGAAGTTGGAGTCCGAGTCAGAGTCCGAGTCATAGTCATGAGGTCAAAGTCAGAGTCATAGTCAGAGTCAGAGTCAGCGTCCGAGTCAGAGTCGAAGTCAGAGACAAAGTCAGAGTCAGAGTCAGAGTCAGAGTCAGAGCCCAAGTCAGGGTCGGGTTAGAGTCAGAGTCAGAGTCAGACTCAGAGTCAGAGTCAGAGTCAGAGTCAGAGTCCGAGTCAGGGTCAGGTCAGAGTCAGAGTCAGAGTCAGAGTCAGAGTCAGAGTCCGAGCCAGGGTCAGGTCGGAGTCAGAGTCAGAGTCAGAGTCAGAATCAGAGTCAGAGTCAGAGTTAGAGTCAAAGTCAGAGTCAGAATCAGAGTCTGATTCAGAGTCAGAGTCAGAGTCAGAGTCAGACTCAGAGTTAGAGTCTGAGTCAGAGTCAGATTCAGAGTCAGAGTCAGAGTCAGAGTCCGAGTCAGGGTCAGGCCAGAGTCATAGTCAGAGTCAGAGTCAGCGTCAGAGTCGTGATGTCGGAGTCAGAGTAAGAGTCAAAGTGGGAGTCATGGAGTTCGAGTCCGGGTCAGAGTCCGAGTGATAGTCATGAGGTCAAAGTCAGAGTCATAGTCAGAGTCAGAGTCGAAGTCAGAGTCAGAGTCAGAGTCAGAGTCAGAGTCAGAGTCAGAGTCAGAGTTAGAGTCGGAGTCGGTGTCAGGGTCAGGTCAGAGTCAGAGTCAGAGTCAGAGCGAGAGTCGGAGTCAGAGTAAAAGTCAGAGTCAGAGTCAAAGTCCGAGTCAGGGTCGGTTCAGAGTCAAAGTCCGAGTCAGAGTCAGAGTCACAGTCAGAATCGGAGTCAGAGTTAGAGTCAGAGTCAGAGTCAGCGTCCGAGTCAGAGTCGAAGTCAGAGTCAGAGTCGGAGTCAGAGTCAGAGTCAGAGTCCGAGTCAGTGTCAGGTCAGAGTCAGAGTCAGAGTCAGAGTCCAAGCCAGGGTCAGGTCGGAGTCAGAGTCAGAGTCAGAGTCAGAGTCAGAGTCAGAGTCAGAGTCAGAGTCAGAGTCAAAGTCAGAGTCAGAGTCAGAGTCAGGGTCAGGTCAGAGTCAGAGTCAGAGTCAGAGTCAGAGTCAGTGACAGAGTCAGAGTCAGAGTCAGGGTCAGGTCAGAGTCAGAGTCAGAGTCAGAGTCAGAGTCAGTGACAGAGTCAGAGTCATGATGTCGGAGTCAGAGTAAGTGTCAAAGTCGGAGTCATGAAGTTGGAGTCCGAGTCAGAGTCCGAGTCATAGTCATGAGGTCAAAGTCAGAGTCATAGTCAGAGTCAGAGTCAGCGTCCGAGTCAGAGTCGAAGTCAGAGTCAAAGTCAGAGTCAGAGTCAGAGTCAGAGTCAGAGCCCAAGTCAGGGTCGGGTTAGAGTCAGAGTCAGAGTCAGACTCAGAGTCAGAGTCAGAGTCAGAGTCAGAGTCCGAGTCAGGGTCAGGTCAGAGTCAGAGTCAGAGTCAGAGTCAGAGTCAGAGTCCGAGCCAGGGTCAGGTCGGAGTCAGAGTCAGAGTCAGAGTCAGAATCAGAGTCAGAGTCAGAGTTAGAGTCAAAGTCAGAGTCAGAATCAGAGTCTGATTCAGAGTCAGAGTCAGAGTCAGAGTCAGACTCAGAGTTAGAGTCTGAGTCAGAGTCAGATTCAGAGTCAGAGTCAGAGTCAGAGTCCGAGTCAGGGTCAGGCCAGAGTCATAGTCAGAGTCAGAGTCAGCGTCAGAGTCGTGATGTCGGAGTCAGAGTAAGAGTCAAAGTGGGAGTCATGGAGTTCGAGTCCGGGTCAGAGTCCGAGTCATAGTCATGAGGTCAAAGTCAGAGTCATAGTCAGAGTCAGAGTCGAAGTCAGAGTCAGAGTCAGAGTCAGAGTCAGAGTCAGAGTCAGAGTCAGAGTTAGAGTCGGAGTCGGTGTCAGGGTCAGGTCAGAGTCAGAGTCAGAGTCAGAGCGAGAGTCGGAGTCAGAGTAAAAGTCAGAGTCAGAGTCAAAGTCCGAGTCAGGGTCGGTTCAGAGTCAAAGTCCGAGTCAGAGTCAGAGTCACAGTCAGAATCGGAGTCAGAGTTAGAGTCAGAGTCAGAGTCAGCGTCCGAGTCAGAGTCGAAGTCAGAGTCACAGTCGGAGTCAGAGTCAGAGTCAGAGTCCGAGTCAGTGTCAGGTCAGAGTCAGAGTCAGAGTCAGAGTCAGAGTCCAAGCCAGGGTCAGGTCGGAGTCAGAGTCAGAGTCAGAGTCAGAGTCAGAGTCAGAGTCACAGTCAGCGTCAGAGTCAGAGTCAGAGTCAGAATCAGAGTCAGAGTCTGATTCAGAGTCAGAGTCAGAGTCAGAGTCAGAGTCAGAGTCAGAGTCAGAGTCCGAGTCTGGGTCGGGTTAGAGTCAGAGTCAGAGTCAGATTCAGAGTCAGAGTCAGGGTCAGAGCCAGAGTCAGAGTCAGAGTCAGAGTCAGAGTCAGAGTCAGAGTCAGAGTCAGAGTCAGAGTCAGAGTCAGAGTCAGAGTCAGAGTCAGAGTCAGAGTCAGAGTCAGAGTCAGAGTCAAAATCAGAGTCAGAGTCTGAGTCACAGTTAGAGTCAGAGTCAGAGTCAGAGTCAGAGTCACAGTCAGAGTCAGAGTCAGAGTCAGATTCCGAGTCAGAGTCAGAGTCAGAGTCCGAGCCAGGGTCAGGTCGGAGTCAGAGTCAGAGTCAGAGTCAGAGTCAGAGTCAGAGTCAGAGTCAGAGTCAGAGTCAGAGTCAGATTCCGAGTCAGAGTCAGAGTCAGAGTCCGAGCCAGAGTCAGAGTCAGAGTCCAAGCCAGGGTCAGGTCGGAGTCAGAGTCAGAGTCAGAGTCGCAGTCAGAGTCAGAGTCAGAGTCAGAGTCAGAGTCCGAGTCAGGGTCAGGGTCAGAGTCAGATGCAGAATCGAAGTCAGAGTCAGAGTCAGCGTCAGAGTCAGAGTCAGAGTCAGAGTCCGAGTCTGGGTCGGGTTAGAGTCAGAGTCAGAGTCAGATTCAGAGTCAGAGTCAGGGTCAGAGCCAGAGTCAGAGTCAGAGTCAGAGTCAGAGTCAGAGTCAGAGTCAGAGTCAGAGTCAGAGTCAGAGTCAGAGTCAGAGTCAGAGTCAGAGTCAGAGTCGAAGTCAGAGTCAGAGTCAGAGTCAGAGTCAGAGTCAGAGTCAGAGTCAGAGTTAGAGTCGGAGTCGGTGTCAGGGTCAGGTCAGAGTCAGAGTCAGAGTCAGAGCGAGAGTCGGAGTCAGAGTAAAAGTCAGAGTCAGAGTCAAAGTCCGAGTCAGGGTCGGTTCAGAGTCAAAGTCCGAGTCAGAGTCAGAGTCACAGTCAGAATCGGAGTCAGAGTTAGAGTCAGAGTCAGAGTCAGCGTCCGAGTCAGAGTCGAAGTCAGAGTCACAGTCGGAGTCAGAGTCAGAGTCAGAGTCCGAGTCAGTGTCAGGTCAGAGTCAGAGTCAGAGTCAGAGTCAGAGTCCAAGCCAGGGTCAGGTCGGAGTCAGAGTCAGAGTCAGAGTCAGAGTCAGAGTCAGAGTCACAGTCAGCGTCAGAGTCAGAGTCAGAGTCAGAATCAGAGTCAGAGTCTGATTCAGAGTCAGAGTCAGAGTCAGAGTCAGAGTCAGAGTCAGAGTCAGAGTCCGAGTCTGGGTCGGGTTAGAGTCAGAGTCAGAGTCAGATTCAGAGTCAGAGTCAGGGTCAGAGCCAGAGTCAGAGTCAGAGTCAGAGTCAGAGTCAGAGTCAGAGTCAGAGTCAGAGTCAGAGTCAGAGTCAGAGTCAGAGTCAGAGTCAGAGTCAGAGTCAGAGTCAGAGTCAGAGTCAAAATCAGAGTCAGAGTCTGAGTCACAGTTAGAGTCAGAGTCAGAGTCAGAGTCAGAGTCACAGTCAGAGTCAGAGTCAGAGTCAGATTCCGAGTCAGAGTCAGAGTCAGAGTCCGAGCCAGGGTCAGGTCGGAGTCAGAGTCAGAGTCAGAGTCAGAGTCAGAGTCAGAGTCAGAGTCAGAGTCAGAGTCAGAGTCAGATTCCGAGTCAGAGTCAGAGTCAGAGTCCGAGCCAGAGTCAGAGTCAGAGTCCAAGCCAGGGTCAGGTCGGAGTCAGAGTCAGAGTCAGAGTCGCAGTCAGAGTCAGAGTCAGAGTCAGAGTCAGAGTCCGAGTCAGGGTCAGGGTCAGAGTCAGATGCAGAATCGAAGTCAGAGTCAGAGTCAGCGTCAGAGTCAGAGTCAGAGTCAGAGTCCGAGTCTGGGTCGGGTTAGAGTCAGAGTCAGAGTCAGATTCAGAGTCAGAGTCAGGGTCAGAGCCAGAGTCAGAGTCAGAGTCAGAGTCAGAGTCAGAGTCAGAGTCAGAGTCAGAGTCAGAGTCAGAGTCAGAGTCAGAGTCAGAGTCAGAGTCAGAGTCAGAGTCAGAGTCAGAGTCAAAATCAGAGTCAGAGTCTGAGTCACAGTTAGAGTCAAAGTCAGAGTCAGAGTCAGAGTCACAGTCAGAGTCAGAGTCAGAGTCAGATTCCGAGTCAGAGTCAGAGTCAGAGTCCGAGCCAGGGTCAGGTCGGAGTCAGAGTCAGAGTCAGAGTCAGAGTCAGAGTCAGAGTCAGAGTCAGAGTCAGAGTCAGAGTCAGATTCCGAGTCAGAGTCAGAGTCAGAGTCCGAGCCAGGGTCAGGTCGGAGTCAGAGTCAGAGTCAGAGTCAGAGTCAGAGTCAGAGTCAGAGTCAGAGTCAGAGTCAGAGTCAGAGTCAGAGTCAGAGTCTGATTCAGAGTCAGAGTCAGAGTCAGAGTCAGAGTCGGAGTCAGAGTCAGAGTCAGAGTCAGAGTCAGAGTCAGAGTCCGAGTCTGGGTCGGGTTAGAGTCAGAGTCAGAGTCAGAGTCAGAGTCAGAGTCAGAGTCAGAGCCAGAGTCAGAGTCAGAGTCAGAGTCAGAGTCAGAGTCAGAGTCAGAGTCAGAGTCAGAGTCAGAGTCAAAATCAGAGTCAGAGTCTGAGTCACAGTTAGAGTCAGAGTCAGAGTCAGAGTCAGAGTCAGAGTCAGAGTCAGAGTCACAGTCAGAGTCAGAGTCAGAGTCAGATTCCGAGTCGGAGTCAGAGTCAGAGTCCGAGCCAGGGTCAGGTCGGAGTCAGAGTCGGAGTCAGAGTCAGAGTCAGAGTCAGAGTCAGAGTCAGAGTCAGAGTCAGAGTCAGAATCAGAGTCAGAGTCTGATTCAGAGTCAGAGTCAGAGTCAGAGTCAGAGTCGGAGTCAGAGTCAGAGTCAGAGTCAGAGTCAGAGTCAGAGTCAGAGTCAGAGTCAGAGTCAGAGTCAGAGTCAGAATCAGAGTCAGAGTCTGATTCAGCGTCAGAGTCAGAGTCAGAGTCAGAGTCAGAGTCAGAGTCAGAGTCAGATTCAGAGTCAGAGTCAGAGTCTGAGTCCGAGTCAGGGTCAGGCCAGAGTCATAGTCAGAGTCAGAGTCAGAGTCGGGGTCATGATGTCGGAGTCAGAGTAAGAGTCAAAGTCGGAGTCATGAAGTTGGAGTCCGAGTCAGAGTCCGAGTCATAGTCATAAGGTCAAAGTAAGAGTCATAGTCAGAGTCAGAGTCAGCGTCCGAGTCAGAGTCGAAGTCAGAGTCAGAGTCAGAGTCAGAGTCAGAGTCAGAGTTAGAGTCAGAGTCGGTGTCAGGGTCAGGTCAGAGTCAGAGTCAGAGTCAGAGTCAGAGTCAGATTCAGAGTCAGAGTCAGAGTCTGAGTCCGAGTCAGGGTCAGGCCAGAGTCATAGTCAGAGTCAGAGTCAGAGTCGGGGTCATGATGTCGGAGTCAGAGTAAGAGTCAAAGTCGGAGTCATGAAGTTGGAGTCCGAGTCAGAGTCCGAGTCATAGTCATGAGGTCAAAGTAAGAGTCATAGTCAGAGTCAGAGTCAGCGTCCGAGTCAGAGTCGAAGTCAGAGTCAGAGTCAGAGTCAGAGTCAGAGTCAGAGTCAGAGTCAGAGTTAGAGTAAGAGTCGGTGTCAGGGTCAGGTCAGAGTCAGAGTCAGAGTCAGAGTCAGAGTCAGAGTCAGAGCGAGAGTCGGAGTCAGAGTCAAAGTCAGAGTTAGAGTCAAAGTCCGAGTCAGGGTCGGGTCGGAGTCAAAGTCCGAGTCAGAGTCAGAGTCACAGTCAGAGTCGGAGTCAGGGTTAGAGTCAGAGTCAGAGTCAGAGTGCGAGTCTGGGTCGAGTTAGAGTCAGAGTCAGAGTCAGAGCCAGAGTCAGAGTCAGAGTCAGAGTCAGAGTCGCAGTCAGAGTCAGAGTCAGAGTCAGAGTCAGAGTCCGAGTCAGGGTCAGGGTCAGAGTCAGATGCAGAGTCGAAGTCAGAGTCAGAGTCAGAGTCAGAGTCAGAGTCAGAGCCAGAGTCAGAGTCCGAGTCTGGGTCGGGTTAGAGTCAGATTCCGAGTCAGAGTCAGAGTCAGAGTCCGAGCCAGGGTCAGGTCGGAGTCAGAGTCAGAGTCAGAGTCAGAGTCAGAGTCAGAGTCAGAGTCAGAATCAGAGTCAGAGTCTGATTCAGAGTCAGAGTCAGATTCAGAGTCAGAGTCGGAGTCAGAGTCAGAGTCAGAGTCAGAGTCAGAGTCAGAGTCAGAGTCAGAGTCAGAGTCAGAGTCAGAGTCAGAGTCAGAGTCCGAGCCAGGGTCAGGTCAGAGTCAGAGTCAGAGTCAGAGTCAGAGTCAGAGTCAGAGTCAGAGTCAGAGTCAGAGTCAGAGTCAGAGTCAGAATCAGAGTCAGAGTCTGATTCAGCGTCAGAGTCAGAGTCAGAGTCAGAGTCAGAGTCAGAGTCAGATTCAGAGTCAGAGTCAGAGTCAGAGTCCGAGCCAGGGTCAGGTCGGAGTCAGAGTCAGAGTCAGAGTCAGAGTCAGAGTCAGAGTCAGAGTCAGAGTCAGAGTCAGAGTCAGTGACAGAGTCAGAGTCATGATGTCGGAGTCAGAGTAAGTGTCAAAGTCGGAGTCATGAAGTTGGAGTCCGAGTCAGAGTCCGAGTCATAGTCATGAGGTCAAAGTCAGAGTCATAGTTAGAGTCAGAGTCAGCGTCCGAGTCAGAGTCGAAGTCAGAGTCAGAGTCAGAGTCAGAGTCAGAGTCAGAGTCAGAGTCAGAGTCAGAGTCAGAGTCAGAGTCAAAGTCAGAGTCAGAGTCAGAGTCAGGGTCAGGTCAGAGTCAGAGTCAGAGTCAGAGTCAGAGTCAGTGACAGAGTCAGAGTCAGAGTCAGGGTCAGGTCAGAGTCATAGTCAGAGTCAGAGTCAGAGTCAGTGACAGAGTCAGAGTCATGATGTCGGAGTCAGAGTAAGTGTCAAAGTCGGAGTCAAGAAGTTGGAGTCCGAGTCAGAGTCCGAGTCATAGTCATGAGGTCAAAGTCAGAGTCATAGTCAGAGTCAGAGTCAGCGTCCGAGTCAGAGTCGAAGTCAGAGACAAAGTCAGAGTCAGAGTCAGAGTCAGAGTCAGAGCCCAAGTCAGGGTCGGGTTAGAGTCAGAGTCAGAGTCAGATTCAGAGTCAGAGTCAGAGTCAGAGTCCGAGTCAGGGTCAGGCCAGAGTCATAGTCAGAGTCAGAGTCAGCGTCAGAGTCGTGATGTCGGAGTCAGAGTAAGAGTCAAAGTGGGAGTCATGGAGTTCGAGTCCGGGTCAGAGTCCGAGTGATAGTCATGAGGTCAAAGTCAGAGTCATAGTCAGAGTCAGAGTCGAAGTCAGAGTCAGAGTCAGAGTCAGAGTCAGAGTCAGAGTCAGAGTCAGAGTTAGAGTCGGAGTCGGTGTCAGGGTCAGGTCAGAGTCAGAGTCAGAGTCAGAGCGAGAGTCGGAGTCAGAGTAAAAGTCAGAGTCAGAGTCAAAGTCCGAGTCAGGGTCGGTTCAGAGTCAAAGTCCGAGTCAGAGTCAGAGTCACAGTCAGAATCGGAGTCAGAGTTAGAGTCAGAGTCAGAGTCAGCGTCCGAGTCAGAGTCGAAGTCAGAGTCAGAGTCGGAGTCAGAGTCAGAGTCAGAGTCCGAGTCAGTGTCAGGTCAGAGTCAGAGTCAGAGTCAGAGTCCAAGCCAGGGTCAGGTCGGAGTCAGAGTCAGAGTCAGAGTCAGAGTCAGAGTCAGAGTCAGAGTCAGAGTCAGAGTCAAAGTCAGAGTCAGAGTCAGAGTCAGGGTCAGGTCAGAGTCAGAGTCAGAGTCAGAGTCAGAGTCAGTGACAGAGTCAGAGTCAGAGTCAGGGTCAGGTCAGAGTCAGAGTCAGAGTCAGAGTCAGAGTCAGTGACAGAGTCAGAGTCATGATGTCGGAGTCAGAGTAAGTGTCAAAGTCGGAGTCATGAAGTTGGAGTCCGAGTCAGAGTCCGAGTCATAGTCATGAGGTCAAAGTCAGAGTCATAGTCAGAGTCAGAGTCAGCGTCCGAGTCAGAGTCGAAGTCAGAGTCAAAGTCAGAGTCAGAGTCAGAATCAGAGTCAGAGCCCAAGTCAGGGTCGGGTTAGAGTCAGAGTCAGAGTCAGACTCAGAGTCAGAGTCAGAGTCAGAGTCAGAGTCCGAGTCAGGGTCAGGTCAGAGTCAGAGTCAGAGTCAGAGTCAGAGTCAGAGTCCGAGCCAGGGTCAGGTCGGAGTCAGAGTCAGAGTCAGAGTCAGAATCAGAGTCAGAGTCAGAGTTAGAGTCAAAGTCAGAGTCAGAATCAGAGTCTGATTCAGAGTCAGAGTCAGAGTCAGAGTCAGACTCAGAGTTAGAGTCTGAGTCAGAGTCAGATTCAGAGTCAGAGTCAGAGTCAGAGTCCGAGTCAGGGTCAGGCCAGAGTCATAGTCAGAGTCAGAGTCAGCGTCAGAGTCGTGATGTCGGAGTCAGAGTAAGAGTCAAAGTGGGAGTCATGGAGTTCGAGTCCGGGTCAGAGTCCGAGTCATAGTCATGAGGTCAAAGTCAGAGTCATAGTCAGAGTCAGAGTCGAAGTCAGAGTCAGAGTCAGAGTCAGAGTCAGAGTCAGAGTCAGAGTCAGAGTTAGAGTCGGAGTCGGTGTCAGGGTCAGGTCAGAGTCAGAGTCAGAGTCAGAGCGAGAGTCGGAGTCAGAGTAAAAGTCAGAGTCAGAGTCAAAGTCCGAGTCAGGGTCGGTTCAGAGTCAAAGTCCGAGTCAGAGTCAGAGTCACAGTCAGAATCGGAGTCAGAGTTAGAGTCAGAGTCAGAGTCAGCGTCCGAGTCAGAGTCGAAGTCAGAGTCACAGTCGGAGTCAGAGTCAGAGTCAGAGTCCGAGTCAGTGTCAGGTCAGAGTCAGAGTCAGAGTCAGAGTCAGAGTCCAAGCCAGGGTCAGGTCGGAGTCAGAGTCAGAGTCAGAGTCAGAGTCAGAGTCAGAGTCACAGTCAGCGTCAGAGTCAGAGTCAGAGTCAGAATCAGAGTCAGAGTCTGATTCAGAGTCAGAGTCAGAGTCAGAGTCAGAGTCAGAGTCAGAGTCAGAGTCCGAGTCTGGGTCGGGTTAGAGTCAGAGTCAGAGTCAGATTCAGAGTCAGAGTCAGGGTCAGAGCCAGAGTCAGAGTCAGAGTCAGAGTCAGAGTCAGAGTCAGAGTCAGAGTCAGAGTCAGAGTCAGAGTCAGAGTCAGAGTCAGAGTCAGAGTCAGAGTCAGAGTCAGAGTCAGAGTCAAAATCAGAGTCAGAGTCTGAGTCACAGTTAGAGTCAGAGTCAGAGTCAGAGTCAGAGTCACAGTCAGAGTCAGAGTCAGAGTCAGATTCCGAGTCAGAGTCAGAGTCAGAGTCCGAGCCAGGGTCAGGTCGGAGTCAGAGTCAGAGTCAGAGTCAGAGTCAGAGTCAGAGTCAGAGTCAGAGTCAGAGTCAGAGTCAGATTCCGAGTCAGAGTCAGAGTCAGAGTCCGAGCCAGAGTCAGAGTCAGAGTCCAAGCCAGGGTCAGGTCGGAGTCAGAGTCAGAGTCAGAGTCGCAGTCAGAGTCAGAGTCAGAGTCAGAGTCAGAGTCCGAGTCAGGGTCAGGGTCAGAGTCAGATGCAGAATCGAAGTCAGAGTCAGAGTCAGCGTCAGAGTCAGAGTCAGAGTCAGAGTCCGAGTCTGGGTCGGGTTAGAGTCAGAGTCAGAGTCAGATTCAGAGTCAGAGTCAGGGTCAGAGCCAGAGTCAGAGTCAGAGTCAGAGTCAGAGTCAGAGTCAGAGTCAGAGTCAGAGTCAGAGTCAGAGTCAGAGTCAGAGTCAGAGTCAGAGTCAGAGTCAGAGTCAGAGTCAGAGTCAAAATCAGAGTCAGAGTCTGAGTCACAGTTAGAGTCAGAGTCAGAGTCAGAGTCAGAGTCACAGTCAGAGTCAGAGTCAGAGTCAGATTCCGAGTCAGAGTCAGAGTCAGAGTCCGAGCCAGGGTCAGGTCGGAGTCAGAGTCAGAGTCAGAGTCGCAGTCAGAGTCAGAGTCAGAGTCAGAGTCAGAGTCCGAGTCAGGGTCAGGGTCAGAGTCAGATGCAGAGTCGAAGTCAGAGTCAGAGTCAGAGTCAGAGTCAGAGTCAGAGCCAGAGTCAGAGTCCGAGTCTGGGTCGGGTTAGAGTCAGATTCCGAGTCAGAGTCAGAGTCAGAGTCCGAGCCAGGGTCAGGTCGGAGTCAGAGTCAGAGTCAGAGTCAGAGTCAGAGTCAGAGTCAGAGTCAGAGTCAGAGTCAGAGTCAGAATCAGAGTCAGAGTCTGATTCAGAGTCAGAGTCAGATTCAGAGTCAGAGTCGGAGTCAGAGTCAGAGTCAGAGTCAGAGTCAGAGTCAGAGTCAGAGTCAGAGTCAGAGTCAGAGTCAGAGTCAGAGTCAGAGTCCGAGCCAGGGTCAGGTCAGAGTCAGAGTCAGAGTCAGAGTCAGAGTCAGAGTCAGAGTCAGAGTCAGAGTCAGAGTCAGAGTCAGAGTCAGAATCAGAGTCAGAGTCTGATTCAGCGTCAGAGTCAGAGTCAGAGTCAGAGTCAGAGTCAGAGTCAGAGTCAGAGTCAGATTCAGAGTCAGAGTCAGAGTCAGAGTCCGAGCCAGGGTCAGGTCGGAGTCAGAGTCAGAGTCAGAGTCAGAGTCAGAGTCAGAGTCAGAGTCAGAGTCAGAGTCAGAGTCAGTGACAGAGTCAGAGTCATGATGTCGGAGTCAGAGTAAGTGTCAAAGTCGGAGTCATGAAGTTGGAGTCCGAGTCAGAGTCCGAGTCATAGTCATGAGGTCAAAGTCAGAGTCATAGTTAGAGTCAGAGTCAGCGTCCGAGTCAGAGTCGAAGTCAGAGTCAGAGTCAGAGTCAGAGTCAGAGTCAGAGTCAGAGTCAGAGTCAGAGTCAGAGTCAGAGTCAAAGTCAGAGTCAGAGTCAGAGTCAGGGTCAGGTCAGAGTCAGAGTCAGAGTCAGAGTCAGAGTCAGTGACAGAGTCAGAGTCAGAGTCAGGGTCAGGTCAGAGTCAGAGTCAGAGTCAGAGTCAGAGTCAGTGACAGAGTCAGAGTCATGATGTCGGAGTCAGAGTAAGTGTCAAAGTCGGAGTCAAGAAGTTGGAGTCCGAGTCAGAGTCCGAGTCATAGTCATGAGGTCAAAGTCAGAGTCATAGTCAGAGTCAGAGTCAGCGTCCGAGTCAGAGTCGAAGTCAGAGACAAAGTCAGAGTCAGAGTCAGAGTCAGAGTCAGAGCCCAAGTCAGGGTCGGGTTAGAGTCAGAGTCAGAGTCAGACTCAGAGTCAGAGTCAGAGTCAGAGTCAGAGTCCGAGTCAGGGTCAGGTCAGAGTCAGAGTCAGAGTCAGAGTCAGAGTCAGAGTCCGAGCCAGGGTCAGGTCGGAGTCAGAGTCAGAGTCAGAGTCAGAATCAGAGTCAGAGTCAGAGTTAGAGTCAAAGTCAGAGTCAGAATCAGAGTCTGATTCAGAGTCAGAGTCAGAGTCAGAGTCAGACTCAGAGTTAGAGTCTGAGTCAGAGTCAGATTCAGAGTCAGAGTCAGAGTCAGAGTCCGAGTCAGGGTCAGGCCAGAGTCATAGTCAGAGTCAGAGTCAGCGTCAGAGTCGTGATGTCGGAGTCAGAGTAAGAGTCAAAGTGGGAGTCATGGAGTTCGAGTCCGGGTCAGAGTCCGAGTGATAGTCATGAGGTCAAAGTCAGAGTCATAGTCAGAGTCAGAGTCGAAGTCAGAGTCAGAGTCAG
Source organism: Tenthredo distinguenda (assembly GCA_947538915.1). Lineage (NCBI taxonomy): Eukaryota > Metazoa > Arthropoda > Insecta > Hymenoptera > Tenthredinidae > Tenthredo > Tenthredo distinguenda. Next base: position 20,075,125 of record OX384534.1, on the reverse strand, counting down.
AGTCAGAGTCAGAGTCAGAGTCAGAGTCAGAGTTAGAGTCGGAGTCGGTGTCAGGGTCAGGTCAGAGTCAGAGTCAGAGTCAGAGCGAGAGTCGGAGTCAGAGTAAAAGTCAGAGTCAGAGTCAAAGTCCGAGTCAGGGTCGGTTCAGAGTCAAAGTCCGAGTCAGAGTCAGAGTCACAGTCAGAATCGGAGTCAGAGTTAGAGTCAGAGTCAGAGTCAGCGTCCGAGTCAGAGTCGAAGTCAGAGTCAGAGTCGGAGTCAGAGTCAGAGTCAGAGTCCGAGTCAGTGTCAGGTCAGAGTCAGAGTCAGAGTCAGAGTCCAAGCCAGGGTCAGGTCGGAGTCAGAGTCAGAGTCAGAGTCAGAGTCAGAGTCAGAGTCAGAGTCAGAGTCAGAGTCAGAGTCAGGGTCAGGTCAGAGTCAGAGTCAGAGTCAGAGTCAGAGTCAGTGACAGAGTCAGAGTCAGAGTCAGGGTCAGGTCAGAGTCAGAGTCAGAGTCAGAGTCAGAGTCAGTGACAGAGTCAGAGTCATGATGTCGGAGTCAGAGTAAGTGTCAAAGTCGGAGTCATGAAGTTGGAGTCCGAGTCAGAGTCCGAGTCATAGTCATGAGGTCAAAGTCAGAGTCATAGTCAGAGTCAGAGTCAGCGTCCGAGTCAGAGTCGAAGTCAGAGTCAAAGTCAGAGTCAGAGTCAGAGTCAGAGTCAGAGCCCAAGTCAGGGTCGGGTTAGAGTCAGAGTCAGAGTCAGACTCAGAGTCAGAGTCAGAGTCAGAGTCAGAGTCCGAGTCAGGGTCAGGTCAGAGTCAGAGTCAGAGTCAGAGTCAGAGTCAGAGTCCGAGCCAGGGTCAGGTCGGCGTCAGAGTCAGAGTCAGAGTCAGAATCAGAGTCAGAGTCAGAGTTAGAGTCAAAGTCAGAGTCAGAATCAGAGTCTGATTCAGAGTCAGAGTCAGAGTCAGAGTCAGACTCAGAGTTAGAGTCTGAGTCAGAGTCAGATTCAGAGTCAGAGTCAGAGTCAGAGTCCGAGTCAGGGTCAGGCCAGAGTCATAGTCAGAGTCAGAGTCAGCGTCAGAGTCGTGATGTCGGAGTCAGAGTAAGAGTCAAAGTGGGAGTCATGGAGTTCGAGTCCGGGTCAGAGTCCGAGTCATAGTCATGAGGTCAAAGTCAGAGTCATAGTCAGAGTCAGAGTCGAAGTCAGAGTCAGAGTCAGAGTCAGAGTCAGAGTCAGAGTCAGAGTCAGAGTTAGAGTCGGAGTCGGTGTCAGGGTCAGGTCAGAGTCAGAGTCAGAGTCAGAGCGAGAGTCGGAGTCAGAGTAAAAGTCAGAGTCAGAGTCAAAGTCCGAGTCAGGGTCGGTTCAGAGTCAAAGTCCGAGTCAGAGTCAGAGTCACAGTCAGAATCGGAGTCAGAGTTAGAGTCAGAGTCAGAGTCAGCGTCCGAGTCAGAGTCGAAGTCAGAGTCACAGTCGGAGTCAGAGTCAGAGTCAGAGTCCGAGTCAGTGTCAGGTCAGAGTCAGAGTCAGAGTCAGAGTCAGAGTCCAAGCCAGGGTCAGGTCGGAGTCAGAGTCAGAGTCAGAGTCAGAGTCAGAGTCAGAGTCACAGTCAGCGTCAGAGTCAGAGTCAGAGTCAGAATCAGAGTCAGAGTCTGATTCAGAGTCAGAGTCAGAGTCAGAGTCAGAGTCAGAGTCAGAGTCAGAGTCCGAGTCTGGGTCGGGTTAGAGTCAGAGTCAGAGTCAGATTCAGAGTCAGAGTCAGGGTCAGAGCCAGAGTCAGAGTCAGAGTCAGAGTCAGAGTCAGAGTCAGAGTCAGAGTCAGAGTCAGAGTCAGAGTCAGAGTCAGAGTCAGAGTCAGAGTCAGAGTCAGAGTCAGAGTCAGAGTCAAAATCAGAGTCAGAGTCTGAGTCACAGTTAGAGTCAGAGTCAGAGTCAGAGTCAGAGTCACAGTCAGAGTCAGAGTCAGAGTCAGATTCCGAGTCAGAGTCAGAGTCAGAGTCCGAGCCAGGGTCAGGTCGGAGTCAGAGTCAGAGTCAGAGTCAGAGTCAGAGTCAGAGTCAGAGTCAGAGTCAGAGTCAGAGTCAGATTCCGAGTCAGAGTCAGAGTCAGAGTCCGAGCCAGAGTCAGAGTCAGAGTCCAAGCCAGGGTCAGGTCGGAGTCAGAGTCAGAGTCAGAGTCGCAGTCAGAGTCAGAGTCAGAGTCAGAGTCAGAGTCCGAGTCAGGGTCAGGGTCAGAGTCAGATGCAGAATCGAAGTCAGAGTCAGAGTCAGCGTCAGAGTCAGAGTCAGAGTCAGAGTCCGAGTCTGGGTCGGGTTAGAGTCAGAGTCAGAGTCAGATTCAGAGTCAGAGTCACGGTCAGAGCCAGAGTCAGAGTCAGAGTCAGAGTCAGAGTCAGAGTCAGAGTCAGAGTCAGAGTCAGAGTCAGAGTCAGAGTCAGAGTCAGAGTCAGAGTCAGAGTCAGAGTCAGAGTCAGAGTCAAAATCAGAGTCAGAGTCTGAGTCACAGTTAGAGTCAGAGTCAGAGTCAGAGTCAGAGTCACAGTCAGAGTCAGAGTCAGAGTCAGATTCCGAGTCAGAGTCAGAGTCAGAGTCCGAGCCAGGGTCAGGTCGGAGTCAGAGTCAGAGTCAGAGTCAGAGTCAGAGTCAGAGTCAGAGTCAGAGTCAGAGTCAGAGTCAGATTCCGAGTCAGAGTCAGAGTCAGAGTCCGAGCCAGGGTCAGGTCGGAGTCAGAGTCAGAGTCAGAGTCAGAGTCAGAGTCAGAGTCAGAGTCAGAGTCAGAGTCAGAGTCAGAGTCAGAGTCAGAGTCTGATTCAGAGTCAGAGTCAGAGTCAGAGTCAGAGTCGGAGTCAGAGTCAGAGTCAGAGTCAGAGTCAGAGTCAGAGTCCGAGTCTGGGTCGGGTTAGAGTCAGAGTCAGAGTCAGAGTCAGAGTCAGAGTCAGAGTCAGAGCCAGAGTCAGAGTCAGAGTCAGAGTCAGAGTCAGAGTCAGAGTCAGAGTCAGAGTCAGAGTGAGAGTCAAAATCAGAGTCAGAGTCTGAGTCACAGTTAGAGTCAGAGTCAGAGTCAGAGTCAGAGTCAGAGTCAGAGTCAGAGTCACAGTCAGAGTCAGAGTCAGAGTCAGATTCCGAGTCGGAGTCAGAGTCAGAGTCCGAGCCAGGGTCAGGTCGGAGTCAGAGTCGGAGTCAGAGTCAGAGTCAGAGTCAGAGTCAGAGTCAGAGTCAGAGTCAGAGTCAGAATCAGAGTCAGAGTCTGATTCAGAGTCAGAGTCAGAGTCAGAGTCAGAGTCGGAGTCAGAGTCAGAGTCAGAGTCAGAGTCAGAGTCAGAGTCAGAGTCAGAGTCAGAGTCAGAGTCAGAGTCAGAATCAGAGTCAGAGTCTGATTCAGCGTCAGAGTCAGAGTCAGAGTCAGAGTCAGAGTCAGAGTCAGAGTCAGATTCAGAGTCAGAGTCAGAGTCTGAGTCCGAGTCAGGGTCAGGCCAGAGTCATAGTCAGAGTCAGAGTCAGAGTCGGGGTCATGATGTCGGAGTCAGAGTAAGAGTCAAAGTCGGAGTCATGAAGTTGGAGTCCGAGTCAGAGTCCGAGTCATAGTCATAAGGTCAAAGTAAGAGTCATAGTCAGAGTCAGAGTCAGCGTCCGAGTCAGAGTCGAAGTCAGAGTCAGAGTCAGAGTCAGAGTCAGAGTCAGAGTCAGAGTTAGAGTCAGAGTCGGTGTCAGGGTCAGGTCAGAGTCAGAGTCAGAGTCAGAGTCAGAGTCAGATTCAGAGTCAGAGTCAGAGTCTGAGTCCGAGTCAGGGTCAGGCCAGAGTCATAGTCAGAGTCAGAGTCAGAGTCGGGGTCATGATGTCGGAGTCAGAGTAAGAGTCAAAGTCGGAGTCATGAAGTTGGAGTCCGAGTCAGAGTCCGAGTCATAGTCATGAGGTCAAAGTAAGAGTCATAGTCAGAGTCAGAGTCAGCGTCCGAGTCAGAGTCGAAGTCAGAGTCAGAGTCAGAGTCAGAGTCAGAGTCAGAGTCAGAGTCAGAGTTAGAGTAAGAGTCGGTGTCAGGGTCAGGTCAGAGTCAGAGTCAGAGTCAGAGTCAGAGTCAGAGTCAGAGCGAGAGTCGGAGTCAGAGTCAAAGTCAGAGTTAGAGTCAAAGTCCGAGTCAGGGTCGGGTCGGAGTCAAAGTCCGAGTCAGAGTCAGAGTCACAGTCAGAGTCGGAGTCAGGGTTAGAGTCAGAGTCAGAGTCAGAGTGCGAGTCTGGGTCGAGTTAGAGTCAGAGTCAGAGTCAGAGTCAGAGTCAGAGTCCGAGCCAGGGTCAGGTCGGAGTCAGAGTCAGAGTCAGAGTCAGAGTCAGAGTCAGAGTCAGAGTCAGAGTCAGAGTCAGAGTCAGATTCCGAGTCAGAGTCAGAGTCAGAGTCCGAGCCAGGGTCAGGTCGAAGTCAGAGTCAGAGTCAGAGTCAGAGTCAGAGTCAGAGTCAGAGTCAGAGTCAGAGTCTGATTCAGAGTCAGAGTCAGAGTCAGAGTCAGAGTCGGAGTCAGAGTCAGAGTCAGAGTCAGAGTCAGAGTCAGAGTCCGAGTCTGGGTCGGGTTAGAGTCAGAGTCAGAGTCAGAGTCAGAGTCAGAGTCAGAGTCAGAGCCAGAGTCAGAGTCAGAGTCAGAGTCAGAGTCAGAGTCAGAGTCAGAGTCAGAGTCAGAGTCAAAATCAGAGTCAGAGTCTGAGTCACAGTTAGAGTCAGAGTCAGAGTCAGAGTCAGAGTCAGAGTCAGAGTCAGAGTCACAGTCAGAGTCAGAGTCAGATTCCGAGTCGGAGTCAGAGTCAGAGTCCGAGCCAGGGTCAGGTCGGAGTCAGAGTCGGAGTCAGAGTCAGAGTCAGAGTCAGAGTCAGAGTCAGAGTCAGAGTCAGAATCAGAGTCAGAATCTGATTCAGAGTCAGAGTCAGAGTCAGAGTCAGAGTCAGAGTCAGAGTCAGAGTCAGAGTCAGAGTCAGAGTCAGAGTCAGAATCAGAGTCAGAGTCTGATTCAGCGTCAGAGTCAGAGTCAGAGTCAGAGTCAGAGTCAGAGTCAGATTCAGAGTCAGAGTCAGAGTCTGAGTCCGAGTCAGGGTCAGGCCAGAGTCATAGTCAGAGTCAGAGTCAGAGTCGGGGTCATGATGTCGGAGTCAGAGTAAGAGTCAAAGTCGGAGTCATGAAGTTGGAGTCCGAGTCAGAGTCCGAGTCATAGTCATAAGGTCAAAGTAAGAGTCATAGTCAGAGTCAGAGTCAGCGTCCGAGTCAGAGTCGAAGTCAGAGTCAGAGTCAGAGTCAGAGTCAGAGTCAGAGTCAGAGTTAGAGTCAGAGTCGGTGTCAGGGTCAGGTCAGAGTCAGAGTCAGAGTCAGAGTCAGAGTCAGATTCAGAGTCAGAGTCAGAGTCTGAGTCCGAGTCAGGGTCAGGCCAGAGTCATAGTCAGAGTCAGAGTCAGAGTCGGGGTCATGATGTCGGAGTCAGAGTAAGAGTCAAAGTCGGAGTCATGAAGTTGGAGTCCGAGTCAGAGTCCGAGTCATAGTCATGAGGTCAAAGTAAGAGTCATAGTCAGAGTCAGAGTCAGCGTCCGAGTCAGAGTCGAAGTCAGAGTCAGAGTCAGAGTCAGAGTCAGAGTCAGAGTCAGAGTCAGAGTTAGAGTAAGAGTCGGTGTCAGGGTCAGGTCAGAGTCAGAGTCAGAGTCAGAGTCAGAGTCAGAGTCAGAGCGAGAGTCGGAGTCAGAGTCAAAGTCAGAGTTAGAGTCAAAGTCCGAGTCAGGGTCGGGTCGGAGTCAAAGTCCGAGTCAGAGTCAGAGTCACAGTCAGAGTCGGAGTCAGGGTTAGAGTCAGAGTCAGAGTCAGAGTGCGAGTCTGGGTCGAGTTAGAGTCAGAGTCAGAGTCAGAGCCAGAGTCAGAGTCAGAGTCAGAGTCAGAGTCGCAGTCAGAGTCAGAGTCAGAGTCAGAGTCAGAGTCCGAGTCAGGGTCAGGGTCAGAGTCAGATGCAGAGTCGAAGTCAGAGTCAGAGTCAGAGTCAGAGTCAGAGTCAGAGCCAGAGTCAGAGTCCGAGTCTGGGTCGGGTTAGAGTCAGATTCCGAGTCAGAGTCAGAGTCAGAGTCCGAGCCAGGGTCAGGTCGGAGTCAGAGTCAGAGTCAGAGTCAGAGTCAGAGTCAGAGTCAGAGTCAGAGTCAGAGTCAGAGTCAGAATCAGAGTCAGAGTCTGATTCAGAGTCAGAGTCAGATTCAGAGTCAGAGTCGGAGTCAGAGTCAGAGTCAGAGTCAGAGTCAGAGTCAGAGTCAGAGTCAGAGTCAGAGTCAGAGTCAGAGTCAGAGTCAGAGTCAGAGTCAGAGTCAGAGTCAGAGTCAGAGTCAGAGTCAGAGTCAAAATCAGAGTCAGAGTCTGAGTCACAGTTAGAGTCAAAGTCAGAGTCAGAGTCAGAGTCACAGTCAGAGTCAGAGTCAGAGTCAGATTCCGAGTCAGAGTCAGAGTCAGAGTCCGAGCCAGGGTCAGGTCGGAGTCAGAGTCAGAGTCAGAGTCAGAGTCAGAGTCAGAGTCAGAGTCAGAGTCAGAGTCAGAGTCAGATTCCGAGTCAGAGTCAGAGTCAGAGTCCGAGCCAGGGTCAGGTCGGAGTCAGAGTCAGAGTCAGAGTCAGAGTCAGAGTCAGAGTCAGAGTCAGAGTCAGAGTCAGAGTCAGAGTCAGAGTCAGAGTCTGATTCAGAGTCAGAGTCAGAGTCAGAGTCAGAGTCGGAGTCAGAGTCAGAGTCAGAGTCAGAGTCAGAGTCAGAGTCCGAGTCTGGGTCGGGTTAGAGTCAGAGTCAGAGTCAGAGTCAGAGTCAGAGTCAGAGTCAGAGCCAGAGTCAGAGTCAGAGTCAGAGTCAGAGTCAGAGTCAGAGTCAGAGTCAGAGTCAGAGTCAGAGTCAAAATCAGAGTCAGAGTCTGAGTCACAGTTAGAGTCAGAGTCAGAGTCAGAGTCAGAGTCAGAGTCAGAGTCAGAGTCACAGTCAGAGTCAGAGTCAGAGTCAGATTCCGAGTCGGAGTCAGAGTCAGAGTCCGAGCCAGGGTCAGGTCGGAGTCAGAGTCGGAGTCAGAGTCAGAGTCAGAGTCAGAGTCAGAGTCAGAGTCAGAGTCAGAGTCAGAATCAGAGTCAGAGTCTGATTCAGAGTCAGAGTCAGAGTCAGAGTCAGAGTCGGAGTCAGAGTCAGAGTCAGAGTCAGAGTCAGAGTCAGAGTCAGAGTCAGAGTCAGAGTCAGAGTCAGAGTCAGAATCAGAGTCAGAGTCTGATTCAGCGTCAGAGTCAGAGTCAGAGTCAGAGTCAGAGTCAGAGTCAGAGTCAGATTCAGAGTCAGAGTCAGAGTCTGAGTCCGAGTCAGGGTCAGGCCAGAGTCATAGTCAGAGTCAGAGTCAGAGTCGGGGTCATGATGTCGGAGTCAGAGTAAGAGTCAAAGTCGGAGTCATGAAGTTGGAGTCCGAGTCAGAGTCCGAGTCATAGTCATAAGGTCAAAGTAAGAGTCATAGTCAGAGTCAGAGTCAGCGTCCGAGTCAGAGTCGAAGTCAGAGTCAGAGTCAGAGTCAGAGTCAGAGTCAGAGTTAGAGTCAGAGTCGGTGTCAGGGTCAGGTCAGAGTCAGAGTCAGAGTCAGAGTCAGAGTCAGATTCAGAGTCAGAGTCAGAGTCTGAGTCCGAGTCAGGGTCAGGCCAGAGTCATAGTCAGAGTCAGAGTCAGAGTCGGGGTCATGATGTCGGAGTCAGAGTAAGAGTCAAAGTCGGAGTCATGAAGTTGGAGTCCGAGTCAGAGTCCGAGTCATAGTCATGAGGTCAAAGTAAGAGTCATAGTCAGAGTCAGAGTCAGCGTCCGAGTCAGAGTCGAAGTCAGAGTCAGAGTCAGAGTCAGAGTCAGAGTCAGAGTCAGAGTCAGAGTTAGAGTAAGAGTCGGTGTCAGGGTCAGGTCAGAGTCAGAGTCAGAGTCAGAGTCAGAGTCAGAGTCAGAGCGAGAGTCGGAGTCAGAGTCAAAGTCAGAGTTAGAGTCAAAGTCCGAGTCAGGGTCGGGTCGGAGTCAAAGTCCGAGTCAGAGTCAGAGTCACAGTCAGAGTCGGAGTCAGGGTTAGAGTCAGAGTCAGAGTCAGAGTGCGAGTCTGGGTCGAGTTAGAGTCAGAGTCAGAGTCAGAGCCAGAGTCAGAGTCAGAGTCAGAGTCAGAGTCGCAGTCAGAGTCAGAGTCAGAGTCAGAGTCAGAGTCCGAGTCAGGGTCAGGGTCAGAGTCAGATGCAGAGTCGAAGTCAGAGTCAGAGTCAGAGTCAGAGTCAGAGTCAGAGCCAGAGTCAGAGTCCGAGTCTGGGTCGGGTTAGAGTCAGATTCCGAGTCAGAGTCAGAGTCAGAGTCCGAGCCAGGGTCAGGTCGGAGTCAGAGTCAGAGTCAGAGTCAGAGTCAGAGTCAGAGTCAGAGTCAGAATCAGAGTCAGAGTCTGATTCAGAGTCAGAGTCAGATTCAGAGTCAGAGTCGGAGTCAGAGTCAGAGTCAGAGTCAGAGTCAGAGTCAGAGTCAGAGTCAGAGTCAGAGTCAGAGTCAGAGTCAGAGTCAGAGTCCGAGCCAGGGTCAGGTCAGAGTCAGAGTCAGAGTCAGAGTCAGAGTCAGAGTCAGAGTCAGAGTCAGAGTCAGAGTCAGAGTCAGAGTCAGAATCAGAGTCAGAGTCTGATTCAGCGTCAGAGTCAGAGTCAGAGTCAGAGTCAGAGTCAGAGTCAGATTCAGAGTCAGAGTCAGAGTCAGAGTCCGAGCCAGGGTCAGGTCGGAGTCAGAGTCAGAGTCAGAGTCAGAGTCAGAGTCAGAGTCAGAGTCAGAGTCAGAGTCAGAGTCAGTGACAGAGTCAGAGTCATGATGTCGGAGTCAGAGTAAGTGTCAAAGTCGGAGTCATGAAGTTGGAGTCCGAGTCAGAGTCCGAGTCATAGTCATGAGGTCAAAGTCAGAGTCATAGTTAGAGTCAGAGTCAGCGTCCGAGTCAGAGTCGAAGTCAGAGTCAGAGTCAGAGTCAGAGTCAGAGTCAGAGTCAGAGTCAGAGTCAGAGTCAGAGTCAGAGTCAAAGTCAGAGTCAGAGTCAGAGTCAGGGTCAGGTCAGAGTCAGAGTCAGAGTCAGAGTCAGAGTCAGTGACAGAGTCAGAGTCAGAGTCAGGGTCAGGTCAGAGTCATAGTCAGAGTCAGAGTCAGAGTCAGTGACAGAGTCAGAGTCATGATGTCGGAGTCAGAGTAAGTGTCAAAGTCGGAGTCAAGAAGTTGGAGTCCGAGTCAGAGTCCGAGTCATAGTCATGAGGTCAAAGTCAGAGTCATAGTCAGAGTCAGAGTCAGCGTCCGAGTCAGAGTCGAAGTCAGAGACAAAGTCAGAGTCAGAGTCAGAGTCAGAGTCAGAGCCCAAGTCAGGGTCGGGTTAGAGTCAGAGTCAGAGTCAGATTCAGAGTCAGAGTCAGAGTCAGAGTCCGAGTCAGGGTCAGGCCAGAGTCATAGTCAGAGTCAGAGTCAGCGTCAGAGTCGTGATGTCGGAGTCAGAGTAAGAGTCAAAGTGGGAGTCATGGAGTTCGAGTCCGGGTCAGAGTCCGAGTGATAGTCATGAGGTCAAAGTCAGAGTCATAGTCAGAGTCAGAGTCGAAGTCAGAGTCAGAGTCAGAGTCAGAGTCAGAGTCAGAGTCAGAGTCAGAGTTAGAGTCGGAGTCGGTGTCAGGGTCAGGTCAGAGTCAGAGTCAGAGTCAGAGCGAGAGTCGGAGTCAGAGTAAAAGTCAGAGTCAGAGTCAAAGTCCGAGTCAGGGTCGGTTCAGAGTCAAAGTCCGAGTCAGAGTCAGAGTCACAGTCAGAATCGGAGTCAGAGTTAGAGTCAGAGTCAGAGTCAGCGTCCGAGTCAGAGTCGAAGTCAGAGTCAGAGTCGGAGTCAGAGTCAGAGTCAGAGTCCGAGTCAGTGTCAGGTCAGAGTCAGAGTCAGAGTCAGAGTCCAAGCCAGGGTCAGGTCGGAGTCAGAGTCAGAGTCAGAGTCAGAGTCAGAGTCAGAGTCAGAGTCAGAGTCAGAGTCAAAGTCAGAGTCAGAGTCAGAGTCAGGGTCAGGTCAGAGTCAGAGTCAGAGTCAGAGTCAGAGTCAGTGACAGAGTCAGAGTCAGAGTCAGGGTCAGGTCAGAGTCAGAGTCAGAGTCAGAGTCAGAGTCAGTGACAGAGTCAGAGTCATGATGTCGGAGTCAGAGTAAGTGTCAAAGTCGGAGTCATGAAGTTGGAGTCCGAGTCAGAGTCCGAGTCATAGTCATGAGGTCAAAGTCAGAGTCATAGTCAGAGTCAGAGTCAGCGTCCGAGTCAGAGTCGAAGTCAGAGTCAAAGTCAGAGTCAGAGTCAGAATCAGAGTCAGAGCCCAAGTCAGGGTCGGGTTAGAGTCAGAGTCAGAGTCAGACTCAGAGTCAGAGTCAGAGTCAGAGTCAGAGTCCGAGTCAGGGTCAGGTCAGAGTCAGAGTCAGAGTCAGAGTCAGAGTCAGAGTCCGAGCCAGGGTCAGGTCGGAGTCAGAGTCAGAGTCAGAGTCAGAATCAGAGTCAGAGTCAGAGTTAGAGTCAAAGTCAGAGTCAGAATCAGAGTCTGATTCAGAGTCAGAGTCAGAGTCAGAGTCAGACTCAGAGTTAGAGTCTGAGTCAGAGTCAGATTCAGAGTCAGAGTCAGAGTCAGAGTCCGAGTCAGGGTCAGGCCAGAGTCATAGTCAGAGTCAGAGTCAGCGTCAGAGTCGTGATGTCGGAGTCAGAGTAAGAGTCAAAGTGGGAGTCATGGAGTTCGAGTCCGGGTCAGAGTCCGAGTCATAGTCATGAGGTCAAAGTCAGAGTCATAGTCAGAGTCAGAGTCGAAGTCAGAGTCAGAGTCAGAGTCAGAGTCAGAGTCAGAGTCAGAGTCAGAGTTAGAGTCGGAGTCGGTGTCAGGGTCAGGTCAGAGTCAGAGTCAGAGTCAGAGCGAGAGTCGGAGTCAGAGTAAAAGTCAGAGTCAGAGTCAAAGTCCGAGTCAGGGTCGGTTCAGAGTCAAAGTCCGAGTCAGAGTCAGAGTCACAGTCAGAATCGGAGTCAGAGTTAGAGTCAGAGTCAGAGTCAGCGTCCGAGTCAGAGTCGAAGTCAGAGTCACAGTCGGAGTCAGAGTCAGAGTCAGAGTCCGAGTCAGTGTCAGGTCAGAGTCAGAGTCAGAGTCAGAGTCAGAGTCCAAGCCAGGGTCAGGTCGGAGTCAGAGTCAGAGTCAGAGTCAGAGTCAGAGTCAGAGTCACAGTCAGCGTCAGAGTCAGAGTCAGAGTCAGAATCAGAGTCAGAGTCTGATTCAGAGTCAGAGTCAGAGTCAGAGTCAGAGTCAGAGTCAGAGTCAGAGTCCGAGTCTGGGTCGGGTTAGAGTCAGAGTCAGAGTCAGATTCAGAGTCAGAGTCAGGGTCAGAGCCAGAGTCAGAGTCAGAGTCAGAGTCAGAGTCAGAGTCAGAGTCAGAGTCAGAGTCAGAGTCAGAGTCAGAGTCAGAGTCAGAGTCAGAGTCAGAGTCAGAGTCAGAGTCAGAGTCAAAATCAGAGTCAGAGTCTGAGTCACAGTTAGAGTCAGAGTCAGAGTCAGAGTCAGAGTCACAGTCAGAGTCAGAGTCAGAGTCAGATTCCGAGTCAGAGTCAGAGTCAGAGTCCGAGCCAGGGTCAGGTCGGAGTCAGAGTCAGAGTCAGAGTCAGAGTCAGAGTCAGAGTCAGAGTCAGAGTCAGAGTCAGAGTCAGATTCCGAGTCAGAGTCAGAGTCAGAGTCCGAGCCAGAGTCAGAGTCAGAGTCCAAGCCAGGGTCAGGTCGGAGTCAGAGTCAGAGTCAGAGTCGCAGTCAGAGTCAGAGTCAGAGTCAGAGTCAGAGTCCGAGTCAGGGTCAGGGTCAGAGTCAGATGCAGAATCGAAGTCAGAGTCAGAGTCAGCGTCAGAGTCAGAGTCAGAGTCAGAGTCCGAGTCTGGGTCGGGTTAGAGTCAGAGTCAGAGTCAGATTCAGAGTCAGAGTCAGGGTCAGAGCCAGAGTCAGAGTCAGAGTCAGAGTCAGAGTCAGAGTCAGAGTCAGAGTCAGAGTCAGAGTCAGAGTCAGAGTCAGAGTCAGAGTCAGAGTCAGAGTCAGAGTCAGAGTCAGAGTCAAAATCAGAGTCAGAGTCTGAGTCACAGTTAGAGTCAGAGTCAGAGTCAGAGTCAGAGTCACAGTCAGAGTCAGAGTCAGAGTCAGATTCCGAGTCAGAGTCAGAGTCAGAGTCCGAGCCAGGGTCAGGTCGGAGTCAGAGTCAGAGTCAGAGTCGCAGTCAGAGTCAGAGTCAGAGTCAGAGTCAGAGTCCGAGTCAGGGTCAGGGTCAGAGTCAGATGCAGAGTCGAAGTCAGAGTCAGAGTCAGAGTCAGAGTCAGAGTCAGAGCCAGAGTCAGAGTCCGAGTCTGGGTCGGGTTAGAGTCAGATTCCGAGTCAGAGTCAGAGTCAGAGTCCGAGCCAGGGTCAGGTCGGAGTCAGAGTCAGAGTCAGAGTCAGAGTCAGAGTCAGAGTCAGAGTCAGAGTCAGAGTCAGAGTCAGAATCAGAGTCAGAGTCTGATTCAGAGTCAGAGTCAGATTCAGAGTCAGAGTCGGAGTCAGAGTCAGAGTCAGAGTCAGAGTCAGAGTCAGAGTCAGAGTCAGAGTCAGAGTCAGAGTCAGAGTCAGAGTCAGAGTCCGAGCCAGGGTCAGGTCAGAGTCAGAGTCAGAGTCAGAGTCAGAGTCAGAGTCAGAGTCAGAGTCAGAGTCAGAGTCAGAGTCAGAGTCAGAATCAGAGTCAGAGTCTGATTCAGCGTCAGAGTCAGAGTCAGAGTCAGAGTCAGAGTCAGAGTCAGAGTCAGAGTCAGATTCAGAGTCAGAGTCAGAGTCAGAGTCCGAGCCAGGGTCAGGTCGGAGTCAGAGTCAGAGTCAGAGTCAGAGTCAGAGTCAGAGTCAGAGTCAGAGTCAGAGTCAGAGTCAGTGACAGAGTCAGAGTCATGATGTCGGAGTCAGAGTAAGTGTCAAAGTCGGAGTCATGAAGTTGGAGTCCGAGTCAGAGTCCGAGTCATAGTCATGAGGTCAAAGTCAGAGTCATAGTTAGAGTCAGAGTCAGCGTCCGAGTCAGAGTCGAAGTCAGAGTCAGAGTCAGAGTCAGAGTCAGAGTCAGAGTCAGAGTCAGAGTCAGAGTCAGAGTCAGAGTCAAAGTCAGAGTCAGAGTCAGAGTCAGGGTCAGGTCAGAGTCAGAGTCAGAGTCAGAGTCAGAGTCAGTGACAGAGTCAGAGTCAGAGTCAGGGTCAGGTCAGAGTCAGAGTCAGAGTCAGAGTCAGAGTCAGTGACAGAGTCAGAGTCATGATGTCGGAGTCAGAGTAAGTGTCAAAGTCGGAGTCAAGAAGTTGGAGTCCGAGTCAGAGTCCGAGTCATAGTCATGAGGTCAAAGTCAGAGTCATAGTCAGAGTCAGAGTCAGCGTCCGAGTCAGAGTCGAAGTCAGAGACAAAGTCAGAGTCAGAGTCAGAGTCAGAGTCAGAGCCCAAGTCAGGGTCGGGTTAGAGTCAGAGTCAGAGTCAGACTCAGAGTCAGAGTCAGAGTCAGAGTCAGAGTCCGAGTCAGGGTCAGGTCAGAGTCAGAGTCAGAGTCAGAGTCAGAGTCAGAGTCCGAGCCAGGGTCAGGTCGGAGTCAGAGTCAGAGTCAGAGTCAGAATCAGAGTCAGAGTCAGAGTTAGAGTCAAAGTCAGAGTCAGAATCAGAGTCTGATTCAGAGTCAGAGTCAGAGTCAGAGTCAGACTCAGAGTTAGAGTCTGAGTCAGAGTCAGATTCAGAGTCAGAGTCAGAGTCAGAGTCCGAGTCAGGGTCAGGCCAGAGTCATAGTCAGAGTCAGAGTCAGCGTCAGAGTCGTGATGTCGGAGTCAGAGTAAGAGTCAAAGTGGGAGTCATGGAGTTCGAGTCCGGGTCAGAGTCCGAGTGATAGTCATGAGGTCAAAGTCAGAGTCATAGTCAGAGTCAGAGTCGAAGTCAGAGTCAGAGTCAGAGTCAGAGTCAGAGTCAGAGTCAGAGTCAGAGTTAGAGTCGGAGTCGGTGTCAGGGTCAGGTCAGAGTCAGAGTCAGAGTCAGAGCGAGAGTCGGAGTCAGAGTAAAAGTCAGAGTCAGAGTCAAAGTCCGAGTCAGGGTCGGTTCAGAGTCAAAGTCCGAGTCAGAGTCAGAGTCACAGTCAGAATCGGAGTCAGAGTTAGAGTCAGAGTCAGAGTCAGCGTCCGAGTCAGAGTCGAAGTCAGAGTCAGAGTCGGAGTCAGAGTCAGAGTCAGAGTCCGAGTCAGTGTCAGGTCAGAGTCAGAGTCAGAGTCAGAGTCCAAGCCAGGGTCAGGTCGGAGTCAGAGTCAGAGTCAGAGTCAGAGTCAGAGTCAGAGTCAGAGTCAGAGTCAGAGTCAGAGTCAGGGTCAGGTCAGAGTCAGAGTCAGAGTCAGAGTCAGAGTCAGTGACAGAGTCAGAGTCAGAGTCAGGGTCAGGTCAGAGTCAGAGTCAGAGTCAGAGTCAGAGTCAGTGACAGAGTCAGAGTCATGATGTCGGAGTCAGAGTAAGTGTCAAAGTCGGAGTCATGAAGTTGGAGTCCGAGTCAGAGTCCGAGTCATAGTCATGAGGTCAAAGTCAGAGTCATAGTCAGAGTCAGAGTCAGCGTCCGAGTCAGAGTCGAAGTCAGAGTCAAAGTCAGAGTCAGAGTCAGAGTCAGAGTCAGAGCCCAAGTCAGGGTCGGGTTAGAGTCAGAGTCAGAGTCAGACTCAGAGTCAGAGTCAGAGTCAGAGTCAGAGTCCGAGTCAGGGTCAGGTCAGAGTCAGAGTCAGAGTCAGAGTCAGAGTCAGAGTCCGAGCCAGGGTCAGGTCGGCGTCAGAGTCAGAGTCAGAGTCAGAATCAGAGTCAGAGTCAGAGTTAGAGTCAAAGTCAGAGTCAGAATCAGAGTCTGATTCAGAGTCAGAGTCAGAGTCAGAGTCAGACTCAGAGTTAGAGTCTGAGTCAGAGTCAGATTCAGAGTCAGAGTCAGAGTCAGAGTCCGAGTCAGGGTCAGGCCAGAGTCATAGTCAGAGTCAGAGTCAGCGTCAGAGTCGTGATGTCGGAGTCAGAGTAAGAGTCAAAGTGGGAGTCATGGAGTTCGAGTCCGGGTCAGAGTCCGAGTCATAGTCATGAGGTCAAAGTCAGAGTCATAGTCAGAGTCAGAGTCGAAGTCAGAGTCAGAGTCAGAGTCAGAGTCAGAGTCAGAGTCAGAGTCAGAGTTAGAGTCGGAGTCGGTGTCAGGGTCAGGTCAGAGTCAGAGTCAGAGTCAGAGCGAGAGTCGGAGTCAGAGTAAAAGTCAGAGTCAGAGTCAAAGTCCGAGTCAGGGTCGGTTCAGAGTCAAAGTCCGAGTCAGAGTCAGAGTCACAGTCAGAATCGGAGTCAGAGTTAGAGTCAGAGTCAGAGTCAGCGTCCGAGTCAGAGTCGAAGTCAGAGTCACAGTCGGAGTCAGAGTCAGAGTCAGAGTCCGAGTCAGTGTCAGGTCAGAGTCAGAGTCAGAGTCAGAGTCAGAGTCCAAGCCAGGGTCAGGTCGGAGTCAGAGTCAGAGTCAGAGTCAGAGTCAGAGTCAGAGTCACAGTCAGCGTCAGAGTCAGAGTCAGAGTCAGAATCAGAGTCAGAGTCTGATTCAGAGTCAGAGTCAGAGTCAGAGTCAGAGTCAGAGTCAGAGTCAGAGTCCGAGTCTGGGTCGGGTTAGAGTCAGAGTCAGAGTCAGATTCAGAGTCAGAGTCAGGGTCAGAGCCAGAGTCAGAGTCAGAGTCAGAGTCAGAGTCAGAGTCAGAGTCAGAGTCAGAGTCAGAGTCAGAGTCAGAGTCAGAGTCAGAGTCAGAGTCAGAGTCAGAGTCAGAGTCAGAGTCAAAATCAGAGTCAGAGTCTGAGTCACAGTTAGAGTCAGAGTCAGAGTCAGAGTCAGAGTCACAGTCAGAGTCAGAGTCAGAGTCAGATTCCGAGTCAGAGTCAGAGTCAGAGTCCGAGCCAGGGTCAGGTCGGAGTCAGAGTCAGAGTCAGAGTCAGAGTCAGAGTCAGAGTCAGAGTCAGAGTCAGAGTCAGAGTCAGATTCCGAGTCAGAGTCAGAGTCAGAGTCCGAGCCAGAGTCAGAGTCAGAGTCCAAGCCAGGGTCAGGTCGGAGTCAGAGTCAGAGTCAGAGTCGCAGTCAGAGTCAGAGTCAGAGTCAGAGTCAGAGTCCGAGTCAGGGTCAGGGTCAGAGTCAGATGCAGAATCGAAGTCAGAGTCAGAGTCAGCGTCAGAGTCAGAGTCAGAGTCAGAGTCCGAGTCTGGGTCGGGTTAGAGTCAGAGTCAGAGTCAGATTCAGAGTCAGAGTCACGGTCAGAGCCAGAGTCAGAGTCAGAGTCAGAGTCAGAGTCAGAGTCAGAGTCAGAGTCAGAGTCAGAGTCAGAGTCAGAGTCAGAGTCAGAGTCAGAGTCAGAGTCAGAGTCAGAGTCAGAGTCAAAATCAGAGTCAGAGTCTGAGTCACAGTTAGAGTCAGAGTCAGAGTCAGAGTCAGAGTCACAGTCAGAGTCAGAGTCAGAGTCAGATTCCGAGTCAGAGTCAGAGTCAGAGTCCGAGCCAGGGTCAGGTCGGAGTCAGAGTCAGAGTCAGAGTCAGAGTCAGAGTCAGAGTCAGAGTCAGAGTCAGAGTCAGAGTCAGATTCCGAGTCAGAGTCAGAGTCAGAGTCCGAGCCAGGGTCAGGTCGGAGTCAGAGTCAGAGTCAGAGTCAGAGTCAGAGTCAGAGTCAGAGTCAGAGTCAGAGTCAGAGTCAGAGTCAGAGTCAGAGTCTGATTCAGAGTCAGAGTCAGAGTCAGAGTCAGAGTCGGAGTCAGAGTCAGAGTCAGAGTCAGAGTCAGAGTCAGAGTCCGAGTCTGGGTCGGGTTAGAGTCAGAGTCAGAGTCAGAGTCAGAGTCAGAGTCAGAGTCAGAGCCAGAGTCAGAGTCAGAGTCAGAGTCAGAGTCAGAGTCAGAGTCAGAGTCAGAGTCAGAGTGAGAGTCAAAATCAGAGTCAGAGTCTGAGTCACAGTTAGAGTCAGAGTCAGAGTCAGAGTCAGAGTCAGAGTCAGAGTCAGAGTCACAGTCAGAGTCAGAGTCAGAGTCAGATTCCGAGTCGGAGTCAGAGTCAGAGTCCGAGCCAGGGTCAGGTCGGAGTCAGAGTCGGAGTCAGAGTCAGAGTCAGAGTCAGAGTCAGAGTCAGAGTCAGAGTCAGAGTCAGAATCAGAGTCAGAGTCTGATTCAGAGTCAGAGTCAGAGTCAGAGTCAGAGTCGGAGTCAGAGTCAGAGTCAGAGTCAGAGTCAGAGTCAGAGTCAGAGTCAGAGTCAGAGTCAGAGTCAGAGTCAGAATCAGAGTCAGAGTCTGATTCAGCGTCAGAGTCAGAGTCAGAGTCAGAGTCAGAGTCAGAGTCAGAGTCAGATTCAGAGTCAGAGTCAGAGTCTGAGTCCGAGTCAGGGTCAGGCCAGAGTCATAGTCAGAGTCAGAGTCAGAGTCGGGGTCATGATGTCGGAGTCAGAGTAAGAGTCAAAGTCGGAGTCATGAAGTTGGAGTCCGAGTCAGAGTCCGAGTCATAGTCATAAGGTCAAAGTAAGAGTCATAGTCAGAGTCAGAGTCAGCGTCCGAGTCAGAGTCGAAGTCAGAGTCAGAGTCAGAGTCAGAGTCAGAGTCAGAGTCAGAGTTAGAGTCAGAGTCGGTGTCAGGGTCAGGTCAGAGTCAGAGTCAGAGTCAGAGTCAGAGTCAGATTCAGAGTCAGAGTCAGAGTCTGAGTCCGAGTCAGGGTCAGGCCAGAGTCATAGTCAGAGTCAGAGTCAGAGTCGGGGTCATGATGTCGGAGTCAGAGTAAGAGTCAAAGTCGGAGTCATGAAGTTGGAGTCCGAGTCAGAGTCCGAGTCATAGTCATGAGGTCAAAGTAAGAGTCATAGTCAGAGTCAGAGTCAGCGTCCGAGTCAGAGTCGAAGTCAGAGTCAGAGTCAGAGTCAGAGTCAGAGTCAGAGTCAGAGTCAGAGTTAGAGTAAGAGTCGGTGTCAGGGTCAGGTCAGAGTCAGAGTCAGAGTCAGAGTCAGAGTCAGAGTCAGAGCGAGAGTCGGAGTCAGAGTCAAAGTCAGAGTTAGAGTCAAAGTCCGAGTCAGGGTCGGGTCGGAGTCAAAGTCCGAGTCAGAGTCAGAGTCACAGTCAGAGTCGGAGTCAGGGTTAGAGTCAGAGTCAGAGTCAGAGTGCGAGTCTGGGTCGAGTTAGAGTCAGAGTCAGAGTCAGAGTCAGAGTCAGAGTCCGAGCCAGGGTCAGGTCGGAGTCAGAGTCAGAGTCAGAGTCAGAGTCAGAGTCAGAGTCAGAGTCAGAGTCAGAGTCAGAGTCAGATTCCGAGTCAGAGTCAGAGTCAGAGTCCGAGCCAGGGTCAGGTCGAAGTCAGAGTCAGAGTCAGAGTCAGAGTCAGAGTCAGAGTCAGAGTCAGAGTCAGAGTCTGATTCAGAGTCAGAGTCAGAGTCAGAGTCAGAGTCGGAGTCAGAGTCAGAGTCAGAGTCAGAGTCAGAGTCAGAGTCCGAGTCTGGGTCGGGTTAGAGTCAGAGTCAGAGTCAGAGTCAGAGTCAGAGTCAGAGTCAGAGCCAGAGTCAGAGTCAGAGTCAGAGTCAGAGTCAGAGTCAGAGTCAGAGTCAGAGTCAGAGTCAAAATCAGAGTCAGAGTCTGAGTCACAGTTAGAGTCAGAGTCAGAGTCAGAGTCAGAGTCAGAGTCAGAGTCAGAGTCACAGTCAGAGTCAGAGTCAGATTCCGAGTCGGAGTCAGAGTCAGAGTCCGAGCCAGGGTCAGGTCGGAGTCAGAGTCGGAGTCAGAGTCAGAGTCAGAGTCAGAGTCAGAGTCAGAGTCAGAGTCAGAATCAGAGTCAGAATCTGATTCAGAGTCAGAGTCAGAGTCAGAGTCAGAGTCAGAGTCAGAGTCAGAGTCAGAGTCAGAGTCAGAGTCAGAGTCAGAATCAGAGTCAGAGTCTGATTCAGCGTCAGAGTCAGAGTCAGAGTCAGAGTCAGAGTCAGAGTCAGATTCAGAGTCAGAGTCAGAGTCTGAGTCCGAGTCAGGGTCAGGCCAGAGTCATAGTCAGAGTCAGAGTCAGAGTCGGGGTCATGATGTCGGAGTCAGAGTAAGAGTCAAAGTCGGAGTCATGAAGTTGGAGTCCGAGTCAGAGTCCGAGTCATAGTCATAAGGTCAAAGTAAGAGTCATAGTCAGAGTCAGAGTCAGCGTCCGAGTCAGAGTCGAAGTCAGAGTCAGAGTCAGAGTCAGAGTCAGAGTCAGAGTCAGAGTTAGAGTCAGAGTCGGTGTCAGGGTCAGGTCAGAGTCAGAGTCAGAGTCAGAGTCAGAGTCAGATTCAGAGTCAGAGTCAGAGTCTGAGTCCGAGTCAGGGTCAGGCCAGAGTCATAGTCAGAGTCAGAGTCAGAGTCGGGGTCATGATGTCGGAGTCAGAGTAAGAGTCAAAGTCGGAGTCATGAAGTTGGAGTCCGAGTCAGAGTCCGAGTCATAGTCATGAGGTCAAAGTAAGAGTCATAGTCAGAGTCAGAGTCAGCGTCCGAGTCAGAGTCGAAGTCAGAGTCAGAGTCAGAGTCAGAGTCAGAGTCAGAGTCAGAGTCAGAGTTAGAGTAAGAGTCGGTGTCAGGGTCAGGTCAGAGTCAGAGTCAGAGTCAGAGTCAGAGTCAGAGTCAGAGCGAGAGTCGGAGTCAGAGTCAAAGTCAGAGTTAGAGTCAAAGTCCGAGTCAGGGTCGGGTCGGAGTCAAAGTCCGAGTCAGAGTCAGAGTCACAGTCAGAGTCGGAGTCAGGGTTAGAGTCAGAGTCAGAGTCAGAGTGCGAGTCTGGGTCGAGTTAGAGTCAGAGTCAGAGTCAGAGCCAGAGTCAGAGTCAGAGTCAGAGTCAGAGTCGCAGTCAGAGTCAGAGTCAGAGTCAGAGTCAGAGTCCGAGTCAGGGTCAGGGTCAGAGTCAGATGCAGAGTCGAAGTCAGAGTCAGAGTCAGAGTCAGAGTCAGAGTCAGAGCCAGAGTCAGAGTCCGAGTCTGGGTCGGGTTAGAGTCAGATTCCGAGTCAGAGTCAGAGTCAGAGTCCGAGCCAGGGTCAGGTCGGAGTCAGAGTCAGAGTCAGAGTCAGAGTCAGAGTCAGAGTCAGAGTCAGAGTCAGAGTCAGAGTCAGAATCAGAGTCAGAGTCTGATTCAGAGTCAGAGTCAGATTCAGAGTCAGAGTCGGAGTCAGAGTCAGAGTCAGAGTCAGAGTCAGAGTCAGAGTCAGAGTCAGAGTCAGAGTCAGAGTCAGAGTCAGAGTCCGAGCCAGGGTCAGGTCAGAGTCAGAGTCAGAGTCAGAGTCAGAGTCAGAGTCAGAGTCAGAGTCAGAGTCAGAGTCAGAGTCAGAGTCAGAATCAGAGTCAGAGTCTGATTCAGCGTCAGAGTCAGAGTCAGAGTCAGAGTCAGAGTCAGAGTCAGAGTCAGAGTCAGATTCAGAGTCAGAGTCAGAGTCAGAGTCCGAGCCAGGGTCAGGTCGGAGTCAGAGTCAGAGTCAGAGTCAGAGTCAGAGTCAGAGTCAGAGTCAGAGTCAGAGTCAGAGTCAGTGACAGAGTCAGAGTCATGATGTCGGAGTCAGAGTAAGTGTCAAAGTCGGAGTCATGAAGTTGGAGTCCGAGTCAGAGTCCGAGTCATAGTCATGAGGTCAAAGTCAGAGTCATAGTTAGAGTCAGAGTCAGCGTCCGAGTCAGAGTCGAAGTCAGAGTCAGAGTCAGAGTCAGAGTCAGAGTCAGAGTCAGAGTCAGAGTCAGAGTCAGAGTCAAAGTCAGAGTCAGAGTCAGAGTCAGGGTCAGGTCAGAGTCAGAGTCAGAGTCAGAGTCAGAGTCAGTGACAGAGTCAGAGTCAGAGTCAGGGTCAGGTCAGAGTCAGAGTCAGAGTCAGAGTCAGAGTCAGTGACAGAGTCAGAGTCATGATGTCGGAGTCAGAGTAAGTGTCAAAGTCGGAGTCATGAAGTTGGAGTCCGAGTCAGAGTCCGAGTCATAGTCATGAGGTCAAAGTCAGAGTCATAGTCAGAGTCAGAGTCAGCGTCCGAGTCAGAGTCGAAGTCAGAGACAAAGTCAGAGTCAGAGTCAGAGTCAGAGTCAGAGCCCAAGTCAGGGTCGGGTTAGAGTCAGAGTCAGAGTCAGACTCAGAGTCAGAGTCAGAGTCAGAGTCAGAGTCCGAGTCAGGGTCAGGTCAGAGTCAGAGTCAGAGTCAGAGTCAGAATCAGAGTCCGAGCCAGGGTCAGGTCGGAGTCAGAGTCAGAGTCAGAGTCAGAATCAGAGTCAGAGTCAGAGTTAGAGTCAAAGTCAGAGTCAGAATCAGAGTCTGATTCAGAGTCAGAGTCAGAGTCAGAGTCAGACTCAGAGTTAGAGTCTGAGTCAGAGTCAGATTCAGAGTCAGAGTCAGAGTCAGAGTCCGAGTCAGGGTCAGGCCAGAGTCATAGTCAGAGTCAGAGTCAGCGTCAGAGTCGTGATGTCGGAGTCAGAGTAAGAGTCAAAGTGGGAGTCATGGAGTTCGAGTCCGGGTCAGAGTCCGAGTCATAGTCATGAGGTCAAAGTCAGAGTCATAGTCAGAGTCAGAGTCGAAGTCAGAGTCAGAGTCAGAGTCAGAGTCAGAGTCAGAGTCAGAGTCAGAGTTAGAGTCGGAGTCGGTGTCAGGGTCAGGTCAGAGTCAGAGTCAGAGTCAGAGCGAGAGTCGGAGTCAGAGTAAAAGTCAGAGTCAGAGTCAAAGTCCGAGTCAGGGTCGGTTCAGAGTCAAAGTCCGAGTCAGAGTCAGAGTCACAGTCAGAATCGGAGTCAGAGTTAGAGTCAGAGTCAGAGTCAGCGTCCGAGTCAGAGTCGAAGTCAGAGTCAGAGTCGGAGTCAGAGTCAGAGTCAGAGTCCGAGTCAGTGTCAGGTCAGAGTCAGAGTCAGAGTCAGAGTCAGAGTCCAAGCCAGGGTCAGGTCGGAGTCAGAGTCAGAGTCAGAGTCAGAGTCAGAGTCAGAGTCACAGTCAGCGTCAGAGTCAGAGTCAGAGTCAGAATCAGAGTCAGAGTCTGATTCAGAGTCAGAGTCAGAGTCAGAGTCAGAGTCAGAGTCAGAGTCAGAGTCCGAGTCTGGGTCGGGTTAGAGTCAGAGTCAGAGTCAGATTCAGAGTCAGAGTCAGGGTCAGAGCCAGAGTCAGAGTCAGAGTCAGAGTCAGAGTCAGAGTCAGAGTCAGAGTCAGAGTCAGAGTCAGAGTCAGAGTCAGAGTCAGAGTCAGAGTCAGAGTCAGAGTCAGAGTCAGAGTCAGAGTCAAAATCAGAGTCAGAGTCTGAGTCACAGTTAGAGTCAGAGTCAGAGTCAGAGTCAGAGTCACAGTCAGAGTCAGAGTCAGAGTCAGATTCCGAGTCAGAGTCAGAGTCAGAGTCCGAGCCAGGGTCAGGTCGGAGTCAGAGTCAGAGTCAGAGTCAGAGTCAGAGTCAGAGTCAGAGTCAGAGTCAGAGTCAGAGTCAGATTCCGAGTCAGAGTCAGAGTCAGAGTCCGAGCCAGGGTCAGGTCGGAGTCAGAGTCAGAGTCAGAGTCAGAGTCAGAGTCAGAGTCAGAGTCAGAGTCAGAGTCAGAGTCAGAGTCAGAGTCAGAGTCTGATTCAGAGTCAGAGTCAGAGTCAGAGTCAGAGTCGGAGTCAGAGTCAGAGTCAGAGTCAGAGTCAGAGTCAGAGTCCGAGTCTGGGTCGGGTGAGAGTCAGAGTCAGAGTCAGAGTCAGAGTCAGAGTCAGAGTCAGAGCCAGAGTCAGAGTCAGAGTCAGAGTCAGAGTCAGAGTCAGAGTCAGAGTCAGAGTCAGAGTCAGAGTCAAAATCAGAGTCAGAGTCTGAGTCACAGTTAGAGTCAGAGTCAGAGTCAGAGTCAGAGTCAGAGTCAGAGTCAGAGTCACAGTCAGAGTCAGAGTCAGAGTCAGATTCCGAGTCGGAGTCAGAGTCAGAGTCCGAGCCAGGGTCAGGTCGGAGTCAGAGTCGGAGTCAGAGTCAGAGTCAGAGTCAGAGTCAGAGTCAGAGTCAGAGTCAGAGTCAGAATCAGAGTCAGAGTCTGATTCAGAGTCAGAGTCAGAGTCAGAGTCAGAGTCGGAGTCAGAGTCAGAGTCAGAGTCAGAGTCAGAGTCAGAGTCAGAGTCAGAGTCAGAGTCAGAGTCAGAGTCAGAATCAGAGTCAGAGTCTGATTCAGCGTCAAAGTCAGAGTCAGAGTCAGAGTCAGAGTCAGAGTCAGATTCAGAGTCAGAGTCAGAGTCTGAGTCCGAGTCAGGGTCAGGCCAGAGTCATAGTCAGAGTCAGAGTCAGAGTCGGGGTCATGATGTCGGAGTCAGAGTAAGAGTCAAAGTCGGAGTCATGAAGTTGGAGTCCGAGTCAGAGTCCGAGTCATAGTCATAAGGTCAAAGTAAGAGTTATAGTCAGAGTCAGAGTCAGCGTCCGAGTCAGAGTCGAAGTCAGAGTCAGAGTCAGAGTCAGAGTCAGAGTCAGAGTCAGAGTTAGAGTCAGAGTCGGT
This sequence comes from Tenthredo distinguenda, assembly GCA_947538915.1. Lineage (NCBI taxonomy): Eukaryota > Metazoa > Arthropoda > Insecta > Hymenoptera > Tenthredinidae > Tenthredo > Tenthredo distinguenda. The sequence continues at coordinate 20,051,677 of OX384534.1, read as the reverse complement.
GTCAGGGTCAGGTCAGAGTCAGAGTCAGAGTCAGAGTCAGAGTCAGATTCAGAGTCAGAGTCAGAGTCTGAGTCCGAGTCAGGGTCAGGCCAGAGTCATAGTCAGAGTCGGAGTCAGAGTCGGGGTCATGATGTCGGAGTCAGAGTAAGAGTTAAAGTCGGAGTCATGAAGTTGGAGTCCGAGTCAGAGTCCGAGTCATAGTCATGAGGTCAAAGTAAGAGTCATAGTCAGAGTCAGAGTCAGCGTCCGAGTCAGAGTCGAAGTCAGAGTCAGAGTCAGAGTCAGAGTCAGAGTCAGAGTCAGAGTCAGAGTTAGAGTAAGAGTCGGTGTCAGGGTCAGGTCAGAGTCAGAGTCAGAGTCAGAGTCAGAGTCAGAGTCAGAGCGAGAGTCGGAGTCAGAGTCAAAGTCAGAGTTAGAGTCAAAGTCCGAGTCAGGGTCGGGTCGGAGTCAAAGTCCGAGTCAGAGTCAGAGTCACAGTCAGAGTCGGAGTCAGGGTTAGAGTCAGAGACAGAGTCAGAGTGCGAGTCTGGGTCGAGTTAGAGTCAGAGTCAGAGTCAGAGCCAGAGTCAGAGTCAGAGTCAGAGTCAGAGTCGCAGTCAGAGTCAGAGTCAGAGTCAGAGTCAGAGTCCGAGTCAGGGTCAGGGTCAGAGTCAGATGCAGAGTCGAAGTCAGAGTCAGAGTCAGAGTCAGAGTCAGAGTCAGAGCCAGAGTCAGAGTCCGAGTCTGGGTCGGGTTAGAGTCAGATTCCGAGTCAGAGTCAGAGTCAGAGTCCGAGCCAGGGTCAGGTCGGAGTCAGAGTCAGAGTCAGAGTCAGAGTCAGAGTCAGAGTCAGAGTCAGAGTCAGAGTCAGAATCAGAGTCAGAGTCTGATTCAGAGTCAGAGTCAGATTCAGAGTCAGAGTCGGAGTCAGAGTCAGAGTCAGAGTCAGAGTCAGAGTCAGAGTCAGAGTCAGAGTCAGAGTCAGAGTCAGAGTCAGAGTCCGAGCCAGGGTCAGGTCAGAGTCAGAGTCAGAGTCAGAGTCAGAGTCAGAGTCAGAGTCAGAGTCAGAGTCAGAGTCAGAGTCAGAGTCAGAATCAGAGTCAGAGTCTGATTCAGCGTCAGAGTCAGAGTCAGAGTCAGAGTCAGAGTCAGAGTCAGAGTCAGAGTCAGATTCAGAGTCAGAGTCAGAGTCTGAGTCCGAGTCAGGGTCAGGCCAGAGTCATAGTCAGAGTCAGAGTCAGAGTCGGGGTCATGATGTCGGAGTCAGAGTAAGAGTCAAAGTCGGAGTCATGAAGTTGGAGTCCGAGTCAGAGTCCGAGTCATAGTCATGAGGTCAAAGTAAGAATCATAGTCAGAGTCAGAGTCAGCGTCCGAGTCAGAGTCGAAGTCAGAGTCAGAGTCAGAGTCAGAGTCAGAGTCAGAGTCAGAGTCAGAGTTAGAGTCAGAGTCGGTGTCAGGGTCAGGTCAGAGTCAGAGTCAGAGTCAGAGTCAGAGTCAGAGCGAGAGACGGAGTCAGAGTCAAAGTCAGAGTCAGAGTCAAAGTCCGAGTCAGGGTCGGGTCAGAGTCAAAGTCCGAGTCAGAGTCAGAGTCACAGTCAGAGTCGAAGTCAGGGTTAGAGTCAGAGTCAGAGTCAGAGTCCGAGTCTGGGTCGGGTTAGAGTCAGAGTCAGAGCCAGAGTCAGAGTCAGAGTCAGAGTCAGAGTCGCAGTCAGAGTCAGAGTCAGAGTCAGAGTCAGAGTCAGAGTCAGAGTCAGAGCGAGAGTCGGAGTCAGAGTCAAAGTCAGAGTCAGAGTCAAAGTCCGAGTCAGGGTCGGGTCAGAGTCAAAGTCCGAGTCAGAGTCAGAGTCACAGTCAGAGTCGGAGTCAGGGTTAGAGTCAGAGTCAGAGTCAGAGTCCGAGTCTGGGTCGGGTTAGAGTCAGAGTCAGAGTCAGAGCCAGAGTCAGAGTCAGAGTCAGAGTCAGAGTCGCAGTCAGAGTCAGAGTCAGAGTCAGAGTCAGAGTCCGAGTCAGGGTCAGGGTCAGAGTCAGATGCAGAATCGAAGTCAGAGTCAGAGTCAGAGTCAGAGTCAGAGTCAGAGTCAGAGTCCGAGTCTGGGTCGGGTTAGAGTCAGAGTCAGAGTCAGATTTAGAGTCAGAGTCAGGGTCAGAGCCAGAGTCAGAGTCAGAGTCAGAGTCAGAGTCAGAGTCAGAGTCAGAGTCAGAGTCAGAGTCCGAGTCTGGGTCGGGTTAGAGTCAGATTCCGAGTCAGAGTCAGAGTCAGAGTCCGAGCCAGGGTCAGGTCGGAGTCAGAGTCAGAGTCAGAGTCAGAGTCAGAGTCAGAGTCAGAGTCAGAGTCAGAGTCAGAATCAGAGTCAGAGTCTGATTCAGAGTCAGAGTCAGATTCAGAGTCAGAGTCGGAGTCAGAGTCAGAGTCAGAGTCAGAGTCAGAGTCAGAGTCAGAGTCAGAGTCAGAGTCAGAGTCAGAGTCAGAGTCCGAGCCAGGGTCAGGTCAGAGTCAGAGTCAGAGTCAGAGTCAGAGTCAGAGTCAGAGTCAGAGTCAGAGTCAGAGTCAGAGTCAGAGTCAGAATCAGAGTCAGAGTCTGATTCAGCGTCAGAGTCAGAGTCAGAGTCAGAGTCAGAGTCAGAGTCAGAGTCAGAGTCAGATTCAGAGTCAGAGTCAGAGTCTGAGTCCGAGTCAGGGTCAGGCCAGAGTCATAGTCAGAGTCAGAGTCAGAGTCGGGGTCATGATGTCGGAGTCAGAGTAAGAGTCAAAGTCGGAGTCATGAAGTTGGAGTCCGAGTCAGAGTCCGAGTCATAGTCATGAGGTCAAAGTAAGAATCATAGTCAGAGTCAGAGTCAGCGTCCGAGTCAGAGTCGAAGTCAGAGTCAGAGTCAGAGTCAGAGTCAGAGTCAGAGTCAGAGTCAGAGTTAGAGTCAGAGTCGGTGTCAGGGTCAGGTCAGAGTCAGAGTCAGAGTCAGAGTCAGAGTCAGAGCGAGAGACGGAGTCAGAGTCAAAGTCAGAGTCAGAGTCAAAGTCCGAGTCAGGGTCGGGTCAGAGTCAAAGTCCGAGTCAGAGTCAGAGTCACAGTCAGAGTCGAAGTCAGGGTTAGAGTCAGAGTCAGAGTCAGAGTCCGAGTCTGGGTCGGGTTAGAGTCAGAGTCAGAGCCAGAGTCAGAGTCAGAGTCAGAGTCAGAGTCGCAGTCAGAGTCAGAGTCAGAGTCAGAGTCAGAGTCAGAGTCAGAGTCAGAGCGAGAGTCGGAGTCAGAGTCAAAATCAGAGTCAGAGTCAAAGTCCGAGTCAGGGTCGGGTCAGAGTCAAAGTCCGAGTCAGAGTCAGAGTCACAGTCAGAGTCGGAGTCAGGGTTAGAGTCAGAGTCAGAGTCAGAGTCCGAGTCTGGGTCGGGTTAGAGTCAGAGTCAGAGTCAGAGCCAGAGTCAGAGTCAGAGTCAGAGTCAGAGTCGCAGTCAGAGTCAGAGTCAGAGTCAGAGTCAGAGTCCGAGTCAGGGTCAGGGTCAGAGTCAGATGCAGAATCGAAGTCAGAGTCAGAGTCAGAGTCAGAGTCAGAGTCAGAGTCAGAGTCCGAGTCTGGGTCGGGTTAGAGTCAGAGTCAGAGTCAGATTTAGAGTCAGAGTCAGGGTCAGAGCCAGAGTCAGAGTCAGAGTCAGAGTCAGAGTCAGAGTCAGAGTCAGAGTCAGAGTCAGAGTCAGAGTCAGAGTCAGAGTCAGAGTCAGAGTCAGAGTCAGAGTCAGAGTCAGAGTCAAAATCAGAGTCAGAGTCTGAGTCACAGTTAGAGTCAGAGTCAGAGTCAGAGTCAGAGTCAGAGTCAGAGTCAGAGTCAGAGTCAGAGTCAGAGTCAGAATCAGAGTCAGAGTCTGATTCAGAGTCAGAGTCAGATTCAGAGTCAGAGTCGGAGTCAGAGTCAGAGTCAGAGTCAGAGTCAGAGTCAGAGTCAGAGTCAGAGTCAGAGTCAGAGTCAGAGTCAGAGTCCGAGCCAGGGTCAGGTCAGAGTCAGAGTCAGAGTCAGAGTCAGAGTCAGAGTCAGAGTCAGAGTCAGAGTCAGAGTCAGAGTCAGAGTCAGAATCAGAGTCAGAGTCTGATTCAGCGTCAGAGTCAGAGTCAGAGTCAGAGTCAGAGTCAGAGTCAGAGTCAGAGTCAGATTCAGAGTCAGAGTCAGAGTCTGAGTCCGAGTCAGGGTCAGGCCAGAGTCATAGTCAGAGTCAGAGTCAGAGTCGGGGTCATGATGTCGGAGTCAGAGTAAGAGTCAAAGTCGGAGTCATGAAGTTGGAGTCCGAGTCAGAGTCCGAGTCATAGTCATGAGGTCAAAGTAAGAATCATAGTCAGAGTCAGAGTCAGCGTCCGAGTCAGAGTCGAAGTCAGAGTCAGAGTCAGAGTCAGAGTCAGAGTCAGAGTCAGAGTCAGAGTTAGAGTCAGAGTCGGTGTCAGGGTCAGGTCAGAGTCAGAGTCAGAGTCAGAGTCAGAGTCAGAGCGAGAGACGGAGTCAGAGTCAAAGTCAGAGTCAGAGTCAAAGTCCGAGTCAGGGTCGGGTCAGAGTCAAAGTCCGAGTCAGAGTCAGAGTCACAGTCAGAGTCGAAGTCAGGGTTAGAGTCAGAGTCAGAGTCAGAGTCCGAGTCTGGGTCGGGTTAGAGTCAGAGTCAGAGCCAGAGTCAGAGTCAGAGTCAGAGTCAGAGTCGCAGTCAGAGTCAGAGTCAGAGTCAGAGTCAGAGTCAGAGTCAGAGTCAGAGTCAGAGCGAGAGTCGGAGTCAGAGTCAAAGTCAGAGTCAGAGTCAAAGCCCGAGTCAGGGTCGGGTCAGAGTCAAAGTCCGAGTCAGAGTCAGAGTCACAGTCAGAGTCGGAGTCAGGGTTAGAGTCAGAGTCAGAGTCAGAGTCCGAGTCTGGGTCGGGTTAGAGTCAGAGTCAGAGTCGGAGCCAGAGTCAGAGTCAGAGTCAGAGTCAGAGTCGCAGTCAGAGTCAGAGTCAGAGTCAGAGTCAGAGTCCGAGTCAGGGTCACGGTCAGAGTCAGATGCAGAATCGAAGTCAGAGTCAGAGTCAGAGTCAGAGTCAGAGTCAGAGTCAGAGTCCGAGTCTGGGTCGGGTTAGAGTCAGAGTCAGAGTCAGATTTAGAGTCAGAGTCAGGGTCAGAGCCAGAGTCAGAGTCAGAGTCAGAGTCAGAGTCAGAGTCAGAGTCCGAGTCTGGGTCGGGTTAGAGTCAGAGTCAGAGTCAGATTTAGAGTCAGAGTCAGGGTCAGAGCCAGAGTCAGAGTCAGAGTCAGAGTCAGAGTCAGAGTCAGAGTCAGAGTCAGAGTCAGAGTCAGAGTCAGAGTCAGAGTCAGAGTCAGAGTCAAAATCAGAGTCAGAGTCTGAGTCACAGTTAGAGTCAGAGTCAGAGTCAGAGTCAGAGTCAGAGTCAGAGTCAGAGTCAGAGTCAGAGTCAGAGTCAGAATCAGAGTCAGAGTCTGATTCAGAGTCAGAGTCAGATTCAGAGTCAGAGTCGGAGTCAGAGTCAGAGTCAGAGTCAGAGTCAGAGTCAGAGTCAGAGTCAGAGTCAGAGTCAGAGTCAGAGTCAGAGTCCGAGCCAGGGTCAGGTCAGAGTCAGAGTCAGAGTCAGAGTCAGAGTCAGAGTCAGAGTCAGAGTCAGAGTCAGAGTCAGAGTCAGAGTCAGAATCAGAGTCAGAGTCTGATTCAGCGTCAGAGTCAGAGTCAGAGTCAGAGTCAGAGTCAGAGTCAGAGTCAGAGTCAGATTCAGAGTCAGAGTCAGAGTCTGAGTCCGAGTCAGGGTCAGGCCAGAGTCATAGTCAGAGTCAGAGTCAGAGTCGGGGTCATGATGTCGGAGTCAGAGTAAGAGTCAAAGTCGGAGTCATGAAGTTGGAGTCCGAGTCAGAGTCCGAGTCATAGTCATGAGGTCAAAGTAAGAATCATAGTCAGAGTCAGAGTCAGCGTCCGAGTCAGAGTCGAAGTCAGAGTCAGAGTCAGAGTCAGAGTCAGAGTCAGAGTCAGAGTCAGAGTTAGAGTCAGAGTCGGTGTCAGGGTCAGGTCAGAGTCAGAGTCAGAGTCAGAGTCAGAGTCAGAGCGAGAGACGGAGTCAGAGTCAAAGTCAGAGTCAGAGTCAAAGTCCGAGTCAGGGTCGGGTCAGAGTCAAAGTCCGAGTCAGAGTCAGAGTCACAGTCAGAGTCGAAGTCAGGGTTAGAGTCAGAGTCAGAGTCAGAGTCCGAGTCTGGGTCGGGTTAGAGTCAGAGTCAGAGCCAGAGTCAGAGTCAGAGTCAGAGTCAGAGTCGCAGTCAGAGTCAGAGTCAGAGTCAGAGTCAGAGTCAGAGTCAGAGTCAGAGCGAGAGTCGGAGTCAGAGTCAAAGTCAGAGTCAGAGTCAAAGCCCGAGTCAGGGTCGGGTCAGAGTCAAAGTCCGAGTCAGAGTCAGAGTCACAGTCAGAGTCGGAGTCAGGGTTAGAGTCAGAGTCAGAGTCAGAGTCCGAGTCTGGGTCGGGTTAGAGTCAGAGTCAGAGTCAGAGCCAGAGTCAGAGTCAGAGTCAGAGTCAGAGTCGGAGTCAGAGTCAGAGTCAGAGTCAGAGTCAGAGTCCGAGTCAGGGTCAGGGTCAGAATCAGAGTCAGAGTCTGATTCAGAGTCAGAGTCAGAGTCAGAGTCAGAGTCGGAGTCAGAGTCAGAGTCAGAGTCAGAGTCAGAGTCAGAGTCAGAGTCAGAGTCAGAGTCAGAGTCAGAGTCAGAATCAGAGTCAGAGTCTGATTCAGCGTCAGAGTCAGAGTCAGAGTCAGAGTCAGAGTCAGAGTCAGATTCAGAGTCAGAGTCAGAGTCTGAGTCCGAGTCAGGGTCAGGCCAGAGTCATAGTCAGAGTCAGAGTCAGAGTCGGGGTCATGATGTCGGAGTCAGAGTAAGAGTCAAAGTCGGAGTCATGAAGTTGGAGTCCGAGTCAGAGTCCGAGTCATAGTCATAAGGTCAAAGTAAGAGTCATAGTCAGAGTCAGAGTCAGCGTCCGAGTCAGAGTCGAAGTCAGAGTCAGAGTCAGAGTCAGAGTCAGAGTCAGAGTCAGAGTTAGAGTCAGAGTCGATGTCAGGGTCAGGTCAGAGTCAGAGTCAGAGTCAGAGTCAGAGTCAGATTCAGAGTCAGAGTCAGAGTCTGAGTCCGAGTCAGGGTCAGGCCAGAGTCATAGTCAGAGTCAGAGTCAGAGTCGGGGTCATGATGTCGGAGTCAGAGTAAGAGTTAAAGTCGGAGTCATGAAGTTGGAGTCCGAGTCAGAGTCCGAGTCATAGTCATGAGGTCAAAGTAAGAGTCATAGTCAGAGTCAGAGTCAGCGTCCGAGTCAGAGTCGAAGTCAGAGTCAGAGTCAGAGTCAGAGTCAGAGTCAGAGTCAGAGTCAGAGTTAGAGTAAGAGTCGGTGTCAGGGTCAGGTCAGAGTCAGAGTCAGAGTCAGAGTCAGAGTCAGAGTCAGAGCGAGAGTCGGAGTCAGAGTCAAAGTCAGAGTTAGAGTCAAAGTCCGAGTCAGGGTCGGGTCGGAGTCAAAGTCCGAGTCAGAGTCAGAGTCACAGTCAGAGTCGGAGTCAGGGTTAGAGTCAGAGTCAGAGTCAGAGTGCGAGTCTGGGTCGAGTTAGAGTCAGAGTCAGAGTCAGAGCCAGAGTCAGAGTCAGAGTCAGAGTCAGAGTCGCAGTCAGAGTCAGAGTCAGAGTCAGAGTCAGAGTCCGAGTCAGGGTCAGGGTCAGAGTCAGATGCAGAGTCGAAGTCAGAGTCAGAGTCAGAGTCAGAGTCAGAGTCAGAGCCAGAGTCAGAGTCCGAGTCTGGGTCGGGTTAGAGTCAGATCCCGAGTCAGAGTCAGAGTCAGAGTCCGAGCCAGGGTCAGGTCGGAGTCAGAGTCAGAGTCAGAGTCAGAGTCAGAGTCAGAGTCAGAGTCAGAGTCAGAGTCAGAGTCAGAGTCAGAGTCAGAATCAGAGTCAGAGTCTGATTCAGATTCAGAGTCAGATTCAGAGTCAGAGTCGGAGTCAGAGTCAGAGTCAGAGTCAGAGTCAGAGTCAGAGTCAGAGTCAGAGTCAGAGTCAGAGTCAGAGTCAGAGTCCGAGCCAGGGTCAGGTCAGAGTCAGAGTCAGAGTCAGAGTCAGAGTCAGAGTCAGAGTCAGAGTCAGAGTCAGAGTCAGAGTCAGAGTCAGAATCAGAGTCAGAGTCTGATTCAGCGTCAGAGTCAGAGTCAGAGTCAGAGTCAGAGTCAGAGTCAGAGTCAGAGTCAGATTCAGAGTCAGAGTCAGAGTCTGAGTCCGAGTCAGGGTCAGGCCAGAGTCATAGTCAGAGTCAGAGTCAGAGTCGGGGTCATGATGTCGGAGTCAGAGTAAGAGTCAAAGTCGGAGTCATGAAGTTGGAGTCCGAGTCAGAGTCCGAGTCATAGTCATGAGGTCAAAGTAAGAATCATAGTCAGAGTCAGAGTCAGCGTCCGAGTCAGAGTCGAAGTCAGAGTCAGAGTCAGAGTCAGAGTCAGAGTCAGAGTCAGAGTCAGAGTCAGAGTTAGAGTCAGAGTCGGTGTCAGGGTCAGGTCAGAGTCAGAGTCAGAGTCAGAGTCAGAGTCAGAGCGAGAGACGGAGTCAGAGTCAAAGTCAGAGTCAGAGTCAAAGTCCGAGTCAGGGTCGGGTCAGAGTCAAAGTCCGAGTCAGAGTCAGAGTCACAGTCAGAGTCGAAGTCAGGGTTAGAGTCAGAGTCAGAGTCAGAGTCCGAGTCTGGGTCGGGTTAGAGTCAGAGTCAGAGCCAGAGTCAGAGTCAGAGTCAGAGTCAGAGTCGCAGTCAGAGTCAGAGTCAGAGTCAGAGTCAGAGTCAGAGTCAGAGTCAGAGCGAGAGTCGGAGTCAGAGTCAAAGTCAGAGTCAGAGTCAAAGTCCGAGTCAGGGTCGGGTCAGAGTCAAAGTCCGAGTCAGAGTCAGAGTCACAGTCAGAGTCGGAGTCAGGGTTAGAGTCAGAGTCAGAGTCAGAGTCCGAGTCTGGGTCGGGTTAGAGTCAGAGTCAGAGTCAGAGCCAGAGTCAGAGTCAGAGTCAGAGTCAGAGTCGCAGTCAGAGTCAGAGTCAGAGTCAGAGTCAGAGTCCGAGTCAGGGTCAGGGTCAGAGTCAGATGCAGAATCGAAGTCAGAGTCAGAGTCAGAGTCAGAGTCAGAGTCAGAGTCAGAGTTCGAGTCTGGGTCGGGTTAGAGTCAGAGTCAGAGTCAGATTTAGAGTCAGAGTCAGGGTCAGAGCCAGAGTCAGAGTCAGAGTCAGAGTCAGAGTCAGAGTCAGAGTCAGAGTCAGAGTCAGAGTCAGAGTCAGAGTCAGAGTCAGAGTCAGAGTCAGAGTCAGAGTCAGAGTCAGAGTCAAAATCAGAGTCAGAGTCTGAGTCACAGTTAGAGTCAGAGTCAGAGTCAGAGTCAGAGTCAGAGTCAGAGTCAGAGTCAGAGTCAGAGTCAGAGTCAGAATCAGAGTCAGAGTCTGATTCAGAGTCAGAGTCAGATTCAGAGTCAGAGTCGGAGTCAGAGTCAGAGTCAGAGTCAGAGTCAGAGTCAGAGTCAGAGTCAGAGTCAGAGTCAGAGTCAGAGTCAGAGTCCGAGCCAGGGTCAGGTCAGAGTCAGAGTCAGAGTCAGAGTCAGAGTCAGAGTCAGAGTCAGAGTCAGAGTCAGAGTCAGAGTCAGAGTCAGAATCAGAGTCAGAGTCTGATTCAGCGTCAGAGTCAGAGTCAGAGTCAGAGTCAGAGTCAGAGTCAGAGTCAGAGTCAGATTCAGAGTCAGAGTCAGAGTCTGAGTCCGAGTCAGGGTCAGGCCAGAGTCATAGTCAGAGTCAGAGTCAGAGTCGGGGTCATGATGTCGGAGTCAGAGTAAGAGTCAAAGTCGGAGTCATGAAGTTGGAGTCCGAGTCAGAGTCCGAGTCATAGTCATGAGGTCAAAGTAAGAATCATAGTCAGAGTCAGAGTCAGCGTCCGAGTCAGAGTCGAAGTCAGAGTCAGAGTCAGAGTCAGAGTCAGAGTCAGAGTCAGAGTCAGAGTTAGAGTCAGAGTCGGTGTCAGGGTCAGGTCAGAGTCAGAGTCAGAGTCAGAGTCAGAGTCAGAGCGAGAGACGGAGTCAGAGTCAAAGTCAGAGTCAGAGTCAAAGTCCGAGTCAGGGTCGGGTCAGAGTCAAAGTCCGAGTCAGAGTCAGAGTCACAGTCAGAGTCGAAGTCAGGGTTAGAGTCAGAGTCAGAGTCAGAGTCCGAGTCTGGGTCGGGTTAGAGTCAGAGTCAGAGCCAGAGTCAGAGTCAGAGTCAGAGTCAGAGTCGCAGTCAGAGTCAGAGTCAGAGTCAGAGTCAGAGTCAGAGTCAGAGTCAGAGCGAGAGTCGGAGTCAGAGTCAAAGTCAGAGTCAGAGTCAAAGTCCGAGTCAGGGTCGGGTCAGAGTCAAAGTCCGAGTCAGAGTCAGAGTCACAGTCAGAGTCGGAGTCAGGGTTAGAGTCAGAGTCAGAGTCAGAGTCCGAGTCTGGGTCGGGTTAGAGTCAGAGTCAGAGTCAGAGCCAGAGTCAGAGTCAGAGTCAGAGTCAGAGTCGCAGTCAGAGTCAGAGTCAGAGTCAGAGTCAGAGTCCGAGTCAGGGTCAGGGTCAGAGTCAGATGCAGAATCGAAGTCAGAGTCAGAGTCAGAGTCAGAGTCAGAGTCAGAGTCAGAGTCCGAGTCTGGGTCGGGTTAGAGTCAGAGTCAGAGTCAGATTTAGAGTCAGAGTCAGGGTCAGAGCCAGAGTCAGAGTCAGAGTCAGAGTCAGAGTCAGAGTCAGAGTCAGAGTCAGAGTCAGAGTCAGAGTCAGAGTCAGAGTCAGAGTCAGAGTCAGAGTCAGAGTCAGAGTCAGAGTCAAAATCAGAGTCAGAGTCTGAGTCACAGTTAGAGTCAGAGTCAGAGTCAGAGTCAGAGTCAGAGTCAGAGTCAGAGTCAGAGTCAGAGTCAGAGTCAGAATCAGAGTCAGAGTCTGATTCAGAGTCAGAGTCAGATTCAGAGTCAGAGTCGGAGTCAGAGTCAGAGTCAGAGTCAGAGTCAGAGTCAGAGTCAGAGTCAGAGTCAGAGTCAGAGTCAGAGTCAGAGTCCGAGCCAGGGTCAGGTCAGAGTCAGAGTCAGAGTCAGAGTCAGAGTCAGAGTCAGAGTCAGAGTCAGAGTCAGAGTCAGAGTCAGAGTCAGAATCAGAGTCAGAGTCTGATTCAGCGTCAGAGTCAGAGTCAGAGTCAGAGTCAGAGTCAGAGTCAGAGTCAGAGTCAGATTCAGAGTCAGAGTCAGAGTCTGAGTCCGAGTCAGGGTCAGGCCAGAGTCATAGTCAGAGTCAGAGTCAGAGTCGGGGTCATGATGTCGGAGTCAGAGTAAGAGTCAAAGTCGGAGTCATGAAGTTGGAGTCCGAGTCAGAGTCCGAGTCATAGTCATGAGGTCAAAGTAAGAATCATAGTCAGAGTCAGAGTCAGCGTCCGAGTCAGAGTCGAAGTCAGAGTCAGAGTCAGAGTCAGAGTCAGAGTCAGAGTCAGAGTCAGAGTTAGAGTCAGAGTCGGTGTCAGGGTCAGGTCAGAGTCAGAGTCAGAGTCAGAGTCAGAGTCAGAGCGAGAGACGGAGTCAGAGTCAAAGTCAGAGTCAGAGTCAAAGTCCGAGTCAGGGTCGGGTCAGAGTCAAAGTCCGAGTCAGAGTCAGAGTCACAGTCAGAGTCGAAGTCAGGGTTAGAGTCAGAGTCAGAGTCAGAGTCCGAGTCTGGGTCGGGTTAGAGTCAGAGTCAGAGCCAGAGTCAGAGTCAGAGTCAGAGTCAGAGTCGCAGTCAGAGTCAGAGTCAGAGTCAGAGTCAGAGTCAGAGTCAGAGTCAGAGCGAGAGTCGGAGTCAGAGTCAAAGTCAGAGTCAGAGTCAAAGCCCGAGTCAGGGTCGGGTCAGAGTCAAAGTCCGAGTCAGAGTCAGAGTCACAGTCAGAGTCGGAGTCAGGGTTAGAGTCAGAGTCAGAGTCAGAGTCCGAGTCTGGGTCGGGTTAGAGTCAGAGTCAGAGTCGGAGCCAGAGTCAGAGTCAGAGTCAGAGTCAGAGTCGCAGTCAGAGTCAGAGTCAGAGTCAGAGTCAGAGTCCGAGTCAGGGTCACGGTCAGAGTCAGATGCAGAATCGAAGTCAGAGTCAGAGTCAGAGTCAGAGTCAGAGTCAGAGTCAGAGTCCGAGTCTGGGTCGGGTTAGAGTCAGAGTCAGAGTCAGATTTAGAGTCAGAGTCAGGGTCAGAGCCAGAGTCAGAGTCAGAGTCAGAGTCAGAGTCAGAGTCAGAGTCCGAGTCTGGGTCGGGTTAGAGTCAGAGTCAGAGTCAGATTTAGAGTCAGAGTCAGGGTCAGAGCCAGAGTCAGAGTCAGAGTCAGAGTCAGAGTCAGAGTCAGAGTCAGAGTCAGAGTCAGAGTCAGAGTCAGAGTCAGAGTCAGAGTCAGAGTCAAAATCAGAGTCAGAGTCTGAGTCACAGTTAGAGTCAGAGTCAGAGTCAGAGTCAGAGTCAGAGTCAGAGTCAGAGTCAGAGTCAGAGTCAGAGTCAGAATCAGAGTCAGAGTCTGATTCAGAGTCAGAGTCAGATTCAGAGTCAGAGTCGGAGTCAGAGTCAGAGTCAGAGTCAGAGTCAGAGTCAGAGTCAGAGTCAGAGTCAGAGTCAGAGTCAGAGTCAGAGTCCGAGCCAGGGTCAGGTCAGAGTCAGAGTCAGAGTCAGAGTCAGAGTCAGAGTCAGAGTCAGAGTCAGAGTCAGAGTCAGAGTCAGAGTCAGAATCAGAGTCAGAGTCTGATTCAGCGTCAGAGTCAGAGTCAGAGTCAGAGTCAGAGTCAGAGTCAGAGTCAGAGTCAGATTCAGAGTCAGAGTCAGAGTCTGAGTCCGAGTCAGGGTCAGGCCAGAGTCATAGTCAGAGTCAGAGTCAGAGTCGGGGTCATGATGTCGGAGTCAGAGTAAGAGTCAAAGTCGGAGTCATGAAGTTGGAGTCCGAGTCAGAGTCCGAGTCATAGTCATGAGGTCAAAGTAAGAATCATAGTCAGAGTCAGAGTCAGCGTCCGAGTCAGAGTCGAAGTCAGAGTCAGAGTCAGAGTCAGAGTCAGAGTCAGAGTCAGAGTCAGAGTTAGAGTCAGAGTCGGTGTCAGGGTCAGGTCAGAGTCAGAGTCAGAGTCAGAGTCAGAGTCAGAGCGAGAGACGGAGTCAGAGTCAAAGTCAGAGTCAGAGTCAAAGTCCGAGTCAGGGTCGGGTCAGAGTCAAAGTCCGAGTCAGAGTCAGAGTCACAGTCAGAGTCGAAGTCAGGGTTAGAGTCAGAGTCAGAGTCAGAGTCCGAGTCTGGGTCGGGTTAGAGTCAGAGTCAGAGCCAGAGTCAGAGTCAGAGTCAGAGTCAGAGTCGCAGTCAGAGTCAGAGTCAGAGTCAGAGTCAGAGTCAGAGTCAGAGTCAGAGCGAGAGTCGGAGTCAGAGTCAAAGTCAGAGTCAGAGTCAAAGCCCGAGTCAGGGTCGGGTCAGAGTCAAAGTCCGAGTCAGAGTCAGAGTCACAGTCAGAGTCGGAGTCAGGGTTAGAGTCAGAGTCAGAGTCAGAGTCCGAGTCTGGGTCGGGTTAGAGTCAGAGTCAGAGTCAGAGCCAGAGTCAGAGTCAGAGTCAGAGTCAGAGTCGGAGTCAGAGTCAGAGTCAGAGTCAGAGTCAGAGTCCGAGTCAGGGTCAGGGTCAGAATCAGAGTCAGAGTCTGATTCAGAGTCAGAGTCAGAGTCAGAGTCAGAGTCGGAGTCAGAGTCAGAGTCAGAGTCAGAGTCAGAGTCAGAGTCAGAGTCAGAGTCAGAGTCAGAGTCAGAGTCAGAATCAGAGTCAGAGTCTGATTCAGCGTCAGAGTCAGAGTCAGAGTCAGAGTCAGAGTCAGAGTCAGATTCAGAGTCAGAGTCAGAGTCTGAGTCCGAGTCAGGGTCAGGCCAGAGTCATAGTCAGAGTCAGAGTCAGAGTCGGGGTCATGATGTCGGAGTCAGAGTAAGAGTCAAAGTCGGAGTCATGAAGTTGGAGTCCGAGTCAGAGTCCGAGTCATAGTCATAAGGTCAAAGTAAGAGTCATAGTCAGAGTCAGAGTCAGCGTCCGAGTCAGAGTCGAAGTCAGAGTCAGAGTCAGAGTCAGAGTCAGAGTCAGAGTCAGAGTTAGAGTCAGAGTCGATGTCAGGGTCAGGTCAGAGTCAGAGTCAGAGTCAGAGTCAGAGTCAGATTCAGAGTCAGAGTCAGAGTCTGAGTCCGAGTCAGGGTCAGGCCAGAGTCATAGTCAGAGTCAGAGTCAGAGTCGGGGTCATGATGTCGGAGTCAGAGTAAGAGTTAAAGTCGGAGTCATGAAGTTGGAGTCCGAGTCAGAGTCCGAGTCATAGTCATGAGGTCAAAGTAAGAGTCATAGTCAGAGTCAGAGTCAGCGTCCGAGTCAGAGTCGAAGTCAGAGTCAGAGTCAGAGTCAGAGTCAGAGTCAGAGTCAGAGTCAGAGTTAGAGTAAGAGTCGGTGTCAGGGTCAGGTCAGAGTCAGAGTCAGAGTCAGAGTCAGAGTCAGAGTCAGAGCGAGAGTCGGAGTCAGAGTCAAAGTCAGAGTTAGAGTCAAAGTCCGAGTCAGGGTCGGGTCGGAGTCAAAGTCCGAGTCAGAGTCAGAGTCACAGTCAGAGTCGGAGTCAGGGTTAGAGTCAGAGTCAGAGTCAGAGTGCGAGTCTGGGTCGAGTTAGAGTCAGAGTCAGAGTCAGAGCCAGAGTCAGAGTCAGAGTCAGAGTCAGAGTCGCAGTCAGAGTCAGAGTCAGAGTCAGAGTCAGAGTCCGAGTCAGGGTCAGGGTCAGAGTCAGATGCAGAGTCGAAGTCAGAGTCAGAGTCAGAGTCAGAGTCAGAGTCAGAGCCAGAGTCAGAGTCCGAGTCTGGGTCGGGTTAGAGTCAGATCCCGAGTCAGAGTCAGAGTCAGAGTCCGAGCCAGGGTCAGGTCGGAGTCAGAGTCAGAGTCAGAGTCAGAGTCAGAGTCAGAGTCAGAGTCAGAGTCAGAGTCAGAGTCAGAGTCAGAGTCAGAATCAGAGTCAGAGTCTGATTCAGATTCAGAGTCAGATTCAGAGTCAGAGTCGGAGTCAGAGTCAGAGTCAGAGTCAGAGTCAGAGTCAGAGTCAGAGTCAGAGTCAGAGTCAGAGTCAGAGTCAGAGTCCGAGCCAGGGTCAGGTCAGAGTCAGAGTCAGAGTCAGAGTCAGAGTCAGAGTCAGAGTCAGAGTCAGAGTCAGAGTCAGAGTCAGAGTCAGAATCAGAGTCAGAGTCTGATTCAGCGTCAGAGTCAGAGTCAGAGTCAGAGTCAGAGTCAGAGTCAGAGTCAGAGTCAGATTCAGAGTCAGAGTCAGAGTCTGAGTCCGAGTCAGGGTCAGGCCAGAGTCATAGTCAGAGTCAGAGTCAGAGTCGGGGTCATGATGTCGGAGTCAGAGTAAGAGTCAAAGTCGGAGTCATGAAGTTGGAGTCCGAGTCAGAGTCCGAGTCATAGTCATGAGGTCAAAGTAAGAATCATAGTCAGAGTCAGAGTCAGCGTCCGAGTCAGAGTCGAAGTCAGAGTCAGAGTCAGAGTCAGAGTCAGAGTCAGAGTCAGAGTCAGAGTTAGAGTCAGAGTCGGTGTCAGGGTCAGGTCAGAGTCAGAGTCAGAGTCAGAGTCAGAGTCAGAGCGAGAGACGGAGTCAGAGTCAAAGTCAGAGTCAGAGTCAAAGTCCGAGTCAGGGTCGGGTCAGAGTCAAAGTCCGAGTCAGAGTCAGAGTCACAGTCAGAGTCGAAGTCAGGGTTAGAGTCAGAGTCAGAGTCAGAGTCCGAGTCTGGGTCGGGTTAGAGTCAGAGTCAGAGCCAGAGTCAGAGTCAGAGTCAGAGTCAGAGTCGCAGTCAGAGTCAGAGTCAGAGTCAGAGTCAGAGTCAGAGTCAGAGTCAGAGCGAGAGTCGGAGTCAGAGTCAAAGTCAGAGTCAGAGTCAAAGTCCGAGTCAGGGTCGGGTCAGAGTCAAAGTCCGAGTCAGAGTCAGAGTCACAGTCAGAGTCGGAGTCAGGGTTAGAGTCAGAGTCAGAGTCAGAGTCCGAGTCTGGGTCGGGTTAGAGTCAGAGTCAGAGTCAGAGCCAGAGTCAGAGTCAGAGTCAGAGTCAGAGTCGCAGTCAGAGTCAGAGTCAGAGTCAGAGTCAGAGTCCGAGTCAGGGTCAGGGTCAGAGTCAGATGCAGAATCGAAGTCAGAGTCAGAGTCAGAGTCAGAGTCAGAGTCAGAGTCAGAGTTCGAGTCTGGGTCGGGTTAGAGTCAGAGTCAGAGTCAGATTTAGAGTCAGAGTCAGGGTCAGAGCCAGAGTCAGAGTCAGAGTCAGAGTCAGAGTCAGAGTCAGAGTCAGAGTCAGAGTCAGAGTCAGAGTCAGAGTCAGAGTCAGAGTCAGAGTCAGAGTCAGAGTCAGAGTCAGAGTCAAAATCAGAGTCAGAGTCTGAGTCACAGTTAGAGTCAGAGTCAGAGTCAGAGTCAGAGTCAGAGTCAGAGTCAGAGTCAGAGTCAGAGTCAGAGTCAGAATCAGAGTCAGAGTCTGATTCAGAGTCAGAGTCAGATTCAGAGTCAGAGTCGGAGTCAGAGTCAGAGTCAGAGTCAGAGTCAGAGTCAGAGTCAGAGTCAGAGTCAGAGTCAGAGTCAGAGTCAGAGTCCGAGCCAGGGTCAGGTCAGAGTCAGAGTCAGAGTCAGAGTCAGAGTCAGAGTCAGAGTCAGAGTCAGAGTCAGAGTCAGAGTCAGAGTCAGAATCAGAGTCAGAGTCTGATTCAGCGTCAGAGTCAGAGTCAGAGTCAGAGTCAGAGTCAGAGTCAGAGTCAGAGTCAGATTCAGAGTCAGAGTCAGAGTCTGAGTCCGAGTCAGGGTCAGGCCAGAGTCATAGTCAGAGTCAGAGTCAGAGTCGGGGTCATGATGTCGGAGTCAGAGTAAGAGTCAAAGTCGGAGTCATGAAGTTGGAGTCCGAGTCAGAGTCCGAGTCATAGTCATGAGGTCAAAGTAAGAATCATAGTCAGAGTCAGAGTCAGCGTCCGAGTCAGAGTCGAAGTCAGAGTCAGAGTCAGAGTCAGAGTCAGAGTCAGAGTCAGAGTCAGAGTTAGAGTCAGAGTCGGTGTCAGGGTCAGGTCAGAGTCAGAGTCAGAGTCAGAGTCAGAGTCAGAGCGAGAGACGGAGTCAGAGTCAAAGTCAGAGTCAGAGTCAAAGTCCGAGTCAGGGTCGGGTCAGAGTCAAAGTCCGAGTCAGAGTCAGAGTCACAGTCAGAGTCGAAGTCAGGGTTAGAGTCAGAGTCAGAGTCAGAGTCCGAGTCTGGGTCGGGTTAGAGTCAGAGTCAGAGCCAGAGTCAGAGTCAGAGTCAGAGTCAGAGTCGCAGTCAGAGTCAGAGTCAGAGTCAGAGTCAGAGTCAGAGTCAGAGTCAGAGCGAGAGTCGGAGTCAGAGTCAAAGTCAGAGTCAGAGTCAAAGTCCGAGTCAGGGTCGGGTCAGAGTCAAAGTCCGAGTCAGAGTCAGAGTCACAGTCAGAGTCGGAGTCAGGGTTAGAGTCAGAGTCAGAGTCAGAGTCCGAGTCTGGGTCGGGTTAGAGTCAGAGTCAGAGTCAGAGCCAGAGTCAGAGTCAGAGTCAGAGTCAGAGTCGCAGTCAGAGTCAGAGTCAGAGTCAGAGTCAGAGTCCGAGTCAGGGTCAGGGTCAGAGTCAGATGCAGAATCGAAGTCAGAGTCAGAGTCAGAGTCAGAGTCAGAGTCAGAGTCAGAGTCCGAGTCTGGGTCGGGTTAGAGTCAGAGTCAGAGTCAGATTTAGAGTCAGAGTCAGGGTCAGAGCCAGAGTCAGAGTCAGAGTCAGAGTCAGAGTCAGAGTCAGAGTCAGAGTCAGAGTCAGAGTCAGAGTCAGAGTCAGAGTCAGAGTCAGAGTCAGAGTCAGAGTCAGAGTCAGAGTCAAAATCAGAGTCAGAGTCTGAGTCACAGTTAGAGTCAGAGTCAGAGTCAGAGTCAGAGTCAGAGTCAGAGTCAGAGTCAGAGTCAGAGTCAGAGTCAGAATCAGAGTCAGAGTCTGATTCAGAGTCAGAGTCAGATTCAGAGTCAGAGTCGGAGTCAGAGTCAGAGTCAGAGTCAGAGTCAGAGTCAGAGTCAGAGTCAGAGTCAGAGTCAGAGTCAGAGTCAGAGTCCGAGCCAGGGTCAGGTCAGAGTCAGAGTCAGAGTCAGAGTCAGAGTCAGAGTCAGAGTCAGAGTCAGAGTCAGAGTCAGAGTCAGAGTCAGAATCAGAGTCAGAGTCTGATTCAGCGTCAGAGTCAGAGTCAGAGTCAGAGTCAGAGTCAGAGTCAGAGTCAGAGTCAGATTCAGAGTCAGAGTCAGAGTCTGAGTCCGAGTCAGGGTCAGGCCAGAGTCATAGTCAGAGTCAGAGTCAGAGTCGGGGTCATGATGTCGGAGTCAGAGTAAGAGTCAAAGTCGGAGTCATGAAGTTGGAGTCCGAGTCAGAGTCCGAGTCATAGTCATGAGGTCAAAGTAAGAATCATAGTCAGAGTCAGAGTCAGCGTCCGAGTCAGAGTCGAAGTCAGAGTCAGAGTCAGAGTCAGAGTCAGAGTCAGAGTCAGAGTCAGAGTTAGAGTCAGAGTCGGTGTCAGGGTCAGGTCAGAGTCAGAGTCAGAGTCAGAGTCAGAGTCAGAGCGAGAGACGGAGTCAGAGTCAAAGTCAGAGTCAGAGTCAAAGTCCGAGTCAGGGTCGGGTCAGAGTCAAAGTCCGAGTCAGAGTCAGAGTCACAGTCAGAGTCGAAGTCAGGGTTAGAGTCAGAGTCAGAGTCAGAGTCCGAGTCTGGGTCGGGTTAGAGTCAGAGTCAGAGCCAGAGTCAGAGTCAGAGTCAGAGTCAGAGTCGCAGTCAGAGTCAGAGTCAGAGTCAGAGTCAGAGTCAGAGTCAGAGTCAGAGCGAGAGTCGGAGTCAGAGTCAAAGTCAGAGTCAGAGTCAAAGCCCGAGTCAGGGTCGGGTCAGAGTCAAAGTCCGAGTCAGAGTCAGAGTCACAGTCAGAGTCGGAGTCAGGGTTAGAGTCAGAGTCAGAGTCAGAGTCCGAGTCTGGGTCGGGTTAGAGTCAGAGTCAGAGTCGGAGCCAGAGTCAGAGTCAGAGTCAGAGTCAGAGTCGCAGTCAGAGTCAGAGTCAGAGTCAGAGTCAGAGTCCGAGTCAGGGTCACGGTCAGAGTCAGATGCAGAATCGAAGTCAGAGTCAGAGTCAGAGTCAGAGTCAGAGTCAGAGTCAGAGTCCGAGTCTGGGTCGGGTTAGAGTCAGAGTCAGAGTCAGATTTAGAGTCAGAGTCAGGGTCAGAGCCAGAGTCAGAGTCAGAGTCAGAGTCAGAGTCAGAGTCAGAGTCCGAGTCTGGGTCGGGTTAGAGTCAGAGTCAGAGTCAGATTTAGAGTCAGAGTCAGGGTCAGAGCCAGAGTCAGAGTCAGAGTCAGAGTCAGAGTCAGAGTCAGAGTCAGAGTCAGAGTCAGAGTCAGAGTCAGAGTCAGAGTCAGAGTCAGAGTCAAAATCAGAGTCAGAGTCTGAGTCACAGTTAGAGTCAGAGTCAGAGTCAGAGTCAGAGTCAGAGTCAGAGTCAGAGTCAGAGTCAGAGTCAGAGTCAGAATCAGAGTCAGAGTCTGATTCAGAGTCAGAGTCAGATTCAGAGTCAGAGTCGGAGTCAGAGTCAGAGTCAGAGTCAGAGTCAGAGTCAGAGTCAGAGTCAGAGTCAGAGTCAGAGTCAGAGTCAGAGTCCGAGCCAGGGTCAGGTCAGAGTCAGAGTCAGAGTCAGAGTCAGAGTCAGAGTCAGAGTCAGAGTCAGAGTCAGATTTAGAGTCAGAGTCAGGGTCAGAGCCAGAGTCAGAGTCAGAATCAGAGTCAGAGTCTGATTCAGAGTCAGAGTCAGAGTCAGAGTCAGAGTCGGAGTCAGAGTCAGAGTCAGAGTCAGAGTCAGAGTCAGAGTCAGAGTCAGAGTCAGAGTCAGAGTCAGAGTCCGAGCCAGGGTCAGGTCGGAGTCAGAGTCAGAGTCAGAGTCAGAGTCAGAGTCAGAGTCAGAGTCAGAGTCAGAGTCAGAGTCAGAGTCAGAGTCAGAGTCAGAGTCTGAGTCCGAGTCAGGGTCAGGCCAGAGTCATAGTCAGAGTCAGAGTCAGAGTCGGGGTCATGATGTCGGAGTCAGAGTAAGAGTCAAAGTCGGAGTCATGAAGTTGGAGTCCGAGTCAGAGTCCGAGTCATAGTCATGAGGTCAAAGTAAGAATCATAGTCAGAGTCAGAGTCAGCGTCCGAGTCAGAGTCGAAGTCAGAGTCAGAGTCAGAGTCAGAGTCAGAGTCAGAGTCAGAGTCAGAGTTAGAGTCAGAGTCGGTGTCAGGGTCAGGTCAGAGTCAGAGTCAGAGTCAGAGTCAGAGTCAGAGCGAGAGACGGAGTCAGAGTCAAAGTCAGAGTCAGAGTCAAAGTCCGAGTCAGGGTCGGGTCAGAGTCAAAGTCCGAGTCAGAGTCAGAGTCACAGTCAGAGTCGAAGTCAGGGTTAGAGTCAGAGTCAGAGTCAGAGTCCGAGTCTGGGTCGGGTTAGAGTCAGAGTCAGAGCCAGAGTCAGAGTCAGAGTCAGAGTCAGAGTCGCAGTCAGAGTCAGAGTCAGAGTCAGAGTCAGAGTCAGAGTCAGAGTCAGAGCGAGAGTCGGAGTCAGAGTCAAAGTCAGAGTCAGAGTCAAAGTCCGAGTCAGGGTCGGGTCAGAGTCAAAGTCCGAGTCAGAGTCAGAGTCACAGTCAGAGTCGGAGTCAGGGTTAGAGTCAGAGTCAGAGTCAGAGTCCGAGTCTGGGTCGGGTTAGAGTCAGAGTCAGAGTCAGAGCCAGAGTCAGAGTCAGAGTCAGAGTCAGAGTCGCAGTCAGAGTCAGAGTCAGAGTCAGAGTCAGAGTCCGAGTCAGGGTCAGGGTCAGAGTCAGATGCAGAATCGAAGTCAGAGTCAGAGTCAGAGTCAGAGTCAGAGTCAGAGTCAGAGTTCGAGTCTGGGTCGGGTTAGAGTCAGAGTCAGAGTCAGATTTAGAGTCAGAGTCAGGGTCAGAGCCAGAGTCAGAGTCAGAGTCAGAGTCAGAGTCAGAGTCAGAGTCAGAGTCAGAGTCAGAGTCAGAGTCAGAGTCAGAGTCAGAGTCAGAGTCAGAGTCAGAGTCAGAGTCAGAGTCAAAATCAGAGTCAGAGTCTGAGTCACAGTTAGAGTCAGAGTCAGAGTCAGAGTCAGAGTCAGAGTCAGAGTCAGAGTCAGAGTCAGAGTCAGAGTCAGAATCAGAGTCAGAGTCTGATTCAGAGTCAGAGTCAGATTCAGAGTCAGAGTCGGAGTCAGAGTCAGAGTCAGAGTCAGAGTCAGAGTCAGAGTCAGAGTCAGAGTCAGAGTCAGAGTCAGAGTCAGAGTCCGAGCCAGGGTCAGGTCAGAGTCAGAGTCAGAGTCAGAGTCTGAGTCAGAGTCAGAGTCAGAGTCAGAGTCAGAGTCAGAGTCAGAGTCAGAATCAGAGTCAGAGTCTGATTCAGCGTCAGAGTCAGAGTCAGAGTCAGAGTCAGAGTCAGAGTCAGAGTCAGAGTCAGATTCAGAGTCAGAGTCAGAGTCTGAGTCCGAGTCAGGGTCAGGCCAGAGTCATAGTCAGAGTCAGAGTCAGAGTCGGGGTCATGATGTCGGAGTCAGAGTAAGAGTCAAAGTCGGAGTCATGAAGTTGGAGTCCGAGTCAGAGTCCGAGTCATAGTCATGAGGTCAAAGTAAGAATCATAGTCAGAGTCAGAGTCAGCGTCCGAGTCAGAGTCGAAGTCAGAGTCAGAGTCAGAGTCAGAGTCAGAGTCAGAGTCAGAGTCAGAGTTAGAGTCAGAGTCGGTGTCAGGGTCAGGTCAGAGTCAGAGTCAGAGTCAGAGTCAGAGTCAGAGCGAGAGACGGAGTCAGAGTCAAAGTCAGAGTCAGAGTCAAAGTCCGAGTCAGGGTCGGGTCAGAGTCAAAGTCCGAGTCAGAGTCAGAGTCACAGTCAGAGTCGAAGTCAGGGTTAGAGTCAGAGTCAGAGTCAGAGTCCGAGTCTGGGTCGGGTTAGAGTCAGAGTCAGAGCCAGAGTCAGAGTCAGAGTCAGAGTCAGAGTCGCAGTCAGAGTCAGAGTCAGAGTCAGAGTCAGAGTCAGAGTCAGAGTCAGAGCGAGAGTCGGAGTCAGAGTCAAAGTCAGAGTCAGAGTCAAAGTCCGAGTCAGGGTCGGGTCAGAGTCAAAGTCCGAGTCAGAGTCAGAGTCACAGTCAGAGTCGGAGTCAGGGTTAGAGTCAGAGTCAGAGTCAGAGTCCGAGTCTGGGTCGGGTTAGAGTCAGAGTCAGAGTCAGAGCCAGAGTCAGAGTCAGAGTCAGAGTCAGAGTCGCAGTCAGAGTCAGAGTCAGAGTCAGAGTCAGAGTCCGAGTCAGGGTCAGGGTCAGAGTCAGATGCAGAATCGAAGTCAGAGTCAGAGTCAGAGTCAGAGTCAGAGTCAGAGTCAGAGTCCGAGTCTGGGTCGGGTTAGAGTCAGAGTCAGAGTCAGATTTAGAGTCAGAGTCAGGGTCAGAGCCAGAGTCAGAGTCAGAGTCAGAGTCAGAGTCAGAGTCAGAGTCAGAGTCAGAGTCAGAGTCAGAGTCAGAGTCAGAGTCAGAGTCAGAGTCAGAGTCAGAGTCAGAGTCAGAGTCAAAATCAGAGTCAGAGTCTGAGTCACAGTTAGAGTCAGAGTCAGAGTCAGAGTCAGAGTCACAGTCAGAGTCAGAGTCAGAGTCAGATTCCGAGTCAGAGTCAGAGTCAGAGTCCGAGCCAGGGTCAGGTCGGAGTCAGAGTCAGAGTCAGAGTCAGAGTCAGAGTCAGAGTCAGAGTCAGAGTCAGAGTCAGAGTCAGAATCAGAGTCAGAGTCTGATTCAGAGTCAGAGTCAGAGTCAGAGTCAGAGTCGGAGTCAGAGTCAGAGTCAGAGTCAGAGTCAGAGTCAGAGTCAGAGTCAGAGTCAGAGTCAGAGTCAGAGTCAGAGTCCGAGCCAGGGTCAGGTCGGAGTCAGAGTCAGAGTCAGAGTCAGAGTCAGAGTCAGAGTCAGAGTCAGAGTCAGAGTCAGAGTCAGAGTCAGAGTCAGAGTCAGAGTCCGAGTCTGGGTCGGGTTAGAGTCAGAGTCAGAGTCAGATTCAGAGTCAGAGTCAGGGTCAGAGCCAGAGTCAGAGTCAGAGTCAGAGTCAGAGTCAGAGTCAGAGTCAGAGTCAGAGTCAGAGTCAGAGTCAGAGTCAGAGTCAGAGTCAGAGTCAGAGTCAGAGTCAGAGTCAGAGTCAAAATCAGAGTCAGAGTCTGAGTCACAGTTAGAGTCAGAGTCAGAGTCAGAGTCAGAGTCACAGTCAGAGTCAGAGTCAGAGTCAGATTCCGAGTCAGAGTCAGAGTCAGAGTCCGAGCCAGGGTCAGGTCGGAGTCAGAGTCAGAGTCAGAGTCAGAGTCAGAGTCAGAGTCAGAGTCAGAGTCAGAGTCAGAGTCAGATTCCGAGTCAGAGTCAGAGTCAGAGTCCGAGCCAGGGTCAGGTCGGAGTCAGAGTCAGAGTCAGAGTCAGAGTCAGAGTCAGAGTCAGAGTCAGAGTCAGAGTCAGAGTCAGAGTCAGAGTCAGAGTCTGATTCAGAGTCAGAGTCAGAGTCAGAGTCAGAGTCGGAGTCAGAGTCAGAGTCAGAGTCAGAGTCAGAGTCAGAGTCCGAGTCTGGGTCGGGTTAGAGTCAGAGTCAGAGTCAGAGTCAGAGTCAGAGTCAGAGTCAGAGCCAGAGTCAGAGTCAGAGTCAGAGTCAGAGTCAGAGTCAGAGTCAGAGTCAGAGTCAGACTCAGAGTCAAAATCAGAGTCAGAGTCTGAGTCACAGTTAGAGTCAGAGTCAGAGTCAGAGTCAGAGTCAGAGTCGGAGTCAGAGTCACAGTCAGAGTCAGAGTCAGAGTCAGATTCCGAGTCGGAGTCAGAGTCAGAGTCCGAGCCAGGGTCAGGTCGGAGTCAGAGTCGGAGTCAGAGTCAGAGTCAGAGTCAGAGTCAGAGTCAGAGTCAGAGTTAGAGTCAGAATCAGAGTCAGAGTCTGATTCAGAGTCAGAGTCAGAGTCAGAGTCAGAGTCGGAGTCAGAGTCAGAGTCAGAGTCAGAGTCAGAGTCAGAGTCAGAGTCAGAGTCAGAGTCAGAGTCAGAGTCAGAATCAGAGTCAGAGTCTGATTCAGCGTCAGAGTCAGAGTCAGAGTCAGAGTCAGAGTCAGAGTCAGATTCTGAGTCAGAGTCAGAGTCTGAGTCCGAGTCAGGGTCAGGCCAGAGTCATAGTCAGAGTCAGAGTCAGAGTCGGGGTCATGATGTCGGAGTCAGAGTAAACGTCAAAGTCGGAGTCATGAAGTTGGAGTCCGAGTCAGAGTCCGAGTCATAGTCATAAGGTCAAAGTAAGAGTCATAGTCAGAGTCAGAGTCAGCGTCCGAGTCAGAGTCGAAGTCAGAGTCAGAGTCAGAGTCAGAGTCAGAGTCAGAGTCAGAGTTAGAGTCAGAGTCGGTGTCAGGGTCAGGTCAGAGTCAGAGTCAGAGTCAGAGTCAGAGTCAGATTCAGAGTCAGAGTCAGAGTCTGAGTCCGAGTCAGGGTCAGGCCAGAGTCATAGTCAGAGTCAGAGTCAGAGTCGGGGTCATGATGTCGGAGTCAGAGTAAGAGTCAAAGTCGGAGTCACGAAGTTGGAGTCCGAGTCAGAGTCCGAGTCATAGTCATGAGGTCAAAGTAAGAATCATAGTCAGAGTCAGAGTCAGCGTCCGAGTCAGAGTCGAAGTCAGAGTCAGAGTCAGAGTCAGAGTCAGAGTCAGAGTCAGAGTCAGAGTTAGAGTCAGAGTCGGTGTCAGGGTCAGGTCAGAGTCAGAGTCAGAATCAGAGTCAGAGTCAGAGCGAGAGACGGAGTCAGAGTCAAAGTCAGAGTCAGAGTCAAAGTCCGAGTCAGGGTCGGGTCAGAGTCAAAGTCCGAGTCAGAGTCAGAGTCACAGTCAGAGTCGAAGTCAGGGTTAGAGTCAGAGTCAGAGTCAGAGTCCGAGTCTGGGTCGGGTTAGAGTCAGAGTCAGAGCCAGAGTCAGAGTCAGAGTCAGAGTCAGAGTCGCAGTCAGAGTCAGAGTCAGAGTCAGAGTCAGAGTCAGAGTCAGAGTCAGAGCGAGAGTCGGAGTCAGAGTCAAAGTCAGAGTCAGAGTCAAAGTCCGAGTCAGGGTCGGGTCAGAGTCAAAGTCCGAGTCAGAGTCAGAGTCACAGTCAGAGTCGGAGTCAGGGTTAGAGTCAGAGTCAGAGTCAGAGTCCGAGTCTGGGTCGGGTTAGAGTCAGAGTCAGAGTCAGAGCCAGAGTCAGAGTCAGAGTCAGAGTCAGAGTCGCAGTCAGAGTCAGAGTCAGAGTCAGAGTCAGAGTCCGAGTCAGGGTCAGGGTCAGAGTCAGATGCAGAATCGAAGTCAGAGTCAGAGTCAGAGTCAGAGTCAGAGTCAGAGTCAGAGTCCGAGTCTGGGTCGGGTTAGAGTCAGAGTCAGAGTCAGATTTAGAGTCAGAGTCAGGGTCAGAGCCAGAGTCAGAGTCAGAGTCAGAGTCAGAGTCAGAGTCAGAGTCAGAGTCAGAGTCAGAGTCAGAGTCAGAGTCAGAGTCAGAGTCAGAGTCAGAGTCAGAGTCAGAGTCAGAGTCAAAATCAGAGTCAGAGTCTGAGTCACAGTTAGAGTCAGAGTCAGAGTCAGAGTCAGAGTCACAGTCAGAGTCAGAGTCAGAGTCAGATTCCGAGTCAGAGTCAGAGTCAGAGTCCGAGCCAGGGTCAGGTCGGAGTCAGAGTCAGAGTCAGAGTCAGAGTCAGAGTCAGAGTCAGAGTCAGAGTCAGAGTCAGAGTCAGAATCAGAGTCAGAGTCTGATTCAGAGTCAGAGTCAGAGTCAGAGTCAGAGTCGGAGTCAGAGTCAGAGTCAGAGTCAGAGTCAGAGTCAGAGTCAGAGTCAGAGTCAGAGTCAGAGTCAGAGTCCGAGCCAGGGTCAGGTCGGAGTCAGAGTCAGAGTCAGAGTCAGAGTCAGAGTCAGAGTCAGAGTCAGAGTCAGAGTCAGAGTCAGAGTCAGAGTCAGAGTCAGAGTCCGAGTCTGGGTCGGGTTAGAGTCAGAGTCAGAGTCAGATTCAGAGTCAGAGTCAGGGTCAGAGCCAGAGTCAGAGTCAGAGTCAGAGTCAGAGTCAGAGTCAGAGTCAGAGTCAGAGTCAGAGTCAGAGTCAGAGTCAGAGTCAGAGTCAGAGTCAGAGTCAGAGTCAGAGTCAGAGTCAAAATCAGAGTCAGAGTCTGAGTCACAGTTAGAGTCAGAGTCAGAGTCAGAGTCAGAGTCACAGTCAGAGTCAGAGTCAGAGTCAGATTCCGAGTCAGAGTCAGAGTCAGAGTCCGAGCCAGGGTCAGGTCGGAGTCAGAGTCAGAGTCAGAGTCAGAGTCAGAGTCAGAGTCAGAGTCAGAGTCAGAGTCAGAGTCAGATTCCGAGTCAGAGTCAGAGTCAGAGTCCGAGCCAGGGTCAGGTCGGAGTCAGAGTCAGAGTCAGAGTCAGAGTCAGAGTCAGAGTCAGAGTCAGAGTCAGAGTCAGAGTCAGAGTCAGAGTCAGAGTCTGATTCAGAGTCAGAGTCAGAGTCAGAGTCAGAGTCGGAGTCAGAGTCAGAGTCAGAGTCAGAGTCAGAGTCAGAGTCCGAGTCTGGGTCGGGTTAGAGTCAGAGTCAGAGTCAGAGTCAGAGTCAGAGTCAGAGTCAGAGCCAGAGTCAGAGTCAGAGTCAGAGTCAGAGTCAGAGTCAGAGTCAGAGTCAGACTCAGAGTCAAAATCAGAGTCAGAGTCTGAGTCACAGTTAGAGTCAGAGTCAGAGTCAGAGTCAGAGTCAGAGTCGGAGTCAGAGTCACAGTCAGAGTCAGAGTCAGAGTCAGATTCCGAGTCGGAGTCAGAGTCAAAGTCCGAGCCAGGGTCAGGTCGGAGTCAGAGTCGGAGTCAGAGTCAGAGTCAGAGTCAGAGTCAGAGTCAGAGTCAGAGTCAGAGTCAGAATCAGAGTCAGAGTCTGATTCAGAGTCAGAGTCAGAGTCAGAGTCAGAGTCGGAGTCAGAGTCAGAGTCAGAGTCAGAGTCAGAGTCAGAGTCAGAGTCAGAGTCAGAGTCAGAGTCAGAGTCAGAATCAGAGTCAGAGTCTGATTCAGCGTCAGAGTCAGAGTCAGAGTCAGAGTCAGAGTCAGAGTCAGATTCAGAGTCAGAGTCAGAGTCTGAGTCCGAGTCAGGGTCAGGCCAGAGTCATAGTCAGAGTCAGAGTCAGAGTCGGGGTCATGATGTCGGAGTCAGAGTAAACGTCAAAGTCGGAGTCATGAAGTTGGAGTCCGAGTCAGAGTCCGAGTCATAGTCATAAGGTCAAAGTAAGAGTCATAGTCAGAGTCAGAGTCAGCGTCCGAGTCAGAGTCGAAGTCAGAGTCAGAGTCAGAGTCAGAGTCAGAGTCAGAGTCAGAGTTAGAGTCAGAGTCGGTGTCAGGGTCAGGTCAGAGTCAGAGTCAGAGTCAGAGTCAGAGTCAGATTCAGAGTCAGAGTCAGAGTCTGAGTCCGAGTCAGGGTCAGGCCAGAGTCATAGTCAGAGTCAGAGTCAGAGTCGGGGTCATGATGTCGGAGTCAGAGTAAGAGTTAAAGTCGGAGTCATGAAGTTGGAGTCCGAGTCAGAGTCCGAGTCATAGTCATGAGGTCAAAGTAAGAGTCATAGTCAGAGTCAGAGTCAGCGTCCGAGTCAGAGTCGAAGTCAGAGTCAGAGTCAGAGTCAGAGTCAGAGTCAGAGTCAGAGTCAGAGTTAGAGTAAGAGTCGGTGTCAGGGTCAGGTCAGAGTCAGAGTCAGAGTCAGAGTCAGAGTCAGAGTCAGAGCGAGAGTCGGAGTCAGAGTCAAAGTCAGAGTTAGAGTCAAAGTCCGAGTCAGGGTCGGGTCGGAGTCAAAGTCCGAGTCAGAGTCAGAGTCACAGTCAGAGTCGGAGTCAGGGTTAGAGTCAGAGTCAGAGTCAGAGTGCGAGTCTGGGTCGAGTTAGAGTCAGAGTCAGAGTCAGAGCCAGAGTCAGAGTCAGAGTCAGAGTCAGAGTCGCAGTCAGAGTCAGAGTCAGAGTCAGAGTCAGAGTCCGAGTCAGGGTCAGGGTCAGAGTCAGATGCAGAGTCGAAGTCAGAGTCAGAGTCAGAGTCAGAGTCAGAGTCAGAGCCAGAGTCAGAGTCCGAGTCTGGGTCGGGTCAGAGTCAGATTCCGAGTCAGAGTCAGAGTCAGAGTCCGAGCCAGGGTCAGGTCGGAGTCAGAGTCAGAGTCAGAGTCAGAGTCAGAGTCAGAGTCAGAGTCAGAGTCAGAGTCAGAGTCAGAATCAGAGTCAGAGTCTGATTCAGAGTCAGAGTCAGATTCAGAGTCAGAGTCGGAGTCAGAGTCAGAGTCAGAGTCAGAGTCAGAGTCAGAGTCAGAGTCAGAGTCAGAGTCAGAGTCAGAGTCAGAGTCCGAGCCAGGGTCAGGTCAGAGTCAGAGTCAGAGTCAGAGTCAGAGTCAGAGTCAGAGTCAGAGTCAGAGTCAGAGTCAGAGTCAGAGTCAGAATCAGAGTCAGAGTCTGATTCAGCGTCAGAGTCAGAGTCAGAGTCAGAGTCAGAGTCAGAGTCAGAGTCAGAGTCAGATTCAGAGTCAGAGTCAGAGTCTGAGTCCGAGTCAGGGTCAGGCCAGAGTCATAGTCAGAGTCAGAGTCAGAGTCGGGGTCATGATGTCGGAGTCAGAGTAAGAGTCAAAGTCGGAGTCATGAAGTTGGAGTCCGAGTCAGAGTCCGAGTCATAGTCATGAGGTCAAAGTAAGAATCATAGTCAGAGTCAGAGTCAGCGTCCGAGTCAGAGTCGAAGTCAGAGTCAGAGTCAGAGTCAGAGTCAGAGTCAGAGTCAGAGTCAGAGTTAGAGTCAGAGTCGGTGTCAGGGTCAGGTCAGAGTCAGAGTCAGAGTCAGAGTCAGAGTCAGAGTCAGAGTCAGAGTCAGAGTCAGAGTCAGAGTCAGAGTCAGAGTCAAAATCAGAGTCAGAGTCTGAGTCACAGTTAGAGTCAGAGTCAGAGTCAGAGTCAGAGTCACAGTCAGAGTCAGAGTCAGAGTCAGATTCCGAGTCAGAGTCAGAGTCAGAGTCCGAGCCAGGGTCAGGTCGGAGTCAGAGTCAGAGTCAGAGTCAGAGTCAGAGTCAGAGTCAGAGTCAGAGTCAGAGTCAGAGTCAGATTCCGAGTCAGAGTCAGAGTCAGAGTCCGAGCCAGGGTCAGGTCGGAGTCAGAGTCAGAGTCAGAGTCAGAGTCAGAGTCAGAGTCAGAGTCAGAGTCAGAGTCAGAGTCAGAGTCAGAGTCAGAGTCTGATTCAGAGTCAGAGTCAGAGTCAGAGTCAGAGTCGGAGTCAGAGTCAGAGTCAGAGTCAGAGTCAGAGTCAGAGTCCGAGTCTGGGTCGGGTTAGAGTCAGAGTCAGAGTCAGAGTCAGAGTCAGAGTCAGAGTCAGAGCCAGAGTCAGAGTCAGAGTCAGAGTCAGAGTCAGAGTCAGAGTCAGAGTCAGAGTCAAAATCAGAGTCAGAGTCTGAGTCACAGTTAGAGTCAGAGTCAGAGTCAGAGTCAGAGTCAGAGTCGGAGTCAGAGTCACAGTCAGAGTCAGAGTCAGAGTCAGATTCCGAGTCGGAGTCAGAGTCAGAGTCCGAGCCAGGGTCAGGTCGGAGTCAGAGTCGGAGTCAGAGTCAGAGTCAGAGTCAGAGTCAGAGTCAGAGTCAGAGTCAGAGTCAGAATCAGAGTCAGAGTCTGATTCAGAGTCAGAGTCAGAGTCAGAGTCAGAGTCGGAGTCAGAGTCAGAGTCAGAGTCAGAGTCAGAGTCAGAGTCAGAGTCAGAGTCAGAGTCAGAGTCAGAGTGAGAATCAGAGTCAGAGTCTGATTCAGCGTCAGAGTCAGAGTCAGAGTCAGAGTCAGAGTCAGAGTCAGATTCAGAGTCAGAGTCAGAGTCTGAGTCCGAGTCAGGGTCAGGCCAGAGTCATAGTCAGAGTCAGAGTCAGAGTCGGGGTCATGATGTCGGAGTCAGAGTAAACGTCAAAGTCGGAGTCATGAAGTTGGAGTCCGAGTCAGAGTCCGAGTCATAGTCATAAGGTCAAAGTAAGAGTCATAGTCAGAGTCAGAGTCAGCGTCCGAGTCAGAGTCGAAGTCAGAGTCAGAGTCAGAGTCAGAGTCAGAGTCAGAGTCAGAGTTAGAGTCAGAGTCGGTGTCAGGGTCAGGTCAGAGTCAGAGTCAGAGTCAGAGTCAGAGTCAGATTCAGAGTCAGAGTCAGAGTCTGAGTCCGAGTCAGGGTCAGGCCAGAGTCATAGTCAGAGTCAGAGTCAGAGTCGGGGTCATGATGTCGGAGTCAGAGTAAGAGTCAAAGTCGGAGTCATGAAGTTGGAGTCCGAGTCAGAGTCCGAGTCATAGTCATGAGGTCAAAGTAAGAGTCATAGTCAGAGTCAGAGTCTGCGTCCGAGTCAGAGTCGAAGTCAGAGTCAGAGTCAGAGTCAGAGTCAGAGTCAGAGTCAGAGTCAGAGTTAGAGTAAGAGTCGGTGTCAGGGTCAGGTCAGAGTCAGAGTCAGAGTCAGAGTCAGAGTCAGAGTCAGAGCGAGAGTCGGAGTCAGAGTCAAAGTCAGAGTTAGAGTCAAAGTCCGAGTCAGGGTCGGGTCGGAGTCAAAGTCCGAGTCAGAGTCAGAGTCACAGTCAGAGTCGGAGTCAGGGTTAGAGTCAGAGTCAGAGTCAGAGTGCGAGTCTGGGTCGAGTTAGAGTCAGAGTCAGAGTCAGAGCCAGAGTCAGAGTCAGAGTCAGAGTCAGAGTCGCAGTCAGAGTCAGAGTCAGAGTCAGAGTCAGAGTCCGAGTCAGGGTCAGGGTCAGAGTCAGATGCAGAGTCGAAGTCAGAGTCAGAGTCAGAGTCAGAGTCAGAGTCAGAGCCAGAGTCAGAGTCCGAGTCTGGGTCGGGTCAGAGTCAGATTCCGAGTCAGAGTCAGAGTCAGAGTCCGAGCCAGGGTCAGGTCGGAGTCAGAGTCAGAGTCAGAGTCAGAGTCAGAGTCAGAGTCAGAGTCAGAGTCAGAGTCAGAGTCAGAATCAGAGTCAGAGTCTGATTCAGAGTCAGAGTCAGATTCAGAGTCAGAGTCGGAGTCAGAGTCAGAGTCAGAGTCAGAGTCAGAGTCAGAGTCAGAGTCAGAGTCAGAGTCAGAGTCAGAGTCAGAGTCCGAGCCAGGGTCAGGTCAGAGTCAGAGTCAGAGTCAGAGTCAGAGTCAGAGTCAGAGTCAGAGTCAGAGTCAGAGTCAGAGTCAGAGTCAGAATCAGAGTCAGAGTCTGATTCAGCGTCAGAGTCAGAGTCAGAGTCAGAGTCAGAGTCAGAGTCAGAGTCAGAGTCAGATTCAGAGTCAGAGTCAGAGTCTGAGTCCGAGTCAGGGTCAGGCCAGAGTCATAGTCAGAGTCAGAGTCAGAGTCGGGGTCATGATGTCGGAGTCAGAGTAAGAGTCAAAGTCGGAGTCATGAAGTTGGAGTCCGAGTCAGAGTCCGAGTCATAGTCATGAGGTCAAAGTAAGAATCATAGTCAGAGTCAGAGTCAGCGTCCGAGTCAGAGTCGAAGTCAGAGTCAGAGTCAGAGTCAGAGTCAGAGTCAGAGTCAGAGTCAGAGTTAGAGTCAGAGTCGGTGTCAGGGTCAGGTCAGAGTCAGAGTCAGAGTCAGAGTCAGAGTCAGAGCGAGAGACGGAGTCAGAGTCAAAGTCAGAGTCAGAGTCAAAGTCCGAGTCAGGGTCGGGTCAGAGTCAAAGTCCGAGTCAGAGTCAGAGTCACAGTCAGAGTCGAAGTCAGGGTTAGAGTCAGAGTCAGAGTCAGAGTCCGAGTCTGGGTCGGGTTAGAGTCAGAGTCAGAGCCAGAGTCAGAGTCAGAGTCAGAGTCAGAGTCGCAGTCAGAGTCAGAGTCAGAGTCAGAGTCAGAGTCAGAGTCAGAGTCAGAGCGAGAGGCGGAGTCAGAGTCAAAGTCAGAGTCAGAGTCAAAGTCCGAGTCAGGGTCGGGTCAGAGTCAAAGTCCGAGTCAGAGTCAGAGTCACAGTCAGAGTCGGAGTCAGGGTTAGAGTCAGAGTCAGAGTCAGAGTCCGAGTCTGGGTCGGGTTAGAGTCAGAGTCAGAGTCAGAGCCAGAGTCAGAGTCAGAGTCAGAGTCAGAGTCGCAGTCAGAGTCAGAGTCAGAGTCAGAGTCAGAGTCCGAGTCAGGGTCAGGGTCAGAGTCAGATGCAGAATCGAAGTCAGAGTCAGAGTCAGAGTCAGAGTCAGAGTCAGAGTCAGAGTCAGAGTCAGAGTCAGAGTCCGAGCCAGGGTCAGGTCGGAGTCAGAGTCAGAGTCAGAGTCAGAGTCAGAGTCAGAGTCAGAGTCAGAGTCAGAGTCAGAGTCAGAGTCAGAATCAGAGTCAGAGTCTGAGTCAGAGTCAGAGTCAGAGTCAGAGTCAAAGTCAGAGTCAGAGTCAGAGTCAGAGTCAGAGTCCGAGTCAGGGTCAGGTCAGAGTCAGAGTCAGAGTCAGAGTCAGAGTCAGAGTCAGAGTCCGAGTCTGGGTCGGGTTAGAGTCAGAGTCACAGTCAGAGCCGGAGTCAGAGTCAGAGTCAGAGCCAGAGTCGGACTCAGACTCAGAGTCAGAGTCTGAGTCAGAGTCAGAGTCAGAGTCCGAGTCTGGGTCGGGTTAAAGTCAGAGTCAGAGTCAGAGTCAGAGTCAGAGTCAGAGTCAGAGTCAGAGCCAGAGTCAGAGTCAGAGTCAAAGTCAGAGTCAGAGTCATAGTCAGAGTCAGAGTCAGAGTCAGAGTAAGAGTCAGAGTCACAGTCAGAGTCGGAGTCAGAGTCCGAGTCAGGGTCAGGTCAGAGTCAAAGTCCGAGTCTGGGTCGGGTTAAAGTCAGAGTCAGAGTCGGAGTCAGAGTCAGAGTCGGAGTCAGAGTCAGAGTCAGAGTCAGAGTCCGAGTCTGGGTCGGGTTAAAGTCAGAGTCAGAGTCAGAGTCAGAGTCAGAGTCAGAGTCAGAGCCAGAGTCAGAGTCAGAGTCAGAGTCAGAGTCAGAGTCATGATGTCGGAGTCAGAGTAAGTGTCAAAGTCGGAGTCATGAAGTTGGAGTCCGAGTCAGAGTCCGAGTCATAGTCATGAGGTCAAAGTCAGAGTCATAGTCAGAGTCAGAGTCAGCGTCCGAGTCAGAGTCGAAGTCAGAGTCAGAGTCAGAGTCAGAGTCAGAGTCAGAGTCCAAGTCAGGGTCGGGTTAGAGTCAGACTCAGAGTCGGAGTCAGAGTCAGAGTCAGAGTCAGAGTCAGAGTCCGAGACAGGGTCAGGTCAGAGTCAGAGTCAGAGTCGAAGTCAGAGTCAGAGTCCGAGCCAAGGTCAGGTCGGAGTCAGAGTCAGAGTCAGAGTCAGAGTCAGAGTCAGAGTCAGAGTCAGAGTCAGAGTCAGAGTCAGAGTCCGAGCCAGGGTCAGGTCGGAGTCAGAGTCAGAGTCAGAGTCAGAGTCAGAGTCAGAGTCAGAGTCAGAGTCAGAGTCAGAGTCAGAATCAGAGTCAGAGTCTGATTCAGAGTCAGAGTCAGAGTCAGAGTCAGAGTCAGAGTCAGAGTCAGAGTCAGAGTCAGATTCAGAGTCAGAGTCAGAGTCAGAGTCCGAGTCAGGGTCAGGCCAGAGTCATAGTCAGAGTCAGAGTCAGCGTCAGAGTCATGATGTAGGAGTCAGAGTAAGAGTCATAGTCGGATTCATGAAGTTCGAGTCCGAGTCAGAGTCCGAGTCATAGTCATGAGGTCAAAGTCAGAGTCATAGTCAGAGTCAGAGTCAGCGTCCGAGTCAGAGTCGAAGTCAGAGTCAGAGTCAGAGTCAGAGTCAGAGTCAGAGTCAGAGTCAGAGTTAGAGACAGAGTCGGTGTCAGGGTCAGGTCAGAGTCAGAGTCAGAGTCAGAGCGAGAGTCGGAGTCAGAGTCAAAGTCAGAGTCAGAGTCAAAGTCCGAGTCAGGGTCGGGTCAGAGTCAAAGTCCGAGTCAGAGTCAGAGTCACGGTCAGAGTCGGAGTCAGAGTTAGAGTCAGAGTCAGAGTCAGCGTCCGAGTCAGAGTCGAAGTCAGAGTCAGAGTCGGAGTCAGAGTCAGAGTCAGAGTCCGAGTCAGTGTCAGGTCAGAGTCAGAGTCAGAGTCAGAGTCAGAGTCCGAGCCAGGGTCAGGTCGGAGTCAGAGTCAGAGTCAGAGTCAGAGTCAGAGTCAGAGTCAGAGTCAGAGTCAGAGTCAGAGTCAGTGACAGAGTCAGAGTCATGATGTCGGAGTCAGAGTAAGTGTCAAAGTCGGAGTCATGAAGTTGGAGTCCGAGTCAGAGTCCGAGTCATAGTCATGAGGTCAAAGTCAGAGTCATAGTTAGAGTCAGAGTCAGCGTCCGAGTCAGAGTCGAAGTCAGAGTCAGAGTCAGAGTCAGAGTCAGAGTCAGAGTCAGAGTCAGAGTCAGAGTCAGAGTCAGAGTCAAAGTCAGAGTCAGAGTCAGAGTCAGGGTCAGGTCAGAGTCAGAGTCAGAGTCAGAGTCAGAGTCAGTGACAGAGTCAGAGTCAGAGTCAGCGTCAGGTCAGAGTCAGAGTCAGAGTCAGAGTCAGAGTCAGTGACAGAGTCAGAGTCATGATGTCGGAGTCAGAGTAAGTGTCAAAGTCGGAGTCATGAAGTTGGAGTCCGAGTCAGAGTCCGAGTCATAGTCATGAGGTCAAAGTCAGAGTCATAGTCAGAGTCAGAGTCAGCGTCCGAGTCAGAGTCGAAGTCAGAGTCAGAGTCAGAGTCAGAGTCAGAGTCAGAGTCAGAGCCCAAGTCAGGGTCGGGTTAGAGTCAGAGTCAGAGTCAGACTCAGAGTCAGAGTCAGAGTCAGAGTCAGAGTCCGAGTCAGGGTCAGGTCAGAGTCAGAGTCAGAGTCAGAGTCAGAGTCAGAGTCCGAGCCAGGGTCAGGTCGGAGTCAGAGTCAGAGTCAGAGTCAGAATCAGAGTCAGAGTCAGAGTTAGAGTCAAAGTCAGAGTCAGAATCAGAGTCTGATTCAGAGTCAGAGTCAGAGTCAGAGTCAGACTCAGAGTCAGAGTCGGAGTCAGAGTCAGAGTCAGAGTCCGAGTCAGTGTCAGGTCAGAGTCAGAGTCAGAGTCAGAGTCAGAGTCCGAGCCAGGGTCAGGTCGGAGTCAGAGTCAGAGTCAGAGTCAGATTCAGAGTCAGAGTCAGAGTCAGAGTCCGAGTCAGGGTCAGGCCAGAGTCATAGTCAGAGTCAGAGTCAGCGTCAGAGTCGTGATGTCGGAGTCAGAGTAAGAGTCAAAGTGGGAGTCATGGAGTTCGAGTCCGGGTCAGAGTCCGAGTCATAGTCATGAGGTCAAAGTCAGAGTCATAGTCAGAGTCAGAGTCGAAGTCAGAGTCAGAGTCAGAGTCAGAGTCAGAGTCAGAGTCAGAGTCAGAGTTAGAGTCGGAGTCGGTGTCAGGGTCAGGTCAGAGTCAGAGTCAGAGTCAGAGCGAGAGTCGGAGTCAGAGTAAAAGTCAGAGTCAGAGTCAAAGTCCGAGTCAGGGTCGGTTCAGAGTCAAAGTCCGAGTCAGAGTCAGAGTCACAGTCAGAATCGGAGTCAGAGTTAGAGTCAGAGTCAGAGTCAGCGTCCGAGTCAGAGTCGAAGTCAGAGTCAGAGTCGGAGTCAGAGTCAGAGTCAGAGTCCGAGTCAGTGTCAGGTCAGAGTCAGAGTCAGAGTCAGAGTCAGAGTCCAAGCCAGGGTCAGGTCGGAGTCAGAGTCAGAGTCAGATTCAGAGTCAGAGTCAGAGTCACAGTCAGCGTCAGAGTCAGAGTCAGAGTCAGAATCAGAGTCAGAGTCTGATTCAGAGTCAGAGTCAGAGTCAGAGTCAGAGTCAGAGTCAGAGTCAGAGTCAGAGTCAGAGTCAGAGTCAGAGTCAAAATCAGAGTCAGAGTCTGAGTCACAGTTAGAGTCAGAGTCAGAGTCAGAGTCAGAGTCAGAGTCAGAGTCAGAGTCAGAGTCAGAGTCAGATTCCGAGTCAAAGTCAGAGTCAGAGTCCGAGCCAGGGTCAGGTCGGAGTCAGAGTCAGAGTCAGAGTCAGAGTCAGAGTCAGAGTCAGAGTCAGAGTCAGAGTCAGAGTCAGAGTCAGAGTCAGAGTCTGATTCAGAGTCAGAGTCAGAGTCAGAGTCAGAGTCGGAGTCAGAGTCAGAGTCAGAGTCAGAGTCAGAGTCAGAGTCAGAGTCAGGGTCAGAGTCCGAGCCAGGGTCAGGTCGGAGTCAGAGTCAGAGTCAGAGTCAGAGTCAGAGTCAGAGTCAGAGTCAGAGTCAGAGTCAGAGTCAGAATCAGAGTCAGAGTCTGATTCAGAGTCAGAGTCAGAGTCAGAGTCAGAGTCAGAGTCAGAGTCAGAGTCAGAGTCAGATTCAGAGTCAGAGTCAGAGTCAGAGTCCGAGTCAGGGTCAGGCCAGAGTCACAGTCAGAGTCGGAGTCAGCGTCAGAGTCATGATGTCGGAGTCAGAGTAAGAGTCAAAGTCGGAGTCATGGAGTTCGAGTCCGAGTCAGAGTCCGAGTCATAGTCATGTGGTCAAAGTCAGAGTCATAGTCAGAGTCAGAGTCAGCGTCCGAGTCAGAGTCGAAGTCAGAGTCAGAGTCAGAGTCAGAGTCAGAGTCAGAGTTAGAGACAGAGTCGGTGTCAGGGTCAGGTCAGAGTCAGAGTCAGAGTCAGAGTCAGAGTCAGAGCGAGAGTCGGAGTCAGAATCAAAGTCAGAGTCAGAGTCAAAGTCCGAGTCAGGGTCGGGTCAAAGTCAAAGTCCGAGTCAGGGTCAGAGTCACAGTCAGAGTCGGAGTCAGAGTTAGAGTCAGAGTCAGAGTCAGAGTCCGAGTCTGGGTCGGGTTAGAGTCAGAGTCAGATTCAGAGCCAGAGTCAGAGTCAGAGTCAGAGTCAGAGTCGGAGTCAGAGTCAGAGTCAGAGTCCGAGTCAGGGTCAGGTCGAAGTCAGAGTCAGAGTCAGAGTCAGAGTCAGAGTCAGAGTCAGAGTCAAAATCAGAGTCAGAGTCTGAGTCAGAGTTAGAGTCAGAGTCAGAGTCAGAGTCAGAGTCAGAGTCAGAGTCAGAGTCCGAGTCAGGGTCGGGTCAGAGTCAGAGTCAGAGTCAGAGTCAGAGTCAGAGTTAGAGTCAGTGACAGAGTCAGAGTCATGATGTCGGAGTCAGAGTAAGTGTCAAAGTCGGAGTCATGAAGTTGGAGTCCGAGTCAGAGTCCGAGTCATAGTCATGAGGTCAAAGTCAGAGTCATAGTCAGAGTCAGAGTCAGATTCCGAGTCAGAGTCAGAGTCACAGTCAGAGCCGGAGTCAGAGTCAGAGTCAGAGCCAGAGTCGGACTCAGACTCAGAGTCAGAGTCAGAGTCAGAGTCAGAGTCAGAGTCCGAGTCTGGGTCGGGTTAAAGTCAGAGTCAGAGTCAGAGTCAGAGTCAGAGTCGGAGTCAGAGTCAGAGTCAGAGTCAGAGTCAGAGTCAGAGTCAGAGTCAGAGTCAGAGTCAGAGTCAGAGTCCGAGCCAGGGTCAGGTCGGAGTCAGAGTCAGAGTCAGAGTCAGAGTCAGAGTCAGAGTCAGAGTCAGAGTCAGAGTCAGAGTCAGAGTCAGAATCAGAGTCAGAGTCTGATTCAGCGTCAGAGTCAGAGTCAGAGTCAGAGTCAGAGTCAGAGTCAGAGTCAGAGTCAGATTCAGAGTCAGAGTCAGAGTCTGAGTCCGAGTCAGGGTCAGGCCAGAGTCATAGTCAGAGTCAGAGTCAGAGTCGGGGTCATGATGTCGGAGTCAGAGTAAGAGTCAAAGTCGGAGTCATGAAGTTGGAGTCCGAGTCAGAGTCCGAGTCATAGTCATGAGGTCAAAGTAAGAGTCATAGTCAGAGTCAGAGTCAGCGTCCGAGTCAGAGTCGAAGTCAGAGTCAGAGTCAGAGTCAGAGTCAGAGTTAGAGTCAGAGTCGGTGTCAGGGTCAGGTCAGAGTCAGAGTCAGAGTCAGAGTCAGAGTCAGAGCGAGAGTCGGAGTCAGAGTCAAAGTCAGAGTCAGAGTCAAAGTCCGAGTCAGGGTCGGGTCAGAGTCAAAGTCCGAGTCAGAGTCAGAGTCACAGTCAGAGTCGGAGTCAGAGTTAGAGTCAGAGTCAGAGTCAGAGTCCGAGTCTGGGTCGTGTTAGAGTCAGAGTCAGAGTCAGAGCCAGAGTCAGAGTCAGAGTCAGAGTCAGAGTCGGAGTCAGAGTCAGAGTCAGAGTCAGAATCAGAGTCAGAGTCTGAGTCAGAGTCAGAGTCAGAGTCAGAGTCAAAGTCAGAGTCAGAGTCAGAGTCAGATTCAGAGTCCGAGTCAGGGTCAGGTCAGAGTCGGAGTCAGAGTCAGAGTCAGAGTCAGAGTCAGAGTCCGAGTCTGGGTCGGGTTAGAGTCAGAGTCACAGTCAGAGCCGGAGTCAGAGTCAGAGTCAGAGCCAGAGTCGGACTCAGACTCAGAGTCAGAGTCAGAGTCAGAGTCAGAGTCAGAGTCCGAGTCTGGGTCGGGTTAAAGTCAGAGTCAGAGTCAGAGTCAGAGTCAGAGTCAGAGTCAGAGTCAGAGCCAGAGTCAGAGTCAGAGTCAAAGTCAGAGTCAGAGTCATAGTCAGAGTCAGAGTCAGATTTAGAATCAGAGTCAGAGTCTGACTCAGAGTCAGAGTCAGAGTCGGTGTCAGGGTCAGGTCAGAGTCAGAGTCAGAGTCAGAGTCAAAGTCCGAGCCAGGGTCAGGTCGGAGTCAGAGTCAGAGTCAGAGTCAGAGTTAGAGCGAGAGTCGGAGTCAGAGTCAGAGTCCGAGTCAGTGTCAGGTCAGAGTCAGAGTCAGAGTCAGAGTCAGATTCAGAGTCAGAGTCAGAGTCAGAGTCAGAGTCACAGTCAGAGTCGGAGTCAGAGTCCGAGTCAGGGTCAGGTCAGAGTCAAAGTCCGAGTCTGGGTCGGGTTAAAGTCAGAGTCAGAGTCGGAGTCAGAGTCAGAGTCGGAGTCAGAGTCAGAGTCAGAGTCAGAGTCCGAGTCTGGGTCGGGTTAAAGTCAGAGTCAGAGTCAGAGTCAGAGTCAGAGTCAGAGTCAGAGCCAGAGTCAGAGTCAGAGTCAGAGTCAGAGTCAGAGTCATGATGTCGGAGTCAGAGTAAGTGTCAAAGTCGGAGCCATGAAGTTGGAGTCCGAGTCAGAGTCCGAGTCATAGTCATGAGGTCAAAGTCAGAGTCATAGTCAGAGTCAGAGTCAGCGTCCGAGTCAGAGTCGAAGTCAGAGTCAGAGTCAGAGTCAGAGTCAGAGTCAGAGTCCAAGTCAGGGTCGGGTTAGAGTCAGAGTCAGAGTCAGAGTCAGAGTCAGAGTCAGAGTCAGAGTCAGAGTCCGAGACAGGGTCAGGTCAGAGTCAGAGTCAGAGTCGAAGTCAGAGTCAGAGTCCGAGCCAAGGTCAGGTCGGAGTCAGAGTCAGAGTCAGAGTCAGAGTCAGAGTCAGAGTCAGAGTCAGAGTCAGAGTCAGAGTCAGAGTCCGAGCCAGGGTCAGGTCGGAGTCAGAGTCAGAGTCAGAGTCAGAGTCAGAGTCAGAGTCAGAGTCAGAGTCAGAGTCAGAGTCAGAATCAGAGTCAGAGTCTGATTCAGAGTCAGAGTCAGAGTCAGAGTCAGGGTCAGGCCAGAGTCATAGTCAGAGTCAGAGTCAGCGTCAGAGTCATGATGTCGGAGTCAGAGTAAGAGTCAAAGTCGGATTCATGAAGTTCGAGTCCGAGTCAGAGTCCGAGTCATAGTCATGAGGTCAAAGTCAGAGTCATAGTCAGAGTCAGAGTCAGCGTCCGAGTCAGAGTCGAAGTCAGAGTCAGAGTCAGAGTCAGAGTCAGAGTCAGAGTCAGAGTCAGAGTTAGAGACAGAGTCGGTGTCAGGGTCAGGTCAGAGTCAGAGTCAGAGTCAGAGCGAGAGTCGGAGTCAGAGTCAAAGTCAGAGTCAGAGTCAAAGTCCGAGTCAGGGTCGGGTCGGAGTCAAAGTCCGAGTCAGAGTCAGAGTCACAGTCAGAGTCGGAGTCAGAGTTAGAGTCAGAGTCAGAGTCAGCGTCCGAGTCAGAGTCGATGTCAGAGTCAGAGTCGGAGTCAGAGTCAGAGTCAGAGTCCGAGTCAGTGTCAGGTCAGAGTCAGAGTCAGAGTCAGAGTCAGAGTCCGAGCCAGGGTCAGGTCGGAGTCAGAGTCAGAGTCAGAGTCAGAGTCAGAGTCAGAGTCAGAGTCAGAGTCAGTGACAGAGTCAGAGTCATGATGTCGGAGTCAGAGTAAGTGTCAAAGTCGGAGTCATGAAGTTGGAGTCCGAGTCAGAGTCCGAGTCATAGTCATGAGGTCAAAGTCAGAGTCATAGTTAGAGTCAGAGTCAGCGTCCGAGTCAGAGTCGGAGTCAGAGTCAGAGTCAGAGTCAGAGTCAGAGTCAGAGTCAGAGTCAGAGTCAGAGTCAGAGTCAGAGTCAAAGTCAGAGTCAGAGTCAGAGTCAGGGTCAGGTCAGAGTCAGAGTCAGAGTCAGAGTCAGAGTCAGTGACAGAGTCAGAGTCAGAGTCAGGGTCAGGTCAGAGTCAGAGTCAGAGTCAGAGTCAGAGTCAGTGACAGAGTCAGAGTCATGATGTCGGAGTCAGAGTAAGTGTCAAAGTCGGAGTCATGAAGTTGGAGTCCGAGTCAGAGTCCGAGTCATAGTCATGAGGTCAAAGTCAGAGTCATAGTCAGAGTCAGAGTCAGCGTCCGAGTCAGAGTCGAAGTCAGAGTCAGAGTCAGAGTCAGAGTCAGAGTCAGAGTCAGAGCCCAAGTCAGGGTCGGGTTAGAGTCAGAGTCAGAGTCAGACTCAGAGTCAGAGTCAGAGTCAGAGTCAGAGTCCGAGTCAGGGTCAGGTCAGAGTCAGAGTCAGAGTCAGAGTCAGAGTCAGAGTCCGAGCCAGGGTCAGGTCGGAGTCAGAGTCAGAGTCAGAGTCAGAATCAGAGTCAGAGTCAGAGTTAGAGTCAAAGTCAGAGTCAGAATAAGAGTCTGATTCAGAGTCAGAGTCAGAGTCAGAGTCAGACTC
Source organism: Tenthredo distinguenda (assembly GCA_947538915.1). Classification (NCBI taxonomy): domain Eukaryota; kingdom Metazoa; phylum Arthropoda; class Insecta; order Hymenoptera; family Tenthredinidae; genus Tenthredo; species Tenthredo distinguenda. Next base: position 20,010,817 of record OX384534.1, on the reverse strand, counting down.
AGAGTTAGAGTCTGAGTCAGAGTCAGATTCAGAGTCAGAGTCAGAGTCAGAGTCAGAGTCCAAGCCAGGGTCAGGTCGGAGTCAGAGTCAGAGTCAGAGTCAGAGTCAGAGTCAGAGTCACAGTCAGCGTCCGAGTCAGAGTCGAAGTCAGATTCAGAGTCAGAGTCAGAGTCAGAGTTAGAGTCAGAGTCGGTGTCAGGGTCAGGTCAGAGTCAGAGTCAGAGTCAGAGTCAGAGTCAGAGCGAGAGTCGGAGTCAGAGTCAAAGTCAGAGTCAGAGTCAAAGTCCGAGTCAGGGTCGGGTCAGAGTCAAAGTCCGAGTCAGAGTCAGAGTCACAGTCAGAATCGGAGTCAGAGTTAGAGTCAGAGTCAGAGTCAGCGTCCGAGTCAGAGTCGAAGTCAGAGTCAGAGTCGGAGTCAGAGTCAGAGTCAGAGTCCGAGTCAGTGTCAGGTCAGAGTCAGAGTCAGAGTCAGAGTCAGAGTCCAAGCCAGGGTCAGGTCGGAGTCAGAGTCAGAGTCAGAGTCAGAGTCAGAGTCAGAGTCACAGTCAGCGTCCGAGTCAGAGTCGAAGTCAGATTCAGAGTCAGAGTCAGAGTCAGAGTTAGAGTCAGAGTCGGTGTCAGGGTCAGGTCAGAGTCAGAGTCAGAGTCAGAGTCAGAGTCAGAGCGAGAGTCGGAGTCAGAGTCAAAGTCAGAGTCAGAGTCAAAGTCCGAGTCAGGGTCGGGTCAGAGTCAAAGTCCGAGTCAGAGTCAGAGTCACAGTCAGAGTCGGAGTCAGAGTTAGAGTCAGAGTCAGAGTCAGAGTCCGAGTCTGGGTCGTGTTAGAGTCAGAGTCAGAGTCAGAGCCAGAGTCAGAGTCAGAGTCAGAGTCAGAGTCGGAGTCAGAGTCAGAGTCAGAGTCGGAGTCAGAGTCCGAGTCAGGGTCAGGGTCAGAGTCAGATGCAGAGTCGAAGTCAGAGTCAGAGTCAGAGTCAGAGTCAGAGTCAGAGTCAGAGTCCGAGCCAGGGTCAGGTCGGAGTCAGAGTCAGAGTCAGAGTCAGAGTCAGAGTCAGAGTCAGAGTCAGAGTCAGAGTCAGAGTCAGAGTCAGAATCAGAGTCAGAGTCTGAGTCAGAGTCAGAGTCAGAGTCAGAGTCAAAGTCAGAGTCAGAGTCAGAGTCAGAGTCAGAGTCCGAGTCAGGGTCAGGTCAGAGTCAGAGTCAGAGTCAGAGTCAGAGTCAGAGTCAGAGTCCGAGTCTGGGTCGGGTTAGAGTCAGAGTCACAGTCAGAGCCGGAGTCAGAGTCAGAGTCAGAGCCAGAGTCGGACTCAGACTCAGAGTCAGAGTCAGAGTCAGAGTCAGAGTCAGAGTCCGAGTCTGGGTCGGGTTAAAGTCAGAGTCAGAGTCAGAGTCAGAGTCAGAGTCAGAGTCAGAGTCAGAGCCAGAGTCAGAGTCAGAGTCAAAGTCAGAGTCAGAGTCATAGTCAGAGTCAGAGTCAGATTTAGAATCAGAGTCAGAGTCTGACTCAGAGTCAGAGTTAGAGTCGGTGTCAGGGTCAGGTCAGAGTCAGAGTCAGAGTCAGAGTCAAAGTCCGAGCCAGGGTCAGGTCGGAGTCAGAGTCAGAGTCAGAGTCAGAGTTAGAGCGAGAGTCGGAGTCAGAGTCAGAGTCCGAGTCAGTGTCAGGTCAGAGTCAGAGTCAGAGTCAGAGTCAGATTCAGAGTCAGAGTCAGAGTCAGAGTCAGAGTCACAGTCAGAGTCGGAGTCAGAGTCCGAGTCAGGGTCAGGTCAGAGTCCAAGTCCGAGTCTGGGTCGGGTTAAAGTCAGAGTCAGAGTCGGAGTCAGAGTCAGAGTCGGAGTCAGAGTCATGATGTCGGAGTCAGAGTAAGTGTCAAAGTCGGAGCCATGAAGTTGGAGTCCGAGTCAGAGTCCGAGTCATAGTCATGAGGTCAAAGTCAGAGTCATAGTCAGAGTCAGAGTCAGCGTCCGAGTCAGAGTCGAAGTCAGAGTCAGAGTCAGAGTCAGAGTCAGAGTCAGAGTCCAAGTCAGGGTCGGGTAAGAGTCAGAGACAGAGTCAGAGTCAGAGTCAGAGTCCGAGTCTGGGTCGGGTTAGAGTCAGAGTCACAGTCAGAGCCAGAGTCAGAGTCAGAGTCCGAGTCTGGGTCGGGTTAAAGTCAAAGTCAGAGTCAGAGTCAGAGTCAGAGTCCGAGTCTGGGTCGGGTTAAAGTCAGAGTCAGAGTCAGAGTCAGAGTCAGAGTCAGAGTCAGAGTCCGAGTCAGGGTCAGGTCGAAGTCAGAGTCAGAGTCAGAGTCAGAGTCAGAGTCAGAGTCAGAGTCAGAGTCAGAGTCAGAGTCAGAGTCAGAGTCAGAGTCAGAGTCAGAGACAGAGTCAGTGACAGGGTCAGAGTCAGAGTCCGAGTCAGGGTCAGGTCGAAGTCAGAGTCAGAGTCAGAGTCAGAGTCAGAGTCAGAGTCAGAGTCAGAGTCAGAGTCAGAGTCAGAGTCAGAGTCAGAGTCAGAGTCCGAGTCTGGGTCGGGTTAAAGTCAGAGTCAGAGTCAGAGTCAGAGTCAGAGTCAGAGTCAGAGCCAGAGTCAGAGTCAGAGTCAGAGTCAGAGTCAGAGTCATAGTCAGAGTCAGAGTCAGATTTAGAATCAGAGTCAGAGTCTGACTCAGAGTCAGAGTCAGAGTCGGTGTGAGGGTCAGGTCAGAGTCAGAGTCAGAGTTAGAGTCAGAGTCCGAGCCAGGGTCAGGTCGGAGTCAGAGTCAGAGTCAGAGTCAGAGTCAGAGCGAGAGTCGGAGTCAGAGTCAGAGTCCGAGTCAGTGTCAGGTCAGAGTCAGAGTCAGAGTCAGAGTCAGATTCAGAGTCACAGTCAGAGTCAGAGTCGGAGTCACAGTCAGAGTCAGAGTCAGAGTCCGAGTCAGGGTCAGGTCAGAGTCAGAGTCAGAGTCAAAGTCAGAGTCCGAGTCAGGGTCAGGTCAGAGTCAGAGTCAGAGCCAGAGTCAGAGTCAGACTCAGAGTCAGAGTCAGAGTCAGAGTCCGAGTCAGTGTCAGGTCAGAGTCAGAGTCAGAGTCAGAGTCAGAGTCAGAGTCAGAGTCAGAGTCAGAGCCAGAGTCAGAGTCAGAGTCAGAGTCAGAGTCAGAGTCAGAGTCAGAGTCCGAGCCAGGGTCAGGTCGGAGTCAGAGTCAGAGTCAGAGTCAGAGTCAGAGCGAGAGTCGGAGTCAGAGTCAGTGTCCGAGTCAGTGTCAGGTCAGAGTCAGAGTCAGAGTCAGAGTCAGATTCAGAGTCACAGTCAGAGTCAGAGTCAGAGTCACAGTCAGAGTCGGAGTCAGAGTCCGAGTCAGGGTCAGGTCAGAGTCAGAGTCAGAGTCAAAGTCCGAGTCCGAGTCAGGGTCAGGTCAGAGTCAGAGTCAGAGCCAGAGTCAGAGTCAGACTCAGAGTCAGAGTCAGAGTCAGAGTCCGAGTCAGTGTCAGGTCAGAGTCAGAGTCAGAGTCAGAGTCAGAGTCAGAGTCAGAGTCAGAGTCAGAGCCAGAGTCAGAGTCAGAGTCAGAGTCAGAGTCAGAGTCAGAGTCAGAGTTTGAGTCAGGGTCAGAGTTTGAGTCAGGGTCAGGTCAGAGTCAGAGACAGAGTCAGAGTCAGAGTCCGAGTCAGGGTCAGGTCGAAGTCAGAGTCAGAGTCAGAGTCAGAGTCAGAGTCAGAGTCAGAGTCAGAGTCAAAATCAGAGTCAGAGTCTGAGTCAGAGTTAGAGTCAGAGTCAGAGTCAGAGTCAGAGTCAGAGTCAGAGTCAGAGTCAGAGTCAGAGTCAGAGTCCGAGTCAGGGTCAGGTCAGAGTCAGAGTCAGAGTCAGAGTCAGAGTCAGAGTCAGTGACAGAGTCAGAGTCATGATGTCGGAGTCAGAGTAAGTGTCAAAGTCGGAGTCATGAAGTTGGAGTCCGAGTCGGAGTCCGAGTCATAGTCATGAGGTCAAAGTCAGAGTCATAGTCAGAGTCAGAGTCAGCGTCCGAGTCAGAGTCGAAGTCAGAGTCAGAGTCAGAGTCAGAGTCAGAGTCAGAGTCCAAGTCAGGGTCAGGTTAGAGTCAGAGTCAGAGTCAGAGTCAGAGTCCGAGTCTGGGTCGGGTTACAGTCAGAGTCACAGTCAGAGCCAGAGTCAGAGTCAGAGTCAGAGCCAGAGTCGAACTCAGACTCAGAGTCAGAGTCAGAGTCAGAGTCAGAGTCCGCGTCTGGGTCGGGTTAAAGTCAGAGTCAGAGTCAGAGTCAGAGTCAGAGTCAGAGTCAGAGTCACAGTCAGAGTCAGAGTCAGAGTCCGAGTCAGGGTCAGGTCAGAGTCAGAGTCAGAGTCAGAGTCAGAGTCAGAGTCAGAGTCAGAGTCAAAATCAGAGTCAGAGTCTGAGTCAGAGTTAGAGTCAGAGTCAGAGTCAGAGTCAGAGTCAGAGTCAGAGTCAGAGTCAGAGTCAGAGTCAGAGTCCGAGTCAGGGTCAGGTCAGAGTCAGAGTCAGAGTGAGAGTCAGAGTCAGAGTCAGAGTCAGTGACAGAGTCAGAGTCATGATGTCGGAGTCAGAGTAAGTGTCAAAGTCGGAGTCATGAAGTTGGAGTCCGAGTCAGAGTCCGAGTCATAGTCATGAGGTCAAAGTCAGAGTCATAGTCAGAGTCAGAGTCAGCATTGAGTCAGAGTCGAAGTCAGAGTCAGAGTCAGAGTCAGAGTCAGAGTCAGAGTCCAAGTCAGGGTCGGGGTAGAGTCAGAGTCAGAGTCAGAGTCAGAGTCAGAGTCAGAGTCAGAGTCAGAGTCCGAGACAGGGTCAGGTCAGAGTCAGAGTCAGAGTCGAAGTCAGAGTCAGAGTCCGAGCCAAGGTCAGGTCGGAGTCAGAGTCAGAGTCAGAGTCAGAGTCAGAGTCAGAGTCAGAGTCAGAGTCAGAGTCAGAGTCAGAATCAGAGTCAGAGTCTGATTCAGGGTCAGAGTCAGAGTCAGAGTCAGAGTCAGAGTCAGAGTCAGAGTCAGAGTCAGATTCAGAGTCAGAGTCAGAGTCTGAGTCCGAGTCAGGGTCAGGCCAGAGTCATAGTCAGAGTCAGAGTCAGAGTCAGGGTCATGATGTCGGAGTCAGAGTAAGAGTCAGAGTCGGAGTCATGAAGTTGGAGTCCGAGTCAGAGTCCGAGTCATAGTCATGAGGTCAAAGTCAGAGTCATAGTCAGAGTCAGCGTCAGCGTCCGAGTCAGAGTCGAAGTCAGAGTCAGAGTCAGAGTCAGAGTCAGAGTCAGAGTCAGAGTCAGAGTCAGAATCAGAGTCAGAGTCTGAGTCAGAGTCAGAGTCAGAGTCAGAGTCAGAGTCAGAGTCAGAGTCAGAGTCAGAGTCCGAGTCAGGGTCAGGTCTGAGTCAGAGTCAGAGTCAGAGTCAGAGTCAGAGTCAGAGTCAGTGACAGAGTCAGAGTCATGATTTTGGAGTCAGAGTAAGTGTCACAGTCGGAGTCATGAAGTTGGAGTTCGAGTCCGAGTCCGAGTCATAGTCATGAGGTCAAAGTCGGAGTCATAGTCAGAGTCAGAGTCAGCGTCCGAGTCAGAGTCGAAGTCAGAGTCAGAGTCAGAGTCAGAGTCCAAGTCAGGGTCGGGTTAGAGTCAGAGTCAGAGTCAGAGTCAGAGTCCGAGTCTCGGTCGGGTTAGAGTCAGAGTCACAGTCAGAGACAGAGTCAGAGTCAGAGTCAGAGCCAGAGTCGGACTCAGACTCAGAGTCAGAGACAGAGTCAGAGTCAGAGTCAGAGTCCGAGTCTGGGTCGGGTTAAAGTCAGAGTCAGAGTCGGAGTCAGAGTCAGAGTCAGAGTCAGAGTCATAGTCAGAGTCAGAGTCAGATTTAGAATCAGAGTCAGAGTCTGACTCAGAGTCAGAGTCAGAGTCGGTGTGAGGGTCAGGTCAGAGTCAGAGTCAGAGTCAGAGTCAGAGTCCGAGCCAGGGTCAGGTCGGAGTCAGAGTCAGAGTCAGAGTCAGAGTCAGAGCGAGAGTCGGAGTCAGAGTCAGAGTCCGAGTCAGTGTCAGGTCAGAGTCTGAGTCAGAGTCAGAGTCAGATTCAGAGTCACAGTCAGAGTCAGAGTCAGAGTCACAGTCAGAGTCGGAGTCAGAGTCCGAGTCAGGGTCAGGTCAGAGTCAGAGTCAGAGTCAAAGTCAGAGTCCGAGTCAGGGTCAGGTCAGAGTCAGAGTCAGAGCCAGAGTCAGAGTCAGACTCAGAGTCAGAGTCAGAGTCAGAGTCCGAGTCAGTGTCAGGTCAGAGTCAGAGTCAGAGTCAGAGTCAGAGTCAGAGTCAGAGTCAGAGTCAGAGCCAGAGTCAGAGTCAGAGTCAGAGTCAGAGTCAGAGTCAGAGTCAGAGTTTGAGTCAGGGTCAGAGTTTGAGTCAGGGTCAGGTCAGAGTCAGAGACAGAGTCAGAGTCAGAGTCCGAGTCAGGGTCAGGTCGAAGTCAGAGTCAGAGTCAGAGTCAGAGTCAGAGTCAGAGTCAGAGTCAGAGTCAAAATCAGAGTCAGAGTCTAAGTCAGAGTGAGAGTCAGAGTCAGAGTCAGAGTCAGAGTCAGAGTCAGAGTCAGAGTCAGAGTCAGAGTCAGAGTCCGAGTCAGGGTCAGGTCAGAGTCAGAGTCAGAGTCAGAGTCAGGTCAGAGTCAGAGTCAGTGACAGAGTCAGAGTCATGATGTCGGAGTCAGAGTAAGTGTCAAAGTCGGAGTCAGTGACAGAGTCAGAGTCATGATGTCGGAGTCAGAGTAAGTGTCAAAGTCGGAGTCATGAAGTTGGAGTCCGAGTCAGCGTCCGAGTCATAGTCATGAGGTCAAAGTCAGAGTCATAGTCAGAGTCAGAGTCAGCGTCCGAGTCAGAGTCGAAGTCAGAGTCAGAGTCAGAGTCAGAGTCAGAGTCAGAGTCCAAGTCAGGGTCGGGTAAGAGTCAGAGACAGAGTCAGAGTCAGAGTCAGAGTCCGAGTCTGGGTCGGGTTAGAGTCAAAGTCACAGTCAGAGCCAGAGTCAGAGTCAGAGTCAGAGCCAGAGTCGGACTCAGACTCAGAGTCAGAGTCAGAGTCAGAGTCAGAGTCAGAGTCCGAGTCTGGGTCGGGTTAAGGTCAGAGTCAGAGTCAGAGTCAGAGTCAGAGTCAGAGTCAGAGTCCGAGTCAGGGTCAGGTCGAAGTCAGAGTCACAGTCAGAGTCAGAGTCAGAGTCAGAGTCAGAGTCAGAGTCAGAGTCAGAGTCAGAGTCAGAGTCAGAGTCAGAGTCAGAGTCAGAGACAGAGTCAGTGACAGAGTCAGAGTCAGAGTCCGAGTCAGGGTCAGGTCGAAGTCAGAGTCAGAGTCAGAGTCAGAGTCAGAGTCAGAGTCAGAGTCAGAGTCAGAGTCAGAGTCAGAGTCCGAGTCTGGGTCGGGTTAAAGTCAGAGTCAGAGTCAGAGTCGGAGTCAGAGTCAGAGTCAGAGTCAGAGTCAGAGTCCGAGTCAGGGTCAGGTCAGAGTCAGAGTCAGAGTCAGAGTCAGAGTCAGAGTCAGTGACAGAGTCAGAGTCATGATGTCGGAGTCAGAGTAAGTGTCAAAGTCGGAGTCATGAAGTTGGAGTCCGAGTCGGAGTCCGAGTCATAGTCATGAGGTCAAAGTCAGAGTCATAGTCAGAGTCAGAGTCAGCGTCCGAGTCAGAGTCGAAGTCAGAGTCAGAGTCAGAGTCAGAGTCAGAGTCAGAGTCCAAGTCAGGGTCGGGTTAGAGTCAGAGTCAGAGTCAGAGTCAGAGTCCGAGTCTGGGTCGGGTTACAGTCAGAGTCACAGTCAGAGCCAGAGTCAGAGTCAGAGTCAGAGCCAGAGTCGGACTCAGACTCAGAGTCAGAGTCAGAGTCAGAGTCAGAGTCCGCGTCTGGGTCGGGTTAAAGTCAGAGTCAGAGTCAGAGTCAGAGTCAGAGTCAGAGTCAGAGTCACAGTCAGAGTCAGAGTCAGAGTCCGAGTCAGGGTCAGGTCAGAGTCAGAGTCAGAGTCAGAGTCAGAGTCAGAGTCAGAGTCAGAGTCAAAATCAGAGTCAGAGTCTGAGTCAGAGTTAGAGTCAGAGTCAGAGTCAGAGTCAGAGTCAGAGTCAGAGTCAGAGTCAGAGTCAGAGTCAGAGTCCGAGTCAGGGTCAGGTCAGAGTCAGAGTCAGAGTGAGAGTCAGAGTCAGAGTCAGAGTCAGTGACAGAGTCAGAGTCATGATGTCGGAGTCAGAGTAAGTGTCAAAGTCGGAGTCATGAAGTTGGAGTCCGAGTCAGAGTCCGAGTCATAGTCATGAGGTCAAAGTCAGAGTCATAGTCAGAGTCAGAGTCAGCGTCCGAGTCAGAGTCGAAGTCAGAGTCAGAGTCAGAGTCAGAGTCAGAGTCAGAGTCCAAGTCAGGGTCGGGGTAGAGTCAGAGTCAGAGTCAGAGTCAGAGTCAGAGTCAGAGTCAGAGTCAGAGTCAGAGTCCGAGACAGGGTCAGGTCAGAGTCAGAGTCAGAGTCGAAGTCAGAGTCAGAGTCCGAGCCAAGGTCAGGTCGGAGTCAGAGTCAGAGTCAGAGTCAGAGTCAGAGTCAGAGTCAGAGTCAGAGTCAGAGTCAGAGTCAGAATCAGAGTCAGAGTCTGATTCAGGGTCAGAGTCAGAGTCAGAGTCAGAGTCAGAGTCAGAGTCAGAGTCAGAGTCAGATTCAGAGTCAGAGTCAGAGTCTGAGTCCAAGTCAGGGTCAGGCCAGAGTCATAGTCAGAGTCAGAGTCAGAGTCAGGGTCATGATGTCGGAGTCAGAGTAAGAGTCAGAGTCGGAGTCATGAAGTTGGAGTCCGAGTCAGAGTCCGAGTCATAGTCATGAGGTCAAAGTCAGAGTCATAGTCAGAGTCAGCGTCAGCGTCCGAGTCAGAGTCGAAGTCAGAGTCAGAGTCAGAGTCAGAGTCAGAGTCAGAGTCAGAGTCAGAGTCAGAATCAGAGTCAGAGTCTGAGTCAGAGTCAGAGTCAGAGTCAGAGTCAGAGTCAGAGTCAGAGTCAGAGTCAGAGTCCGAGTCAGGGTCAGGTCTGAGTCAGAGTCAGAGTCAGAGTCAGAGTCAGAGTCAGAGTCAGTGACAGAGTCAGAGTCATGATTTTGGAGTCAGAGTAAGTGTCACAGTCGGAGTCATGAAGTTGGAGTTCGAGTCCGAGTCCGAGTCATAGTCATGAGGTCAAAGTCGGAGTCATAGTCAGAGTCAGAGTCAGCGTCCGAGTCAGAGTCGAAGTCAGAGTCAGAGTCAGAGTCAGAGTCCAAGTCAGGGTCGGGTTAGAGTCAGAGTCAGAGTCAGAGTCAGAGTCCGAGTCTCGTTCGGGTTAGAGTCAGAGTCACAGTCAGAGACAGAGTCAGAGTCAGAGTCAGAGCCAGAGTCGGACTCAGACTCAGAGTCAGAGACAGAGTCAGAGTCAGAGTCAGAGTCCGAGTCTGGGTCGGGTTAAAGTCAGAGTCAGAGTCGGAGTCAGAGTCAGAGTCAGAGTCAGAGTCATAGTCAGAGTCAGAGTCAGATTTAGAATCAGAGTCAGAGTCTGACTCAGAGTCAGAGTCAGAGTCGGTGTGAGGGTCAGGTCAGAGTCAGAGTCAGAGTCAGAGTCAGAGTCCGAGCCAGGGTCAGGTCGGAGTCAGAGTCAGAGTCAGAGTCAGAGTCAGAGCGAGAGTCGGAGTCAGAGTCAGAGTCCGAGTCAGTGTCAGGTCAGAGTCTGAGTCAGAGTCAGAGTCAGATTCAGAGTCACAGTCAGAGTCAGAGTCAGAGTCACAGTCAGAGTCGGAGTCAGAGTCCGAGTCAGGGTCAGGTCAGAGTCAGAGTCAGAGTCAAAGTCAGAGTCCGAGTCAGGGTCAGGTCAGAGTCAGAGTCAGAGCCAGAGTCAGAGTCAGACTCAGAGTCAGAGTCAGAGTCAGAGTCCGAGTCAGTGTCAGGTCAGAGTCAGAGTCAGAGTCAGAGTCAGAGTCAGAGTCAGAGTCAGAGTCAGAGCCAGAGTCAGAGTCAGAGTCAGAGTCAGAGTCAGAGTCAGAGTCAGAGTTTGAGTCAGGGTCAGAGTTTGAGTCAGGGTCAGGTCAGAGTCAGAGACAGAGTCAGAGTCAGAGTCCGAGTCAGGGTCAGGTCGAAGTCAGAGTCAGAGTCAGAGTCAGAGTCAGAGTCAGAGTCAGAGTCAGAGTCAAAATCAGAGTCAGAGTCTGAGTCAGAGTGAGAGTCAGAGTCAGAGTCAGAGTCAGAGTCAGAGTCAGAGTCAGAGTCAGAGTCAGAGTCAGAGTCCGAGTCAGGGTCAGGTCAGAGTCAGAGTCAGAGTCAGAGTCAGGTCAGAGTCAGAGTCAGTGACAGAGTCAGAGTCAGAGTCAGAGTCCGAGTCAGGGTCAGGTCTGAGTCAGAGTCAGAGTCAGAGTCAGAGTCAGAGTCAGAGTCAGTGACAGAGTCAGAGTCATGATTTTGGAGTCAGAGTAAGTGTCACAGTCGGAGTCATGAAGTTGGAGTTCGAGTCCGAGTCCGAGTCATAGTCATGAGGTCAAAGTCGGAGTCATAGTCAAAGTCAGAGTCAGCGTCCGAGTCAGAGTCGAAGTCAGAGTCAGAGTCAGAGTCAGAGTCCAAGTCAGGGTCGGGTTAGAGTCAGAGTCAGAGTCAGAGTCAGAGTCCGAGTCTCGTTCGGGTTAGAGTCAGAGTCACAGTCAGAGACAGAGTCAGAGTCAGAGTCAGAGCCAGAGTCGGACTCAGACTCAGAGTCAGAGACAGAGTCAGAGTCAGAGTCAGAGTCCGAGTCCGAGTCTGGGTCGGGTTAAAGTCAGAGTCAGAGTCGGAGTCAGAGTCAGAGTCAGAGTCAGAGTCATAGTCAGAGTCAGAGTCAGATTTAGAATCAGAGTCAGAGTCTGACTCAGAGTCAGAGTCAGAGTCGGTGTGAGGGTCAGGTCAGAGTCAGAGTCAGAGTCAGAGTCAGAGTCCGAGCCAGGGTCAGGTCGGAGTCAGAGTCAGAGTCAGAGTCAGAGTCAGAGCGAGAGTCGGAGTCAGAGTCAGAGTCCGAGTCAGTGTCAGGTCAGAGACTGAGTCAGAGTCAGAGTCAGATTCAGAGTCACAGTCAGAGTCAGAGTCAGAGTCACAGTCAGAGTCGGAGTCAGAGTCCGAGTCAGGGTCAGGTCAGAGTCAGAGTCAGAGTCAAAGTCAGAGTCCGAGTCAGGGTCAGGTCAGAGTCAGAGTCAGAGCCAGAGTCAGAGTCAGACTCAGAGTCAGAGTCAGAGTCAGAGTCCGAGTCAGTGTCAGGTCAGAGTCAGAGTCAGAGTCAGAGTCAGAGTCAGAGTCAGAGTCAGAGTCAGAGCCAGAGTCAGAGTCAGAGTCAGAGTCAGAGTCAGAGTCAGAGTCAGAGTTTGAGTCAGGGTCAGAGTTTGAGTCAGGGTCAGGTCAGAGTCAGAGACAGAGTCAGAGTCAGAGTCCGAGTCAGGGTCAGGTCGAAGTCAGAGTCAGAGTCAGAGTCAGAGTCAGAGTCAGAGTCAGAGTCAGAGTCAAAATCAGAGTCAGAGTCTGAGTCAGAGTGAGAGTCAGAGTCAGAGTCAGAGTCAGAGTCAGAGTCAGAGTCAGAGTCAGAGTCAGAGTCAGAGTCCGAGTCAGGGTCAGGTCAGAGTCAGAGTCAGAGTCAGAGTCAGGTCAGAGTCAGAGTCAGTGACAGAGTCAGAGTCAGAGTCAGAGTCCGAGTCAGGGTCAGGTCTGAGTCAGAGTCAGAGTCAGAGTCAGAGTCAGAGTCAGAGTCAGTGACAGAGTCAGAGTCATGATTTTGGAGTCAGAGTAAGTGTCACAGTCGGAGTCATGAAGTTGGAGTTCGAGTCCGAGTCCGAGTCATAGTCATGAGGTCAAAGTCGGAGTCATAGTCAGAGTCAGAGTCAGCGTCCGAGTCAGAGTCGGAGTCAGAGTCAGAGTCAGAGTCAGAGTCCAAGTCAGGGTCGGGTTAGAGTCAGAGTCAGAGTCAGAGTCAGAGTCCGAGTCTCGGTCGGGTTAGAGTCAGAGTCACAGTCAGAGACAGAGTCAGAGTCAGAGTCAGAGCCAGAGTCGGACTCAGACTCAGAGTCAGAGACAGAGTCAGAGTCAGAGTCAGAGTCCGAGTCTGGGTCGGGTTAAAGTCAGAGTCAGAGTCGGAGTCAGAGTCAGAGTCAGAGTCAGAGTCATAGTCAGAGTCAGAGTCAGATTTAGAATCAGAGTCAGAGTCTGACTCAGAGTCAGAGTCAGAGTCGGTGTGAGGGTCAGGTCAGAGTCAGAGTCAGAGTCAGAGTCAGAGTCCGAGCCAGGGTCAGGTCGGAGTCAGAGTCAGAGTCAGAGTCAGAGTCAGAGCGAGAGTCGGAGTCAGAGTCAGAGTCCGAGTCAGTGTCAGGTCAGAGTCTGAGTCAGAGTCAGAGTCAGATTCAGAGTCACAGTCAGAGTCAGAGTCAGAGTCACAGTCAGAGTCGGAGTCAGAGTCCGAGTCAGGGTCAGGTCAGAGTCAGAGTCAGAGTCAAAGTCAGAGTCCGAGTCAGGGTCAGGTCAGAGTCAGAGTCAGAGCCAGAGTCAGAGTCAGACTCAGAGTCAGAGTCAGAGTCAGAGTCCGAGTCAGTGTCAGGTCAGAGTCAGAGTCAGAGTCAGAGTCAGAGTCAGAGTCAGAGTCAGAGTCAGAGCCAGAGTCAGAGTCAGAGTCAGAGTCAGAGTCAGAGTCAGAGTCAGAGTTTGAGTCAGGGTCAGAGTTTGAGTCAGGGTCAGGTCAGAGTCAGAGACAGAGTCAGAGTCAGAGTCCGAGTCAGGGTCAGGTCGAAGTCAGAGTCAGAGTCAGAGTCAGAGTCAGAGTCAGAGTCAGAGTCAGAGTCAAAATCAGAGTCAGAGTCTGAGTCAGAGTGAGAGTCAGAGTCAGAGTCAGAGTCAGAGTCAGAGTCAGAGTCAGAGTCAGAGTCAGAGTCAGAGTCCGAGTCAGGGTCAGGTCAGAGTCAGAGTCAGAGTCAGAGTCAGGTCAGAGTCAGAGTCAGTGACAGAGTCAGAGTCATGATGTCGGAGTCAGAGTAAGTGTCAGAGTCGGAGTCAGTGACAGAGTCAGAGTCATGATGTCGGAGTCAGAGTAAGTGTCAAAGTCGGAGTCATGAAGTTGGAGTCCGAGTCAGCGTCCGAGTCATAGTCATGAGGTCAAAGTCAGAGTCATAGTCAGAGTCAGAGTCAGCGTCCGAGTCAGAGTCGAAGTCAGAGTCAGAGTCAGAGTCAGAGTCAGAGTCAGAGTCCAAGTCAGGGTCGGGTAAGAGTCAGAGACAGAGTCAGAGTCAGAGTCAGAGTCCGAGTCTGGGTCGGGTTAGAGTCAGAGTCACAGTCAGAGCCAGAGTCAGAGTCAGAGTCAGAGCCAGAGTCGGACTCAGACTCAGAGTCAGAGTCAGAGTCAGAGTCAGAGTCAGAGTCCGAGTCTGGGTCGGGTTAAAGTCAGAGTCAGAGTCAGAGTCAGAGTCAGAGTCAGAGTCCGAGTCAGGGTCAGGTCGAAGTCAGAGTCACAGTCAGAGTCAGAGTCAGAGTCAGAGTCAGAGTCAGAGTCAGAGTCAGAGTCAGAGTCAGAGTCAGAGTCAGAGTCAGAGACAGAGTCAGTGACAGAGTCAGAGTCAGAGTCCGAGTCAGGGTCAGGTCGAAGTCAGAGTCAGAGTCAGAGTCAGAGTCAGAGTCAGAGTCAGAGTCAGAGTCAGAGTCAGAGTCAGAGTCCGAGTCTGGGTCGGGTTAAAGTCAGAGTCAGAGTCAGAGTCAGAGTCAGAGTCAGAGTCAGAGTCAGAGTCAGAGTCCGAGTCAGGGTCAGGTCAGAGTCAGAGTCAGAGTCAGAGTCAGAGTCAGAGTCAGTGACAGAGTCAGAGTCATGATGTCGGAGTCAGAGTAAGTGTCAAAGTCGGAGTCATGAAGTTGGAGTCCGAGTCGGAGTCCGAGTCATAGTCATGAGGTCAAAGTCAGAGTCATAGTCAGAGTCAGAGTCAGCGTCCGAGTCAGAGTCGAAGTCAGAGTCAGAGTCAGAGTCAGAGTCAGAGTCAGAGTCCAAGTCAGGGTCGGGTTAGAGTCAGAGTCAGAGTCAGAGTCAGAGTCCAAGTCTGGGTCGGGTTACAGTCAGAGTCACAGTCAGAGCCAGAGTCAGAGTCAGAGTCAGAGCCAGAGTCGGACTCAGACTCAGAGTCAGAGTCAGAGTCAGAGTCAGAGTCCGCGTCTGGGTCGGGTTAAAGTCAGAGTCAGAGTCAGAGTCAGAGTCAGAGTCAGAGTCAGAGTCACAGTCAGAGTCAGAGTCAGAGTCCGAGTCAGGGTCAGGTCAGAGTCAGAGTCAGAGTCAGAGTCAGAGTCAGAGTCAGAGTCAGAGTCAGAGTCAGAGTCAAAATCAGAGTCAGAGTCTGAGTCAGAGTTAGAGTCAGAGTCAGAGTCAGAGTCAGAGTCAGAGTCAGAGTCAGAGTCAGAGTCAGAGTCAGAGTCCGAGTCAGGGTCAGGTCAGAGTCAGAGTCAGAGTGAGAGTCAGAGTCAGAGTCAGAGTCAGTGACAGAGTCAGAGTCATGATGTCGGAGTCAGAGTAAGTGTCAAAGTCGGAGTCATGAAGTTGGAGTCCGAGTCAGAGTCCGAGTCATAGTCATGAGGTCAAAGTCAGAGTCATAGTCAGAGTCAGAGTCAGCGTCCGAGTCAGAGTCGAAGTCAGAGTCAGAGTCAGAGTCAGAGTCCAAGTCAGGGTCGGGGTAGAGTCAGAGTCAGAGTCAGAGTCAGAGTCAGAGTCAGAGTCAGAGTCAGAGTCCGCGTCTGGGTCGGGTTAAAGTCAGAGTCAGAGTCAGAGTCAGAGTCAGAGTCAGAGTCAGAGTCACAGTCAGAGTCAGAGTCAGAGTCCGAGTCAGGGTCAGGTCAGAGTCAGAGTCAGAGTCAGAGTCAGAGTCAGAGTCAGAGTCAGAGTCAAAATCAGAGTCAGAGTCTGAGTCAGAGTTAGAGTCAGAGTCAGAGTCAGAGTCAGAGTCAGAGTCAGAGTCAGAGTCAGAGTCAGATTCAGAGTCAGAGTCAGAGTCTGAGTCCGAGTCAGGGTCAGGCCAGAGTCATAGTCAGAGTCAGAGTCAGAGTCAGGGTCATGATGTCGGAGTCAGAGTAAGAGTCAGAGTCGGAGTCATGAAGTTGGAGTCCGAGTCAGAGTCCGAGTCATAGTCATGAGGTCAAAGTCAGAGTCATAGTCAGAGTCAGCGTCAGCGTCCGAGTCAGAGTCGAAGTCAGAGTCAGAGTCAGAGTCAGAGTCAGAGTCAGAGTCAGAGTCAGAGTCAGAGTCAGAGTCAGAATCAGAGTCAGAGTCTGAGTCAGAGTCAGAGTCAGAGTCAGAGTCAGAGTCAGAGTCAGAGTCAGAGTCAGAGTCCGAGTCAGGGTCAGGTCTGAGTCAGAGTCAGAGTCAGAGTCAGAGTCAGAGTCAGAGTCAGTGACAGAGTCAGAGTCATGATTTTGGAGTCAGAGTAAGTGTCACAGTCGGAGTCATGAAGTTGGAGTTCGAGTCCGAGTCCGAGTCATAGTCATGAGGTCAAAGTCGGAGTCATAGTCAGAGTCAGAGTCAGCGTCCGAGTCAGAGTCGAAGTCAGAGTCAGAGTCAGAGTCAGAGTCCAAGTCAGGGTCGGGTTAGAGTCAGAGTCAGAGTCAGAGTCAGAGTCCGAGTCTCGGTCGGGTTAGAGTCAGAGTCACAGTCAGAGACAGAGTCAGAGTCAGAGTCAGAGCCAGAGTCGGACTCAGACTCAGAGTCAGAGACAGAGTCAGAGTCAGAGTCAGAGTCCGAGTCTGGGTCGGGTTAAAGTCAGAGTCAGAGTCGGAGTCAGAGTCAGAGTCAGAGTCAGAGTCATAGTCAGAGTCAGAGTCAGATTTAGAATCAGAGTCAGAGTCTGACTCAGAGTCAGAGTCAGAGTCGGTGTGAGGGTCAGGTCAGAGTCAGAGTCAGAGTCAGAGTCAGAGTCCGAGCCAGGGTCAGGTCGGAGTCAGAGTCAGAGTCAGAGTCAGAGTCAGAACGAGAGTCGGAGTCAGAGTCAGAGTCCGAGTCAGTGTCAGGTCAGAGTCTGAGTCAGAGTCAGAGTCAGATTCAGAGTCACAGTCAGAGTCAGAGTCAGAGTCACAGTCAGAGTCGGAGTCAGAGTCCGAGTCAGGGTCAGGTCAGAGTCAGAGTCAGAGTCAAAGTCAGAGTCCGAGTCAGGGTCAGGTCAGAGTCAGAGTCAGAGCCAGAGTCAGAGTCAGACTCAGAGTCAGAGTCAGAGTCAGAGTCCGAGTCAGTGTCAGGTCAGAGTCAGAGTCAGAGTCAGAGTCAGAGTCAGAGTCAGAGTCAGAGTCAGAGCCAGAGTCAGAGTCAGAGTCAGAGTCAGAGTCAGAGTCAGAGTCAGAGTTTGAGTCAGGGTCAGAGTTTGAGTCAGGGTCAGGTCAGAGTCAGAGACAGAGTCAGAGTCAGAGTCCGAGTCAGGGTCAGGTCGAAGTCAGAGTCAGAGTCAGAGTCAGAGTCAGAGTCAGAGTCAGAGTCAGAGTCAAAATCAGAGTCAGAGTCTGAGTCAGAGTGAGAGTCAGAGTCAGAGTCAGAGTCAGAGTCAGAGTCAGAGTCAGAGTCAGAGTCAGAGTCAGAGTCCGAGTCAGGGTCAGGTCAGAGTCAGAGTCAGAGTCAGAGTCAGGTCAGAGTCAGAGTCAGTGACAGAGTCAGAGTCATGATGTCAGAGTCAGAGTAAGTGTCAAAGTCGGAGTCAGTGACAGAGTCAGAGTCATGATGTCGGAGTCAGAGTAAGTGTCAAAGTCGGAGTCATGAAGTTGGAGTCCGAGTCAGCGTCCGAGTCATAGTCATGAGGTCAAAGTCAGAGTCATAGTCAGAGTCAGAGTCAGCGTCCGAGTCAGAGTCGAAGTCAGAGTCAGAGTCAGAGTCAGAGTCAGAGTCAGAGTCCAAGTCAGGGTCGGGTAAGAGTCAGAGACAGAGTCAGAGTCAGAGTCAGAGTCCGAGTCTGGGTCGGGTTAGAGTCAGAGTCACAGTCAGAGCCAGAGTCAGAGTCAGAGTCAGAGCCAGAGTCGGACTCAGACTCAGAGTCAGAGTCAGAGTCAGAGTCAGAGTCAGAGTCCGAGTCTGGGTCGGGTTAAAGTCAGAGTCAGAGTCAGAGTCAGAGTCAGAGTCAGAGTCAGAGTCCGAGTCAGGGTCAGGTCGAAGTCAGAGTCACAGTCAGAGTCAGAGTCAGAGTCAGAGTCAGAGTCAGAGTCAGAGTCAGAGTCAGAGTCAGAGTCAGAGTCAGAGTCAGAGACAGAGTCAGTGACAGAGTCAGAGTCAGAGTCCGAGTCAGGGTCAGGTCGAAGTCAGAGTCAGAGTCAGAGTCAGAGTCAGAGTCAGAGTCAGAGTCAGAGTCGGAGTCAGAGTCAGAGTCCGAGTCTGGGTCGGGTTAAAGTCAGAGTCAGAGTCAGAGTCAGAGTCAGAGTCAGAGTCAGAGCCAGAGTCAGAGTCAGAGTCAGAGTCAGAGTCAGAGTCATAGTCAGAGTCAGAGTCAGATTTAGAATCAGAGTCAGAGTCTGACTCAGAGTCAGAGTCAGAGTCGGTGTGAGGGTCAGGTCAGAGTCAGAGTCAGAGTCAGAGTCAGAGTCCGAGCCAGGGTCAGGTCGGAGTCAGAGTCAGAGTCAGAGTCAGAGTCAGAGCGAGAGTCGGAGTCAGAGTCAGAGTCCGAGTCAGTGTCAGGTCAGAGTCAGAGTCAGAGTCAGAGTCAGATTCAGAGTCACAGTCAGAGTCAGAGTCAGAGTCACAGTCAGAGTCGGAGTCAGAGTCCGAGTCAGGGTCAGGTCAGAGTCAGAGTCAGAGTCAAAGTCAGAGTCCGAGTCAGGGTCAGGTCAGAGTCAGAGTCAGAGCCAGAGTCAGAGTCAGACTCAGAGTCAGAGTCAGAGTCAGAGTCCGAGTCAGTGTCAGGTCAGAGTCAGAGTCAGAGTCAGAGTCAGAGTCAGAGTCAGAGTCAGAGTCAGAGCCAGAGTCAGAGTCAGAGTCAGAGTCAGAGTCAGAGTCAGAGTCAGAGTTTGAGTCAGGGTCAGAGTTTGAGTCAGGGTCAGGTCAGAGTCAGAGACAGAGTCAGAGTCAGAGTCCGAGTCAGGGTCAGGTCGAAGTCAGAGTCAGAGTCAGAGTCAGAGTCAGAGTCAGAGTCAGAGTCAGAGTCAAAATCAGAGTCAGAGTCTGAGTCAGAGTTAGAGTCAGAGTCAGAGTCAGAGTCAGAGTCAGAGTCAGAGTCAGAGTCAGAGTCCGAGTCAGGGTCAGGTCAGAGTCAGAGTCAGAGTCAGAGTCAGAGTCAGAGTCAGTGACAGAGTCAGAGTCATGATGTCGGAGTCAGAGTAAGTGTCAAAGTCGGAGTCATGAAGTTGGAGTCCGAGTCAGAGTCCGAGTCATAGTCATGAGGTCAAAGTCAGAGTCATAGTCAGAGTCAGAGTCAACGTCCGAGTCAGAGTCGAAGTCAGAGTCAGAGTCAGAGTCAGAGTCAGAGTCAGAGTCCAAGTCAGGGTCGGAGTCAGAGTCAGAGTCAGAGTCAGAGTCAGAGTCCGAGTCTGGGTCGGGTTACAGTCAGAGTCACAGTCAGAATCGGAGTCAGAGTTAGAGTCAGAGTCAGAGTCAGCGTCCGAGTCAGAGTCGAAGTCAGAGTCAGAGTCGGAGTCAGAGTCAGAGTCAGAGTCCGAGTCAGTGTCAGGTCAGAGTCAGAGTCAGAGTCAGAGTCAGAGTCCGAACCAGGGTCAGGTCGGAGTCAGAGTCAGAGTCAGAGTCAGAGTCAGAGTCAGAGTCACAGTCAGCGTCCGAGTCAGAGTCGAAGTCAGAGTCAGAGTCAGAGTCAGAGTCAGAGTTAGAGTCAGAGTCGGTGTCAGGGTCAGGTCAGAGTCAGAGTCAGAGTCAGAGTCAGAGTCAGAGCGAGAGTCGGAGTCAGAGTCAAAGTCAGAGTCAGAGTCAAAGTCCGAGTCAGGGTCGGGTCAGAGTCAAAGTCCGAGTCAGAGTCAGAGTCACAGTCAGAGTCGGAGTCAGAGTCAGAGTCAGAGTCAGAGTCAGAGTCCGAGTCTGGGTCGGGTTACAGTCAGAGTCACAGTCAGAGCCAGAGTCAGAGTCAGAGTCAGAGCCAGAGTCGGACTCAGACTCAGAGTCAGAGTCAGAGTCAGAGTCAGAGTCCGAGTCTGGGTCGGGTTACAGTCAGAGTCACAGTCAGAGCCAGAGTCAGAGTCAGAGTCAGAGCCAGAGTCGGACTCAGACTCAGAGTCAGAGTCAGAGTCAGAGTCAGAGTCAGAGTCCGAGTCTGGGTCGGGTTAAAGTCAGAGTCAGAGTCAGAGTCAGAGTCAGAGTCAGAGTCAGAGTCACAGTCAGAGTCAGAGTCAGAGTCCGAGTCAGGGTCAGGTCAGAGTCAGAGTCAGAGTCAGAGTCAGAGTCAGAGTCAGAGTCAAAATCAGAGTCAGAGTCTGAGTCAGAGTTAGAGTCAGAGTCAGAGTCAGAGTCAGAGTCAGAGTCAGAGTCAGAGTCAGAGTCAGAGTCAGAGTCCGAGTCAGGGTCAGGTCAGAGTCAGAGTCAGAGTGAGAGTCAGAGTCAGAGTCAGAGTCAGTGACAGAGTCAGAGTCATGATGTCGGAGTCAGAGTAAGTGTCAAAGTCGGAGTCATGAAGTTGGAGTCCGAGTCAGAGTCCGAGTCATAGTCATGAGGTCAAAGTCAGAGTCATAGTCAGAGTCAGAGTCAGCGTCCGAGTCAGAGTCGAAGTCAGAGTCAGAGTCAGAGTCAGAGTCAGAGTCAGAGTCCAAGTCAGGGTCGGGGTAGAGTCAGAGTCAGAGTCAGAGTCAGAGTCAGAGTCAGAGTCAGAGTCAGAGTCCGAGACAGGGTCAGGTCAGAGTCAGAGTCAGAGTCGAAGTCAGAGTCAGAGTCCGAGCCAAGGTCAGGTCGGAGTCAGAGTCAGAGTCAGAGTCAGAGTCTGGGTCGGGTTAAAGTCAGAGTCAGAGTCAGAGTCAGAGTCAGAGTCAGAGTCAGAGCCAGAGTCAGAGTCAGAGTCAGAGTCAGAGTCAGAGTCATAGTCAGAGTCAGAGTCAGATTTAGAATCAGAGTCAGAGTCTGACTCAGAGTCAGAGTCAGAGTCGGTGTGAGGGTCAGGTCAGAGTCAGAGTCAGAGTCAGAGTCAGAGTCCGAGCCAGGGTCAGGTCGGAGTCAGAGTCAGAGTCAGAGTCAGAGTCAGAGCGAGAGTCGGAGTCAGAGTCAGAGTCCGAGTCAGTGTCAGGTCAGAGTCAGAGTCAGAGTCAGAGTCAGATTCAGAGTCACAGTCAGAGTCAGAGTCAGAGTCACAGTCAGAGTCGGAGTCAGAGTCCGAGTCAGGGTCAGGTCAGAGTCAGAGTCGGAGTCAAAGTCAGAGTCCGAGTCAGGGTCAGGTCAGAGTCAGAGTCAGAGCCAGAGTCAGAGTCAGACTCAGAGTCAGAGTCAGAGTCAGAGTCCGAGTCAGAGCCAGAGTCAGAGTCAGAGTCAGAGTCAGAGTCAGAGTCAGAGTCAGAGTTTGAGTCAGGGTCAGAGTTTGAGTCAGGGTCAGGTCAGAGTCAGAGACAGAGTCAAAGTCAGAGTCCGAGTCAGGGTCAGGTCGAAGTCAGAGTCAGAGTCAGAGTCAGAGTCAGAGTCAGAGTCAGAGTCAGAGTCAAAATCAGAGTCAGAGTCTGAGTCAGAGTTAGAGTCAGAGTCAGAGTCAGAGTCAGAGTCAGAGTCAGAGTCAGAGTCAGAGTCAGAGTCAGAGTCCGAGTCAGGGTCAGGTCAGAGTCAGAGTCAGAGTCAGAGTCAGAGTCAGAGTCAGTGACAGAGTCAGAGTCATGATGTCGGAGTCAGAGTAAGTGTCAAAGTCGGAGTCATGAAGTTGGAGTCCGAGTCAGAGTCCGAGTCATAGTCATGAGGTCAAAGTCAGAGTCATAGTCAGAGTCAGAGTCAGCGTCCGAGTCAGAGTCGAAGTCAGAGTCAGAGTCAGAGTCAGAGTCAGAGTCAGAGTCAGAGCCCAAGTCAGGGTCGGGTTAGAGTCAGAGTCAGAGTCAGACTCAGAGTCAGAGTCAGAGTCAGAGTCAGAGTCCGAGTCAGGGTCAGGTCAGAGTCAGAGTCAGAGTCAGAGTCAGAGTCAGAGTCCGAGCCAGGGTCAGGTCGGAGTCAAAATCAGAGTCAGAGTCAGAATCAGAGTCAGAGTCAGAGTTAGAGTCAAAGTCAGAGTCAGAATCAGAGTCTGATTCAGAGTCAGAGTCAGAGACAGAGTCAGACTCAGAGTTAGAGTCTGAGTCAGAGTCAGATTCAGAGTCAGAGTCAGAGTCAGAGTCCGAGTCAGGGTCAGGCCAGAGTCATAGTCAGAGTCAGAGTCAGCGTCAGAGTCGTGATGTCGGAGTCAGAGTAAGAGTCAAAGTGGGAGTCATGGAGTTCGAGTCCGAGTCAGAGTCCGAGTCATAGTCATGAGGTCAAAGTCAGAGTCATAGTCAGAGTCAGAGTCGAAGTCAGAGTCAGAGTCAGAGTCAGAGTCAGAGTCAGAGTCAGAGTCAGAGTTAGAGTCGGAGTCGGTGTCAGGGTCAGGTCAGAGTCAGAGTCAGAGTCAGAGCGAGAGTCGGAGTCAGAGTCAAAGTCAGAGTCAGAGTCAAAGTCCGAGTCAGGGTCGGGTCAGAGTCAAAGTCCGAGTCAGAGTCAGAGTCACAGTCAGAATCGGAGTCAGAGTTAGAGTCAGAGTCAGAGTCAGCGTCCGAGTCAGAGTCGAAGTCAGAGTCAGAGTCGGAGTCAGAGTCAGAGTCAGAGTCCGAGTCAGTGTCAGGTCAGAGTCAGAGTCAGAGTCAGAGTCAGAGTCCAAGCCAGGGTCAGGTCGGAGTCAGAGTCAGAGTCAGAGTCAGAGTCAGAGTCAGAGTCACAGTCAGCGTCCGAGTCAGAGTCGAAGTCAGAGTCAGAGTCAGAGTCAGAGTCAGAGTTAGAGTCAGAGTCGGTGTCAGGGTCAGGTCAGAGTCAGAGTCAGAGTCAGAGTCAGAGTCAGAGCGAGAGTCGGAGTCAGAGTCAAAGTCAGAGTCAGAGTCAAAGTCCGAGTCAGGGTCGGGTCAGAGTCAAAGTCCGAGTCAGAGTCAGAGTCACAGTCAGAGTCGGAGTCAGAGTTAGAGTCAGAGTCAGAGTCAGAGTCCGAGTCTGGGTCGTGTTAGAGTCAGAGTCAGAGTCAGAGCCAGAGTCAGAGTCAGAGTCAGAGTCAGAGTCGGAGTCAGAGTCAGAGTCAGAGTCGGAGTCAGAGTCCGAGTCAGGGTCAGGGTCAGAGTCAGATGCAGAGTCGAAGTCAGAGTCAGAGTCAGAGTCAGAGTCAGAGTCAGAGTCAGAGTCCGAGCCAGGGTCAGGTCGGAGTCAGAGTCAGAGTCAGAGTCAGAGTCAGAGTCAGAGTCAGAGTCAGAGTCAGAGTCAGAGTCAGAGTCAGAATCAGAGTCAGAGTCTGAGTCAGAGTCAGAGTCAGAGTCAGAGTCAAAGTCAGAGTCAGAGTCAGAGTCAGAGTCAGAGTCCGAGTCAGGGTCAGGTCAGAGTCAGAGTCAGAGTCAGAGTCAGAGTCAGAGTCAGAGTCCGAGTCTGGGTCGGGTTAGAGTCAGAGTCACAGTCAGAGCCGGAGTCAGAGTCAGAGTCAGAGCCAGAGTCGGACTCAGACTCAGAGTCAGAGTCAGAGTCAGAGTCAGAGTCAGAGTCCGAGTCTGGGTCGGGTTAAAGTCAGAGTCAGAGTCAGAGTCAGAGTCAGAGTCAGAGTCAGAGTCAGAGCCAGAGTCAGAGTCAGAGTCAAAGTCAGAGTCAGAGTCATAGTCAGAGTCAGAGTCAGATTTAGAATCAGAGTCAGAGTCTGACTCAGAGTCAGAGTCAGAGTCGGTGTCAGGGTCAGGTCAGAGTCAGAGTCAGAGTCAGAGTCAAAGTCCGAGCCAGGGTCAGGTCGGAGTCAGAGTCAGAGTCAGAGTCAGAGTTAGAGCGAGAGTCGGAGTCAGAGTCAGAGTCAGAGTCCGAGTCTGGGTCGGGTTAAAGTCAGAGTCAGAGTCAGAGTCAGAGTCAGAGTCAGAGTCAGAGCCAGAGTCAGAGTCAGAGTCAGAGTCAGAGTCAGAGTCATGATGTCGGAGTCAGAGTAAGTGTCAAAGTCGGAGCCATGAAGTTGGAGTCCGAGTCAGAGTCCGAGTCATAGTCATGAGGTCAAAGTCAGAGTCATAGTCAGAGTCAGAGTCAGCGTCCGAGTCAGAGTCGAAGTCAGAGTCAGAGTCAGAGTCAGAGTCAGTGACAGAGTCAGAGTCATGATGTCGGAGTCAGAGTAAGTGTCAAAGTCGGAGTCATGAAGTTGGAGTCCGAGTCAGAGTCCGAGTCATAGTCATGAGGTCAAAGTCAGAGTCATAGTCAGAGTCAGAGTCAGCGTCCGAGTCAGAGTCGAAGTCAGAGTCAGAGTCAGAGTCAGAGTCAGAGTCAGAGTCCAAGTCAGGGTCGGGGTAGAGTCAGAGTCAGAGTCAGAGTCAGAGTCAGAGTCAGAGTCAGAGTCCGAGACAGGGTCAGGTCAGAGTCAGAGTCAGAGTCGAAGTCAGAGTCAGAGTCCGAGCCAAGGTCAGGTCGGAGTCAGAGTCAGAGTCAGAGTCAGAGTCAGAGTCAGAGTCAGAGTCAGAGTCAGAGTCAGAGTCAGAGTCAGAATCAGAGTCAGAGTCTGATTCAGCGTCAGAGTCAGAGTCAGAGTCAGAGTCAGAGTCAGAGTCAGAGTCAGAGTCAGATTCAGAGTCAGAGTCAGAGTCTGAGTCCGAGTCAGGGTCAGGCCAGAGTCATAGTCAGAGTCAGAGTCAGAGTCAGGGTCATGATGTCGGAGTCAGAGTAAGAGTCAGAGTCGGAGTCATGAAGTTGGAGTCCGAGTCAGAGTCCGAGTCATAGTCATGAGGTCAAAGTCAGAGTCATAGTCAGAGTCAGCGTCAGCGTCCGAGTCAGAGTCGAAGTCAGAGTCAGAGTCAGAGTCAGAGTCAGAGTCAGAGTCAGAGTCAGAGTCAGAATCAGAGTCAGAGTCTGAGTCAGAGTCAGAGTCAGAGTCAGAGTCAGAGTCAGAGTCAGAGTCAGAGTCAGAGTCCGAGTCAGGGTCAGGTCTGAGTCAGAGTCAGAGTCAGAGTCAGAGTCAGAGTCAGAGTCAGAGTCAGTGACAGAGTCAGAGTCATGATTTTGGAGTCAGAGTAAGTGTTACAGTCGGAGTCATGAAGTTGGAGTTCGAGTCCGAGTCCGAGTCATAGTCATGAGGTCAAAGTCGGAGTCATAGTCAGAGTCAGAGTCAGCGTCCGAGTCAGAGTCGAAGTCAGAGTCAGAGTCAGAGTCAGAGTCCAAGTCAGGGTCGGGTTAGAGTCAGAGTCAGAGTCAGAGTCAGAGTCCGAGTCTCGGTCGGGTTAGAGTCAGAGTCACAGTCAGAGACAGAGTCAGAGTCAGAGTCAGAGCCAGAGTCGGACTCAGACTCAGAGTCAGAGACAGAGTCAGAGTCAGAGTCAGAGTCCGAGTCTGGGTCGGGTTAAAGTCAGAGTCAGAGTCGGAGTCAGAGTCAGAGTCAGAGTCAGAGTCAGAGTCAGAGTCAGAGTCCGAGTCTGGGTCGGGTTAAAGTCAGAGTCAGAGTCAGAGTCAGAGTCAGAGTCAGAGTCAGAGCCAGAGTCAGAGTCAGAGTCAGAGTCAGAGTCAGAGTCATAGTCAGAGTCAGAGTCAGATTTAGAATCAGAGTCAGAGTCTGACTCAGAGTCAGAGTCAGAGTCGGTGTGAGGGTCAGGTCAGAGTCAGAGTCAGAGTCAGAGTCAGAGTCCGAGTCAGGGTCAGGTCAGAGTCAGAGTCAGAGTCAGAGTCAGGTCAGAGTCAGAGTCAGTGACAGAGTCAGAGTCATGATGTCGGAGTCAGAGTAAGTGGCAAAGTCGGAGTCAGTGACAGAGTCAGAGTCATGATGTCGGAGTCAGAGTAAGTGTCAAAGTCGGAGTCATGAAGTTGGAGTCCGAGTCAGCGTCCGAGTCATAGTCATGAGGTCAAAGTCAGAGTCATAGTCAGAGTCAGAGTCAGCGTCCGAGTCAGAGTCGAAGTCAGAGTCAGAGTCAGAGTCAGAGTCAGAGTCAGAGTCCAAGTCAGGGTCGGGTAAGAGTCAGAGACAGAGTCAGAGTCAGAGTCAGAGTCCGAGTCTGGGTCGGGTTAGAGTCAGAGTCACAGTCAGAGCCAGAGTCAGAGTCAGAGTCAGAGCCAGAGTCGGACTCAGACTCAGAGTCAGAGTCAGAGTCAGAGTCAGAGTCAGAGTCCGAGTCTGGGTCGGGTTAAAGTCAGAGTCAGAGTCAGAGTCAGAGTCAGAGTCAGAGTCAGAGTCCGAGTCAGGGTCAGGTCGAAGTCAGAGTCAGAGTCAGAGTCAGAGTCAGAGTCAGAGTCAGAGTCAGAGTCAAAGTCAGAGTCAGAGTCAGAGTCAGAGTCAGAGTCAGAGACAGAGTCAGTGACAGAGTCAGAGTCAGAGTCCGAGTCAGGGTCAGGTCGAAGTCAGAGTCAGAGTCAGAGTCAGAGTCAGAGTCAGAGTCAGAGTCAGAGTCAGAGTCAGAGTCCGAGACAGGGTCAGGTCAGAGTCAGAGTCAGAGTCGAAGTCAGAGTCAGAGTCCGAGCCAAGGTCAGGTCGGAGTCAGAGTCAGAGTCAGAGTCAGAGTCAGAGTCAGAGTCAGAGTCAGAGTCAGAGTCAGAGTCAGAGTCAGAATCAGAGTCAGAGTCTGATTCAGCGTCAGAGTCAGAGTCAGAGTCAGAGTCAGAGTCAGAGTCAGAGTCAGAGTCAGATTCAGAGTCAGAGTCAGAGTCTGAGTCCGAGTCAGGGTCAGGCCAGAGTCATAGTCAGAGTCAGAGTCAGAGTCAGGGTCATGATGTCGGAGTCAGAGTAAGAGTCAGAGTCGGAGTCATGAAGTTGGAGTCCGAGTCAGAGTCCGAGTCATAGTCATGAGGTCAAAGTCAGAGTCATAGTCAGAGTCAGCGTCAGCGTCCGAGTCAGAGTCGAAGTCAGAGTCAGAGTCAGAGTCAGAGTCAGAGTCAGAGTCAGAGTCAGAGTCAGAATCAGAGTCAGAGTCTGAGTCAGAGTCAGAGTCAGAGTCAGAGTCAGAGTCAGAGTCAGAGTCAGAGTCAGAGTCCGAGTCAGGGTCAGGTCTGAGTCAGAGTCAGAGTCAGAGTCAGAGTCAGAGTCAGAGTCAGAGTCAGTGACAGAGTCAGAGTCATGATTTTGGAGTCAGAGTAAGTGTCACAGTCGGAGTCATGAAGTTGGAGTTCGAGTCCGAGTCCGAGTCATAGTCATGAGGTCAAAGTCGGAGTCATAGTCAGAGTCAGAGTCAGCGTCCGAGTCAGAGTCGAAGTCAGAGTCAGAGTCAGAGTCAGAGTCCAAGTCAGGGTCGGGTTAGAGTCAGAGTCAGAGTCAGAGTCAGAGTCCGAGTCTCGGTCGGGTTAGAGTCAGAGTCACAGTCAGAGACAGAGTCAGAGTCAGAGTCAGAGCCAGAGTCGGACTCAGACTCAGAGTCAGAGACAGAGTCAGAGTCAGAGTCAGAGTCCGAGTCTGGGTCGGGTTAAAGTCAGAGTCAGAGTCGGAGTCAGAGTCAGAGTCAGAGTCAGAGTCAGAGTCAGAGTCAGAGTCCGAGTCTGGGTCGGGTTAAAGTCAGAGTCAGAGTCAGAGTCAGAGTCAGAGTCAGAGTCAGAGCCAGAGTCAGAGTCAGAGTCAGAGTCAGAGTCAGAGTCATAGTCAGAGTCAGAGTCAGATTTAGAATCAGAGTCAGAGTCTGACTCAGAGTCAGAGTCAGAGTCGGTGTGAGGGTCAGGTCAGAGTCAGAGTCAGAGTCAGAGTCAGAGTCCGAGTCAGGGTCAGGTCAGAGTCAGAGTCAGAGTCAGAGTCAGGTCAGAGTCAGAGTCAGTGACAGAGTCAGAGTCATGATGTCGGAGTCAGCGTAAGTGGCAAAGTCGGAGTCAGTGACAGAGTCAGAGTCATGATGTCGGAGTCAGAGTAAGTGTCAAAGTCGGAGTCATGAAGTTGGAGTCCGAGTCAGCGTCCGAGTCATAGTCATGAGGTCAAAGTCAGAGTCATAGTCAGAGTCAGAGTCAGCGTCCGAGTCAGAGTCGAAGTCAGAGTCAGAGTCAGAGTCAGAGTCAGAGTCAGAGTCCAAGTCAGGGTCGGGTAAGAGTCAGAGACAGAGTCAGAGTCAGAGTCAGAGTCCGAGTCTGGGTCGGGTTAGAGTCAGAGTCACAGTCAGAGCCAGAGTCAGAGTCAGAGTCAGAGCCAGAGTCGGACTCAGACTCAGAGTCAGAGTCAGAGTCAGAGTCAGAGTCAGAGTCCGAGTCTGGGTCGGGTTAAAGTCAGAGTCAGAGTCAGAGTCAGAGTCAGAGTCAGAGTCAGAGTCCGAGTCAGGGTCAGGTCGAAGTCAGAGTCAGAGTCAGAGTCAGAGTCAGAGTCAGAGTCAGAGTCAGAGTCAGAGTCAGAGTCAGAGTCAGAGTCAGAGTCAGAGTCAGAGACAGAGTCAGTGACAGAGTCAGAGTCAGAGTCCGAGTCAGGGTCAGGTCGAAGTCAGAGTCAGAGTCAGAGTCAGAGTCAGAGTCAGAGTCAGAGTCAGAGTCAGAGTCAGAGTCAGAGTCAGAGTCAGAGTCAGAGTCCGAGTCTGGGTCGGGTTAAAGTCAGAGTCAGAGTCAGAGTCAGAGTCAGAGTCAGAGTCAGAGCCAGAGTCAGAGTCAGAGTCAGAGTCAGAGTCAGAGTCATAGTCAGAGTCAGAGTCAGATTTAGAATCAGAGTCAGAGTCTGACTCAGAGTCAGAGTCAGAGTCGGTGTGAGGGTCAGGTCAGAGTCAGAGTCAGAGTCAGAGTCAGAGTCCGAGCCAGGGTCAGGTCGGAGTCAGAGTCAGAGTCAGAGTCAGAGTCAGAGCGAGAGTCGGAGTCAGAGTCAGAGTCCGAGTCAGTGTCAGGTCAGAGTCAGAGTCAGAGTCAGAGTCAGATTCAGAGTCACAGTCAGAGTCAGAGTCGGAGTCACAGTCAGAGTCAGAGTCAGAGTCCGAGTCAGGGTCAGGTCAGAGTCAGAGTCAGAGTCAAAGTCAGAGTCCGAGTCAGGGTCAGGTCAGAGTCAGAGTCAGAGCCAGAGTCAGAGTCAGACTCAGAGTCAGAGTCATCGTCAGAGTCCGAGTCAGTGTCAGGTCAGAGTCAGAGTCAGAGTCAGAGTCAGAGTCAGAGTCAGAGTCAGAGTCAGAGCCAGAGTCAGAGTCAGAGTCAGAGTCAGAGTCAGAGTCAGAGTCAGAGTCCGAGCCAGGGTCAGGTCGGAGTCAGAGTCAGAGTCAGAGTCAGAGTCAGAGCGAGAGTCGGAGTCAGAGTCAGAGTCCGAGTCAGTGTCAGGTCAGAGTCAGAGTCAGAGTCAGAGTCAGATTCAGAGTCACAGTCAGAGTCAGAGTCAGAGTCACAGTCAGAGTCGGAGTCAGAGTCCGAGTCAGGGTCAGGTCAGAGTCAGAGTCAGAGTCAAAGTCCGAGTCCGAGTCAGGGTCAGGTCAGAGTCAGAGTCAGAGCCAGAGTCAGAGTCAGACTCAGAGTCAGAGTCAGAGTCAGAGTCCGAGTCAGTGTCAGGTCAGAGTCAGAGTCAGAGTCAGAGTCAGAGTCAGAGTCAGAGTCAGAGTCAGAGCCAGAGTCAGAGTCAGAGTCAGAGTCAGAGTCAGAGTCAGAGTCAGAGTTTGAGTCAGGGTCAGAGTTTGAGTCAGGGTCAGGTCAGAGTCAGAGACAGAGTCAGAGTCAGAGTCCGAGTCAGGGTCAGGTCGAAGTCAGAGTCAGAGTCAGAGTCAGAGTCAGAGTCAGAGTCAGAGTCAGAGTCAAAATCAGAGTCAGAGTCTGAGTCAGAGTTAGAGTCAGAGTCAGAGTCAGAGTCAGAGTCAGAGTCAGAGTCAGAGTCAGAGTCAGAGTCAGAGTCCGAGTCAGGGTCAGGTCAGAGTCAGAGTCAGAGTCAGAGTCAGAGTCAGAGTCAGTGACAGAGTCAGAGTCATGATGTCGGAGTCAGAGTAAGTGTCAAAGTCGGAGTCATGAAGTTGGAGTCCGAGTCGGAGTCCGAGTCATAGTCATGAGGTCAAAGTCAGAGTCATAGTCAGAGTCAGAGTCAGCGTCCGAGTCAGAGTCGAAGTCAGAGTCAGAGTCAGAGTCAGAGTCAGAGTCAGAGTCCAAGTCAGGGTCGGGTTAGAGTCAGAGTCAGAGTCAGAGTCAGAGTCCCAGTCTGGGTCGGGTTACAGTCAGAGTCACAGTCAGAGCCAGAGTCAGAGTCAGAGTCAGAGCCAGAGTCGGACTCAGACTCAGAGTCAGAGTCAGAGTCAGAGTCAGAGTCAGAGTCCGCGTCTGGGTCGGGTTAAAGTCAGAGTCAGAGTCAGAGTCAGAGTCAGAGTCAGAGTCAGAGTCACAGTCAGAGTCAGAGTCAGAGTCCGAGTCAGGGTCAGGTCAGAGTCAGAGTCAGAGTCAGAGTCAGAGTCAGAGTCAGAGTCAGAGTCAAAATCAGAGTCAGAGTCTGAGTCAGAGTTAGAGTCAGAGTCAGAGTCAGAGTCAGAGTCAGAGTCAGAGTCAGAGTCAGAGTCAGAGTCAGAGTCCGAGTCAGGGTCAGGTCAGAGTCAGAGTCAGAGTGAGAGTCAGAGTCAGAGTCAGAGTCAGTGACAGAGTCAGAGTCATGATGTCGGAGTCAGAGTAAGTGTCAAAGTCGGAGTCATGAAGTTGGAGTCCGAGTCAGAGTCCGAGTCATAGTCATGAGGTCAAAGTCAGAGTCATAGTCAGAGTCAGAGTCAGCGTCCGAGTCAGAGTCGAAGTCAGAGTCAGAGTCAGAGTCAGAGTCAGAGTCAGAGTCCAAGTCAGGGTCGGGGTAGAGTCAGAGTCAGAGTCAGAGTCAGAGTCAGAGTCAGAGTCAGAGTCAGAGTCCGAGACAGGGTCAGGTCAGAGTCAGAGTCAGAGTCGAAGTCAGAGTCAGAGTCCGAGCCAAGGTCAGGTCGGAGTCAGAGTCAGAGTCAGAGTCAGAGTCAGAGTCAGAGTCAGAGTCAGAGTCAGAGTCAGAGTCAGAATCAGAGTCAGAGTCTGATTCAGGGTCAGAGTCAGAGTCAGAGTCAGAGTCAGAGTCAGAGTCAGAGTCAGAGTCAGATTCAGAGTCAGAGTCAGAGTCTGAGTCCGAGTCAGGGTCAGGCCAGAGTCATAGTCAGAGTCAGAGTCAGAGTCAGGGTCATGATGTCGGAGTCAGAGTAAGAGTCAGAGTCGGAGTCATGAAGTTGGAGTCCGAGTCAGAGTCCGAGTCATAGTCATGAGGTCAAAGTCAGAGTCATAGTCAGAGTCAGCGTCAGCGTCCGAGTCAGAGTCGAAGTCAGAGTCAGAGTCAGAGTCAGAGTCAGAGTCAGAGTCAGAGTCAGAGTCAGAATCAGAGTCAGAGTCTGAGTCAGAGTCAGAGTCAGAGTCAGAGTCAGAGTCAGAGTCAGAGTCAGAGTCAGAGTCCGAGTCAGGGTCAGGTCTGAGTCAGAGTCAGAGTCAGAGTCAGAGTCAGAGTCAGAGTCAGTGACAGAGTCAGAGTCATGATTTTGGAGTCAGAGTAAGTGTCACAGTCGGAGTCATGAAGTTGGAGTTCGAGTCCGAGTCCGAGTCATAGTCATGAGGTCAAAGTCGGAGTCATAGTCAGAGTCAGAGTCAGCGTCCGAGTCAGAGTCGAAGTCAGAGTCAGAGTCAGAGTCAGAGTCCAAGTCAGGGTCGGGTTAGAGTCAGAGTCAGAGTCAGAGTCAGAGTCCGAGTCTCGGTCGGGTTAGAGTCAGAGTCACAGTCAGAGACAGAGTCAGAGTCAGAGTCAGAGCCAGAGTCGGACTCAGACTCAGAGTCAGAGACAGAGTCAGAGTCAGAGTCAGAGTCCGAGTCTGGGTCGGGTTAAAGTCAGAGTCAGAGTCGGAGTCAGAGTCAGAGTCAGAGTCAGAGTCATAGTCAGAGTCAGAGTCAGATTTAGAATCAGAGTCAGAGTCTGACTCAGAGTCAGAGTCAGAGTCGGTGTGAGGGTCAGGTCAGAGTCAGAGTCAGAGTCAGAGTCAGAGTCCGAGCCAGGGTCAGGTCGGAGTCAGAGTCAGAGTCAGAGTCAGAGTCAGAGCGAGAGTCAGAGTCAGAGTCCGAGTCAGTGTCAGGTCAGAGTCTTAGTCAGAGTCAGAGTCAGATTCAGAGTCACAGTCAGAGTCAGAGTCAGAGTCACAGTCAGAGTCGGAGTCAGAGTCCGAGTCAGGGTCAGGTCAGAGTCAGAGTCAGAGTCAAAGTCAGAGTCCGAGTCAGGGTCAGGTCAGAGTCAGAGTCAGAGCCAGAGTCAGAGTCAGACTCAGAGTCAGAGTCAGAGTCAGAGTCCGAGTCAGTGTCAGGTCAGAGTCAGAGTCAGAGTCAGAGTCAGAGTCAGAGTCAGAGTCCAAGTCAGGGTCGGGTAAGAGTCAGAGACAGAGTCAGAGTCAGAGTCAGAGTCAGAGTCAGAGTCAGAGTCAGAGTCAGAGTCAGAGTCAGAGTCAGAGTCAGAGTCAGAGACAGAGTCAGTGACAGAGTCAGAGTCAGAGTCCGAGTCAGGGTCAGGTCGAAGTCAGAGTCAGAGTCAGAGTCCGAGTCTGGGTCGGGTTAGAGTCAGAGTCACAGTCAGAGCCAGAGTCAGAGTCAGAGTCAGAGCCAGAGTCGGACTCAGACTCAGAGTCAGAGTCAGAGTCAGAGTCAGAGTCAGAGTCCGAGTCTGGGTCGGGTTAAAGTCAGAGTCAGAGTCAGAGTCAGAGTCAGAGTCAGAGTCAGAGTCCGAGTCAGGGTCAGGTCGAAGTCAGAGTCAGAGTCAGAGTCAGAGTCAGAGTCAGAGTCAGAGTCAGAGTCAAAGTCAGAGTCAGAGTCAGAGTCAGAGTCAGAGTCAGAGACAGAGTCAGTGACAGAGTCAGAGTCAGAGTCCGAGTCAGGGTCAGGTCGAAGTCAGAGTCAGAGTCAGAGTCAGAGTCAGAGTCAGAGTCAGAGTCAGAGTCAGAGTCAGAGTCCGAGACAGGGTCAGGTCAGAGTCAGAGTCAGAGTCGAAGTCAGAGTCAGAGTCCGAGCCAAGGTCAGGTCGGAGTCAGAGTCAGAGTCAGAGTCAGAGTCAGAGTCAGAGTCAGAGTCAGAGTCAGAGTCAGAGTCAGAGTCAGAATCAGAGTCAGAGTCTGATTCAGCGTCAGAGTCAGAGTCAGAGTCAGAGTCAGAGTCAGAGTCAGAGTCAGAGTCAGATTCAGAGTCAGAGTCAGAGTCTGAGTCCGAGTCAGGGTCAGGCCAGAGTCATAGTCAGAGTCAGAGTCAGAGTCAGGGTCATGATGTCGGAGTCAGAGTAAGAGTCAGAGTCGGAGTCATGAAGTTGGAGTCCGAGTCAGAGTCCGAGTCATAGTCATGAGGTCAAAGTCAGAGTCATAGTCAGAGTCAGCGTCAGCGTCCGAGTCAGAGTCGAAGTCAGAGTCAGAGTCAGAGTCAGAGTCAGAGTCAGAGTCAGAGTCAGAGTCAGAATCAGAGTCAGAGTCTGAGTCAGAGTCAGAGTCAGAGTCAGAGTCAGAGTCAGAGTCAGAGTCAGAGTCAGAGTCCGAGTCAGGGTCAGGTCTGAGTCAGAGTCAGAGTCAGAGTCAGAGTCAGAGTCAGAGTCAGAGTCAGTGACAGAGTCAGAGTCATGATTTTGGAGTCAGAGTAAGTGTCACAGTCGGAGTCATGAAGTTGGAGTTCGAGTCCGAGTCCGAGTCATAGTCATGAGGTCAAAGTCGGAGTCATAGTCAGAGTCAGAGTCAGCGTCCGAGTCAGAGTCGAAGTCAGAGTCAGAGTCAGAGTCAGAGTCCAAGTCAGGGTCGGGTTAGAGTCAGAGTCAGAGTCAGAGTCAGAGTCCGAGTCTCGGTCGGGTTAGAGTCAGAGTCACAGTCAGAGACAGAGTCAGAGTCAGAGTCAGAGCCAGAGTCGGACTCAGACTCAGAGTCAGAGACAGAGTCAGAGTCAGAGTCAGAGTCCGAGTCTGGGTCGGGTTAAAGTCAGAGTCAGAGTCGGAGTCAGAGTCAGAGTCAGAGTCAGAGTCAGAGTCAGAGTCAGAGTCCGAGTCTGGGTCGGGTTAAAGTCAGAGTCAGAGTCAGAGTCAGAGTCAGAGTCAGAGTCAGAGCCAGAGTCAGAGTCAGAGTCAGAGTCAGAGTCAGAGTCATAGTCAGAGTCAGAGTCAGATTTAGAATCAGAGTCAGAGTCTGACTCAGAGTCAGAGTCAGAGTCGGTGTGAGGGTCAGGTCAGAGTCAGAGTCAGAGTCAGAGTCAGAGTCCGAGTCAGGGTCAGGTCAGAGTCAGAGTCAGAGTCAGAGTCAGGTCAGAGTCAGAGTCAGTGACAGAGTCAGAGTCATGATGTCGGAGTCAGCGTAAGTGGCAAAGTCGGAGTCAGTGACAGAGTCAGAGTCATGATGTCGGAGTCAGAGTAAGTGTCAAAGTCGGAGTCATGAAGTTGGAGTCCGAGTCAGCGTCCGAGTCATAGTCATGAGGTCAAAGTCAGAGTCATAGTCAGAGTCAGAGTCAGCGTCCGAGTCAGAGTCGAAGTCAGAGTCAGAGTCAGAGTCAGAGTCAGAGTCAGAGTCCAAGTCAGGGTCGGGTAAGAGTCAGAGACAGAGTCAGAGTCAGAGTCAGAGTCCGAGTCTGGGTCGGGTTAGAGTCAGAGTCACAGTCAGAGCCAGAGTCAGAGTCAGAGTCAGAGCCAGAGTCGGACTCAGACTCAGAGTCAGAGTCAGAGTCAGAGTCAGAGTCAGAGTCCGAGTCTGGGTCGGGTTAAAGTCAGAGTCAGAGTCAGAGTCAGAGTCAGAGTCAGAGTCAGAGTCCGAGTCAGGGTCAGGTCGAAGTCAGAGTCAGAGTCAGAGTCAGAGTCAGAGTCAGAGTCAGAGTCAGAGTCAGAGTCAGAGTCAGAGTCAGAGTCAGAGTCAGAGTCAGAGACAGAGTCAGTGACAGAGTCAGAGTCAGAGTCCGAGTCAGGGTCAGGTCGAAGTCAGAGTCAGAGTCAGAGTCAGAGTCAGAGTCAGAGTCAGAGTCAGAGTCAGAGTCAGAGTCAGAGTCAGAGTCAGAGTCAGAGTCCGAGTCTGGGTCGGGTTAAAGTCAGAGTCAGAGTCAGAGTCAGAGTCAGAGTCAGAGTCAGAGCCAGAGTCAGAGTCAGAGTCAGAGTCAGAGTCAGAGTCATAGTCAGAGTCAGAGTCAGATTTAGAATCAGAGTCAGAGTCTGACTCAGAGTCAGAGTCAGAGTCGGTGTGAGGGTCAGGTCAGAGTCAGAGTCAGAGTCAGAGTCAGAGTCCGAGCCAGGGTCAGGTCGGAGTCAGAGTCAGAGTCAGAGTCAGAGTCAGAGCGAGAGTCGGAGTCAGAGTCAGAGTCCGAGTCAGTGTCAGGTCAGAGTCAGAGTCAGAGTCAGAGTCAGATTCAGAGTCACAGTCAGAGTCAGAGTCGGAGTCACAGTCAGAGTCAGAGTCAGAGTCCGAGTCAGGGTCAGGTCAGAGTCAGAGTCAGAGTCAAAGTCAGAGTCCGAGTCAGGGTCAGGTCAGAGTCAGAGTCAGAGCCAGAGTCAGAGTCAGACTCAGAGTCAGAGTCATCGTCAGAGTCCGAGTCAGTGTCAGGTCAGAGTCAGAGTCAGAGTCAGAGTCAGAGTCAGAGTCAGAGTCAGAGTCAGAGCCAGAGTCAGAGTCAGAGTCAGAGTCAGAGTCAGAGTCAGAGTCAGAGTCCGAGCCAGGGTCAGGTCGGAGTCAGAGTCAGAGTCAGAGTCAGAGTCAGAGCGAGAGTCGGAGTCAGAGTCAGAGTCCGAGTCAGTGTCAGGTCAGAGTCAGAGTCAGAGTCAGAGTCAGATTCAGAGTCACAGTCAGAGTCAGAGTCAGAGTCACAGTCAGAGTCGGAGTCAGAGTCCGAGTCAGGGTCAGGTCAGAGTCAGAGTCAGAGTCAAAGTCCGAGTCCGAGTCAGGGTCAGGTCAGAGTCAGAGTCAGAGCCAGAGTCAGAGTCAGACTCAGAGTCAGAGTCAGAGTCAGAGTCCGAGTCAGTGTCAGGTCAGAGTCAGAGTCAGAGTCAGAGTCAGAGTCAGAGTCAGAGTCAGAGTCAGAGCCAGAGTCAGAGTCAGAGTCAGAGTCAGAGTCAGAGTCAGAGTCAGAGTTTGAGTCAGGGTCAGAGTTTGAGTCAGGGTCAGGTCAGAGTCAGAGACAGAGTCAGAGTCAGAGTCCGAGTCAGGGTCAGGTCGAAGTCAGAGTCAGAGTCAGAGTCAGAGTCAGAGTCAGAGTCAGAGTCAGAGTCAAAATCAGAGTCAGAGTCTGAGTCAGAGTTAGAGTCAGAGTCAGAGTCAGAGTCAGAGTCAGAGTCAGAGTCAGAGTCAGAGTCAGAGTCAGAGTCCGAGTCAGGGTCAGGTCAGAGTCAGAGTCAGAGTCAGAGTCAGAGTCAGAGTCAGTGACAGAGTCAGAGTCATGATGTCGGAGTCAGAGTAAGTGTCAAAGTCGGAGTCATGAAGTTGGAGTCCGAGTCGGAGTCCGAGTCATAGTCATGAGGTCAAAGTCAGAGTCATAGTCAGAGTCAGAGTCAGCGTCCGAGTCAGAGTCGAAGTCAGAGTCAGAGTCAGAGTCAGAGTCAGAGTCAGAGTCCAAGTCAGGGTCGGGGTAGAGTCAGAGTCAGAGTCAGAGTCAGAGTCAGAGTCAGAGTCAGAGTCAGAGTCCGAGACAGGGTCAGGTCAGAGTCAGAGTCAGAGTCGAAGTCAGAGTCAGAGTCCGAGCCAAGGTCAGGTCGGAGTCAGAGTCAGAGTCAGAGTCAGAGTCAGAGTCAGAGTCAGAGTCAGAGTCAGAGTCAGAGTCAGAATCAGAGTCAGAGTCTGATTCAGGGTCAGAGTCAGAGTCAGAGTCAGAGTCAGAGTCAGAGTCAGAGTCAGAGTCAGATTCAGAGTCAGAGTCAGAGTCTGAGTCCGAGTCAGGGTCAGGCCAGAGTCATAGTCAGAGTCAGAGTCAGAGTCAGGGTCATGATGTCGGAGTCAGAGTAAGAGTCAGAGTCGGAGTCATGAAGTTGGAGTCCGAGTCAGAGTCCGAGTCATAGTCATGAGGTCAAAGTCAGAGTCATAGTCAGAGTCAGCGTCAGCGTCCGAGTCAGAGTCGAAGTCAGAGTCAGAGTCAGAGTCAGAGTCAGAGTCAGAGTCAGAGTCAGAGTCAGAATCAGAGTCAGAGTCTGAGTCAGAGTCAGAGTCAGAGTCAGAGTCAGAGTCAGAGTCAGAGTCAGAGTCAGAGTCCGAGTCAGGGTCAGGTCTGAGTCAGAGTCAGAGTCAGAGTCAGAGTCAGAGTCAGAGTCAGTGACAGAGTCAGAGTCATGATTTTGGAGTCAGAGTAAGTGTCACAGTCGGAGTCATGAAGTTGGAGTTCGAGTCCGAGTCCGAGTCATAGTCATGAGGTCAAAGTCGGAGTCATAGTCAGAGTCAGAGTCAGCGTCCGAGTCAGAGTCGAAGTCAGAGTCAGAGTCAGAGTCAGAGTCCAAGTCAGGGTCGGGTTAGAGTCAGAGTCAGAGTCAGAGTCAGAGTCCGAGTCTCGGTCGGGTTAGAGTCAGAGTCACAGTCAGAGACAGAGTCAGAGTCAGAGTCAGAGCCAGAGTCGGACTCAGACTCAGAGTCAGAGACAGAGTCAGAGTCAGAGTCAGAGTCCGAGTCTGGGTCGGGTTAAAGTCAGAGTCAGAGTCGGAGTCAGAGTCAGAGTCAGAGTCAGAGTCATAGTCAGAGTCAGAGTCAGATTTAGAATCAGAGTCAGAGTCTGACTCAGAGTCAGAGTCAGAGTCGGTGTGAGGGTCAGGTCAGAGTCAGAGTCAGAGTCAGAGTCAGAGTCAGAGTCAGAGTCAGAGTCAGAGTCAGAGTCAGAGTCCGAGTCAGGGTCAGGTCTGAGTCAGAGTCAGAGTCAGAGTCAGAGTCAGAGTCAGAGTCAGAGTCAGTGACAGAGTCAGAGTCATGATTTTGGAGTCAGAGTAAGTGTCACAGTCGGAGTCATGAAGTTGGAGTTCGAGTCCGAGTCCGAGTCATAGTCATGAGGTCAAAGTCGGAGTCATAGTCAGAGTCAGAGTCAGCGTCCGAGTCAGAGTCGAAGTCAGAGTCAGAGTCAGAGTCAGAGTCCAAGTCAGGGTCGGGTTAGAGTCAGAGTCAGAGTCAGAGTCAGAGTCCGAGTCTCGGTCGGGTTAGAGTCAGAGTCACAGTCAGAGACAGAGTCAGAGTCAGAGTCAGAGCCAGAGTCGGACTCAGACTCAGAGTCAGAGACAGAGTCAGAGTCAGAGTCAGAGTCCGAGTCTGGGTCGGGTTAAAGTCAGAGTCAGAGTCGGAGTCAGAGTCAGAGTCAGAGTCAGAGTCAGAGTCAGAGTCAGAGTCCGAGTCTGGGTCGGGTTAAAGTCAGAGTCAGAGTCAGAGTCAGAGTCAGAGTCAGAGTCAGAGCCAGAGTCAGAGTCAGAGTCAGAGTCAGAGTCAGAGTCATAGTCAGAGTCAGAGTCAGATTTAGAATCAGAGTCAGAGTCTGACTCAGAGTCAGAGTCAGAGTCGGTGTGAGGGTCAGGTCAGAGTCAGAGTCAGAGTCAGAGTCAGAGTCCGAGTCAGGGTCAGGTCAGAGTCAGAGTCAGAGTCAGAGTCAGGTCAGAGTCAGAGTCAGTGACAGAGTCAGAGTCATGATGTCGGAGTCAGCGTAAGTGGCAAAGTCGGAGTCAGTGACAGAGTCAGAGTCATGATGTCGGAGTCAGAGTAAGTGTCAAAGTCGGAGTCATGAAGTTGGAGTCCGAGTCAGCGTCCGAGTCATAGTCATGAGGTCAAAGTCAGAGTCATAGTCAGAGTCAGAGTCAGCGTCCGAGTCAGAGTCGAAGTCAGAGTCAGAGTCAGAGTCAGAGTCAGAGTCAGAGTCCAAGTCAGGGTCGGGTAAGAGTCAGAGACAGAGTCAGAGTCAGAGTCAGAGTCCGAGTCTGGGTCGGGTTAGAGTCAGAGTCACAGTCAGAGCCAGAGTCAGAGTCAGAGTCAGAGCCAGAGTCGGACTCAGACTCAGAGTCAGAGTCAGAGTCAGAGTCAGAGTCAGAGTCCGAGTCTGGGTCGGGTTAAAGTCAGAGTCAGAGTCAGAGTCAGAGTCAGAGTCAGAGTCAGAGTCCGAGTCAGGGTCAGGTCGAAGTCAGAGTCAGAGTCAGAGTCAGAGTCAGAGTCAGAGTCAGAGTCAGAGTCAGAGTCAGAGTCAGAGTCAGAGTCAGAGTCAGAGTCAGAGACAGAGTCAGTGACAGAGTCAGAGTCAGAGTCCGAGTCAGGGTCAGGTCGAAGTCAGAGTCAGAGTCAGAGTCAGAGTCAGAGTCAGAGTCAGAGTCAGAGTCAGAGTCAGAGTCAGAGTCAGAGTCAGAGTCAGAGTCCGAGTCTGGGTCGGGTTAAAGTCAGAGTCAGAGTCAGAGTCAGAGTCAGAGTCAGAGTCAGAGCCAGAGTCAGAGTCAGAGTCAGAGTCAGAGTCAGAGTCATAGTCAGAGTCAGAGTCAGATTTAGAATCAGAGTCAGAGTCTGACTCAGAGTCAGAGTCAGAGTCGGTGTGAGGGTCAGGTCAGAGTCAGAGTCAGAGTCAGAGTCAGAGTCCGAGCCAGGGTCAGGTCGGAGTCAGAGTCAGAGTCAGAGTCAGAGTCAGAGCGAGAGTCGGAGTCAGAGTCAGAGTCCGAGTCAGTGTCAGGTCAGAGTCAGAGTCAGAGTCAGAGTCAGATTCAGAGTCACAGTCAGAGTCAGAGTCGGAGTCACAGTCAGAGTCAGAGTCAGAGTCCGAGTCAGGGTCAGGTCAGAGTCAGAGTCAGAGTCAAAGTCAGAGTCCGAGTCAGGGTCAGGTCAGAGTCAGAGTCAGAGCCAGAGTCAGAGTCAGACTCAGAGTCAGAGTCATCGTCAGAGTCCGAGTCAGTGTCAGGTCAGAGTCAGAGTCAGAGTCAGAGTCAGAGTCAGAGTCAGAGTCAGAGTCAGAGCCAGAGTCAGAGTCAGAGTCAGAGTCAGAGTCAGAGTCAGAGTCAGAGTCCGAGCCAGGGTCAGGTCGGAGTCAGAGTCAGAGTCAGAGTCAGAGTCAGAGCGAGAGTCGGAGTCAGAGTCAGAGTCCGAGTCAGTGTCAGGTCAGAGTCAGAGTCAGAGTCAGAGTCAGATTCAGAGTCACAGTCAGAGTCAGAGTCAGAGTCACAGTCAGAGTCGGAGTCAGAGTCCGAGTCAGGGTCAGGTCAGAGTCAGAGTCAGAGTCAAAGTCCGAGTCCGAGTCAGGGTCAGGTCAGAGTCAGAGTCAGAGCCAGAGTCAGAGTCAGACTCAGAGTCAGAGTCAGAGTCAGAGTCCGAGTCAGTGTCAGGTCAGAGTCAGAGTCAGAGTCAGAGTCAGAGTCAGAGTCAGAGTCAGAGTCAGAGCCAGAGTCAGAGTCAGAGTCAGAGTCAGAGTCAGAGTCAGAGTCAGAGTTTGAGTCAGGGTCAGAGTTTGAGTCAGGGTCAGGTCAGAGTCAGAGACAGAGTCAGAGTCAGAGTCCGAGTCAGGGTCAGGTCGAAGTCAGAGTCAGAGTCAGAGTCAGAGTCAGAGTCAGAGTCAGAGTCAGAGTCAAAATCAGAGTCAGAGTCTGAGTCAGAGTTAGAGTCAGAGTCAGAGTCAGAGTCAGAGTCAGAGTCAGAGTCAGAGTCAGAGTCAGAGTCAGAGTCCGAGTCAGGGTCAGGTCAGAGTCAGAGTCAGAGTCAGAGTCAGAGTCAGAGTCAGTGACAGAGTCAGAGTCATGATGTCGGAGTCAGAGTAAGTGTCAAAGTCGGAGTCATGAAGTTGGAGTCCGAGTCGGAGTCCGAGTCATAGTCATGAGGTCAAAGTCAGAGTCATAGTCAGAGTCAGAGTCAGCGTCCGAGTCAGAGTCGAAGTCAGAGTCAGAGTCAGAGTCAGAGTCAGAGTCAGAGTCCAAGTCAGGGTCGGGGTAGAGTCAGAGTCAGAGTCAGAGTCAGAGTCAGAGTCAGAGTCAGAGTCAGAGTCCGAGACAGGGTCAGGTCAGAGTCAGAGTCAGAGTCGAAGTCAGAGTCAGAGTCCGAGCCAAGGTCAGGTCGGAGTCAGAGTCAGAGTCAGAGTCAGAGTCAGAGTCAGAGTCAGAGTCAGAGTCAGAGTCAGAGTCAGAATCAGAGTCAGAGTCTGATTCAGGGTCAGAGTCAGAGTCAGAGTCAGAGTCAGAGTCAGAGTCAGAGTCAGAGTCAGATTCAGAGTCAGAGTCAGAGTCTGAGTCCGAGTCAGGGTCAGGCCAGAGTCATAGTCAGAGTCAGAGTCAGAGTCAGGGTCATGATGTCGGAGTCAGAGTAAGAGTCAGAGTCGGAGTCATGAAGTTGGAGTCCGAGTCAGAGTCCGAGTCATAGTCATGAGGTCAAAGTCAGAGTCATAGTCAGAGTCAGCGTCAGCGTCCGAGTCAGAGTCGAAGTCAGAGTCAGAGTCAGAGTCAGAGTCAGAGTCAGAGTCAGAGTCAGAGTCAGAATCAGAGTCAGAGTCTGAGTCAGAGTCAGAGTCAGAGTCAGAGTCAGAGTCAGAGTCAGAGTCAGAGTCAGAGTCCGAGTCAGGGTCAGGTCTGAGTCAGAGTCAGAGTCAGAGTCAGAGTCAGAGTCAGAGTCAGTGACAGAGTCAGAGTCATGATTTTGGAGTCAGAGTAAGTGTCACAGTCGGAGTCATGAAGTTGGAGTTCGAGTCCGAGTCCGAGTCATAGTCATGAGGTCAAAGTCGGAGTCATAGTCAGAGTCAGAGTCAGCGTCCGAGTCAGAGTCGAAGTCAGAGTCAGAGTCAGAGTCAGAGTCCAAGTCAGGGTCGGGTTAGAGTCAGAGTCAGAGTCAGAGTCAGAGTCCGAGTCTCGGTCGGGTTAGAGTCAGAGTCACAGTCAGAGACAGAGTCAGAGTCAGAGTCAGAGCCAGAGTCGGACTCAGACTCAGAGTCAGAGACAGAGTCAGAGTCAGAGTCAGAGTCCGAGTCTGGGTCGGGTTAAAGTCAGAGTCAGAGTCGGAGTCAGAGTCAGAGTCAGAGTCAGAGTCATAGTCAGAGTCAGAGTCAGATTTAGAATCAGAGTCAGAGTCTGACTCAGAGTCAGAGTCAGAGTCGGTGTGAGGGTCAGGTCAGAGTCAGAGTCAGAGTCAGAGTCAGAGTCCGAGCCAGGGTCAGGTCGGAGTCAGAGTCAGAGTCAGAGTCAGAGTCAGAGCGAGAGTCAGAGTCAGAGTCCGAGTCAGTGTCAGGTCAGAGTCTTAGTCAGAGTCAGAGTCAGATTCAGAGTCACAGTCAGAGTCAGAGTCAGAGTCACAGTCAGAGTCGGAGTCAGAGTCCGAGTCAGGGTCAGGTCAGAGTCAGAGTCAGAGTCAAAGTCAGAGTCCGAGTCAGGGTCAGGTCAGAGTCAGAGTCAGAGCCAGAGTCAGAGTCAGACTCAGAGTCAGAGTCAGAGTCAGAGTCCGAGTCAGTGTCAGGTCAGAGTCAGAGTCAGAGTCAGAGTCAGAGTCAGAGTCAGAGTCAGAGTCAGAGCCAGAGTCAGAGTCAGAGTCAGAGTCAGAGTCAGAGTCAGAGTCAGAGTTTGAGTCAGGGTCAGAGTTTGAGTCAGGGTCAGGTCAGAGTCAGAGACAGAGTCAGAGTCAGAGTCCGAGTCAGGGTCAGGTCGAAGTCAGAGTCAGAGTCAGAGTCAGAGTCAGAGTCAGAGTCAGAGTCAGAGTCAAAATCAGAGTCAGAGTCTGAGTCAGAGTGAGAGTCAGAGTCAGAGTCAGAGTCAGAGTCAGAGTCAGAGTCAGAGTCAGAGTCCGAGTCAGGGTCAGGTCAGAGTCAGAGTCAGAGTCAGAGTCAGGTCAGAGTCAGAGTCAGTGACAGAGTCAGAGTCATGATGTCGGAGACAGAGTAAGTGTCAAAGTCGGAGTCAGTGACAGAGTCAGAGTCATGATGTCGGAGTCAGAGTAAGTGTCAAAGTCGGAGTCATGAAGTTGGAGTCCGAGTCAGCGTCCGAGTCATAGTCATGAGGTCAAAGTCAGAGTCATAGTCAGAGTCAGAGTCAGCGTCCGAGTCAGAGTCGAAGTCAGAGTCAGAGTCAGAGTCAGAGTCAGAGTCAGAGTCCAAGTCAGGGTCGGGTAAGAGTCAGAGACAGAGTCAGAGTCAGAGTCAGAGTCCGAGTCTGGGTCGGGTTAGAGTCAGAGTCACAGTCAGAGCCAGAGTCAGAGTCAGAGTCAGAGCCAGAGTCGGACTCAGACTCAGAGTCAGAGTCAGAATCAGAGTCAGAGTCAGAGTCCGAGTCTGGGTCGGGTTAAAGTCAGAGTCAGAGTCAGAGTCAGAGTCAGAGTCAGAGTCAGAGTCCGAGTCAGGGTCAGGTCGAAGTCAGAGTCACAGTCAGAGTCAGAGTCAGAGTCAGAGTCAGAGTCAGAGTCAGAGTCAGAGTCAGAGTCAGAGTCAAAGTCAGAGTCAGAGACAGAGTCAGTGACAGAGTCAGAGTCAGAGTCCGAGTCAGGGTCAGGTCGAAGTCAGAGTCAGAGTCAGAGTCAGAGTCAGAGTCAGAGTCAGAGTCAGAGTCAGAGTCAGAGTCAGAGTCCGAGTCTGGGTCGGGTTAAAGTCAGAGTCAGAGTCAGAGTCAGAGTCAGAGTCAGAGTCAGAGTCAGAGTCAGAGTCCGAGTCAGGGTCAGGTCAGAGTCAGAGTCAGAGTCAGAGTCAGAGTCAGAGTCAGTGACAGAGTCAGAGTCATGATGTCGGAGTCAGAGTAAGTGTCAAAGTCGGAGTCATGAAGTTGGAGTCCGAGTCGGAGTCCGAGTCATAGTCATGAGGTCAAAGTCAGAGTCATAGTCAGAGTCAGAGTCAGCGTCCGAGTCAGAGTCGAAGTCAGAGTCAGAGTCAGAGTCAGAGTCAGAGTCAGAGTCCAAGTCAGGGTCGGGTTAGAGTCAGAGTCAGAGTCAGAGTCAGAGTCCGAGTCTGGGTCGGGTTACAGTCAGAGTCACAGTCAGAGCCAGAGTCAGAGTCAGAGTCAGAGCCAGAGTCGGACTCAGACTCAGAGTCAGAGTCAGAGTCAGAGTCAGAGTCCGCGTCTGGGTCGGGTTAAAGTCAGAGTCAGAGTCAGAGTCAGAGTCAGAGTCAGAGTCAGAGTCACAGTCAGAGTCAGAGTCAGAGTCCGAGTCAGGGTCAGGTCAGAGTCAGAGTCAGAGTCAGAGTCAGAGTCAGAGTCAGAGTCAGAGTCAAAATCAGAGTCAGAGTCTGAGTCAGAGTTAGAGTCAGAGTCAGAGTCAGAGTCAGAGTCAGAGTCAGAGTCAGAGTCAGAGTCAGAGTCAGAGTCAGAGGCAGAGTCAGAGTCCGAGTCAGGGTCAGGTCAGAGTCAGAGTCAGAGTGAGAGTCAGAGTCAGAGTCAGAGTCAGTGACAGAGTCAGAGTCATGATGTCGGAGTCAGAGTAAGTGTCAAAGTCGGAGTCATGAATTTGGAGTCCGAGTCAGAGTCCGAGTCATAGTCATGAGGTCAAAGTCAGAGTCATAGTCAGAGTCAGAGTCAGCGTCCGAGTCAGAGTCGAAGTCAGAGTCAGAGTCAGAGTCAGAGTCAGAGTCAGAGTCCAAGTCAGGGTCGGGGTAGAGTCAGAGTCAGAGTCAGAGTCAGAGTCAGAGTCAGAGTCCAAGTCAGGGTCGGGTAAGAGTCAGAGACAGAGTCAGAGTCAGAGTCAGAGTCCGAGTCTGGGTCGGGTTAGAGTCAGAGTCACAGTCAGAGCCAGAGTCAGAGTCAGAGTCAGAGCCAGAGTCGGACTCAGACTCAGAGTCAGAGTCAGAGTCAGAGTCAGAGTCAGAGTCCGAGTCTGGGTCGGGTTAAAGTCAGAGTCAGAGTCAGAGTCAGAGTCAGAGTCAGAGTCAGAGTCCGAGTCAGGGTCAGGTCGAAGTCACAGTCACAGTCAGAGTCAGAGTCAGAGTCAGAGTCAGAGTCAGAGTCAGAGTCAGAGTCAGAGTCAGAGTCAGAGTCAGAGTCAGAGACAGAGTCAGTGACAGAGTCAGAGTCAGAGTCCGAGTCAGGGTCAGGTCGAAGTCAGAGTCAGAGTCAGAGTCAGAGTCAGAGTCAGAGTCAGAGTCAGAGTCAGAGTCAGAGTCAGAGTCCGAGTCTGGGTCGGGTTAAAGTCAGAGTCAGAGTCAGAGTCAGAGTCAGAGTCAGAGTCAGAGTCAGAGTCAGAGTCCGAGTCAGGGTCAGGTCAGAGTCAGAGTCAGAGTCAGAGTCAGAGTCAGAGTCAGTGACAGAGTCAGAGTCATGATGTCGGAGTCAGAGTAAGTGTCAAAGTCGGAGTCATGAAGTTGGAGTCCGAGTCGGAGTCCGAGTCATAGTCATGAGGTCAAAGTCAGAGTCATAGTCAGAGTCAGAGTCAGCGTCCGAGTCAGAGTCGAAGTCAGA
Organism: Tenthredo distinguenda; assembly: GCA_947538915.1. NCBI lineage: Eukaryota > Metazoa > Arthropoda > Insecta > Hymenoptera > Tenthredinidae > Tenthredo > Tenthredo distinguenda. The sequence continues at coordinate 19,966,632 of OX384534.1, read as the reverse complement.
GTCAGAGTCAGAGTCAGAGTCAGAGTCAGAGTCCAAGTCAGGGTCGGGTTAGAGTCAGAGTCAGAGTCAGAGTCAGAGTCCGAGTCTGGGTCGGGTTACAGTCAGAGTCACAGTCAGAGCCAGAGTCAGAGTCAGAGTCAGAGCCAGAGTCGGACTCAGACTCAGAGTCAGAGTCAGAGTCAGAGTCAGAGTCCGCGTCTGGGTCGGGTTAAAGTCAGAGTCAGAGTCAGAGTCAGAGTCAGAGTCAGAGTCAGAGTCACAGTCAGAGTCAGAGTCAGAGTCCGAGTCAGGGTCAGGTCAGAGTCAGAGTCAGAGTCAGAGTCAGAGTCGGAGTCAGAGTCAGAGTCAAAATCAGAGTCAGAGTCTGAGTCAGAGTTAGAGTCAGAGTCAGAGTCAGAGTCAGAGTCAGAGTCAGAGTCAGAGTCAGAGTCCGAGTCAGGGTCAGAGTCAGAGTCAGAGTCAGTGACAGAGTCAGAGTCATGATTTTGGAGTCAGAGTAAGTGTCACAGTCGGAGTCATGAAGTTGGAGTTCGAGTCCGAGTCCGAGTCATAGTCATGAGGTCAAAGTCGGAGTCATAGTCAGAGTCAGAGTCAGCGTCCGAGTCAGAGTCGAAGTCAGAGTCAGAGTCAGAGTCAGAGTCCAAGTCAGGGTCGGGTTAGAGTCAGAGTCAGAGTCAGAGTCAGAGTCCGAGTCTCGGTCGGGTTAGAGTCAGAGTCACAGTCAGAGACAGAGTCAGAGTCAGAGTCAGAGCCAGAGTCGGACTCAGACTCAGAGTCAGAGACAGAGTCAGAGTCAGAGTCAGAGTCCGAGTCTGGGTCGGGTTAAAGTCAGAGTCAGAGTCGGAGTCAGAGTCAGAGTCAGAGTCAGAGTCATAGTCAGAGTCAGAGTCAGATTTAGAATCAGAGTCAGAGTCTGACTCAGAGTCAGAGTCAGAGTCGGTGTGAGGGTCAGGTCAGAGTCAGAGTCAGAGTCAGAGTCAGAGTCCGAGCCAGGGTCAGGTCGGAGTCAGAGTCAGAGTCAGAGTCAGAGTCAGAGCGAGAGTCGGAGTCAGAGTCAGAGTCCGAGTCAGTGTCAGGTCAGAGTCTGAGTCAGAGTCAGAGTCAGAGTCAGAGTCAGAGTCAGAGTCCGAGTCTGGGTCGGGTTAAAGTCAGAGTCAGAGTCAGAGTCAGAGTCAGAGTCAGAGTCAGAGCCAGAGTCAGAGTCAGAGTCAGAGTCAGAGTCAGAGTCATAGTCAGAGTCAGAGTCAGATTTAGAATCAGAGTCAGAGTCTGACTCAGAGTCAGAGTCAGAGTCGGTGTGAGGGTCAGGTCAGAGTCAGAGTCAGAGTCAGAGTCAGAGTCCGAGTCAGGGTCAGGTCAGAGTCAGAGTCAGAGTCAGAGTCAGGTCAGAGTCAGAGTCAGTGACAGAGTCAGAGTCATGATGTCGGAGTCAGAGTAAGTGGCAAAGTCGGAGTCAGTGACAGAGTCAGAGTCATGATGTCGGAGTCAGAGTAAGTGTCAAAGTCGGAGTCATGAAGTTGGAGTCCGAGTCAGCGTCCGAGTCATAGTCATGAGGTCAAAGTCAGAGTCATAGTCAGAGTCAGAGTCAGCGTCCGAGTCAGAGTCGAAGTCAGAGTCAGAGTCAGAGTCAGAGTCAGAGTCAGAGTCCAAGTCAGGGTCGGGTAAGAGTCAGAGACAGAGTCAGAGTCAGAGTCAGAGTCCGAGTCTGGGTCGGGTTAGAGTCAGAGTCACAGTCAGAGCCAGAGTCAGAGTCAGAGTCAGAGCCAGAGTCGGACTCAGACTCAGAGTCAGAGTCAGAGTCAGAGTCAGAGTCAGAGTCCGAGTCTGGGTCGGGTTAAAGTCAGAGTCAGAGTCAGAGTCAGAGTCAGAGTCAGAGTCAGAGTCCGAGTCAGGGTCAGGTCGAAGTCAGAGTCAGAGTCAGAGTCAGAGTCAGAGTCAGAGTCAGAGTCAGAGTCAGAGTCAGAGTCAGAGTCAGAGTCAGAGTCAGAGTCAGAGACAGAGTCAGTGACAGAGTCAGAGTCAGAGTCCGAGTCAGGGTCAGGTCGAAGTCAGAGTCAGAGTCAGAGTCAGAGTCAGAGTCAGAGTCAGAGTCAGAGTCAGAGTCAGAGTCAGAGTCAGAGTCAGAGTCAGAGTCCGAGTCTGGGTCGGGTTAAAGTCAGAGTCAGAGTCAGAGTCAGAGTCAGAGTCAGAGTCAGAGCCAGAGTCAGAGTCAGAGTCAGAGTCAGAGTCAGAGTCATAGTCAGAGTCAGAGTCAGATTTAGAATCAGAGTCAGAGTCTGACTCAGAGTCAGAGTCAGAGTCGGTGTGAGGGTCAGGTCAGAGTCAGAGTCAGAGTCAGAGTCAGAGTCCGAGCCAGGGTCAGGTCGGAGTCAGAGTCAGAGTCAGAGTCAGAGTCAGAGCGAGAGTCGGAGTCAGAGTCAGAGTCCGAGTCAGTGTCAGGTCAGAGTCAGAGTCAGAGTCAGAGTCAGATTCAGAGTCACAGTCAGAGTCAGAGTCGGAGTCACAGTCAGAGTCAGAGTCAGAGTCCGAGTCAGGGTCAGGTCAGAGTCAGAGTCAGAGTCAAAGTCAGAGTCCGAGTCAGGGTCAGGTCAGAGTCAGAGTCAGAGCCAGAGTCAGAGTCAGACTCAGAGTCAGAGTCAGAGTCAGAGTCCGAGTCAGTGTCAGGTCAGAGTCAGAGTCAGAGTCAGAGTCAGAGTCAGAGTCAGAGTCAGAGTCAGAGCCAGAGTCAGAGTCAGAGTCAGAGTCAGAGTCAGAGTCAGAGTCAGAGTCCGAGCCAGGGTCAGGTCGGAGTCAGAGTCAGAGTCAGAGTCAGAGTCAGAGCGAGAGTCGGAGTCAGAGTCAGAGTCCGAGTCAGTGTCAGGTCAGAGTCAGAGTCAGAGTCAGAGTCAGATTCAGAGTCACAGTCAGAGTCAGAGTCAGAGTCACAGTCAGAGTCGGAGTCAGAGTCCGAGTCAGGGTCAGGTCAGAGTCAGAGTCAGAGTCAAAGTCCGAGTCCGAGTCAGGGTCAGGTCAGAGTCAGAGTCAGAGCCAGAGTCAGAGTCAGACTCAGAGTCAGAGTCAGAGTCAGAGTCCGAGTCAGTGTCAGGTCAGAGTCAGAGTCAGAGTCAGAGTCAGAGTCAGAGTCAGAGTCAGAGTCAGAGCCAGAGTCAGAGTCAGAGTCAGAGTCAGAGTCAGAGTCAGAGTCAGAGTTTGAGTCAGGGTCAGAGTTTGAGTCAGGGTCAGGTCAGAGTCAGAGACAGAGTCAGAGTCAGAGTCCGAGTCAGGGTCAGGTCGAAGTCAGAGTCAGAGTCAGAGTCAGAGTCAGAGTCAGAGTCAGAGTCAGAGTCAAAATCAGAGTCAGAGTCTGAGTCAGAGTTAGAGTCAGAGTCAGAGTCAGAGTCAGAGTAAGTGTCAAAGTCGGAGTCATGAAGTTGGAGTCCGAGTCGGAGTCCGAGTCATAGTCATGAGGTCAAAGTCAGAGTCATAGTCAGAGTCAGAGTCAGCGTCCGAGTCAGAGTCGAAGTCAGAGTCAGAGTCAGAGTCAGAGTCAGAGTCAGAGTCCAAGTCAGGGTCGGGTTAGAGTCAGAGTCAGAGTCAGAGTCAGAGTCCCAGTCTGGGTCGGGTTACAGTCAGAGTCACAGTCAGAGCCAGAGTCAGAGTCAGAGTCAGAGCCAGAGTCGGACTCAGACTCAGAGTCAGAGTCAGAGTCAGAGTCAGAGTCAGAGTCCGCGTCTGGGTCGGGTTAAAGTCAGAGTCAGAGTCAGAGTCAGAGTCAGAGTCAGAGTCAGAGTCACAGTCAGAGTCAGAGTCAGAGTCCGAGTCAGGGTCAGGTCAGAGTCAGAGTCAGAGTCAGAGTCAGAGTCAGAATCAGAGTCAGAGTCAAAATCAGAGTCAGAGTCTGAGTCAGAGTTAGAGTCAGAGTCAGAGTCAGAGTCAGAGTCAGAGTCAGAGTCAGAGTCAGAGTCAGAGTCAGAGTCCGAGTCAGGGTCAGGTCAGAGTCAGAGTCAGAGTGAGAGTCAGAGTCAGAGTCAGAGTCAGTGACAGAGTCAGAGTCATGATGTCGGAGTCAGAGTAAGTGTCAAAGTCGGAGTCATGAAGTTGGAGTCCGAGTCAGAGTCCGAGTCATAGTCATGAGGTCAAAGTCAGAGTCATAGTCAGAGTCAGAGTCAGCGTCCGAGTCAGAGTCGAAGTCAGAGTCAGAGTCAGAGTCAGAGTCAGAGTCAGAGTCCAAGTCAGGGTCGGGGTAGAGTCAGAGTCAGAGTCAGAGTCAGAGTCAGAGTCAGAGTCAGAGTCAGAGTCCGAGACAGGGTCAGGTCAGAGTCAGAGTCAGAGTCGAAGTCAGAGTCAGAGTCCGAGCCAAGGTCAGGTCGGAGTCAGAGTCAGAGTCAGAGTCAGAGTCAGAGTCAGAGTCAGAGTCAGAGTCCGAGTCAGGGTCAGGTCGAAGTCAGAGTCACAGTCAGAGTCAGAGTCAGAGTCAGAGTCAGAGTCAGAGTCAGAGTCAGAGTCAGAGTCAGAGTCAAAGTCAGAGTCAGAGACAGAGTCAGTGACAGAGTCAGAGTCAGAGTCCGAGTCAGGGTCAGGTCGAAGTCAGAGTCAGAGTCAGAGTCAGAGTCAGAGTCAGAGTCAGAGTCAGAGTCAGAGTCAGAGTCAGAGTCCGAGTCTGGGTCGGGTTAAAGTCAGAGTCAGAGTCAGAGTCAGAGTCAGAGTCAGAGTCAGAGTCAGAGTCAGAGTCCGAGTCAGGGTCAGGTCAGAGTCAGAGTCAGAGTCAGAGTCAGAGTCAGAGTCAGTGACAGAGTCAGAGTCATGATGTCGGAGTCAGAGTAAGTGTCAAAGTCGGAGTCATGAAGTTGGAGTCCGAGTCGGAGTCCGAGTCATAGTCATGAGGTCAAAGTCAGAGTCATAGTCAGAGTCAGAGTCAGCGTCCGAGTCAGAGTCGAAGTCAGAGTCAGAGTCAGAGTCAGAGTCAGAGTCAGAGTCCAAGTCAGGGTCGGGTTAGAGTCAGAGTCAGAGTCAGAGTCAGAGTCCGAGTCTGGGTCGGGTTACAGTCAGAGTCACAGTCAGAGCCAGAGTCAGAGTCAGAGTCAGAGCCAGAGTCGGACTCAGACTCAGAGTCAGAGTCAGAGTCAGAGTCAGAGTCCGCGTCTGGGTCGGGTTAAAGTCAGAGTCAGAGTCAGAGTCAGAGTCAGAGTCAGAGTCAGAGTCACAGTCAGAGTCAGAGTCAGAGTCCGAGTCAGGGTCAGGTCAGAGTCAGAGTCAGAGTCAGAGTCAGAGTCAGAGTCAGAGTCAGAGTCAAAATCAGAGTCAGAGTCTGAGTCAGAGTAAGAGTCAGAGTCAGAGTCAGAGTCAGAGTCAGAGTCAGAGTCAGAGTCAGAGTCAGAGTCAGAGTCAGAGTCAGAGTCAGAGTCAGAGTCAGAGTCCGAGTCAGGGTCAGGTCAGAGTCAGAGTCAGAGTGAGAGTCAGAGTCAGAGTCAGAGTCAGTGACAGAGTCAGAGTCATGATGTCGGAGTCAGAGTAAGTGTCAAAGTCGGAGTCATGAATTTGGAGTCCGAGTCAGAGTCCGAGTCATAGTCATGAGGTCAAAGTCAGAGTCATAGTCAGAGTCAGAGTCAGCGTCCGAGTCAGAGTCGAAGTCAGAGTCAGAGTCAGAGTCAGAGTCCAAGTCAGGGTCGGGGTAGAGTCAGAGTCAGAGTCAGAGTCAGAGTCAGAGTCAGAGTCCAAGTCAGGGTCGGGTAAGAGTCAGAGACAGGGTCAGAGTCAGAGTCAGAGTCCGAGTCTGGGTCGGGTTAGAGTCAGAGTCACAGTCAGAGCCAGAGTCAGAGTCAGAGTCAGAGCCAGAGTCGGACTCAGACTCAGAGTCAGAGTCAGAGTCAGAGTCAGAGTCAGAGTCCGAGTCTGGGTCGGGTTAAAGTCAGAGTCAGAGTCAGAGTCAGAGTCAGAGTCAGAGTCAGAGTCCGAGTCAGGGTCAGGTCGAAGTCAGAGTCACAGTCAGAGTCAGAGTCAGAGTCAGAGTCAGAGTCAGAGTCAGAGTCAGAGTCAGAGTCAGAGTCAGAGTCAGAGTCAGAGACAGAGTCAGTGACAGAGTCAGAGTCAGAGTCCGAGTCAGGGTCAGGTCGAAGTCAGAGTCAGAGTCAGAGTCAGAGTCAGAGTCAGAGTCAGAGTCAGAGTCAGAGTCAGAGTCAGAGTCCGAGTCTGGGTCGGGTTAAAGTCAGAGTCAGAGTCAGAGTCAGAGTCAGAGTCAGAGTCAGAGTCAGAGTCAGAGTCCGAGTCAGGGTCAGGTCAGAGTCAGAGTCAGAGTCAGAGTCAGAGTCAGAGTCAGTGACAGAGTCAGAGTCATGATGTCGGAGTCAGAGTAAGTGTCAAAGTCGGAGTCATGAAGTTGGAGTCCGAGTCGGAGTCCGAGTCATAGTCATGAGGTCAAAGTCAGAGTCATAGTCAGAGTCAGAGTCAGCGTCCGAGTCAGAGTCGAAGTCAGAGTCAGAGTCAGAGTCAGAGTCAGAGTCAGAGTCCAAGTCAGGGTCGGGTTAGAGTCAGAGTCAGAGTCAGAGTCAGAGTCCGAGTCTGGGTCGGGTTACAGTCAGAGTCACAGTCAGAGCCAGAGTCAGAGTCAGAGTCAGAGCCAGAGTCGGACTCAGACTCAGAGTCAGAGTCAGAGTCAGAGTCAGAGTCCGCGTCTGGGTCGGGTTAAAGTCAGAGTCAGAGTCAGAGTCAGAGTCAGAGTCACAGTCAGAGTCAGAGTCAGAGTCCGAGTCAGGGTCAGGTCAGAGTCAGAGTCAGAGTCAGAGTCAGAGTCAGAGTCAGAGTCAGAGTCAAAATCAGAGTCAGAGTCTGAGTCAGAGTTAGAGTCAGAGTCAGAGTCAGAGTCAGAGTCAGAGTCAGAGTCAGAGTCAGAGTCCGAGTCAGGGTCAGAGTCAGAGTCAGAGTCAGTGACAGAGTCAGAGTCATGATTTTGGAGTCAGAGTAAGTGTCACAGTCGGAGTCATGAAGTTGGAGTTCGAGTCCGAGTCCGAGTCATAGTCATGAGGTCAAAGTCGGAGTCATAGTCAGAGTCAGAGTCAACGTCCGAGTCAGAGTCGAAGTCAGAGTCAGAGTCAGAGTCAGAGTCCAAGTCAGGGTCGGGTTAGAGTCAGAGTCAGAGTCAGAGTCAGAGTCCGAGTCTCGGTCGGGTTAGAGTCAGAGTCACAGTCAGAGACAGAGTCAGAGTCAGAGTCAGAGCCAGAGTCGGACTCAGACTCAGAGTCAGAGACAGAGTCAGAGTCAGAGTCAGAGTCCGAGTCTGGGTCGGGTTAAAGTCAGAGTCAGAGTCGGAGTCAGAGTCAGAGTCAGAGTCAGAGTCATAGTCAGAGTCAGAGTCAGATTTAGAATCAGAGTCAGAGTCTGACTCAGAGTCAGAGTCAGAGTCGGTGTGAGGGTCAGGTCAGAGTCAGAGTCAGAGTCAGAGTCAGAGTCCGAGCCAGGGTCAGGTCGGAGTCAGAGTCAGAGTCAGAGTCAGAGTCAGAGCGAGAGTCGGAGTCAGAGTCAGAGTCCGAGTCAGTGTCAGGTCAGAGTCTGAGTCAGAGTCAGAGTCAGATTCAGAGTCACAGTCAGAGTCAGAGTCAGAGTCACAGTCAGAGTCGGAGTCAGAGTCCGAGTCAGGGTCAGGTCAGAGTCAGAGTCAGAGTCAAAGTCAGAGTCCGAGTCAGGGTCAGGTCAGAGTCAGAGTCAGAGCCAGAGTCAGAGTCAGACTCAGAGTCAGAGTCAGAGTCAGAGTCCGAGTCAGTGTCAGGTCAGAGTCAGAGTCAGAGTCAGAGTCAGAGTCAGAGTCAGAGTCAGAGTCAGAGCCAGAGTCAGAGTCAGAGTCAGAGTCAGAGTCAGAGTCAGAGTCAGAGTTTGAGTCAGGGTCAGAGTTTGAGTCAGGGTCAGGTCAGAGTCAGAGACAGAGTCAGAGTCAGAGTCCGAGTCAGGGTCAGGTCGAAGTCAGAGTCAGAGTCAGAGTCAGAGTCAGAGTCAGAGTCAGAGTCAGAGTCAAAATCAGAGTCAGAGTCTGAGTCAGAGTGAGAGTCAGAGTCAGAGTCAGAGTCAGAGTCAGAGTCAGAGTCAGAGTCAGAGTCCGAGTCAGGGTCAGGTCAGAGTCAGAGTCAGAGTCAGAGTCAGGTCAGAGTCAGAGTCAGTGACAGAGTCAGAGTCATGATGTCGGAGACAGAGTAAGTGTCAAAGTCGGAGTCAGTGACAGAGTCAGAGTCATGATGTCGGAGTCAGAGTAAGTGTCAAAGTCGGAGTCATGAAGTTGGAGTCCGAGTCAGCGTCCGAGTCATAGTCATGAGGTCAAAGTCAGAGTCAGAGTCAGCGTCCGAGTCAGAGTCGAAGTCAGAGTCAGAGTCAGAGTCAGAGTCAGAGTCAGAGTCCAAGTCAGGGTCGGGTAAGAGTCAGAGACAGAGTCAGAGTCAGAGTCAGAGTCCGAGTCTGGGTCGGGTTAGAGTCAGAGTCACAGTCAGAGCCAGAGTCAGAGTCAGAGTCAGAGCCAGAGTCGGACTCAGACTCAGAGTCAGAGTCAGAGTCAGAGTCAGAGTCAGAGTCCGAGTCTGGGTCGGGTTAAAGTCAGAGTCAGAGTCAGAGTCAGAGTCAGAGTCAGAGTCAGAGTCCGAGTCAGGGTCAGGTCGAAGTCAGAGTCACAGTCAGAGTCAGAGTCAGAGTCAGAGTCAGAGTCAGAGTCAGAGTCAGAGTCAGAGTCAGAGTCAGAGTCAGAGTCAGAGACAGAGTCAGTGACAGAGTCAGAGTCAGAGTCCGAGTCAGGGTCAGGTCGAAGTCAGAGTCAGAGTCAGAGTCAGAGTCAGAGTCAGAGTCAGAGTCAGAGTCAGAGTCAGAGTCAGAGTCCGAGTCTGGGTCGGGTTAAAGTCAGAGTCAGAGTCAGAGTCAGAGTCAGAGTCAGAGTCAGAGTCAGAGTCAGAGTCCGAGTCAGGGTCAGGTCAGAGTCAGAGTCAGAGTCAGAGTCAGAGTCAGAGTCAGTGACAGAGTCAGAGTCATGATGTCGGAGTCAGAGTAAGTGTCAAAGTCGGAGTCATGAAGTTGGAGTCCGAGTCGGAGTCCGAGTCATAGTCATGAGGTCAAAGTCAGAGTCATAGTCAGAGTCAGAGTCAGCGTCCGAGTCAGAGTCGAAGTCAGAGTCCGAGTCAGAGTCAGAGTCAGAGTCAGAGTCCAAGTCAGGGTCGGGTTAGAGTCAGAGTCAGAGTCAGAGTCAGAGTCCGAGTCTGGGTCGGGTTACAGTCAGAGTCACAGTCAGAGCCAGAGTCAGAGTCAGAGTCAGAGCCAGAGTCGGACTCAGACTCAGAGTCAGAGTCAGAGTCAGAGTCAGAGTCCGCGTCTGGGTCGGGTTAAAGTCAGAGTCAGAGTCAGAGTCAGAGTCAGAGTCAGAGTCAGAGTCACAGTCAGAGTCAGAGTCAGAGTCCGAGTCAGGGTCAGGTCAGAGTCAGAGTCAGAGTCAGAGTCAGAGTCAGAGTCAGAGTCAGAGTCAAAATCAGAGTCAGAGTCTGAGTCAGAGTTAGAGTCAGAGTCAGAGTCAGAGTCAGAGTCAGAGTCAGAGTCAGAGTCAGAGTCAGAGTCAGAGTCCGAGTCAGGGTCAGGTCAGAGTCAGAGTCAGAGTGAGAGTCAGAGTCAGAGTCAGAGTCAGTGACAGAGTCAGAGTCATGATGTCGGAGTCAGAGTAAGTGTCAAAGTCGGAGTCATGAAGTTGGAGTCCGAGTCAGAGTCCGAGTCATAGTCATGAGGTCAAAGTCAGAGTCATAGTCAGAGTCAGAGTCAGCGTCCGAGTCAGAGTCGAAGTCAGAGTCAGAGTCAGAGTCAGAGTCAGAGTCAGAGTCCAAGTCAGGGTCGGGGTAGAGTCAGAGTCAGAGTCAGAGTCAGAGTCAGAGTCAGAGTCCAAGTCAGGGTCGGGTAAGAGTCAGAGACAGAGTCAGAGTCAGAGTCAGAGTCCGAGTCTGGGTCGGGTTAGAGTCAGAGTCACAGTCAGAGCCAGAGTCAGAGTCAGAGTCAGAGCCAGAGTCGGACTCAGACTCAGAGTCAGAGTCAGAGTCAGAGTCAGAGTCAGAGTCCGAGTCTGGGTCGGGTTAAAGTCAGAGTCAGAGTCAGAGTCAGAGTCAGAGTCAGAGTCAGAGTCCGAGTCAGGGTCAGGTCGAAGTCAGAGTCACAGTCAGAGTCAGAGTCAGAGTCAGAGTCAGAGTCAGAGTCAGAGTCAGAGTCAGAGTCAGAGTCAGAGTCAGAGTCAGAGACAGAGTCAGTGACAGAGTCAGAGTCAGAGTCCGAGTCAGGGTCAGGTCGAAGTCAGAGTCAGAGTCAGAGTCAGAGTCAGAGTCAGAGTCAGAGTCAGAGTCAGAGTCAGAGTCAGAGTCCGAGTCTGGGTCGGGTTAAAGTCAGAGTCAGAGTCAGAGTCAGAGTCAGAGTCAGAGTCAGAGTCAGAGTCAGAGTCCGAGTCAGGGTCAGGTCAGAGTCAGAGTCAGAGTCAGAGTCAGAGTCAGAGTCAGTGACAGAGTCAGAGTCATGATGTCGGAGTCAGAGTAAGTGTCAAAGTCGGAGTCATGAAGTTGGAGTCCGAGTCGGAGTCCGAGTCATAGTCATGAGGTCAAAGTCAGAGTCATAGTCAGAGTCAGAGTCAGCGTCCGAGTCAGAGTCGAAGTCAGAGTCAGAGTCAGAGTCAGAGTCCAAGTCAGGGTCGGGTTAGAGTCAGAGTCAGAGTCAGAGTCAGAGTCCGAGTCTCGGTCGGGTTAGAGTCAGAGTCACAGTCAGAGACAGAGTCAGAGTCAGAGTCAGAGCCAGAGTCGGACTCAGACTCAGAGTCAGAGACAGAGTCAGAGTCAGAGTCAGAGTCCGAGTCTGGGTCGGGTTAAAGTCAGAGTCAGAGTCGGAGTCAGAGTCAGAGTCAGAGTCAGAGTCATAGTCAGAGTCAGAGTCAGATTTAGAATCAGAGTCAGAGTCTGACTCAGAGTCAGAGTCAGAGTCGGTGTGAGGGTCAGGTCAGAGTCAGAGTCAGAGTCAGAGTCAGAGTCCGAGCCAGGGTCAGGTCGGAGTCAGAGTCCCAGTCAGAGTCAGAGTCAGAGTCAGAGTCAGAGTCAGAGTCAGAGTCAGAGTCAGAGTCAGAGTCAGAGTCAGAGTCAGAGACAGAGTCAGTGACAGAGTCAGAGTCAGAGTCCGAGTCAGGGTCAGGTCGAAGTCAGAGTCAGAGTCAGAGTCAGAGTCAGAGTCAGAGTCAGAGTCAGAGTCAGAGTCAGAGTCAGAGTCCGAGTCTGGGTCGGGTTAAAGTCAGAGTCAGAGTCAGAGTCAGAGTCAGAGTCAGAGTCAGAGTCAGAGTCAGAGTCCGAGTCAGGGTCAGGTCAGAGTCAGAGTCAGAGTCAGAGTCAGAGTCAGAGTCAGTGACAGAGTCAGAGTCATGATGTCGGAGTCAGAGTAAGTGTCAAAGTCGGAGTCATGAAGTTGGAGTCCGAGTCGGAGTCCGAGTCATAGTCATGAGGTCAAAGTCAGAGTCATAGTCAGAGTCAGAGTCAGCGTCCGAGTCAGAGTCGAAGTCAGAGTCAGAGTCAGAGTCAGAGTCAGAGTCAGAGTCCAAGTCAGGGTCGGGTTAGAGTCAGAGTCAGAGTCAGAGTCAGAGTCCGAGTCTGGGTCGGGTTACAGTCAGAGTCACAGTCAGAGCCAGAGTCAGAGTCAGAGTCAGAGCCAGAGTCGGACTCAGACTCAGAGTCAGAGTCAGAGTCAGAGTCAGAGTCCGCGTCTGGGTCGGGTTAAAGTCAGAGTCAGAGTCAGAGTCAGAGTCAGAGTCACAGTCAGAGTCACAGTCAGAGTCAGAGTCAGAGTCCGAGTCAGGGTCAGGTCAGAGTCAGAGTCAGAGTCAGAGTCAGAGTCAGAGTCAGAGTCAGAGTCAAAATCAGAGTCAGAGTCTGAGTCAGAGTTAGAGTCAGAGTCAGAGTCAGAGTCAGAGTCAGAGTCAGAGTCAGAGTCAGAGTCAGAGTCAGAGTCAGAGTCCGAGTCAGGGTCAGGTCAGAGTCAGAGTCAGAGTAAGAGTCAGAGTCAGAGTCAGAGTCAGTGACAGAGTCAGAGTCATGATGTCGGAGTCAGAGTAAGTGTCAAAGTCGGAGTCATGAAGTTGGAGTCCGAGTCAGAGTCCGAGTCATAGTCATGAGGTCAAAGTCAGAGTCATAGTCAGAGTCAGAGTCAGCGTCCGAGTCAGAGTCGAAGTCAGAGTCAGAGTCAGAGTCAGAGTCAGAGTCAGAGTCCAAGTCAGGGTCGGGGTAGAGTCAGAGTCAGAGTCAGAGTCAGAGTCAGAGTCAGAGTCCAAGTCAGGGTCGGGTAAGAGTCAGAGACAGAGTCAGAGTCAGAGTCAGAGTCCGAGTCTGGGTCGGGTTAGAGTCAGAGTCACAGTCAGAGCCAGAGTCAGAGTCAGAGTCAGAGCCAGAGTCGGACTCAGACTCAAAATCAGAGTCAGAGTCAGAGTCAGAGTCAGAGTCTGAGTCTGGGTCGGGTTAAAGTCAGAGTCAGAGTCAGAGTCAGAGTCAGAGTCAGAGTCAGAGTCCGAGTCAGGGTCAGGTCGAAGTCAGAGTCACAGTCAGAGTCAGAGTCAGAGTCAGAGTCAGAGTCAGAGTCAGAGTCAGAGTCAGAGTCAGAGTCAGAGTCAGAGTCAGAGACAGAGTCAGTGACAGAGTCAGAGTCAGAGTCCGAGTCAGGGTCAGGTCGAAGTCAGAGTCAGAGTCAGAGTCAGAGTCAGAGTCAGAGTCAGAGTCAGAGTCAGAGTCAGAGTCAGAGTCCGAGTCTGGGTCGGGTTAAAGTCAGAGTCAGAGTCAGAGTCAGAGTCAGAGTCAGAGTCAGAGTCAGAGTCAGAGTCCGAGTCAGGGTCAGGTCAGAGTCAGAGTCAGAGTCAGAGTCAGAGTCAGAGTCAGTGACAGAGTCAGAGTCATGATGTCGGAGTCAGAGTAAGTGTCAAAGTCGGAGTCATGAAGTTGGAGTCCGAGTCGGAGTCCGAGTCATAGTCATGAGGTCAAAGTCAGAGTCATAGTCAGAGTCAGAGTCAGCGTCCGAGTCAGAGTCGAAGTCAGAGTCAGAGTCAGAGTCAGAGTCCAAGTCAGGGTCGGGTTAGAGTCAGAGTCAGAGTCAGAGTCAGAGTCCGAGTCTCGGTCGGGTTAGAGTCAGAGTCACAGTCAGAGACAGAGTCAGAGTCAGAGTCAGAGCCAGAGTCGGACTCAGACTCAGAGTCAGAGACAGAGTCAGAGTCAGAGTCAGAGTCCGAGTCTGGGTCGGGTTAAAGTCAGAGTCAGAGTCGGAGTCAGAGTCAGAGTCAGAGTCAGAGTCATAGTCAGAGTCAGAGTCAGATTTAGAATCAGAGTCAGAGTCTGACTCAGAGTCAGAGTCAGAGTCGGTGTGAGGGTCAGGTCAGAGTCAGAGTCAGAGTCAGAGTCAGAGTCCGAGCCAGGGTCAGGTCGGAGTCAGAGTCAGAGTCAGAGTCAGAGTCAGAGCGAGAGTCGGAGTCAGAGTCAGAGTCCGAGTCAGTGTCAGGTCAGAGTCTGAGTCAGAGTCAGAGTCAGATTCAGAGTCACAGTCAGAGTCAGAGTCAGAGTCACAGTCAGAGTCGGAGTCAGAGTCCGAGTCAGGGTCAGGTCAGAGTCAGAGTCAGAGTCAAAGTCAGAGTCCGAGTCAGGGTCAGGTCAGAGTCAGAGTCAGAGCCAGAGTCAGAGTCAGACTCAGAGTCAGAGTCAGAGTCAGAGTCCGAGTCAGTGTCAGGTCAGAGTCAGAGTCAGAGTCAGAGTCAGAGTCAGAGTCAGAGTCAGAGTCAGAGCCAGAGTCAGAGTCAGAGTCAGAGTCAGAGTCAGAGTCAGAGTCAGAGTTTGAGTCAGGGTCAGAGTTTGAGTCAGGGTCAGGTCAGAGTCAGAGACAGAGTCAGAGTCAGAGTCAGAGTCAGAGTCAGAGTCAAAATCAGAGTCAGAGTCTGAGTCAGAGTGAGAGTCAGAGTCAGAGTCAGAGTCAGAGTCAGAGTCAGAGTCAGAGTCAGAGTCCGAGTCAGGGTCAGGTCAGAGTCAGAGTCAGAGTCAGAGTCAGGTCAGAGTCAGAGTCAGTGACAGAGTCAGAGTCATGATGTCGGAGACAGAGTAAGTGTCAAAGTCGGAGTCAGTGACAGAGTCAGAGTCATGATGTCGGAGTCAGAGTAAGTGTCAAAGTCGGAGTCATGAAGTTGGAGTCCGAGTCAGCGTCCGAGTCATAGTCATGAGGTCAAAGTCAGAGTCATAGTCAGAGTCAGAGTCAGCGTCCGAGTCAGAGTCGAAGTCAGAGTCAGAGTCAGAGTCAGAGTCAGAGTCAGAGTCCAAGTCAGGGTCGGGTAAGAGTCAGAGACAGAGTCAGAGTCAGAGTCAGAGTCCGAGTCTGGGTCGGGTTAGAGTCAGAGTCACAGTCAGAGCCAGAGTCAGAGTCAGAGTCAGAGCCAGAGTCGGACTCAGACTCAGAGTCAGAGTCAGAGTCAGAGTCAGAGTCAGAGTCCGAGTCTGGGTCGGGTTAAAGTCAGAGTCAGAGTCAGAGTCAGAGTCAGAGTCAGAGTCAGAGTCCGAGTCAGGGTCAGGTCGAAGTCAGAGTCACAGTCAGAGTCAGAGTCAGAGTCAGAGTCAGAGTCAGAGTCAAAGTCAGAGTCAGAGTCAGAGTCCGAGTCAGGGTCAGGTCGAAGTCAGAGTCAGAGTCAGAGTCAGAGTCAGAGTCAGAGTCAGAGTCAGAGTCAGAGTCAGAGTCAGAGTCCGAGTCTGGGTCGGGTTAAAGTCAGAGTCAGAGTCAGAGTCAGAGTCAGAGTCAGAGTCAGAGTCAGAGTCAGAGTCCGAGTCAGGGTCAGGTCAGAGTCAGAGTCAGAGTCAGAGTCAGAGTCAGAGTCAGTGACAGAGTCAGAGTCATGATGTCGGAGTCAGAGTAAGTGTCAAAGTCGGAGTCATGAAGTTGGAGTCCGAGTCGGAGTCCGAGTCATAGTCATGAGGTCAAAGTCAGAGTCATAGTCAGAGTCAGAGTCAGCGTCCGAGTCAGAGTCGAAGTCAGAGTCAGAGTCAGAGTCAGAGTCCAAGTCAGGGTCGGGTTAGAGTCAGAGTCAGAGTCAGAGTCAGAGTCCGAGTCTCGGTCGGGTTAGAGTCAGAGTCACAGTCAGAGACAGAGTCAGAGTCAGAGTCAGAGCCAGAGTCGGACTCAGACTCAGAGTCAGAGACAGAGTCAGAGTCAGAGTCAGAGTCCGAGTCTGGGTCGGGTTAAAGTCAGAGTCAGAGTCGGAGTCAGAGTCAGAGTCAGAGTCAGAGTCATAGTCAGAGTCAGAGTCAGATTTAGAATCAGAGTCAGAGTCTGACTCAGAGTCAGAGTCAGAGTCGGTGTGAGGGTCAGGTCAGAGTCAGAGTCAGAGTCAGAGTCAGAGTCCGAGCCAGGGTCAGGTCGGAGTCAGAGTCAGAGTCAGAGTCAGAGTCAGAGCGAGAGTCGGAGTCAGAGTCAGAGTCCGAGTCAGTGTCAGGTCAGAGTCTGAGTCAGAGTCAGAGTCAGATTCAGAGTCACAGTCAGAGTCAGAGTCAGAGTCACAGTCAGAGTCGGAGTCAGAGTCCGAGTCAGGGTCAGGTCAGAGTCAGAGTCAGAGTCAAAGTCAGAGTCCGAGTCAGGGTCAGGTCAGAGTCAGAGTCAGAGCCAGAGTCAGAGTCAGACTCAGAGTCAGAGTCAGAGTCAGAGTCCGAGTCAGTGTCAGGTCAGAGTCAGAGTCAGAGTCAGAGTCAGAGTCAGAGTCAGAGTCAGAGTCAGAGCCAGAGTCAGAGTCAGAGTCAGAGTCAGAGTCAGAGTCAGAGTCAGAGTTTGAGTCAGGGTCAGAGTTTGAGTCAGGGTCAGGTCAGAGTCAGAGACAGAGTCAGAGTCAGAGTCCGAGTCAGGGTCAGGTCGAAGTCAGAGTCAGAGTCAGAGTCAGAGTCAGAGTCAGAGTCAGAGTCAGAGTCAAAATCAGAGTCAGAGTCTGAGTCAGAGTGAGAGTCAGAGTCAGAGTCAGAGTCAGAGTCAGAGTCAGAGTCAGAGTCAGAGTCCGAGTCAGGGTCAGGTCAGAGTCAGAGTCAGAGTCAGAGTCAGGTCAGAGTCAGAGTCAGTGACAGAGTCAGAGTCATGATGTCGGAGACAGAGTAAGTGTCAAAGTCGGAGTCAGTGACAGAGTCAGAGTCATGATGTCGGAGTCAGAGTAAGTGTCAAAGTCGGAGTCATGAAGTTGGAGTCCGAGTCAGCGTCCGAGTCATAGTCATGAGGTCAAAGTCAGAGTCATAGTCAGAGTCAGAGTCAGCGTCCGAGTCAGAGTCGAAGTCAGAGTCAGAGTCAGAGTCAGAGTCAGAGTCAGAGTCCAAGTCAGGGTCGGGTAAGAGTCAGAGACAGAGTCAGAGTCAGAGTCAGAGTCCGAGTCTGGGTCGGGTTAGAGTCAGAGTCACAGTCAGAGCCAGAGTCAGAGTCAGAGTCAGAGCCAGAGTCGGACTCAGACTCAGAGTCAGAGTCAGAGTCAGAGTCAGAGTCAGAGTCCGAGTCTGGGTCGGGTTAAAGTCAGAGTCAGAGTCAGAGTCAGAGTCAGAGTCAGAGTCAGAGTCCGAGTCAGGGTCAGGTCGAAGTCAGAGTCACAGTCAGAGTCAGAGTCAGAGTCAGAGTCAGAGTCAGAGTCAAAGTCAGAGTCAGAGTCAGAGTCAGAGTCAGAGTCAGAGACAGAGTCAGTGACAGAGTCAGAGTCAGAGTCCGAGTCAGGGTCAGGTCGAAGTCAGAGTCAGAGTCAGAGTCAGAGTCAGAGTCAGAGTCAGAGTCAGAGTCAGAGTCAGAGTCAGAGTCAGAGTCCGAGTCTGGGTCGGGTTAAAGTCAGAGTCAGAGTCAGAGTCAGAGTCAGAGTCAGAGTCAGAGTCAGAGTCAGAGTCCGAGTCAGGGTCAGGTCAGAGTCAGAGTCAGAGTCAGAGTCAGAGTCAGTGACAGAGTCAGAGTCATGATGTCGGAGTCAGAGTAAGTGTCAAAGTCGGAGTCATGAAGTTGGAGTCCGAGTCGGAGTCCGAGTCATAGTCATGAGGTCAAAGTCAGAGTCATAGTCAGAGTCAGAGTCAGCGTCCGAGTCAGAGTCGAAGTCAGAGTCAGAGTCAGAGTCAGAGTCAGAGTCAGAGTCCAAGTCAGGGTCGGGTTAGAGTCAGAGTCAGAGTCAGAGTCAGAGTCCGAGTCTGGGTCGGGTTACAGTCAGAGTCACAGTCAGAGCCAGAGTCAGAGTCAGAGTCAGAGCCAGAGTCGGACTCAGACTCAGAGTCAGAGTCAGAGTCAGAGTCAGAGTCCGCGTCTGGGTCGGGTTAAAGTCAGAGTCAGAGTCAGAGTCAGAGTCAGAGTCACAGTCAGAGTCACAGTCAGAGTCAGAGTCAGAGTCCGAGTCAGGGTCAGGTCAGAGTCAGAGTCAGAGTCAGAGTCAGAGTCAGAGTCAGAGTCAGAGTCAAAATCAGAGTCAGAGTCTGAGTCAGAGTTAGAGTCAGAGTCAGAGTCAGAGTCAGAGTCAGAGTCAGAGTCAGAGTCAGAGTCACAGTCAGAGTCCGAGTCAGGGTCAGGTCAGAGTCAGAGTCAGAGTAAGAGTCAGAGTCAGAGTCAGAGTCAGTGACAGAGTCAGAGTCATGATGTCGGAGTCAGAGTAAGTGTCAAAGTCGGAGTCATGAAGTTGGAGTCCGAGTCAGAGTCCGAGTCATAGTCATGAGGTCAAAGTCAGAGTCATAGTCAGAGTCAGAGTCAGCGTCCGAGTCAGAGTCGAAGTCAGAGTCAGAGTCAGAGTCAGAGTCAGAGTCAGAGTCCAAGTCAGGGTCGGGGTAGAGTCAGAGTCAGAGTCAGAGTCAGAGTCAGAGTCAGAGTCCAAGTCAGGGTCGGGTAAGAGTCAGAGACAGAGTCAGAGTCAGAGTCAGAGTCCGAGTCTGGGTCGGGTTAGACTCAGAGTCACAGTCAGAGCCAGAGTCAGAGTCAGAGTCAGAGCCAGAGTCGGACTCAGACTCAAAATCAGAGTCAGAGTCAGAGTCAGAGTCAGAGTCCGAGTCTGGGTCGGGTTAAAGTCAGAGTCAGAGTCAGAGTCAGAGTCAGAGTCAGAGTCAGAGTCCGAGTCAGGGTCAGGTCGAAGTCAGAGTCACAGTCAGAGTCAGAGTCAGAGTCAGAGTCAGAGTCAGAGTCAGAGTCAGAGTCAGAGTCAGAGTCAGAGTCAGAGTCAGAGACAGAGTCAGTGACAGAGTCAGAGTCAGAGTCCGAGTCAGGGTCAGGTCGAAGTCAGAGTCAGAGTCAGAGTCAGAGTCAGAGTCAGAGTCAGAGTCAGAGTCAGAGTCAGAGTCAGAGTCCGAGTCTGGGTCGGGTTAAAGTCAGAGTCAGAGTCAGAGTCAGAGTCATAGTCAGAGTCAGAGTCAGAGTCAGAGTCCGAGTCAGGGTCAGGTCAGAGTCAGAGTCAGAGTCAGAGTCAGAGTCAGAGTCAGTGACAGAGTCAGAGTCATGATGTCGGAGTCAGAGTAAGTGTCAAAGTCGGAGTCATGAAGTTGGAGTCCGAGTCGGAGTCCGAGTCATAGTCATGAGGTCAAAGTCAGAGTCAGAGTCAGAGTCAGCGTCCGAGTCAGAGTCGAAGTCAGAGTCAGAGTCAGAGTCAGAGTCCAAGTCAGGGTCGGGTTAGAGTCAGAGTCAGAGTCAGAGTCAGAGTCCGAGCCAGGGTCAGGTCGGAGTCAGAGTCAGAGTCGGAGTCAGAGTCAGAGCGAGAGTCGGAGTCAGAGTCAGAGTCCGAGTCAGTGTCAGGTCAGAGTCTGAGTCAGAGTCAGAGTCAGATTCAGAGTCACAGTCAGAGTCAGAGTCAGAGTCACAGTCAGAGTCGGAGTCAGAGTCCGAGTCAGGGTCAGGTCAGAGTCAGAGTCAGAGTCAAAGTCAGAGTCCGAGTCAGGGTCAGGTCAGAGTCAGAGTCAGAGCCAGAGTCAGAGTCAGACTCAGAGTCAGAGTCAGAGTCAGAGTCCGAGTCAGTGTCAGGTCAGAGTCAGAGTCAGAGTCAGAGTCAGAGTCAGAGTCAGAGTCAGAGTCAGAGCCAGAGTCAGAGTCAGATTCAGAGTCAGAGTCAGAGTCAGAGTCAGAGTTTGAGTCAGGGTCAGAGTTTGAGTCAGGGTCAGGTCAGAGTCAGAGACAGAGTCAGAGTCAGAGTCCGAGTCAGGGTCAGGTCGAAGTCAGAGTCAGAGTCAGAGTCAGAGTCAGAGTCAGAGTCAGAGTCAGAGTCAAAATCAGAGTCAGAGTCTGAGTCAGAGTGAGAGTCAGAGTAAGAGTCAGAGTCAGAGTCAGAGTCAGAGTCAGAGTCAGAGTCCGAGTCAGGGTCAGGTCAGAGTCAGAGTCAGAGTCAGAGTCAGGTCAGAGTCAGAGTCAGTGACAGAGTCAGAGTCATGATGTCGGAGACAGAGTAAGTGTCAAAGTCGGAGTCAGTGACAGAGTCAGAGTCATGATGTCGGAGTCAGAGTAAGTGTCAAAGTCGGAGTCATGAAGTTGGAGTCCGAGTCAGCGTCCGAGTCATAGTCATGAGGTCAAAGTCAGAGTCATAGTCAGAGTCAGAGTCAGCGTCCGAGTCAGAGTCGAAGTGAGAGTCAGAGTCAGAGTCAGAGTCAGTGACAGAGTCAGAGTCATGATGTCGGAGTCAGAGTAAGTGTCAAAGTCGGAGTCATGAAGTTGGAGTCCGAGTCAGAGTCCGAGTCATAGTCATGAGGTCAAAGTCAGAGTCATAGTCAGAGTCAGAGTCAGCGTCCGAGTCAGAGTCGAAGTCAGAGTCAGAGTCAGAGTCAGAGTCAGAGTCAGAGTCCAAGTCAGGGTCGGGGTAGAGTCAGAGTCAGAGTCAGAGTCAGAGTCAGAGTCAGAGTCCAAGTCAGGGTCGGGTAAGAGTCAGAGACAGAGTCAGAGTCAGAGTCAGAGTCCGAGTCTGGGTCGGGTTAGAGTCAGAGTCACAGTCAGAGCCAGAGTCAGAGTCAGAGTCAGAGCCAGAGTCGGACTCAGACTCAGAGTCAGAGTCAGAGTCAGAGTCAGAGTCAGAGTCCGAGTCTGGGTCGGGTTAAAGTCAGAGTCAGAGTCCGAGTCAGTGTCAGGTCAGAGTCAGAGTCAGAGTCAGAGTCAGAGTCAGAGTCAGAGTCAGAGTCAGAGCCAGAGTCAGAGTCAGAGTCAGAGTCAGAGTCAGAGTCAGAGTCAGAGTTTGAGTCAGGGTCAGAGTTTGAGTCAGGGTCAGGTCAGAGTCAGAGACAGAGTCAGAGTCAGAGTCCGAGTCAGGGTCAGGTCGAAGTCAGAGTCAGAGTCAGAGTCAGAGTCAGAGTCAGAGTCAGAGTCAGAGTCAGAGTCAAAATCAGAGTCAGAGTCTGAGTCAGAGTGAGAGTCAGAGTCAGAGTCAGAGTCAGAGTCAGAGTCAGAGTCAGAGTCAGAGTCCGAGTCAGGGTCAGGTCAGAGTCAGAGTCAGAGTCAGAGTCAGGTCAGAGTCAGAGTCAGTGACAGAGTCAGAGTCATGATGTCGGAGACAGAGTAAGTGTCAAAGTCGGAGTCAGTGACAGAGTCAGAGTCATGATGTCGGAGTCAGAGTAAGTGTCAAAGTCGGAGTCATGAAGTTGGAGTCCGAGTCAGCGTCCGAGTCATAGTCATGAGGTCAAAGTCAGAGTCATAGTCAGAGTCAGAGTCAGCGTCCGAGTCAGAGTCGAAGTCAGAGTCAGAGTCAGAGTCAGAGTCAGAGTCAGAGTCCAAGTCAGGGTCGGGGTAGAGTCAGAGTCAGAGTCAGAGTCAGAGTCAGAGTCAGAGTCCAAGTCAGGGTCGGGTAAGAGTCAGAGACAGAGTCAGAGTCAGAGTCAGAGTCCGAGTCTGGGTCGGGTTAGAGTCAGAGTCACAGTCAGAGCCAGAGTCAGAGTCAGAGTCAGAGCCAGAGTCGGACTCAGACTCAGAGTCAGAGTCAGAGTCAGAGTCAGAGTCAGAGTCCGAGTCTGGGTCGGGTTAAAGTCAGAGTCAGAGTCAGAGTCAGAGTCAGAGTCAGAGTCAGAGTCCGAGTCAGGGTCAGGTCGAAGTCAGAGTCACAGTCAGAGTCAGAGTCAGAGTCAGAGTCAGAGTCAGAGTCAGAGTCAGAGTCAGAGTCAGAGTCAGAGTCAGAGTCAGAGACAGAGTCAGTGACAGAGTCAGAGTCAGAGTCCGAGTCAGGGTCAGGTCGAAGTCAGAGTCAGAGTCAGAGTCAGAGTCAGAGTCAGAGTCAGAGTCAGAGTCAGAGTCAGAGTCAGAGTCCGAGTCTGGGTCGGGTTAAAGTCAGAGTCAGAGTCAGAGTCAGAGTCAGAGTCAGAGTCAGAGTCAGAGTCAGAGTCCGAGTCAGGGTCAGGTCAGAGTCAGAGTCAGAGTCAGAGTCAGAGTCAGAGTCAGTGACAGAGTCAGAGTCATGATGTCGGAGTCAGAGTAAGTGTCAAAGTCGGAGTCATGAAGTTGGAGTCCGAGTCGGAGTCCGAGTCATAGTCATGAGGTCAAAGTCAGAGTCATAGTCAGAGTCAGAGTCAGCGTCCGAGTCAGAGTCGAAGTCAGAGTCAGAGTCAGAGTCAGAGTCAGAGTCAGAGTCCAAGTCAGGGTCGGGTTAGAGTCAGAGTCAGAGTCAGAGTCAGAGTCCGAGTCTGGGTCGGGTTACAGTCAGAGTCACAGTCAGAGCCAGAGTCAGAGTCAGAGTCAGAGCCAGAGTCGGACTCAGACTCAGAGTCAGAGTCAGAGTCAGAGTCAGAGTCCGAGTCTGGGTCGGGTTACAGTCAGAGTCACAGTCAGAGCCAGAGTCAGAGTCAGAGTCAGAGCCAGAGTCGGACTCAGACTCAGAGTCAGAGTCAGAGTCAGAGTCAGAGTCCGCGTCTGGGTCGGGTTAAAGTCAGAGTCAGAGTCAGAGTCAGAGTCAGAGTCCGAGTCTGGGTCGGGTTAAAGTCAGAGTCAGAGTCACAGTCAGAGTCAGAGTCAGAGTCCGAGTCAGGGTCAGGTCAGAGTCAGAGTCAGAGTCAGAGTCAGAGTCAGAGTCAAAATCAGAGTCAGAGTCTGAGTCAGAGTTAGAGTCAGAGTCAGAGTCAGAGTCAGAGTCAGAGTCAGAGTCAGAGTCAGAGTCAGAGTCAGAGTCCGAGTCAGGGTCAGGTCAGAGTCAGAGTCAGAGTGAGAGTCAGAGTCAGAGTCAGAGTCAGTGACAGAGTCAGAGTGAGAGTCAGAGTCAGAGTCAGAGTCAGAGTCAGAGTCAGAGTCAGAGTCAGAGTCAGAGTCAGAGTCCGAGTCAGGGTCAGGTCAGAGTCATAGTCAGAGTCAGAGTCAGCGTCCGAGTCAGAGTCGAAGTCAGAGTCAGAGTCAGAGTCAGAGTCCAAGTCAGGGTCGGGTTAGAGTCAGAGTCAGAGTCAGAGTCAGAGTCCGAGTCTCGGTCGGGTTAGAGTCAGAGTCACAGTCAGAGACAGAGTCAGAGTCAGAGTCAGAGCCAGAGTCGGACTCAGACTCAGAGTCAGAGACAGAGTCAGAGTCAGAGTCAGAGTCCGAGTCTGGGTCGGGTTAACGTCAGAGTCAGAGTCGGAGTCAGAGTCAGAGTCAGAGTCAGAGTCATAGTCAGAGTCAGAGTCAGATTTAGAATCAGAGTCAGAGTCTGACTCAGAGTCAGAGTCAGAGTCGGTGTGAGGGTCAGGTCAGAGTCAGAGTCAGAGTCAGAGTCAGAGTCCGAGCCAGGGTCAGGTCGGAGTCAGAGTCAGAGTCAGAGTCAGAGTCAGAGCGAGAGTCGGAGTCAGAGTCAGAGTCCGAGTCAGTGTCAGGTCAGAGTCTGAGTCAGAGTCAGAGTCAGATTCAGAGTCACAGTCAGAGTCAGAGTCAGAGTCACAGTCAGAGTCGGAGTCAGAGTCCGAGTCAGGGTCAGGTCAGAGTCAGAGTCAGAGTCAAAGTCAGAGTCCGAGTCAGGGTCAGGTCAGAGTCAGAGTCAGAGCCAGAGTCAGAGTCAGACTCAGAGTCAGAGTCAGAGTCAGAGTCCGAGTCAGTGTCAGGTCAGAGTCAGAGTCAGAGTCAGAGTCAGAGTCAGAGTCAGAGTCAGAGTCAGAGCCAGAGTCAGAGTCAGAGTCAGACTCAGAGTCAGAGTCAGAGTCAGAGTTTGAGTCAGGGTCAGAGTTTTAGTCAGGGTCAGGTCAGAGTCAGAGACAGAGTCAGAGTCAGAGTCCGAGTCAGGGTCAGGTCGAAGTCAGAGTCAGAGTCAGAGTCAGAGTCAGAGTCAGAGTCAGAGTCAGAGTCAAAATCAGAGTCAGAGTCTGAGTCAGAGTGAGAGTCAGAGTCAGAGTCAGAGTCAGAGTCAGAGTCAGAGTCAGAGTCAGAGTCAGAGTCAGAGTCCGAGTCAGGGTCAGGTCAGAGTCAGAGTCAGAGTCAGAGTCAGGTCAGAGTCAGAGTCAGTGACAGAGTCAGAGTCATGATGTCGGAGTCAGAGTAAGTGTCAAAGTCGGAGTCAGTGACAGAGTCAGAGTCATGATGTCGGAGTCAGAGTAAGTGTCAAAGTCGGAGTCATGAAGTTGGAGTCCGAGTCAGCGTCCGAGTCATAGTCATGAGGTCAAAGTCAGAGTCATAGTCAGAGTCAGAGTCAGCGTCCGAGTCAGAGTCGAAGTCAGAGTCAGAGTCAGAGTCAGAGTCAGAGTCAGAGTCCAAGTCAGGGTCGGGTAAGAGTCAGAGACAGAGTCAGAGTCAGAGTCAGAGTCCGAGTCTGGGTCGGGTTAGAGTCAGAGTCACAGTCAGAGCCAGAGTCAGAGTCAGAGTCAGAGCCAGAGTCGGACTCAGACTCAGAGTCAGAGTCAGAGTCAGAGTCAGAGTCAGAGTCCGAGTCTGGGTCGGGTTAAAGTCAGAGTCAGAGTCAGAGTCAGAGTCAGAGTCAGAGTCAGAGTCCGAGTCAGGGTCAGGTCGAAGTCAGAGTCACAGTCAGAGTCAGAGTCAGAGTCAGAGTCAGAGTCAGAGTCAGACTCGGAGTCAGAGTCAGAGTCAGAGTCAGAGTCAGAGACAGAGTCAGTGACAGAGTCAGAGTCAGAGTCCGAGTCAGGGTCAGGTCGAAGTCAGAGTCAGAGTCAGAGTCAGAGTCAGAGTCAGAGTCAGAGTCAGAGTCAGAGTCAGAGTCAGAGTCCGAGTCTGGGTCGGGTTAAAGTCAGAGTCAGAGTCAGAGTCAGAGTCAGAGTCAGAGTCAGAGCCAGAGTCAGAGTCAGAGTCAGAGTCAGAGTCAGAGTCATAGTCAGAGTCAGAGTCAGATTTAGAATCAGAGTCAGAGTCTGACTCAGAGTCAGAGTCAGAGTCGGTGTGAGGGTCAGGTCAGAGTCAGAGTCAGAGTCAGAGTCAGAGTCCGAGCCAGGGTCAGGTCGGAGTCAGAGTCAGAGTCAGAGTCAGAGTCAGAGTCAGAGCGAGAGTCGGAGTCAGAGTCAGAGTCCGAGTCAGTGTCAGGTCAGAGTCAGAGTCAGAGTCAGAGTCAGATTCAGAGTCACAGTCAGAGTCAGAGTCAGAGTCACAGTCAGAGTCGGAGTCAGAGTCCGAGTCAGGGTCAGGTCAGAGTCAGAGTCAGAGTCAAAGTCAGAGTCCGAGTCAGGGTCAGGTCAGAGTCAGAGTCAGAGCCAGAGTCAGAGTCAGACTCAGAGTCAGAGTCAGAGTCAGAGTCCGAGTCAGTGTCAGGTCAGAGTCAGAGTCAGAGTCAGAGTCAGAGTCAGAGTCAGAGTCAGAGTCAGAGCCAGAGTCAGAGTCAGAGTCAGAGTCAGAGTCAGAGTCAGAGTCAGAGTTTGAGTCAGGGTCAGAGTTTGAGTCAGGGTCAGGTCAGAGTCAGAGACAGAGTCAGAGTCAGAGTCCGAGTCAGGGTCAGGTCGAAGTCAGAGTCAGAGTCAGAGTCAGAGTCAGAGTCAGAGTCAGAGTCAGAGTCAAAATCAGAGTCAGAGTCTGAGTCAGAGTTAGAGTCAGAGTCAGAGTCAGAGTCAGAGTCAGAGTCAGAGTCAGAGTCAGAGTCCGAGTCAGGGTCAGGTCAGAGTCAGAGTCAGAGTCAGAGTCAGAGTCAGAGTCAGTGACAGAGTCAGAGTCATGATGTCGGAGTCAGAGTAAGTGTCAAAGTCGGAGTCATGAAGTTGGAGTCCGAGTCAGAGTCCGAGTCATAGTCATGAGGTCAAAGTCAGAGTCATAGTCAGAGTCAGAGTCAGCGTCCGAGTCAGAGTCGAAGTCAGAGTCAGAGTCAGAGTCAGAGTCAGAGTCAGAGTCCAAGTCAGGGTCGGGTTAGAGTCAGAGTCAGAGTCAGAGTCAGAGTCCGAGTCTGGGTCGGGTTACAGTCAGAGTCACAGTCAGAGCCAGAGTCAGAGTCAGAGTCAGAGCCAGAGTCGGACTCAGACTCAGAGTCAGAGTCAGAGTCAGAGTCAGAGTCAGAGTCCGAGTCTGGGTCGGGTTAAAGTCAGAGTCAGAGTCAGAGTCAGAGTCAGAGTCAGAGTCAGAGTCACAGTCAGAGTCAGAGTCAGAGTCCGAGTCAGGGTCAGGTCAGAGTCAGAGTCAGAGTCAGAGTCAGAGTCAGAGTCAGAGTCAGAGTCAAAATCAGAGTCAGAGTCTGAGTCAGAGTTAGAGTCAGAGTCAGAGTCAGAGTCAGAGTCAGAGTCAGAGTCAGAGTCAGAGTCAGAGTCAGAGTCCGAGTCAGGGTCAGGTCAGAGTCAGAGTCAGAGTGAGAGTCAGAGTCAGAGTCAGAGTCAGTGACAGAGTCAGAGTCATGATGTCGGAGTCAGAGTAAGTGTCAAAGTCGGAGTCATGAAGTTGGAGTCCGAGTCAGAGTCCGAGTCATAGTCATGAGGTCAAAGTCAGAGTCATAGTCAGAGTCAGAGTCAGCGTCCGAGTCAGAGTCGAAGTCAGAGTCAGAGTCAGAGTCAGAGTCAGAGTCAGAGTCCAAGTCAGGGTCGGGGTAGAGTCAGAGTCAGAGTCAGAGTCAGAGTCAGAGTCAGAGTCAGAGTCAGAGTCCGAGACAGGGTCAGGTCAGAGTCAGAGTCAGAGTCGAAGTCAGAGTCAGAGTCCGAGCCAAGGTCAGGTCGGAGTCAGAGTCAGAGTCAGAGTCAGAGTCTGGGTCGGGTTAAAGTCAGAGTCAGAGTCAGAGTCAGAGTCAGAGTCAGAGTCAGAGCCAGAGTCAGAGTCAGAGTCAGAGTCAGAGTCAGAGTCATAGTCAGAGTCAGAGTCAGATTTAGAATCAGAGTCAGAGTCTGACTCAGAGTCAGAGTCAGAGTCGGTGTGAGGGTCAGGTCAGAGTCAGAGTCAGAGTCAGAGTCAGAGTCCGAGCCAGGGTCAGGTCGGAGTCAGAGTCAGAGTCAGAGTCAGAGTCAGAGCAAGAGTCGGAGTCAGAGTCAGAGTCCGAGTCAGTGTCAGGTCAGAGTCAGAGTCAGAGTCAGAGTCAGATTCAGAGTCACAGTCAGAGTCAGAGTCAGAGTCACAGTCAGAGTCGGAGTCAGAGTCCGAGTCAGGGTCAGGTCAGAGTCAGAGTCGGAGTCAAAGTCAGAGTCCGAGTCAGGGTCAGGTCAGAGTCAGAGTCAGAGCCAGAGTCAGAGTCAGACTCAGAGTCAGAGTCAGAGTCAGAGTCCGAGTCAGAGCCAGAGTCAGAGTCAGAGTCAGAGTCAGAGTCAGAGTCAGAGTCAGAGTTTGAGTCAGGGTCAGAGTTTGAGTCAGGGTCAGGTCAGAGTCAGAGACAGAGTCAGAGTCAGAGTCCGTGTCAGGGTCAGGTCGAAGTCAGAGTCAGAGTCAGAGTCAGAGTCAGAGTCAGAGTCAGAGTCAGAGTCAAAATCAGAGTCAGAGTCTGAGTCAGAGTTAGAGTCAGAGTCAGAGTCAGAGTCAGAGTCAGAGTCAGAGTCAGAGTCAGAGTCAGAGTCAGAGTCCGAGTCAGGGTCAGGTCAGAGTCAGAGTCAGAGTCAGAGTCAGAGTCAGAGTCAGTGACAGAGTCAGAGTCATGATGTCGGAGTCAGAGTAAGTGTCAAAGTCGGAGTCATGAAGTTGGAGTCCGAGTCAGAGTCCGAGTCATAGTCATGAGGTCAAAGTCAGAGTCATAGTCAGAGTCAGAGTCAGCGTCCGAGTCAGAGTCGAAGTCAGAGTCAGAGTCAGAGTCAGAGTCAGAGTCAGAGTCCAAGTCAGGGTCGGGTTAGAGTCAGAGTCAGAGTCAGAGTCAGAGTCCGAGTCTGGGTCGGGTTACAGTCAGAGTCACAGTCAGAGCCAGAGTCAGAGTCAGAGTCAGAGCCAGAGTCGGACTCAGACTCAGAGTCAGAGTCAGAGTCAGAGTCCGAGTCAGGGTCAGGTCAGAGTCAGAGTCAGAGTCAGAGTCAGAGTCAGAGTCAGAGTCAGAGTCAAAATCAGAGTCAGAGTCTGAGTCAGAGTTAGAGTCAGAGTCAGAGTCAGAGTCAGAGTCAGAGTCAGAGTCAGAGTCAGAGTCAGAGTCAGAGTCAGAGTCCGAGTCAGGGTCAGGTCAGAGTCAGAGTCAGAGTGAGAGTCAGAGTCAGAGTCCAAGTCAGGGTCGGGGTAGAGTCAGAGTCAGAGTCAGAGTCAGAGTCAGAGTCAGAGTCAGAGTCAGAGTCCGAGACAGGGTCAGGTCAGAGTCAGAGTCAGAGTCGAAGTCAGAGTCAGAGTCCGAGCCAAGGTCAGGTCGGAGTCAGAGTCAGAGTCAGAGTCAGAGTCAGAGTCAGAGTCAGAGTCAGAGTCAGAGTCAGAGTCAGAATCAGAGTCAGAGTCTGATTCAGCGTCAGAGTCAGAGTTAGAGTCAGAGTCAGAGTCAGAGTCAGAGTAAGAGTCAGATTCAGAGTCAGAGTCAGAGTCTGAGTCCGAATCAGGGTCAGGCCAGAGTCATAGTCAGAGTCAGAGTCAGAGTCAGGGTCATGATGTCGGAGTCAGAGTAAGAGTCAGAGTCGGAGTCATGAAGTTGGAGTCCGAGTCAGAGTCCGAGTCATAGTCATGAGGTCAAAGTCAGAGTCATAGTCAGAGTCAGCGTCAGCGTCCGAGTCAGAGTCGAAGTCAGAGTCAGAGTCAGAGTCAGAGTCAGAGTCAGAGTCAGAGTCAGAGTCAGAATCAGAGTCAGAGTCTGAGTCAGAGTCAGAGTCAGAGTCAGAGTCAGAGTCAGAGTCAGAGTCAGAGTCAGAGTCCGAGTCAGGGTCAGGTCTGAGTCAGAGTCAGAGTCAGAGTCAGAGTCAGAGTCAGAGTCAGTGACAGAGTCAGAGTCATGATTTTGGAGTCAGAGTAAGTGTCACAGTCGGAGTCATGAAGTTGGAGTTCGAGTCCGAGTCCGAGTCATAGTCATGAGGTCAAAGTCGGAGTCATAGTCAGAGTCAGAGTCAGCGTCCGAGTCAGAGTCGAAGTCAGAGTCAGAGTCAGAGGCAGAGTCCAAGTCAGGGTCGGGTTAGAGTCAGAGTCAGAGTCAGAGTCAGAGTCCGAGTCTCGGTCGGGTTAGAGTCAGAGTCACAGTCGGAGACAGAGTCAGAGTCAGAGTCAGAGCCAGAGTCGGACTCAGACTCAGAGTCAGAGACAGAGTCAGAGTCAGAGTCAGAGTCCGAGTCTGGGTCGGGTTAAAGTCAGAGTCAGAGTCGGAGTCAGAGTCAGAGTCAGAGTCAGAGTCAGAGTCAGAGTCAGAGTCCGAGTCTGGGTCGGGTTAAAGTCAGAGTCAGAGTCAGAGTCAGAGTCAGAGTCAGAGTCAGAGCCAGAGTCAGAGTCAGAGTCAGAGTCAGAGTCAGAGTCATAGTCAGAGTCAGAGTCAGATTTAGAATCAGAGTCAGAGTCGGTGTGAGGGTCAGGTCAGAGTCAGAGTCAGAGTCAGAGTCAGAGTCCGAGCCAGGGTCAGGTCGGAGTCAGAGTCAGAGTCAGAGTCAGAGTCAGAGCGAGAGTCGGAGTCAGAGTCAGAGTCCGAGTCAGTGTCAGGTCAGAGTCAGAGTCAGAGTCAGAGTCAGATTCAGAGTCACAGTCAGAGTCAGAGTCAGAGTCACAGTCAGAGTCGGAGTCAGAGTCCGAGTCAGGGTCAGGTCAGAGTCAGAGTCAGAGTCAAAGTCAGAGTCCGAGTCAGGGTCAGGTCAGAGTCAGAGTCAGAGCCAAAGTCAGGGTCAGACTCAGAGTCAGAGTCAGAGTCAGAGTCCGAGTCAGTGTCAGGTCAGAGTCAGAGTCAGAGTCAGAGTCAGAGTCAGAGTCAGAGTCAGAGTGAGAGCCAGAGTCAGAGTCAGAGTCAGAGTCAGAGTCAGAGTCAGAGTCAGAGTTTGAGTCAGGGTCAGAGTTTGAGTCAGGGTCAGGTCAGAGTCAGAGACAGAGTCAGAGTCAGAGTCCGAGTCAGGGTCAGGTCGAAGTCAGAGTCAGAGTCAGAGTCAGAGTCAGAGTCAGAGTCAGAGTCAGAGTCAAAATCAGAGTCAGAGTCTGATTCAGCGTCAGAGTCAGAGTCAGAGTCAGAGTCAGAGTCAGAGTCAGAGTCAGAGTCTGAGTCAGAGTCAGAGTCAGAGTCAGAGTCAGAGTCAGAGTCAGAGTCAGAGTCAGAGTCCGAGTCAGGGTCAGGTCTGAGTCAGAGTCAGAGTCAGAGTCAGAGTCAGAGTCAGAGTCAGTGACAGAGTCAGAGTCATGATTTTGGAGTCAGAGTAAGTGTCACAGTCGGAGTCATGAAGTTGGAGTTCGAGTCCGAGTCCGAGTCATAGTCATGAGGTCAAAGTCGGAGTCATAGTCAGAGTCAGAGTCAGCGTCCGAGTCAGAGTCGAAGTCAGAGTCAGAGTCAGAGTCAGAGTCCAAGTCAGGGTCGGGTTAGAGTCAGAGTCAGAGTCAGAGTCAGAGTCCGAGTCTCGGTCGGGTTAGAGTCAGAGTCACAGTCAGAGACAGAGTCAGAGTCAGAGTCAGAGCCAGAGTCGGACTCAGACTCAGAGTCAGAGACAGAGTCAGAGTCAGAGTCAGAGTCCGAGTCTGGGTCGGGTTAAAGTCAGAGTCAGAGTCGGAGTCAGAGTCAGAGTCAGAGTCAGAGTCAGAGTCAGAGTCAGAGTCCGAGTCTGGGTCGGGTTAAAGTCAGAGTCAGAGTCAGAGTCAGAGTCAGAGTCAGAGTCAGAGCCAGAGTCAGAGTCAGAGTCAGAGTCAGAGTCAGAGTCATAGTCAGAGTCAGAGTCAGATTTAGAATCAGAGTCAGAGTCTGACTCAGAGTCAGAGTCAGAGTCGGTGTGAGGGTCAGGTCAGAGTCAGAGTCAGAGTCAGAGTCAGAGTCCGAGCCAGGGTCAGGTCGGAGTCAGAGTCAGAGTCAGAGTCAGAGTCAGAGCGAGAGTCGGAGTCAGAGTCAGAGTCCGAGTCAGTGTCAGGTCAGAGTCAGAGTCAGAGTCAGAGTCAGATTCAGAGTCACAGTCAGAGTCAGAGTCAGAGTCACAGTCAGAGTCGGAGTCAGAGTCCGAGTCAGGGTCAGGTCAGAGTCAGAGTCAGAGTCAAAGTCAGAGTCCGAGTCAGGGTCAGGTCAGAGTCAGAGTCAGAGCCAGAGTCAGAGTCAGACTCAGAGTCAGAGTCAGAGTCAGAGTCCGAGTCAGTGTCAGGTCAGAGTCAGAGTCAGAGTCAGAGTCAGAGTCAGAGTCAGAGTCAGAGTCAGAGCCAGAGTCAGAGTCAGAGTCAGAGTCAGAGTCAGAGTCAGAGTCAGAGTTTGAGTCAGGGTCAGAGTTTGAGTCAGGGTCAGGTCAGAGTCAGAGACAGAGTCAGAGTCAGAGTCCGAGTCAGGGTCAGGTCGAAGTCAGAGTCAGAGTCAGAGTCAGAGTCAGAGTCAGAGTCAGAGTCAGAGTCAAAATCAGAGTCAGAGTCTGAGTCAGAGTGAGAGTCAGAGTCAGAGTCAGAGTCAGAGTCAGAGTCAGAGTCAGAGTCAGAGTCAGAGTCAGAGTCCGAGTCAGGGTCAGGTCAGAGTCAGAGTCAGATTCAGAGTCAGGTCAGAGTCAGAGTCAGTGACAGAGTCAGAGTCATGATGTCGGAGTCAGAGTAAGTGTCAAAGTCGGAGTCATGAAGTTGGAGTCCGAGTCAGCGTCCTAGTCATAGTCATGAGGTCAAAGTCAGAGTCATAGTCAGAGTCAGAGTCAGCGTCCGAGTCAGAGTCGAAGTCAGAGTCAGAGTCAGAGTCAGAGTCAGAGTCAGAGTCAGAGTCCAAGTCAGGGTCGGGTAAGAGTCGGAGACAGAGTCAGAGTCAGAGTCAGAGTCCGAGTCTGGGTCGGGTTAGAGTCAGAGTCACAGTCAGAGCCAGAGTCAGAGTCAGAGTCAGAGCCAGAGTCGGACTCAGACTCAGAGTCAGAGTCAGAGTCAGAGTCAGAGTCAGAGTCCGAGTCTGGGTCGGGTTAAAGTCAGAGTCAGAGTCAGAGTCAGAGTCAGAGTCAGAGTCAGAGTCCGAGTCAGGGTCAGGTCGAAGTCAGAGTCACAGTCAGAGTCAGAGTCAGAGTCAGAGTCAGAGTCAGAGTCAGAGTCAGAGTCAGAGTCAGAGTCAGAGTCAGAGTCAGAGACAGAGTCAGTGACAGAGTCAGAGTCAGAGTCCGAGTCAGGGTCAGGTCGAAGTCAGAGTCAGAGTCAGAGTCAGAGTCAGAGTCAGAGTCAGAGTCAGAGTCAGAGTCAGAGTCAGAGTCAGAGTCCGAGTCTGGGTCGGGTTAAAGTCAGAGTCAGAGTCAGAGTCAGAGTCAGAGTCAGAGTCAGAGCCAGAGTCAGAGTCAGAGTCAGAGTCAGAGTCAGAGTCATAGTCAGAGTCAGAGTCAGATTTAGAATCAGAGTCAGAGTCTGACTCAGAGTCAGAGTCAGAGTCGGTGTGAGGGTCAGGTCAGAGTCAGAGTCAGAGTCAGAGTCAGAGTCAGAGTCAGAGTCCGAGCCAGGGTCAGGTCGGATTCAGAGTCAGAGTCAGAGTCAGAGTCAGAGCGAGAGTCGGAGTCAGAGTCAGAGTCCGAGTCAGTGTCAGGTCAGAGTCAGAGTCAGAGTCAGAGTCAGATTCAGAGTCACAGTCAGAGTCAGAGTCA
The DNA here is from genome assembly GCA_947538915.1 of Tenthredo distinguenda. NCBI lineage: Eukaryota > Metazoa > Arthropoda > Insecta > Hymenoptera > Tenthredinidae > Tenthredo > Tenthredo distinguenda. The sequence goes on along the minus strand of OX384534.1, from coordinate 19,934,725 downwards.
GAGTCACAGTCAGAGTCGGAGTCAGAGTCCGAGTCAGGGTCAGGTCAGAGTCAGAGTCAGAGTCAAAGTCAGAGTCCGAGTCAGGGTCAGGTCAGAGTCAGAGTCAGAGCCAGAGTCAGAGTCAGAGTCAGAGTCAGAGTCAGAGTTTGAGTCAGGGTCAGAGTTTGAGTCAGGGTCAGGTCAGAGTCAGAGACAGAGTCAGAGTCAGAGTCCGAGTCAGGGTCAGGTCGAAGTCAGAGTCAGAGTCAGAGTCAGAGTCAGAGTCAGAGTCAGAGTCAGAGTCAAAATCAGAGTCAGAGTCTGAGTCAGAGTTAGAGTCAGAGTCAGAGTCAGAGTCAGAGTCAGAGTCAGAGTCAGAGTCAGAGTCAGAGTCAGAGTCCGAGTCAGGGTCAGGTGAGAGTCAGAGTCAGAGTCAGAGTCAGAGTCAGAGTCAGTAACAGAGTCAGAGTCATGATGTCGGAGTCAGAGTAAGTGTCAAAGTCGGAGTCATGAAGTTGGAGTCCGAGTCAGAGTCCGAGTCATAGTCATGAGGTCAAAATCAGAGTCATAGTCAGAGTCAGAGTCAGCGTCCGAGTCAGAGTCGAAGTCAGAGTCAGAGTCAGAGTCAGAGTCAGAGTCAGAGTCAGAGTCCAAGTCAGGGTCGGGTTAGAGTCAGAGTCAGAGTCAGAGTCAGAGTCCGAGTCTGGGTCGGGTTACAGTCAGAGTCACAGTCAGAGCCAGAGTCAGAGTCAGAGTCAGAGCCAGAGTCGGACTCAGACTCAGAGTCAGAGTCAGAGTCAGAGTCAGAGTCAGAGTCCGAGTCTGGGTCGGGTTAAAGTCAGAGTCAGAGTCAGAGTCAGAGTCAGAGTCAGAGTCAGAGTCCGAGTCAGGGTCAGGTCGAAGTCAGAGTCACAGTCAGAGTCAGAGTCAGAGTCAGAGTCAGAGTCAGAGTCAGAGTCAGAGTCAGAGTCAGAGTCAGAGTCAGAGTCAGAGTCAGAGACAGAGTCAGTAACAGAGTCAGAGTCAGAGTCCGAGTCAGGGTCAGGTCGAAGTCAGAGTCAGAGTCAGAGTCAGAGTCAGAGTCAGAGTCAGAGTCAGAGTCAGAGTCAGAGTCAGAGTCAGAGTCAGCGTCAGAGTCAGAGTCCGAGTCTGGGTCGGGTTAAAGTCAGAGTCAGAGTCAGAGTCAGAGTCAGAGTCAGAGTCAGAGCCAGAGTCAGAGTCAGAGTCAGAGTCAGAGTCAGAGTCATAGTCAGAGTCAGAGTCAGATTTAGAATCAGAGTCAGAGTCTGACTCAGAGTCAGAGTCAGAGTCGGTGTGAGGGTCAGGTCAGAGTCAGAGTCAGAGTCAGAGTCAGAGTCCGAGCCAGGGTCAGGTCGGATTCAGAGTCAGAGTCAGAGTCAGAGTCAGAGCGAGAGTCGGAGTCAGAGTCAGAGTCCGAGTCAGTGTCAGGTCAGAGTCAGAGTCAGAGTCAGAGTCAGATTCAGAGTCACAGTCAGAGTCAGAGTCAGAGTCACAGTCAGAGTCGGAGTCAGAGTCCGAGTCAGGGTCAGGTCAGAGTCAGAGTCAGAGTCAAAGTCAGAGTCCGAGTCAGGGTCAGGTCAGAGTCAGAGTCAGAGCCAGAGTCAGAGTCAGAGTCAGAGTCAGAGTCAGAGTTTGAGTCAGGGTCAGAGTTTGAGTCAGGGTCAGGTCAGAGTCAGAGACAGAGTCAGAGTCAGAGTCCGAGTCAGGGTCAGGTCGAAGTCAGAGTCAGAGTCAGAGTCAGAGTCAGAGTCAGAGTCAGAGTCAGAGTCAAAATCAGAGTCAGAGTCTGAGTCAGAGTTAGAGTCAGAGTCAGAGTCAGAGTCAGAGTCAGAGTCAGAGTCAGAGTCAGAGTCAGAGTCAGAGTCCGAGTCAGGGTCAGGTCAGAGTCAGAGTCAGAGTCAGAGTCAGAGTCAGAGTCAGTAACAGAGTCAGAGTCATGATGTCGGAGTCAGAGTAAGTGTCAAAGTCGGAGTCATGAAGTTGGAGTCCGAGTCAGAGTCCGAGTCATAGTCATGAGGTCAAAGTCAGAGTCATAGTCAGAGTCAGAGTCAGCGTCCGAGTCAGAGTCGAAGTCAGAGTCAGAGTCAGAGTCAGAGTCAGAGTCAGAGTCCAAGTCAGGGTCGGGTTAGAGTCAGAGTCAGAGTCAGAGTCAGAGTCCGAGTCTGGGTCGGGTTACAGTCAGAGTCACAGTCAGAGCCAGAGTCAGAGTCAGAGTCAGAGCCAGAGTCGGACTCAGACTCAGAGTCAGAGTCAGAGTCAGAGTCAGAGTCAGAGTCCGAGTCTGGGTCGGGTTAAAGTCAGAGTCAGAGTCAGAGTCAGAGTCAGAGTCAGAGTCAGAGTCACAGTCAGAGTCAGAGTCAGAGTCCGAGTCAGGGTCAGGTCAGAGTCAGAGTCAGAGTCAGAGTCAGAGTCAGAGTCAGAGTCAGAGTCAGAGTCAAAATCAGAGTCAGAGTCTGAGTCAGAGTTAGAGTCAGAGTCAGAGTCAGAGTCAGAGTCAGAGTCAGAGTCAGAGTCAGAGTCAGAGTCAGAGTCCGAGTCAGGGTCAGGTCAGAGTCAGAGTCAGAGTGAGAGTCAGAGTCAGAGTCAGAGTCAGTGACAGAGTCAGAGTCATGATGTCGGAGTCAGAGTAAGTGTCAAAGTCGGAGTCATGAAGTTGGAGTCCGAGTCAGAGTCCGAGTCATAGTCATGAGGTCAAAGTCAGAGTCATAGTCAGAGTCAGAGTCAGCGTCCGAGTCAGAGTCGAAGTCAGAGTCAGAGTCAGAGTCAGAGTCAGAGTCAGAGTCCAAGTCAGGGTCGGGGTAGAGTCAGAGTCAGAGTCAGAGTCAGAGTCAGAGTCAGAGTCAGAGTCAGAGTCCGAGACAGGGTCAGGTCAGAGTCAGAGTCAGAGTCGAAGTCAGAGTCAGAGTCCGAGCCAAGGTCAGGTCGGAGTCAGAGTCAGAGTCAGAGTCAGAGTCAGAGTCAGAGTCAGAGTCAGAGTCAGAGTCAGAGTCAGAATCAGAGTCAGAGTCTGATTCAGCGTCAGAGTCAGAGTCAGAGTCAGAGTCAGAGTCAGAGTCAGAGTAAGAGTCAGATTCAGAGTCAGAGTCAGAGTCAGAGTCAGAGTCAGAGTCAGAGTTTGAGTCAGGGTCAGAGTTTGAGTCAGGGTCAGGTCAGAGTCAGAGACAGAGTCAGAGTCAGAGTCCGAGTCAGGGTCAGGTCGAAGTCAGAGTCAGAGTCAGAGTCAGAGTCAGAGTCAGAGTCAGAGTCAGAGTCAAAATCAGAGTCAGAGTCTGAGTCAGAGTTAGAGTCAGAGTCAGAGTCAGAGTCAGAGTCAGAGTCAGAGTCAGAGTCAGAGTCAGAGTCAGAGTCCGAGTCAGGGTCAGGTCAGAGTCAGAGTCAGAGTCAGAGTCAGAGTCAGAGTCAGTAACAGAGTCAGAGTCATGATGTCGGAGTCAGAGTAAGTGTCAAAGTCGGAGTCATGAAGTTGGAGTCCGAGTCAGAGTCCGAGTCATAGTCATGAGGTCAAAGTCAGAGTCATAGTCAGAGTCAGAGTCAGCGTCCGAGTCAGAGTCGAAGTCAGAGTCAGAGTCAGAGTCAGAGTCAGAGTCAGAGTCCAAGTCAGGGTCGGGTTAGAGTCAGAGTCAGAGTCAGAGTCAGAGTCCGAGTCTGGGTCGGGTTACAGTCAGAGTCAGAGTCAGAGCCAGAGTCGGACTCAGACTCAGAGTCAGAGTCAGAGTCAGAGTCAGAGTCAGAGTCCGAGTCTGGGTCGGGTTAAAGTCAGAGTCAGAGTCAGAGTCAGAGTCAGAGTCAGAGTCAGAGTCACAGTCAGAGTCAGAGTCAGAGTCCGAGTCAGGGTCAGGTCAGAGTCAGAGTCAGAGTCAGAGTCAGAGTCAGAGTCAGAGTCAGAGTCAAAATCAGAGTCAGAGTCTGAGTCAGAGTTAGAGTCAGAGTCAGAGTCAGAGTCAGAGTCAGAGTCAGAGTCAGAGTCAGAGTCAGAGTCAGAGTCCGAGTCAGGGTCAGGTCAGAGTCAGAGTCAGAGTGAGAGTCAGAGTCAGAGTCAGAGTCAGTGACAGAGTCAGAGTCATGATGTCGGAGTCAGAGTAAGTGTCAAAGTCGGAGTCATGAAGTTGGAGTCCGAGTCAGAGTCCGAGTCATAGTCATGAGGTCAAAGTCAGAGTCATAGTCAGAGTCAGAGTCAGCGTCCGAGTCAGAGTCGAAGTCAGAGTCAGAGTCAGAGTCAGAGTCAGAGTCAGAGTCCAAGTCAGGGTCGGGGTAGAGTCAGAGTCAGAGTCAGAGTCAGAGTCAGAGTCAGAGTCAGAGTCAGAGTCCGAGACAGGGTCAGGTCAGAGTCAGAGTCAGAGTCGAAGTCAGAGTCAGAGTCCGAGCCAAGGTCAGGTCGGAGTCAGAGTCAGAGTCAGAGTCAGAGTCAGAGTCAGAGTCAGAGTCAGAGTCAGAGTCAGAGTCAGAATCAGAGTCAGAGTCTGATTCAGCGTCAGAGTCAGAGTCAGAGTCAGAGTCAGAGTCAGAGTCAGAGTAAGAGTCAGATTCAGAGTCAGAGTCAGAGTCAGAGTCAGAGTCAGAGTCAGAGTTTGAGTCAGGGTCAGAGTTTGAGTCAGGGTCAGGTCAGAGTCAGAGACAGAGTCAGAGTCAGAGTCCGAGTCAGGGTCAGGTCGAAGTCAGAGTCAGAGTCAGAGTCAGAGTCAGAGTCAGAGTCAGAGTCAGAGTCAAAATCAGAGTCAGAGTCTGAGTCAGAGTTAGAGTCAGAGTCAGAGTCAGAGTCAGAGTCAGAGTCAGAGTCAGAGTCAGAGTCAGAGTCAGAGTCCGAGTCAGGGTCAGGTCAGAGTCAGAGTCAGAGTCAGAGTCAGAGTCAGAGTCAGTAACAGAGTCAGAGTCATGATGTCGGAGTCAGAGTAAGTGTCAAAGTCGGAGTCATGAAGTTGGAGTCCGAGTCAGAGTCCGAGTCATAGTCATGAGGTCAAAGTCAGAGTCATAGTCAGAGTCAGAGTCAGCGTCCGAGTCAGAGTCGAAGTCAGAGTCAGAGTCAGAGTCAGAGTCAGAGTCAGAGTCCAAGTCAGGGTCGGGTTAGAGTCAGAGTCAGAGTCAGAGTCAGAGTCCGAGTCTGGGTCGGGTTACAGTCAGAGTCACAGTCAGAGCCAGAGTCAGAGTCAGAGTCAGAGCCAGAGTCGGACTCAGACTCAGAGTCAGAGTCAGAGTCAGAGTCAGAGTCAGAGTCCGAGTCTGGGTCGGGTTAAAGTCAGAGTCAGAGTCAGAGTCAGAGTCAGAGTCAGAGTCAGAGTCCGAGTCAGGGTCAGGTCGAAGTCAGAGTCACAGTCAGAGTCAGAGTCAGAGTCAGAGTCAGAGTCAGAGTCAGAGTCAGAGTCAGAGTCAGAGTCAGAGTCAGAGTCAGAGACAGAGTCAGTGACAGAGTCAGAGTCAGAGTCCGAGTCAGGGTCAGGTCGAAGTCAGAGTCAGAGTCAGAGTCAGAGTCAGAGTCAGAGTCAGAGTCAGAGTCAGAGTCAGAGTCAGAGTCAGAGTCAGAGTCAGAGTCAGAGTCCGAGTCTGGGTCGGGTTAAAGTCAGAGTCAGAGTCAGAGTCAGAGTCAGAGTCAGAGTCAGAGCCAGAGTCAGAGTCAGAGTCAGAGTCAGAGTCAGAGTCATAGTCAGAGTCAGAGTCAGATTTAGAATCAGAGTCAGAGTCTGACTCAGAGTCAGAGTCAGAGTCGGTGTGAGGGTCAGGTCAGAGTCAGAGTCAGAGTCAGAGTCAGAGTCCGAGCCAGGGTCAGGTCGGATTCAGAGTCAGAGTCAGAGTCAGAGTCAGAGCGAGAGTCGGAGTCAGAGTCAGAGTCCGAGTCAGTGTCAGGTCAGAGTCAGAGTCAGAGTCAGAGTCAGATTCAGAGTCACAGTCAGAGTCAGAGTCAGAGTCACAGTCAGAGTCGGAGTCAGAGTCCGAGTCAGGGTCAGGTCAGAGTCAGAGTCAGAGTCAAAGTCAGAGTCCGAGTCAGGGTCAGGTCAGAGTCAGAGTCAGAGCCAGAGTCAGAGTCAGAGTCAGAGTCAGAGTCAGAGTTTGAGTCAGGGTCAGAGTTTGAGTCAGGGTCAGGTCAGAGTCAGAGACAGAGTCAGAGTCAGAGTCCGAGTCAGGGTCAGGTCGAAGTCAGAGTCAGAGTCAGAGTCAGAGTCAGAGTCAGAGTCAGAGTCAGAGTCAAAATCAGAGTCAGAGTCTGAGTCAGAGTTAGAGTCAGAGTCAGAGTCAGAGTCAGAGTCAGAGTCAGAGTCCGAGTCAGGGTCAGGTCAGAGTCAGAGTCAGAGTCAGAGTCAGAGTCAGAGTCAGTAACAGAGTCAGAGTCATGATGTCGGAGTCAGAGTAAGTGTCAAAGTCGGAGTCATGAAGTTGGAGTCCGAGTCAGAGTCCGAGTCATAGTCATGAGGTCAAAGTCAGAGTCATAGTCAGAGTCAGAGTCAGCGTCCGAGTCAGAGTCGAAGTCAGAGTCAGAGTCAGAGTCAGAGTCAGAGTCAGAGTCCAAGTCAGGGTCGGGTTAGAGTCAGAGTCAGAGTCAGAGTCAGAGTCCGAGTCTGGGTCGGGTTACAGTCAGAGTCACAGTCAGAGCCAGAGTCAGAGTCAGAGTCAGAGCCAGAGTCGGACTCAGACTCAGAGTCAGAGTCAGAGTCAGAGTCAGAGTCAGAGTCCGAGTCTGGGTCGGGTTAAAGTCAGAGTCAGAGTCAGAGTCAGAGTCAGAGTCAGAGTCAGAGTCCGAGTCAGGGTCAGGTCGAAGTCAGAGTCACAGTCAGAGTCAGAGTCAGAGTCAGAGTCAGAGTCAGAGTCAGAGTCAGAGTCAGAGTCAGAGTCAGAGTCAGAGTCAGAGACAGAGTCAGTGACAGAGTCAGAGTCAGAGTCCGAGTCAGGGTCAGGTCGAAGTCAGAGTCAGAGTCAGAGTCAGAGTCAGAGTCAGAGTCAGAGTCAGAGTCAGAGTCAGAGTCCGAGTCTGGGTCGGGTTAAAGTCAGAGTCAGAGTCAGAGTCAGAGTCAGAGTCAGAGTCAGAGCCAGAGTCAGAGTCAGAGTCAGAGTCAGAGTCAGAGTCATAGTCAGAGTCAGAGTCAGATTTAGAATCAGAGTCAGAGTCTGACTCAGAGTCAGAGTCAGAGTCGGTGTGAGGGTCAGGTCAGAGTCAGAGTCAGAGTCAGAGTCAGAGTCCGAGCCAGGGTCAGGTCGGATTCAGAGTCAGAGTCAGAGTCAGAGTCAGAGCGAGAGTCGGAGTCAGAGTCAGAGTCCGAGTCAGTGTCAGGTCAGAGTCAGAGTCAGAGTCAGAGTCAGATTCAGAGTCACAGTCAGAGTCAGAGTCAGAGTCACAGTCAGAGTCGGAGTCAGAGTCCGAGTCAGGGTCAGGTCAGAGTCAGAGTCAGAGTCAAAGTCAGAGTCCGAGTCAGGGTCAGGTCAGAGTCAGAGTCAGAGCCAGAGTCAGAGTCAGAGTCAGAGTCAGAGTCAGAGTTTGAGTCAGGGTCAGAGTTTGAGTCAGGGTCAGGTCAGAGTCAGAGACAGAGTCAGAGTCAGAGTCCGAGTCAGGGTCAGGTCGAAGTCAGAGTCAGAGTCAGAGTCAGAGTCAGAGTCAGAGTCAGAGTCAGAGTCAAAATCAGAGTCAGAGTCTGAGTCAGAGTTAGAGTCAGAGTCAGAGTCAGAGTCAGAGTCAGAGTCAGAGTCAGAGTCAGAGTCAGAGTCAGAGTCCGAGTCAGGGTCAGGTCAGAGTCAGAGTCAGAGTCAGAGTCAGAGTCAGAGTCAGTAACAGAGTCAGAGTCATGATGTCGGAGTCAGAGTAAGTGTCAAAGTCGGAGTCATGAAGTTGGAGTCCGAGTCAGAGTCCGAGTCATAGTCATGAGGTCAAAGTCAGAGTCATAGTCAGAGTCAGAGTCAGCGTCCGAGTCAGAGTCGAAGTCAGAGTCAGAGTCAGAGTCAGAGTCAGAGTCCAAGTCAGGGTCGGGTTAGAGTCAGAGTCAGAGTCAGAGTCAGAGTCCGAGTCTGGGTCGGGTTACAGTCAGAGTCACAGTCAGAGCCAGAGTCAGAGTCAGAGTCAGAGCCAGAGTCGGACTCAGACTCAGAGTCAGAGTCAGAGTCAGAGTCAGAGTCAGAGTCCGAGTCTGGGTCGGGTTAAAGTCAGAGTCAGAGTCAGAGTCAGAGTCAGAGTCAGAGTCAGAGTCACAGTCAGAGTCAGAGTCAGAGTCCGAGTCAGGGTCAGGTCAGAGTCAGAGTCAGAGTCAGAGTCAGAGTCAGAGTCAGAGTCAGAGTCAAAATCAGAGTCAGAGTCTGAGTCAGAGTTAGAGTCAGAGTCAGAGTCAGAGTCAGAGTCAGAGTCAGAGTCAGAGTCCGAGCCAAGGTCAGGTCGGAGTCAGAGTCAGAGTCAGAGTCAGAGTCAGAGTCAGGGTCATGATGTCGGAGTCAGAGTAAGAGTCAGAGTCGGAGTCATGAAGTTGGAGTCCGAGTCAGAGTCCGAGTCATAGTCATGAGGTCAAAGTCAGAGTCATAGTCAGAGTCAGCGTCAGCGTCCGAGTCAGAGTCGAAGTCAGAGTCAGAGTCAGAGTCAGAGTCAGAGTCAGAGTCAGAGTCAGAGACAGAGTCAGAGTCAGAGTCAGAGTCCGAGTCTGGGTCGGGTTAAAGTCAGAGTCAGAGTCGGAGTCAGAGTCAGAGTCAGAGTCAGAGTCAGAGTCAGAGTCAGAGTCCGAGTCTGGGTCGGGTTAAAGTCAGAGTCAGAGTCAGAGTCAGAGTCAGAGTCAGAGTCAGAGCCAGAGTCAGAGTCAGAGTCAGAGTCAGATTCAGAGTCATAGTCAGAGTCAGAGTCAGATTTAGAATCAGAGTCAGAGTCTGACTCAGAGTCAGAGTCAGAGTCGGTGTGAGGGTCAGGTCAGAGTCAGAGTCAGAGTCAGAGTCAGAGTCCGAGCCAGGGTCAGGTCGGAGTCAGAGTCAGAGTCAGAGTCAGAGTCAGAGCGAGAGTCGGAGTCAGAGTCAGAGTCCGAGTCAGTGTCAGGTCAGAGTCAGAGTCAGAGTCAGAGTCAGATTCAGAGTCACAGTCAGAGTCAGAGTCAGAGTCACAGTCAGAGTCGGAGTCAGAGTCCGAGTCAGGGTCAGGTCAGAGTCAGAGTCAGAGTCAAAGTCAGAGTCCGAGTCAGGGTCAGGTCAGAGTCAGAGTCAGAGCCCGAGTCAGAGTCAGACTCAGAGTCAGAGTCAGAGTCAGAGTCCGAGTCAGTGTCAGGTCAGAGTCAGAGTCAGAGTCAGAGTCAGAGTCAGAGTCAGAGTCAAAGTCAGAGCCAGAGTCAGAGTCAGAGTCAGAGTCAGAGTCAGAGTCAGAGTCAGAGTTTGAGTCAGGGTCAGAGTTTGAGTCAGGGTCAGGTCAGAGTCAGAGACAGAGTCAGAGTCAGAGTCCGAGTCAGGGTCAGGTCGAAGTCAGAGTCAGAGTCAGAGTCAGAGTCAGAGTCAGAGTCAGAGTCAGAGTCAAAATCAGATTCAGAGTCTGAGTCAGAGTGAGAGTCAGAGTCAGAGTCAGAGTCAGAGTCAGAGTCAGAGTCAGAGTCAGAGTCAGCGTCCAAGTCAGGGTCGGGGTAGAGTCAGAGTCAGAGTCAGAGTCCGAGTCAGGGTCAGGTCGAAGTCAGAGTCAGAGTCAGAGTCAGAGTCAGAGTCAGAGTCAAAGTTAGAGTCAAAATCAGAGTCAGAGTCTGAGTCAGAGTTAGAGTTAGAGTCAGAGTCAGAGTCAGAGTCAGAGTCAGAGTCAGAGTCAGAGTCAGAGTCAGAGTCCGAGTCAGGGTCAGGTCAGAGTCAGAGTCACAGTCAGAGTCAGAGTCAGAGTCAGTGACAGAGTCAGAGTCATGATGTCGGAGTCAGAGTAAGTGTCAAAGTCGGAGTCATGAAGTTGGAGTCCGAGTCAGAGTCCGAGTCATAGTCATGAGGTCAAATTCAGAGTCATAGTCAGAGTCAGAGTCAGCGTCCGAGTCAGAGTCGAAGTCAGAGTCAGAGTCAGAGTCAGAGTCAGAGTCAGAGTCAGAGTCAGAGTCAGAGTCAGAGTCCAAGTCAGGGTCGGGTTAGAGTCAGAGTCAGAGTCAGAGTCAGAGTCCGAGTCTGGGTCGGGTTACAGTCAGAGTCACAGTCAGAGCCAGAGTCAGAGTCAGAGTCAGAGCCAGAGTCGGACTCAGACTCAGAGTCAGAGTCAGAGTCAGAGTCAGAGTCAGAGTCCGAGTCTGGGTCGGGTTAAAGTCAGAGTCAGAGTCAGAGTCAGAGTCAGAGTCAGAGTCAGAGTCACAGTCATAGTCAGAGTCAGAGTCCGAGTCAGGGTCAGGTCAGAGTCAGAGTCAGAGTCAGAGTCAGAGTCAGAGTCAGAGTCAGAGTCAAAATCAGAGTCAGAGTCTGAGTCAGAGTTAGAGTCAGAGTCAGAGTCAGAGTCAGAGTCAGAGTCAGAGTCAGAGTCAGAGTCAGAGTCAGAGTCCGAGTCAGGGTCAGGTCAGAGTCAGAGTCAGAGTGAGAGTCAGAGTCAGAGTCAGAGTCAGTGACAGAGTCAGAGTCATGATGTCGGAGTCAGAGTAAGTGTCAAAGTCGGAGTCATGAAGTTGGAGTCCGAGTCAGAGTCCGAGTCATAGTCATGAGGTCAAAGTCAGAGTCATAGTCAGAGTCAGAGTCAGCGTCCGAGTCAGAGTCGAAGTCAGAGTCAGAGTCAGAGTCAGAGTCAGAGTCAGAGTCCAAGTCAGGGTCGGGGTAGAGTCAGAGTCAGAGTCAGAGTCAGAGTCAGAGTCAGAGTCAGAGTCAGAGTCCGAGACAGGGTCAGGTCAGAGTCAGAGTCAGAGTCGAAGTCAGAGTCAGAGTCCGAGCCAAGGTCAGGTCGGAGTCAGAGTCAGAGTCAGAGTCAGAGTCAGAGTCAGAGTCAGAGTCAGAGTCAGAGTCAGAGTCAGAATCAGAGTCAGAGTCTGATTCAGCGTCAGAGTCAGAGTCAGAGTCAGAGTCAGAGTCAGAGTCAGAGTCAGAGTCAGATTCAGAGTCAGAGTCAGAGTCTGAGTCCGAGTCAGGGTCAGGCCAGAGTCATAGTCAGAGTCAGAGTCAGAGTCAGGGTCGTGATGTCGGAGTCAGAGTAAGAGTCAGAGTCGGAGTCATGAAGTTGGAGTCCGAGTCAGAGTCCGAGTCATAGTCATGAGGTCAAAGTCAGAGTCATAGTCAGAGTCAGCCTCAGCGTCCGAGTCAGAGTCGAAGTCAGAGTCAGAGTCAGAGTCAGAGTCAGAGTCAGAGTTAGAGTCAGAGTCAGAATCAGAGTCAGAGTCTGAGTCAGAGTCAGAGTCAGAGTCAGAGTCAGAGTCAGAGTCAGAGTCAGAGTCAGAGTCCGAGTCAGGGTCAGGTCTGAGTCAGAGTCAGAGTCAGAGTCAGAGTCAGAGTCAGAGTCAGTGACAGAGTCAAAGTCATGATTTTGGAGTCAGAGTAAGTGTCACAGTCGGAGTCATGAAGTTGGAGTTCGAGTCCGAGTCCGAGTCATAGTCATGAGGTCAAAGTCGGAGTCATAGTCAGAGTCAGAGTCAGCGTCCGAGTCAGAGTCGAAGTCAGAGTCAGAGTCAGAGTCAGAGTCCAAGTCAGGGTCGGGTTAGAGTCAGAGTCAGAGTCAGAGTCAGAGTCCGAGTCTCGGTCGGGTTAGAGTCAGAGTCACAGTCAGAGACAGAGTCAGAGTCAGAGTCAGAGCCAGAGTCGGACTCAGACTCAGAGTCAGAGTCAGAGTCAGAGTCAGTGACAGAGTCAGAGTCATGATTTTGGAGTCAGAGTAAGTGTCACAGTCGGAGTCATGAAGTTGGAGTTCGAGTCCGAGTCCGAGTCATAGTCATGAGGTCAAAGTCGGAGTCATAGTCAGAGTCAGAGTCAGCGTCCGAGTCAGAGTCGAAGTCAGACTCAGAGTCAGAGTCAGAGTCCAAGTCAGGGTCGGGTTAGTGTCAGAGTCAGAGTCAGAGTCAGAGTCCGAGTCTCGGTCGGGTTAGAGTCAGAGTCACAGTCGGAGACAGAGTCAGAGTCAGAGTCAGAGCCAGAGTCGGACTCAGACTCAGAGTCAGAGACAGAGTCAGAGTCAGAGTCAGAGTCCGAGTCTGGGTCGGGTTAAAGTCAGAGTCAGAGTCGGAGTCAGAGTCAGAGTCAGAGTCAGAGTCAGAGTCAGAGTCAGAGTCCGAGTCTGGGTCGGGTTAAAGTCAGAGTCAGAGTCAGAGTCAGAGTCAGAGTCAGAGTCAGAGCCAGAGTCAGAGTCAGAGTCAGAGTCAGAGTCAGAGTCATAGTCAGAGTCAGAGTCAGATTTAGAATCAGAGTCAGAGTCTGACTCAGAGTCAGAGTCAGAGTCGGTGTGAGGGTCAGGTCAGAGTCAGAGTCAGAGTCAGAGTCAGAGTCCGAGCCAGGGTCAGGTCGGAGTCAGAGTCAGAGTCAGAGTCAGAGTCAGAGCGAGAGTCGGAGTCAGAGTCAGAGTCCGAGTCAGTGTCAGGTCAGAGTCAGAGTCAGAGTCAGAGTCAGATTCAGAGTCACAGTCAGAGTCAGAGTCAGAGTCACAGTCAGAGTCGGAGTCAGAGTCCGAGTCAGGGTCAGGTCAGAGTCAGAGTCAGAGTCAAAGTCAGAGTCCGAGTCAGGGTCAGGTCAGAGTCAGAGTCAGAGCCAGAGTCAGAGTCAGACTCAGAGTCAGAGTCAGAGTCAGAGTCCGAGTCAGTGTCAGGTCAGAGTCAGAGTCAGAGTCAGAGTCAGAGTCAGAGTCAGAGTCAAAGTCAGAGCCAGAGTCAGAGTCAGAGTCAGAGTCAGAGTCAGAGTCAGAGTCAGAGTTTGAGTCAGGGTCAGAGTTTGAGTCAGGGTCAGGTCAGAGTCAGAGACAGAGTCAGAGTCAGAGTCCGAGTCAGGGTCAGGTCGAAGTCAGAGTCAGAGTCAGAGTCAGAGTCAGAGTCAGAGTCAGAGTCAGAGTCAAAATCAGAGTCAGAGTCTGAGTCAGAGTGAGAGTCAGAGTCAGAGTCAGAGTCAGAGTCAGAGTCAGAGTCAGAGTCAGAGTCAGAGTCCAAGTCAGGGTCGGGGTAGAGTCAGAGTCAGAGTCAGAGTCCGAGTCAGGGTCAGGTCGAAGTCAGAGTCAGAGTCAGAGTCAGAGTCAAAGTCAGAGTCAAAATCAGAGTCAGAGTCTGAGTCAGAGTTAGAGTCAGAGTCAGAGTCAGAGTCAGAGTCAGAGTCAGAGTCAGAGTCAGAGTCAGAGTCAGAGTCCGAGTCAGGGTCAGGTCAGAGTCAGAGTCACAGCCAGAGTCAGAGTCAGAGTCAGTGACAGAGTCAGAGTCATGATGTCGGAGTCAGAGTAAGTGTCAAAGTCGGAGTCATGAAGTTGGAGTCCGAGTCAGAGTCCGAGTCATAGTCATGAGGTCAAATTAAGAGTCATAGTCAGAGTCAGAGTCAGCGTCCGAGTCAGAGTCGAAGTCAGAGTCAGAGTCAGAGTCAGAGTCAGAGTCAGAGTCCAAGTCAGGGTCGGGTTAGAGTCAGAGTCAGAGTCAGAGTCAGAGTCCGAGTCTGGGTCGGGTTACAGTCAGAGTCACAGTCAGAGCCAGAGTCAGAGTCAGAGTCAGAGCCAGAGTCGGACTCAGACTCAGAGTCAGAGTCAGAGTCAGAGTCAGAGTCAGAGTCCGAGTCTGGGTCGGGTTAAAGTCAGAGTCAGAGTCAGAGTCAGAGTCAGAGTCAGAGTCAGAGTCAGCGTCACAGTCAGAGTCAGAGTCAGAGTCCGAGTCAGGGTCAGGTCAGAGTCAGAGTCAGAGTCAGAGTCAGAGTCAGAGTCAGAGTCAGAGTCAAAATCAGAGTCAGAGTCTGAGTCAGAGTTAGAGTCAGAGTCAGAGTCAGAGTCAGAGTCAGAGTCAGAGTCAGAGTCAGAGTCAGAGTCAGAGTCCGAGTCAGGGTCAGGTCAGAGTCAGAGTCAGAGTGAGAGTCAGAGTCAGAGTCAGAGTCAGTGACAGAGTCAGAGTCATGATGTCGGAGTCAGAGTAAGTGTCAAAGTCGGAGTCATGAAGTTGGAGTCCGAGTCAGAGTCCGAGTCATAGTCATGAGGTCAAAGTCAGAGTCATAGTCAGAGTCAGAGTCAGCGTCCGAGTCAGAGTCGAAGTCAGAGTCAGAGTCAGAGTCAGAGTCAGAGTCAGAGTCAGAGTCAGAGTCCAAGTCAGGGTCGGGGTAGAGTCAGAGTCAGAGTCAGAGTCAGAGTCAGAGTCAGAGTCAGAGTCAGAGTCAGAGTCCGAGACAGGGTCAGGTCAGAGTCAGAGTCAGAGTCGAAGTCAGAGTCAGAGTCCGAGCCAAGGTCAGGTCGGAGTCAGAGTCAGAGTCAGAGTCAGAGTCAGAGTCAGAGTCAGAGTCAGAGTCAGAGTCAGAGTCAGAATCAGAGTCAGAGTCTGATTCAGCGTCAGAGTCAGAGTCAGAGTCAGAGTCAGAGTCAGAGTCAGAGTCAGAGTCAGATTCAGAGTCAGAGTCAGAGTCTGAGTCCGAGTCAGGGTCAGGCCAGAGTCATAGTCAGAGTCAGAGTCAGAGTCAGGGTCATGATGTCGGAGTCAGAGTAAGAGTCAGAGTCGGAGTCATGAAGTTGGAGTCCGAGTCAGAGTCCGAGTCATAGTCATGAGGTCAAAGTCAGAGTCATAGTCAGAGTCAGCGTCAGCGTCCGAGTCAGAGTCGAAGTCAGAGTCAGAGTCAGAGTCAGAGTCAGAGTCAGAGTCAGAGTCAGAGTCAGAATCAGAGTCAGAGTCTGAGTCAGAGTCAGAGTCAGAGTCAGAGTCAGAGTCAGAGTCAGAGTCAGAGTCAGAGTCAGGGTCAGGTCTGAGTCAGAGTCAGAGTCAGAGTCAGAGTCAGAGTCAGAGTCAGTGACAGAGTCAGAGTCATGATTTTGGAGTCAGAGTAAGTGTCACTGTCGGAGTCATGAAGTTGGAGTTCGAGTCCGAGTCCGAGTCATAGTCATGAGGTCAAAGTCGGAGTCATAGTCAGAGTCAGAGTCAGCGTCCGAGTCAGAGTCGAAGTCAGAGTCAGAGTCAGAGTCAGAGTCCAAGTCAGGGTCGGGTTAGAGTCAGAGTCAGAGTCAGAGTCAGAGTCCGAGTCTCGGTCGGGTTAGAGTCAGAGTCACAGTCAGAGACAGAGTCAGAGTCAGAGTCAGAGCCAGAGTCGGACTCAGACTCAGAGTCAGAGACAGAGTCAGAGTCAGAGTCAGAGTCCGAGTCTGGGTCGGGTTAAAGTCAGAGTCAGAGTCGGAGTCAGAGTCAGAGTCAGAGTCAGAGTCAGAGTCAGAGTCAGAGTCCGAGTCTGGGTCGGGTTAAAGTCAGAGTCAGAGTCAGAGTCAGAGTCAGAGTCAGAGTCAGAGCCAGAGTCAGAGTCAGAGTCAGAGTCAGAGTCAGAGTCATAGTCAGAGTCAGAGTCAGATTTAGAATCAGAGTCAGAGTCTGACTCAGAGTCAGAGTCAGAGTCGGTGTGAGGGTCAGGTCAGAGTCAGAGTCAGAGTCAGAGTCAGAGTCCGAGCCAGGGTCAGGTCGGAGTCAGAGTCAGAGTCAGAGTCAGAGTCAGAGCGAGAGTCGGAGTCAGAGTCAGAGTCCGAGTCAGTGTCAGGTCAGAGTCAGAGTCAGAGTCAGAGTCAGATTCAGAGTCACAGTCAGAGTCAGAGTCAGAGTCACAGTCAAAGTCGGAGTCAGAGTCCGAGTCAGGGTCAGGTCAGAGTCAGAGTCAGAGTCAAAGTCAGAGTCCGAGTCAGGGTCAGGTCAGAGTCAGAGTCAGAGCCAGAGTCAGAGTCAGACTCAGAGTCAGAGTCAGAGTCAGAGTCCGAGTCAGTGTCAGGTCAGAGTCAGAGTCAGAGTCAGAGTCAGAGTCCGAGTCAGGGTCAGGTCAGAGTCAGAGTCAGAGTCAGAGTCAGAGTCAGAGACAGAGTCAGTGACAGAGTCAGAGTCATGATGTCGGAGTCAGAGTAAGTGTCAAAGTCGGAGTCATGAAGTTGGAGTCCGAGTCAGAGTCCGAGTCATAGTCATAAGGTCAAAGTCAGAGTCATAGTCAGAGTCAGAGTCAGCGTCCGAGTCAGAGTCGAAGTCAGAGTCAGCGTCAGAGTCAGAGTCAGAGTCAGAGTCAGAGTCAGAGTCAGAGTCAGAGTCAGAGTCAGAGTCAGAGTCAGAGTCAGAGTCAGAGTCAGAGTCAGAGTCAGAGTCAGAGTCAGAGTCAGAGTCAGAGTCAGAGTCACAGTCAGAGTCGGAGTCAGAGTCAGAGTCGGAGTCAGAGTCAGAGTCAGAGTCCGAGTCAGGGTCAGGTCAGAGTCAGAGTCAGAGTCAGAGTCAGAGTCAGAGTCAGAGTCAGAGTCAGAGTCAGAGTCAGAGTCCGAGTCTGGGTCGGGTTAGAGTCAGAGTCACAGTCAGAGCCAGAGTCAGAGTCAGAGTCAGAGCCAGAGTCGGACTCAGAGTCAGAGTCAGAGTCAGAGTCAGAGTCCGAGTCTGGGTCGGGTTAAAGTCAGAAACAGAGTCAGAGTCAGAGTCCG
The DNA here is from genome assembly GCA_947538915.1 of Tenthredo distinguenda. Classification (NCBI taxonomy): domain Eukaryota; kingdom Metazoa; phylum Arthropoda; class Insecta; order Hymenoptera; family Tenthredinidae; genus Tenthredo; species Tenthredo distinguenda. The sequence continues at coordinate 19,918,260 of OX384534.1, read as the reverse complement.
AGTCAGAGTCAGAGTCAGAGTCAGAGTCAGAGTCAGAGCCAGAGTCAGAGTCAGAGTCAGAGCCAGAGTCGGACTCAGACTCAGAGTCAGAGTCAGAGTCAGAGTCAGAGTCAGAGTCCGAGTCTGGGTCGGGTTAAAGTCAAAGTCAGAGTCAGAGTCAGAGTCAGAGTCAGAGTCAGAGTCACAGTCAGAGTCAGAGTCAGAGTCCGAGTCAGGGTCAGGTCAGAGTCAGAGTCAGAGTCAGGGTCACGTCAGAGTCAGAGACAGAGTCAGAGTCAGAGTCCGAGTCAGGGTCAGGTCAAAGTCAGAGTCAGAGTCAGAGTCAGAGTCAGAGTCAGAGTCAGAGTCAGAGTCAGAGTCAGAGTCAGAGTCAGAGTCAGAGTCAGAATCAGAGTCAGAGTCTGAGTCAGAGTTAGAGTCAGAGTCAGAGTCAGAGTCAGAGTCAGAGTCAGAGTCAGAGTCAGAGTCAGAGTCAGAGTCCGAGTCAGGGTCAGGTCAGAGTCAGAGTCAGAGTGAGAGTCAGAGTCAGAGTCAGAGTCAGTGACAGAGTCAGAGTCATGATGTCGGAGTCAGAGTAAGTGTCAAAGTCGGAGTCATGAAGTTGGAGTCCGAGTCAGAGTCCGAGTCATAGTCATGAGGTCAAAGTCAGAGTCATAGTCAGAGTCAGAGTCAGCGTCCGAGTCGGAGTCGAAGTCAGAGTCAGAGTCAGAGTCAGAGTCAGAGTCAGAGTCCAAGTCAGGGTCGGGTTAGAGTCAGAGTCAGAGTCAGAGTCACAGTCAGAGTCAGAGTCAGAGTCAGAGTCCGAGACAGGGTCAGGTCAGAGTCAGAGTCAGAGTCGAAGTCAGAGTCATAGTCCGAGCCAAGGTCAGGTCGGAGTCAGAGTCAGAGTCAGAGTCAGAGTCAGAGTCAGAGTCAGAGTCAGAGTCAGAGTCAGAGTCAGAGTCAGAGTCAGAATCAGGGTCAGAGTCTGATTCAGCGTCAGAGTCAGAGTCAGAGTCAGAGTCAGAGTCAGAGTCAGAGTCAGAGTCAGATTCAGAGTCAGAGTCAGAGTCAGAGTCACAGTCAGAGTCGGAGTCAGAGTCCGAGTCAGGGTCAGGTCAGAGTCAGAGTCAGAGTCAAAGTCAGAGTCCGAGTCAGGGTCAGGTCAGAGTCAGAGTCAGAGCCAGAGTCAGAGTCAGACTCAGAGTCAGAGTCAGAGTCAGAGTCCGAGTCAGTGTCAGGTCAGAGTCAGAGTCAGAGTCAGAGTCAGAGTCAGAGTCAGAGTCAGAGTCAGAGCCAGCGTCAGAGTCAGAGTCAGAGTCAGAGTCAGAGTCAGAGTCAGAGTTTGAGTCAGGGTCGGAGTTTGAGTCAGGGTCAGGTCAGAGTCAGAGACAGAGTCAGAGTCAGAGTCCGAGTCAGGGTCAGGTCAGAGTCAGAGTCAGAGTCAGAGTCAGGTCAGAGTCAGAGTCAGTGACAGAGTCAGAGTCATGATGTCGGAGTCAGAGTAAGTGTCAAAGTCGGAGTCAGTGACAGAGTCAGAGTCATGATGTCGGAGTCAGAGTAAGTGTCAAAGTCGGAGTCATGAAGTTGGAGTCCGAGTCAGCGTCCGAGTCATAGTCATGAGGTCAAAGTCAGAGTCATAGTCAGAGTCAGAGTCAGCGTCCGAGTCAGAGTCGAAGTCAGAGTCAGAGTCAGAGTCAGAGTCAGAGTCAGAGTCCAAGTCAGGGTCGGGTAAGAGTCAGAGACAGAGTCAGAGTCAGAGTCAGAGTCCGAGTCTGAGTCGGGTTAGAGTCAGAGTCACAGTCAGAGCCAGAGTCAGAGTCAGAGTCAGAGCCAGAGTCGGACTCAGACTCAGAGTCAGAGTCAGAGTCAGAGTCAGAGTCAGAGTCCGAGTCTGGGTCGGGTTAAAGTCAGAGTCAGAGTCAGAGTCAGAGTCAGAGTCAGAGTCAGAGTCACAGTCAGAGTCAGAGTCAGAGTCCGAGTCAGGGTCAGGTTAGAGTCAGAGTCAGAGTCAGGGTCACGTCAGAGTCAGAGACAGAGTCAGAGTCAGAGTCCGAGTCAGGGTCAGGTCGAAGTCAGAGTCAGAGTCAGAGTCAGAGTCAGAGTCAGAGTCAGAGTCAGAGTCAGAGTCAGAGTCAAAATCAGAGTCAGAGTCTGAGTCAGAGTGAGAGTCAGAGTCAGAGTCAGAGTCAGAGTCAGAGTCAGAGTCAGAGTCAGAGTCAGAGTCCAAGTCAGGGTCGGGGTAGAGTCAGAGTCAGAGTCAGAGTCCGAGTCAGGGTCAGGTCGAAGTCAGAGTCAGAGTCAGAGTCAGAGTCAGAGTCAGAGTCAAAGTCAGAGTCAAAATCAGAGTCAGAGTCTGAGTCAGAGTTAGAGTCAGAGTCAGAGTCAGAGTCAGAGTCAGAGTCAGAGTCAGAGTCAGAGTCAGAGTCAGAGTCCGAGTCAGGGTCAGGTCAGAGTCAGAGTCACAGTCAGAGTCAGAGTCAGAGTCAGTGACAGAGTCAGAGTCATGATGTCGGAGTCAGAGTAAGTGTCAAAGTCGGAGTCATGAAGTTGGAGTCCGAGTCAGAGTCCGAGTCATAGTCATGAGGTCAAATTCAGAGTCATAGTCAGAGTCAGAGTCAGCGTCCGAGTCAGAGTCGAAGTCAGAGTCAGAGTCAGAGTCAGAGTCAGAGTCAGAGTCCAAGTCAGGGTCGGGTTAGAGTCAGAGTCAGAGTCAGAGTCAGAGTCCGAGTCTGGGTCGGGTTACAGTCAGAGTCACAGTCAGAGCCAGAGTCAGAGTCAGAGTCAGAGCCAGAGTCGGACTCAGACTCAGAGTCAGAGTCAGAGTCAGAGTCAGAGTCAGAGCCAGAGTCGGACTCAGACTCAGAGTCAGAGTCAGAGTCAGAGTCAGAGTCAGAGTCCGAGTCTGGGTCGGGTTAAAGTCAGAGTCAGAGTCAGAGTCAGAGTCAGAGTCAGAGTCAGAGTCACAGTCAGAGTCAGAGTCAGAGTCCGAGTCAGGGTCAGGTCAGAGTCAGAGTCAGAGTCAGAGTCAGAGTCAGAGTCAGAGTCAGAGTCAAAATCAGAGTCAGAGTCTGAGTCAGAGTTAGAGTCAGAGTCAGAGTCAGAGTCAGAGTCAGAGTCAGAGTCAGAGTCAGAGTCAGAGTCAGAGTCCGAGTCAGGGTCAGGTCAGAGTCAGAGTCAGAGTGAGAGTCAGAGTCAGAGTCAGAGTCAGTGACAGAGTCAGAGTCATGATGTCGGAGTCAGAGTAAGTGTCAAAGTCGGAGTCATGAAGTTGGAGTCCGAGTCAGAGTCCAAGTCATAGTCATGAGGTCAAAGTCAGAGTCATAGTCAGAGTCAGAGTCAGCGTCCGAGTCAGAGTCGAAGTCAGAGTCAGAGTCAGAGTCAGAGTCAGAGTCAGAGTCCAAGTCAGGGTCGGGGTAGAGTCAGAGTCAGAGTCAGAGTCAGAGTCAGAGTCAGAGTCAGAGTCAGAGTCCGAGACAGGGTCAGGTCAGAGTCAGAGTCAGAGTCGAAGTCAGAGTCAGAGTCCGAGCCAAGGTCAGGTCGGAGTCAGAGTCAGAGTCAGAGTCAGAGTCAGAGTCAGAGTCAGAGTCAGAGTCAGAGTCAGAGTCAGAATCAGAGTCAGAGTCTGATTCAGCGTCAGAGTCAGAGTCAGAGTCAGAGTCAGAGTCAGAGTCAGAGTCAGAGTCAGATTCAGAGTCAGAGTCAGAGTCTGAGTCCGAGTCAGGGTCAGGCCAGAGTCATAGTCAGAGTCAGAGTCAGAGTCAGGGTCATGATGTCGGAGTCAGAGTAAGAGTCAGAGTCGGAGTCATGAAGTTGGAGTCCGAGTCAGAGTCCGAGTCATAGTCATGAGGTCAAAGTCAGAGTCATAGTCAGAGTCAGCGTCAGCGTCCGAGTCAGAGTCGAAGTCAGAGTCAGAGTCAGAGTCAGAGTCAGAGTCAGAGTCAGAGTCAGAGTCAGAATCAGAGTCAGAGTCTGAGTCAGAGTCAGAGTCAGAGTCAGAGTCAGAGTCAGAGTCAGAGTCAGAGTCAGAGTCCGAGTCAGGGTCAGGTCTGAGTCAGAGTCAGAGTCAGAGTCAGAGTCAGAGTCAGAGTCAGAGTCAAAACCAGAGTCAGAGTCTGAGTCAGAGTTAGAGTCAGAGTCAGAGTCAGAGTCAGAGTCAGAGTCAGAGTCAGAGTCAGAGTCAGAGTCAGAGTCCGAGTCAGGGTCAGGTCAGAGTCAGAGTCAGAGTCAGAGTCAGGTCAGAGTCAGAGTCAGTGACAGAGTCAGAGTCATGATGTCGGAGTCAGAGTAAGTGTCAAAGTCGGAGTCAGTGACAGAGTCAGAGTCATGATGTCGGAGTCAGAGTAAGTGTCAAAGTCGGAGTCATGAAGTTGGAGTCCGAGTCAGCGTCCGAGTCATAGTCATGAGGTCAAAGTCAGAGTCATAGTCAGAGTCAGAGTCAGCGTCCGAGTCAGAGTCGAAGTCAGAGTCAGAGTCAGAGTCAGAGTCAGAGTCAGAGTCCAAGTCAGGGTCGGGTAAGAGTCAGAGACAGAGTCAGAGTCAGAGTCAGAGTCCGAGTCTGAGTCGGGTTAGAGTCAGAGTCACAGTCAGAGCCAGAGTCAGAGTCAGAGTCAGAGCCAGAGTCGGACTCAGACTCAGAGTCAGAGTCAGAGTCAGAGTCAGAGTCAGAGTCAGAGTCCGAGTCTGGGTCGGGTTAAAGTCAGAGTCAGAGTCAGAGTCAGAGTCAGAGTCAGAGTCAGAGTCACAGTCAGAGTCAGAGTCAGAGTCCGAGTCAGGGTCAGGTTAGAGTCAGAGTCAGAGTCAGGGTCACGTCAGAGTCAGAGACAGAGTCAGAGTCAGAGTCCGAGTCAGGGTCAGGTCGAAGTCAGAGTCAGAGTCAGAGTCAGAGTCAGAGTCAGAGTCAGAGTCAGAGTCAAAATCAGAGTCAGAGACTGAGTCAGAGTTAGAGTCAGAGTCAGAGTCACAGTCAGAGTCAGAGTCACAGTCAGAGTCAGAGTCAGAGTCAGAGTCCGAGTCAGGGTCAGGTCAGAGTCAGAGTCAGAGTCAGAGTCAGAGTCAGAGACAGAGTCAGTGACAGAGTCAGAGTCATGATGTCGGAGTCAGAGTAAGTGTCAAAGTCGGAGTCATGAAGTTGGAGTCCGAGTCAGAGTCCGAGTCATAGTCATGAGGTCAAAGTCAGAGACATAGTCAGAGTCAGAGTCAGCGTCCGAGTCAGAGTCGAAGTCAGAGTCAGCGTCAGAGTCAGAGTCAGAGTCAGAGTCCAAGTCAGGGTCGGGTTAGAGTCAGAGTCAGAGTCAGAGTCAGAGTCAGAGTCAGAGTCCGAGTCTGGGTCGGGTTAGAGTCAGAGTCACAGTCAGAGCCAGAGTCAGAGACAGAGTCAGAGCCAGAGTCGGACTCAGAGTCAGAGTCAGAGTCAGAGTCAGAGTCAGAGTCAGAGTCCGAGTCTGGGTCGGGTTAAAGTCAGAGTCAGAGTCAGAGTCAGAGTCAGAGTCAGAGTCAGAGTCAGAGTCAGAGTCAGAGTCAGAGTCAGAGTCAGAGTCAGAGTCAGAGTCAGAGTCAGAGTCAGAATCAGAGTCAGAGTCTGATTCAGAGTCAGAGTCAGAGTCAGAGTCAGAGTCAGAGTCAGAGTCAGAGTCAGAGTCCGAGCCAGGGTCAGGTCGGAGTCAGAGTCAGAGTCAGAGTCAGAGTCAGAGTCAAAGTCAGAGTCAGAGTCAGAGTCAGAGTCCGAGTCTGGGTCGGGTTAAAGTCAGAGTCAGCGTCAGAGTCAGAGTCAGAGTCAGAGTCAGAGTCAGAGTCAGAGTCAGAGTCAGAGTCAGAGTCAGAGTCAGAGTCAGAGTCCGAGTCTGGGTCGGGTTAGAGTCAGAGTCACAGTCAGAGCCAGAGTCAGAGTCAGAGTCAGAGCCAGAGTCGGACTCAGACTCGGAGTCAGAGTCAGAGTCAGAGTCAGAGTCCGAGTCTGGGTCGGGCTTAAGTCAGAGTCAGAGTCAGAGTCAGAGTCAGAGTCAGAGTCAGAGTCACAGTCAGAGTCAGAGTCAGAGTCCGAGTCAGGGTCAGGTTAGAGTCAGAGTCAGAGTCAGGGTCACGTCAGAGTCAGAGACAGAGTCAGAGTCAGAGTCCGAGTCAGGGTCAGGTCGAAGTCAGAGTCAGAGTCAGAGTCGGAGTCAGAGTCAGAGTCAGAGTCAGAGTCAGAGTCGGAGTCAGAGTCAAAATCAGAGTCACAGACTGAGTCAGAGTTAGAGTCAGAGTCAGAGTCACAGTCAGAGTCAGAGTCAGAGTCAGAGTCAGAGTTAGAGTCAGAGTCCGAGTCAGGGTCAGGTCAGTGTCAGAGTCAGAGTCAGAGTCAGAGTCAGAGACAGAGTCAGTGACAGAGTCAGAGTCATGATGTCGGAGTCAGAGTAAGTGTCAAAGTCGGAGTCATGAAGTTGGAGTCCGAGTCAGAGTCCGAGTCATAGTCATGAGGTCAAAGTCAGAGTCATAGTCAGAGTCAGAGTCAGCGTCCGAGTCAGAGTCGAAGTCAGAGTCAGCGTCAGAGTCAGAGTCAGAGTCAGAGTCAGAGTCAGAGTCAGAGTCCAAGTCAGGGTCGGGTTAGAGTCAGAGTCAGAGTCAGAGTCAGAGTCCGAGTCTGGGTCGGGTTAGAGTCAGAGTCACAGTCAGAGCCAGAGTCAGAGTCAGAGTCAGAGCCAGAGTCGGACTCAGACTCAGAGTCAGAGTCAGAGTCAGAGTCAGAGTCAGAGTCCGAGTCTGGGTCGGGTTAAAGTCAGAGTCAGAGTCGGAGTCAGAGTCAGAGTCAGAGTCAGAGTCAGAGTCAGAGTCAGAGTCCGAGTCTGGGTCGGGTTAAAGTCAGAGTCAGAGTCAGAGTCAGAGTCAGAGTCAGAGTCAGAGCCAGAGTCAGAGTCAGAGTCAGAGTCAGAGTCAGAGTCATAGTCATAGTCAGAGTCAGATTTAGAATCAGAGTCAGAGTCTGACTCAGAGTCAGAGTCAGAGTCGGTGTGAGGGTCAGGTGAGAGTCAGAGTCAGAGTCAGAGTCAGAGTCCGAGCCAGGGTCAGGTCGGAGTCAGAGTCAGAGTCAGAGTCAGAGTCAGAGCGAGAGTCCGAGTCAGAGTCAGAGTCCGAGTCAGTGTCAGGTCAGAGTCAGAGTCAGAGTTAGAGTCAGATTCAGAGTCACAGTCAGAGTCAGAGTCAGAGTCACAGTCAGAGTCGAAGTCAGAGTCCGAGTCAGGGTCAGGTCAGAGTCAGAGTCAGAGTCAGAGTCAGAGTCCGAGTCAGGGTCAGGTCAGAGTCAGAGTCAGAGCCAGAGTCAGAGTCAGACTCAAAGTTAGAGTCAGAGTCAGAGTCCGAGTCAGTGTCAGGTCAGAGTCAGAGTCAGAGTCAGAGTCAGAGTCAGAGTCAGAGTCAGAGTCAGAGCCAGATTCAGAGTCAGAGTCAGAGTCAGAGTCAGAGTCAAAGTCAGAGTTTGAGTCAGGGTCAGAGTTTGAGTCAGGGTCAGGTCAGAGTCAGAGACAGAGTCAGAGTCAGAGTCCGATTCAGGGTCAGGTCGAAGTCAGAGTCAGAGTCAGAGTCAGAGTCCGAGTCAGAGTCAGAGTCAGAGTCAGAGTCAGAGTCAAAATCAGAGTCAGAGTCTGAGGCAGAGTTAGAGTCAGAGTCAGAGTCAGAGTCAGAGTCAGAGTCAGAGTCAGAGTCAGAGTCAGAGTCAGAGTCCGAGTCAGGGTCAGGTCAGAGTCAGAGTCAGAGTCAGAGTCAGGTCAGAGTCAGAGTCAGTGACAGAGTCAGAGTCATGATGTCGGAGTCAGAGTAAGTGTCAAAGTCGGAGTCAGTGACAGAGTCAGAGTCATGATGTCAGAGTCAGAGTTAGTGTCAAAGTCGGAGTCATGAAGTTGGAGTCCGAGTCAGCGTCCGAGTCATAGTCATGAGGTCAAAGTCAGAGTCATAGTCAGAGTCAGAGTCAGCGTCCGAGTCAGAGTCGAAGTCAGAGTCAGAGTCAGAGTCAGAGTCAGAGTCAGAGTCCAAGTCAGGGTCGGGTTAGAGTCAGAGTCAGAGTCAGAGTCAGAGTCAGAGTCAGAGTCCGAGTCTGGGTCGGGTTAGAGTCAGAGTCACAGTCAGAGCCAGAGTCAGAGTCAGAGTCAGAGCCAGAGTCGGACTCAGACTCAGAGTCAGAGTCAGAGTCAGAGTCAGAGTCAGAGTCCGAGTCTGGGTCGGGTTAAAGTCAGAGTCAGAGTCAGAGTCAGAGTCAGAGTCAGAGTCAGAGTCACAGTCAGAGTCAGAGTCAGAGTCCGAGTCAGGGTCAGGTCAGAGTCAGAGTCAAAGTCAGGGTCACGTCAGAGTCAGAGACAGAGTCAGAGTCAGAGTCCGAGTCAGGGTCAGGTCGAAGTCAGAGTCAGAGTCAGAGTCAGAGTCAGAGTCAGAGTCAGAGTCAGAGTCACAGTCAGAGTCAGAGTCAAAATCAGAGTCAGAGTCTGAGTCAGAGTTAGAGTCAGAGTCAGAGTCAGAGTCAGAGTCAGAGTCAGAGTCAGAGTCAGAGTCAGAGTCAGAGTCAGAGTCCGAGTCAGGGTCAGGTCAGAGTCAGAGTCAGAGTCAGAGTCAGAGTCAGAGACAGAGTCAGTGACAGAGTCAGAGTCATGATGTTTGAGTCAGAGTAAGTGTCAAAGTCGGAGTCATGAAGTTGGAGTCCGTGTCAGAGTCCGAGTCATAGTCATGAGGTTAAAGTCAGAGTCATAGTCAGAGTCAGAGTCAGCGTCCGAGTCAGAGTCGAAGTCAGAGTCAGCTTCAGAGTCAGAGTCAGAGTCCGAGTCAGGGTCAGGTCGAAGTCAGAGTCAGAGTCAGAGTCAGAGTCAGAGTCAGAGTCAGAGTCAGAGTCAGAGTCAGAGTCAGAGTCAGAGTCAAAATCAGAGTCAGAGTCTGAGTCAGAGTTAGAGTCAGAGTCAGAGTCAGAGTCAGAGTCAGAGTCAGAGTCAGAGTCAGAGTCAGAGTCAGAGTCAGAGTCCGAGTCAGGGTCAGGTCAGAGTCAGAGTCAGAGTCAGAGTCAGAGTCAGAGTCGGTGTCAGGGTCAGGTCAGAGTCAGAGTCAGAGTCAGAGTCAGAGTCCGAGCCAGGGTCAGGTCGGAGTCAGAGTCAGAGTCAGAGTCAGAGTCAGAGCGAGAGTCGGAGTCAGAGTCAGAGTCCGAGTCAGTGTCAGGTCAGAGTCAGAGTCAGAGTCAGAGTCAGATTCAGAGTCAGAGTCAGAGTCAGAGTCAGAGTCACAGTCAGAGTCGGAGTCAGAGTCCGAGTCAGGGTCAGGTCAGAGTCAGAGTCAGAGTCAGAGTCAGAGTCAGAGTCAGAGTCAGAGTCAGATTCAGAGTCTGAGTCAGAGTCAGAGTCCGAGTCAGGGTCAGGCCAGAGTCAGAGTCAGAGTGAGAGTCAGAGTCAGAGTCAGAGTCAGTGACAGAGTCAGAGTCATGATGTCGGAGTCAGAGTAAGTGTCAAAGTCGGAGTCATGAAGTTGGAGTCCGAGTCAGAGTCCGAGTCATAGTCATGAGGTCAAAGTCAGAGTCATAGTCAGAGTCAGAGTCAGCGTCCGAGTCAGAGTCGAAGTCAGAGTCAGAGTCAGAGTCAGAGTCAGAGTCAGAGTCCAAGTCAGGGTCGGGGTAGAGTCAGAGTCAGAGTCAGAGTCAGAGTCAGAGTCAGAGTCAGAGTCAGAGTCCGAGACAGGGTCAGGTCAGAGTCAGAGTCAGAGTCGAAGTCAGAGTCAGAGTCCGAGCCAAGGTCAGGTCGGAGTCAGAGTCAGAGTCAGAGTCAGAGTCAGAGTCAGAGTCAGAGTCAGAGTCAGAGTCAGAGTCAGAATCAGAGTCAGAGTCTGATTCAGCGTCAGAGTCAGAGTCAGAGTCAGAGTCAGAGTCAGAGTCAGAGTAAGAGTCAGATTCAGAGTCAGAGTCAGAGTCTGAGTCCGAGTCAGGGTCAGGCCAGAGTCATAGTCAGAGTCAGAGTCAGAGTCAGGGTCATGATGTCGGAGTCAGAGTAAGAGTCAGAGTCGGAGTCATGAAGTTGGAGTCCGAGTCAGAGTCCGAGTCATAGTCATGAGGTCAAAGTCAGAGTCATAGTCAGAGTCAGCGTCAGCGTCCGAGTCAGAGTCGAAGTCAGAGTCAGAGTCAGAGTCAGAGTCAGAGTCAGAGTCAGAGTCAGAGTCAGAATCAGAGTCAGAGTCTGAGTCAGAGTCAGAGTCAGAGTCAGAGTCAGAGTCAGAGTCAGAGTCAGAGTCAGAGTCCGAGTCAGGGTCAGGTCTGAGTCAGAGTCAGAGTCAGAGTCAGAGTCAGAGTCAGAGTCAGTGACAGAGTCAGAGTCATGATTTTGGAGTCAGAGTAAGTGTCACAGTCGGAGTCATGAAGTTGGAGTTCGAGTCCGAGTCCGAGTCATAGTCATGAGGTCAAAGTCGGAGTCATAGTCAGAGTCAGAGTCAGCGTCCGAGTCAGAGTCGAAGTCAGACTCAGAGTCAGAGTCAGAGTCCAAGTCAGGGTCGGGTTAGTGTCAGAGTCAGAGTCAGAGTCAGAGTCCGAGTCTCGGTCGGGTTAGAGTCAGAGTCACAGTCGGAGACAGAGTCAGAGTCAGAGTCAGAGCCAGAGTCGGACTCAGACTCAGAGTCAGAGACAGAGTCAGAGTCAGAGTCAGAGTCCGAGTCTGGGTCGGGTTAAAGTCAGAGTCAGAGTCGGAGTCAGAGTCAGAGTCAGAGTCAGAGTCAGAGTCAGAGTCAGAGTCCGAGTCTGGGTCGGGTTAAAGTCAGAGTCAGAGTCAGAGGCAGAGTCAGAGTCAGAGTCAGAGCCAGAGTCAGAGTCAGAGTCAGAGTCAGAGTCAGAGTCATAGTCAGAGTCAGAGTCAGATTTAGAATCAGAGTCAGAGTCTGACTCAGAGTCAGAGTCAGAGTCGGTGTGAGGGTCAGGTCAGAGTCAGAGTCAGAGTCAGAGTCAGAGTCAGAGTCAGAGTCAGAGTCAGAGTCAGAGTCAAAGTCAGAGTCAGAGTCCGAGTCTGGGTCGGGTTAGAGTCAGAGTCACAGTCAGAGCCAGAGTCAGAGTCAGAGTCAGAGCCAGAGTCGGACTCAGACTCGGAGTCAGAGTCAGAGTCAGAGTCAGAGTCCGAGTCTGGGTCGGGCTAAAGTCAGAGTCAGAGTCAGAGTCAGAGTCAGAGTCAGAGTCAGAGTCACAGTCAGAGTCAGAGTCAGAGTCCGAGTCAGGGTCAGGTTAGAGTCAGAGTCAGAGTCAGGGTCACGTCAGAGTCAGAGACAGAGTCAGAGTCAGAGTCCGAGTCAGGGTCAGGTCGAAGTCAGAGTCAGAGTCAGAGTCAGAGTCAGAGTCAGAGTCAGAGTCAGAGTCAGAGTCAGAGTCAGAGTCAAAATCAGAGTCACAGACTGAGTCAGAGTTAGAGTCAGAGTCAGAGTCACAGTCAGAGTCAGAGTCAGAGTCAGAGTCAGAGTCAGAGTCAGAGTCCGAGTCAGGGTCAGGTCAGTGTCAGAGTCAGAGTCAGAGTCAGAGTCAGAGACAGAGTCAGTGACAGAGTCAGAGTCATGATGTCGGAGTCAGAGTAAGTGTCAAAGTCGGAGTCATGAAGTTGGAGTCCGAGTCAGAGTCCGAGTCATAGTCATGAGGTCAAAGTCAGAGTCATAGTCAGAGTCAGAGTCAGCGTCCGAGTCAGAGTCGAAGTCAGAGTCAGCGTCAGAGTCAGAGTCAGAGTCAGAGTCAGAGTCAGAGTCAGAGTCAGAGTCAGAGTCCAAGTCAGGGTCGGGTTAGAGTCAGAGTCAGAGTCAGAGTCAGAGTCCGAGTCTGGGTCGGGTTAGAGTCAGAGTCACAGTCAGAGCCAGAGTCAGAGTCAGAGTCAGAGCCAGAGTCGGACTCAGACTCAGAGTCAGAGTCAGAGTCAGAGTCAGAGTCAGAGTCCGAGTCTGGGTCGGGTTAAAGTCAGAGTCAGAGTCGGAGTCAGAGTCAGAGTCAGAGTCAGAGTCAGAGTCAGAGTCAGAGTCCGAGTCTGGGTCGGGTTAAAGTCAGAGTCAGAGTCAGAGTCAGAGTCAGAGTCAGAGTCAGAGCCAGAGTCAGAGTCAGAGTCAGAGTCAGAGTCAGAGTCATAGTCAGAGTCAGAGTCAGATTTAGAATCAGAGTCAGAGTCTGACTCAGAGTCAGAGTCAGAGTCGGTGTGAGGGTCAGGTGAGAGTCAGAGTCAGAGTCAGAGTCAGAGTCCGAGCCAGGGTCAGGTCGGAGTCAGAGTCAGAGTCAGAGTCAGAGTCAGAGCGAGAGTCCGAGTCAGAGTCAGAGTCCGAGTCAGTGTCAGGTCAGAGTCAGAGTCAGAGTTAGAGTCAGATTCAGAGTCACAGTCAGAGTCAGAGTCAGAGTCACAGTCAGAGTCGAAGTCAGAGTCCGAGTCAGGGTCAGGTCAGAGTCAGAGTCAGAGTCAGAGTCAGAGTCCGAGTCAGGGTCAGGTCAGAGTCAGAGTCAGAGCCAGAGTCAGAGTCAGACTCAGAGTTAGAGTCAGAGTCAGAGTCCGAGTCAGTGTCAGGTCAGAGTCAGAGTCAGAGTCAGAGTCAGAGTCAGAGTCAGAGTCAGAGTCAGAGCCAGAGTCAGAGTCAGAGTCAGAGTCAGAGTCAGAGTCAAAGTCAGAGTTTGAGTCAGGGTCAGAGTTTGAGTCAGGGTCAGGTCAGAGTCAGAGACAGAGTCAGAGTCAGAGTCCGAGTCAGGGTCAGGTCGAAGTCAGAGTCAGAGTCAGAGTCAGAGTCCGAGTCAGAGTCAGAGTCAGAGTCAGAGTCAGAGTCAAAATCAGAGTCAGAGTCTGAGTCAGAGTTAGAGTCAGAGTCAGAGTCAGAGTCAGAGTCAGAGTCAGAGTCAGAGTCAGAGTCAGAGTCAGAGTCCGAGTCAGGGTCAGGTCAGAGTCAGAGTCAGAGTCAGAGTCAGGTCAGAGTCAGAGTCAGTGACAGAGTCAGAGTCATGATGTCGGAGTCAGAGTAAGTGTCAAAGTCGGAGTCAGTGACAGAGTCAGAGTCATGATGTCGGAGTCAGAGTTAGTGTCAAAGTCGGAGTCATGAAGTTGGAGTCCGAGTCAGCGTCCGAGTCATAGTCATGAGGTCAAAGTCAGAGTCATAGTCAGAGTCAGAGTCAGCGTCCGAGTCAGAGTCGAAGTCAGAGTCAGAGTCAGAGTCAGAGTCAGAGTCAGAGTCCAAGTCAGGGTCGGGTTAGAGTCAGAGTCAGAGTCAGAGTCAGAGTCAGAGTCAGAGTCCGAGTCTGGGTCGGGTTAGAGTCAGAGTCACAGTCAGAGCCAGAGTCAGAGTCCGAGTCAGGGTCAGGTCAGAGTCAGAGTCAGAGTCAGAGTCAGAGTCAGAGACAGAGTCAGTGACAGAGTCAGAGTCATGATGTTTGAGTCAGAGTAAGTGTCAAAGTCGGAGTCATGAAGTTGGAGTCCGAGTCAGAGTCCGAGTCATAGTCATGAGGTCAAAGTCAGAGTCATAGTCAGAGTCAGAGTCAGCGTCCGAGTCAGAGTCGAAGTCAGAGTCAGAGTCAGAGTCAGAGTCAGAGTCAGAGTCCAAGTCAGGGTCGGGTTAGAGTCAGAGTCAGAGTCAGAGTCAGAGTCCGAGTCTGGGTCGGGTTACAGTCAGAGTCACAGTCAGAGCCAGAGTCAGAGTCAGAGTCAGAGCCAGAGTCGGACTCAGACAAAGAGTCAGAGTCAGAGTCAGAGTCAGAGTCAGAGTCCGAGTCTGGGTCGGGTTAAAGTCAGAGTCAGAGTCAGAGTCAGAGTCAGAGTCAGAGTCAGAGTCACAGTCAGAGTCAGAGTCAGAGTCCGAGTCAGGGTCAGGTCAGAGTCAGAGTCAGAGTCAGAGTCAGAGTCAGAGTCAGAGTCAGAGTCAAAATCAGAGTCAGAGTCTGAGTCAGAGTTAGAGTCAGAGTCAGAGTCAGAGTCAGAGTCAGAGTCAGAGTCAGAGTCAGAGTCAAAGTCAGAGTCAGAGTCCGAGTCTGGGTCGGGTTAGAGTCAGAGTCACAGTCAGAGCCAGAGTCAGAGTCAGAGTCAGAGCCAGAGTCGGACTCAGACTCGGAGTCAGAGTCAGAGTCAGAGTCAGAGTCCGAGTCTGGGTCGGGCTAAAGTCAGAGTCAGAGTCAGAGTCAGAGTCAGAGTCAGAGTCAGAGTCACAGTCAGAGTCAGAGTCAGAGTCCGAGTCAGGGTCAGGTTAGAGTCAGAGTCAGAGTCAGGGTCACGTCAGAGTCAGAGACAGAGTCAGAGTCAGAGTCCGAGTCAGGGTCAGGTCGAAGTCAGAGTCAGAGTCAGAGTCAGAGTCAGAGTCAGAGTCAGAGTCAGAGTCAGAGTCAGAGTCAGAGTCAGAGTCAAAATCAGAGTCACAGACTGAGTCAGAGTTAGAGTCAGAGTCAGAGTCACAGTCAGAGTCAGAGTCAGAGTCAGAGTCAGAGTCAGAGTCAGAGTCCGAGTCAGGGTCAGGTCAGTGTCAGAGTCAGAGTCAGAGTCAGAGTCAGAGACAGAGTCAGTGACAGAGTCAGAGTCATGATGTCGGAGTCAGAGTAAGTGTCAAAGTCGGAGTCATGAAGTTGGAGTCCGAGTCAGAGTCCGAGTCATAGTCATGAGGTCAAAGTCAGAGTCATAGTCAGAGTCAGAGTCAGCGTCCGAGTCAGAGTCGAAGTCAGAGTCAGCGTCAGAGTCAGAGTCAGAGTCAGAGTCAGAGTCAGAGTCAGAGTCAGAGTCAGAGTCCAAGTCAGGGTCGGGTTAGAGTCAGAGTCAGAGTCAGAGTCAGAGTCCGAGTCTGGGTCGGGTTAGAGTCAGAGTCACAGTCAGAGCCAGAGTCAGAGTCAGAGTCAGAGCCAGAGTCGGACTCAGACTCAGAGTCAGAGTCAGAGTCAGAGTCAGAGTCAGAGTCCGAGTCTGGGTCGGGTTAAAGTCAGAGTCAGAGTCGGAGTCAGAGTCAGAGTCAGAGTCAGAGTCAGAGTCAGAGTCAGAGTCCGAGTCTGGGTCGGGTTAAAGTCAGAGTCAGAGTCAGAGTCAGAGTCAGAGTCAGAGTCAGAGCCAGAGTCAGAGTCAGAGTCAGAGTCAGAGTCAGAGTCATAGTCAGAGTCAGAGTCAGATTTAGAATCAGAGTCAGAGTCTGACTCAGAGTCAGAGTCAGAGTCGGTGTGAGGGTCAGGTGAGAGTCAGAGTCAGAGTCAGAGTCAGAGTCCGAGCCAGGGTCAGGTCGGAGTCAGAGTCAGAGTCAGAGTCAGAGTCAGAGCGAGAGTCCGAGTCAGAGTCAGAGTCCGAGTCAGTGTCAGGTCAGAGTCAGAGTCAGAGTTAGAGTCAGATTCAGAGTCACAGTCAGAGTCAGAGTCAGAGTCACAGTCAGAGTCGAAGTCAGAGTCCGAGTCAGGGTCAGGTCAGAGTCAGAGTCAGAGTCAGAGTCAGAGTCCGAGTCAGGGTCAGGTCAGAGTCAGAGTCAGAGCCAGAGTCAGAGTCAGACTCAGAGTTAGAGTCAGAGTCAGAGTCCGAGTCAGTGTCAGGTCAGAGTCAGAGTCAGAGTCAGAGTCAGAGTCAGAGTCAGAGTCAGAGTCAGAGCCAGAGTCAGAGTCAGAGTCAGAGTCAGAGTCAGAGTCAAAGTCAGAGTTTGAGTCAGGGTCAGAGTTTGAGTCAGGGTCAGGTCAGAGTCAGAGACAGAGTCAGAGTCAGAGTCCGAGTCAGGGTCAGGTCGAAGTCAGAGTCAGAGTCAGAGTCAGAGTTCGAGTCAGAGTCAGAGTCAGAGTCAGAGTCAGAGTCAAAATCAGAGTCAGAGTCTGAGTCAGAGTTAGAGTCAGAGTCAGAGTCAGAGTCAGAGTCAGAGTCAGAGTCAGAGTCAGAGTCAGAGTCAGAGTCCGAGTCAGGGTCAGGTCAGAGTCAGAGTCAGAGTCAGAGTCAGGTCAGAGTCAGAGTCAGTGACAGAGTCAGAGTCATGATGTCGGAGTCAGAGTAAGTGTCAAAGTCGGAGTCAGTGACAGAGTCAAAGTCATGATGTCGGAGTCAGAGTTAGTGTCAAAGTCGGAGTCATGAAGTTGGAGTCCGAGTCAGAGTCCGAGTCATAGTCATGAGGTCAAAGTCAGAGTCATAGTCAGAGTCAGAGTCAGCGTCCGAGTCAGAGTCGAAGTCAGAGTCAGAGTCAGAGTCAGAGTCAGAGTCAGAGTCCAAGTCAGGGTCGGGTTAGAGTCAGAGTCAGAGTCAGAGTCAGAGTCCGAGTCTGGGTCGGGTTACAGTCAGAGTCACAGTCAGAGCCAGAGTCAGAGTCAGAGTCAGAGCCAGAGTCGGACTCAGACAAAGAGTCAGAGTCAGAGTCAGAGTCAGAGTCAGAGTCCGAGTCTGGGTCGGGTTAAAGTCAGAGTCAGAGTCAGAGTCAGAGTCAGAGTCAGAGTCAGAGTCACAGTCAGAGTCAGAGTCAGAGTCCGAGTCAGGGTCAGGTCAGAGTCAGAGTCAGAGTCAGAGTCAGAGTCAGAGTCAGAGTCAGAGTCAAAATCAGAGTCAGAGTCTGAGTCAGAGTTAGAGTCAGAGTCAGAGTCAGAGTCAGAGTCAGAGTCAGAGTCAGAGTCAGAGTCAAAGTCAGAGTCAGAGTCCGAGTCTGGGTCGGGTTAGAGTCAGAGTCACAGTCAGAGCCAGAGTCAGAGTCAGAGTCAGAGCCAGAGTCGGACTCAGACTCGGAGTCAGAGTCAGAGTCAGAGTCAGAGTCCGAGTCTGGGTCGGGCTAAAGTCAGAGTCAGAGTCAGAGTCAGAGTCAGAGTCAGAGTCAGAGTCACAGTCAGAGTCAGAGTCAGAGTCCGAGTCAGGGTCAGGTTAGAGTCAGAGTCAGAGTCAGGGTCACGTCAGAGTCAGAGACAGAGTCAGAGTCAGAGTCCGAGTCAGGGTCAGGTCGAAGTCAGAGTCAGAGTCAGAGTCAGAGTCAGAGTCAGAGTCAGAGTCAGAGTCAGAGTCAGAGTCAGAGTCAGAGTCAAAATCAGAGTCACAGACTGAGTCAGAGTTAGAGTCAGAGTCAGAGTCACAGTCAGAGTCAGAGTCAGAGTCAGAGTCAGAGTCAGAGTCAGAGTCCGAGTCAGGGTCAGGTCAGTGTCAGAGTCAGAGTCAGAGTCAGAGTCAGAGACAGAGTCAGTGACAGAGTCAGAGTCATGATGTCGGAGTCAGAGTAAGTGTCAAAGTCGGAGTCATGAAGTTGGAGTCCGAGTCAGAGTCCGAGTCATAGTCATGAGGTCAAAGTCAGAGTCATAGTCAGAGTCAGAGTCAGCGTCCGAGTCAGAGTCGAAGTCAGAGTCAGCGTCAGAGTCAGAGTCAGAGTCAGAGTCAGAGTCAGAGTCAGAGTCAGAGTCAGAGTCCAAGTCAGGGTCGGGTTAGAGTCAGAGTCAGAGTCAGAGTCAGAGTCCGAGTCTGGGTCGGGTTAGAGTCAGAGTCACAGTCAGAGCCAGAGTCAGAGTCAGAGTCAGAGCCAGAGTCGGACTCAGACTCAGAGTCAGAGTCAGAGTCAGAGTCAGAGTCAGAGTCCGAGTCTGGGTCGGGTTAAAGTCAGAGTCAGAGTCGGAGTCAGAGTCAGAGTCAGAGTCAGAGTCAGAGTCAGAGTCAGAGTCCGAGTCTGGGTCGGGTTAAAGTCAGAGTCAGAGTCAGAGTCAGAGTCAGAGTCAGAGTCAGAGCCAGAGTCAGAGTCAGAGTCAGAGTCAGAGTCAGAGTCATAGTCAGAGTCAGAGTCAGATTTAGAATCAGAGTCAGAGTCTGACTCAGAGTCAGAGTCAGAGTCGGTGTGAGGGTCAGGTGAGAGTCAGAGTCAGAGTCAGAGTCAGAGTCCGAGCCAGGGTCAGGTCGGAGTCAGAGTCAGAGTCAGAGTCAGAGTCAGAGCGAGAGTCCGAGTCAGAGTCAGAGTCCGAGTCAGTGTCAGGTCAGAGTCAGAGTCAGAGTTAGAGTCAGATTCAGAGTCACAGTCAGAGTCAGAGTCAGAGTCACAGTCAGAGTCGAAGTCAGAGTCCGAGTCAGGGTCAGGTCACAGTCAGAGTCAGAGTCAGAGTCAGAGTCCGAGTCAGGGTCAGGTCAGAGTCAGAGTCAGAGCCAGAGTCAGAGTCAGACTCAGAGTTAGAGTCAGAGTCAGAGTCCGAGTCAGTGTCAGGTCAGAGTCAGAGTCAGAGTCAGAGTCAGAGTCAGAGTCAGAGTCAGAGTCAGAGCCAGAGTCAGAGTCAGAGTCAGAGTCAGAGTCAGAGTCAAAGTCAGAGTTTGAGTCAGGGTCAGAGTTTGAGTCAGGGTCAGGTCAGAGTCAGAGACAGAGTCAGAGTCAGAGTCCGAGTCAGGGTCAGGTCGAAGTCAGAGTCAGAGTCAGAGTCAGAGTTCGAGTCAGAGTCAGAGTCAGAGTCAGAGTCAGAGTCAAAATCAGAGTCAGAGTCTGAGTCAGAGTTAGAGTCAGAGTCAGAGTCAGAGTCAGAGTCAGAGTCAGAGTCAGAGTCAGAGTCAGAGTCAGAGTCCGAGTCAGGGTCAGGTCAGAGTCAGAGTCAGAGTCAGAGTCAGGTCAGAGTCAGAGTCAGTGACAGAGTCAGAGTCATGATGTCGGAGTCAGAGTAAGTGTCAAAGTCGGAGTCAGTGACAGAGTCAAAGTCATGATGTCGGAGTCAGAGTTAGTGTCAAAGTCGGAGTCATGAAGTTGGAGTCCGAGTCAGCGTCCGAGTCATAGTCATGAGGTCAAAGTCAGAGTCATAGTCAGAGTCAGAGTCAGCGTCCGAGTCAGAGTCGAAGTCAGAGTCAGAGTCAGAGTCAGAGTCAGAGTCAGAGTCCAAGTCAGGGTCGGGTTAGAGTCAGAGTCAGAGTCAGAGTCAGAGTCAGAGTCAGAGTCCGAGTCTGGGTCGGGTTAGAGTCAGAGTCACAGTCAGAGCCAGAGTCAGAGTCCGAGTCAGGGTCAGGTCAGAGTCAGAGTCAGAGTCAGAGTCAGAGTCAGAGACAGAGTCAGTGACAGAGTCAGAGTCATGATGTTTGAGTCAGAGTAAGTGTCAAAGTCGGAGTCATGAAGTTGGAGTCCGAGTCAGAGTCCGAGTCATAGTCATGAGGTCAAAGTCAGAGTCATAGTCAGAGTCAGAGTCAGCGTCCGAGTCAGAGTCGAAGTCAGAGTCAGAGTCAGAGTCAGAGTCAGAGTCAGAGTCCAAGTCAGGGTCGGGTTAGAGTCAGAGTCAGAGTCAGAGTCAGAGTCCGAGTCTGGGTCGGGTTACAGTCAGAGTCACAGTCACAGCCAGAGTCAGAGTCAGAGTCAGAGCCAGAGTCGGACTCAGACAAAGAGTCAGAGTCAGAGTCAGAGTCAGAGTCAGAGTCCGAGTCTGGGTCGGGTTAAAGTCAGAGTCAGAGTCAGAGTCAGAGTCAGAGTCAGAGTCAGAGTCACAGTCAGAGTCAGAGTCAGAGTCCGAGTCAGGGTCAGGTCAGAGTCAGAGTCAGAGTCAGAGTCAGAGTCAGAGTCAGAGTCAGAGTCAAAATCAGAGTCAGAGTCTGAGTCAGAGTTAGAGTCAGAGTCAGAGTCAGAGTCAGAGTCAGAGTCAGAGTCAGAGTAAGAGTCAGATTCAGAGTCAGAGTCAGAGTCTGAGTCCGAGTCAGGGTCAGGCCAGAGTCATAGTCAGAGTCAGAGTCAGAGTCAGGGTCATGATGTCGGAGTCAGAGTAAGAGTCAGAGTCGGAGTCATGAAGTTGGAGTCCGAGTCAGAGTCCGACTCATAGTCATGAGGTCAAAGTCAGAGTCATAGTCAGAGTCAGCGTCAGCGTCCGAGTCAGAGTCGAAGTCAGAGTCAGAGTCAGAGTCAGAGTCAGAGTCAGAGTCAGAGTCAGAGTCAGAATCAGAGTCAGAGTCTGAGTCAGAGTCAGAGTCAGAGTCAGAGTCAGAGTCAGAGTCAGAGTCAGAGTCAGAGTCCGAGTCAGGGTCAGGTCTGAGTCAGAGTCAGAGTCAGAGTCAGAGTCAGAGTCAGAGTCAGTGACAGAGTCAGAGTCATGATTTTGGAGTCAGAGTAAGTGTCACAGTCGGAGTCATGAAGTTGGAGTTCGAGTCCGAGTCCGAGTCATAGTCATGAGGTCAAAGTCGGAGTCATAGTCAGAGTCAGAGTCAGCGTCCGAGTCAGAGTCGGCGTCAGACTCAGAGTCAGAGTCAGAGTCCAAGTCAGGGTCGGGTTAGTGTCAGAGTCAGAGTCAGAGTCAGAGTCCGAGTCTCGGTCGGGTTAGAGTCAGAGTCACAGTCGGAGACAGAGTCAGAGTCAGAGTCAGAGCCAGAGTCGGACTCAGACTCAGAGTCAGAGACAGAGTCAGAGTCACAGTCAGAGTCCGAGTCTGGGTCGGGTTAAAGTCAGAGTCAGAGTCGGAGTCAGAGTCAGAGTCAGAGTCAGAGTCAGAGTCAGAGTCAGAGTCCGAGTCTGGGTCGGGTTAAAGTCAGAGTCAGAGTCAGAGTCAGAGTCAGAGTCAGAGTCAGAGCCAGAGTCAGAGTCAGAGTCAGAGTCAGAGTCAGAGTCATAGTCAGAGTCAGAGTCAGATTTAGAATCAGAGTCAGAGTCTGACTCAGAGTCAGAGTCAGAGTCGGTGTGAGGGTCAGGTCAGAGTCAGAGTCAGAGTCAGAGTCAGAGTCAGAGTCAGAGTCAGAGTCAGAGTCAGAGTCAGAGTCAGAGTCAGAGTCCGAGTCTGGGTCGGGTTAGAGTCAGAGTCACAGTCAGAGCCAGAGTCAGAGTCAGAGTCAGAGCCAGAGTCGGACTCAGACTCGGAGTCAGAGTCAGAGTCAGAGTCAGAGTCCGAGTCTGGGTCGGGCTAAAGTCAGAGTCAGAGTCAGAGTCAGAGTCAGAGTCAGAGTCAGAGTCACAGTCAGAGTCAGAGTCAGAGTCCGAGTCAGGGTCAGGTTAGAGTCAGAGTCAGAGTCAGGGTCACGTCAGAGTCAGAGACAGAGTCAGAGTCAGAGTCCGAGTCAGGGTCAGGTCGAAGTCAGAGTCAGAGTCAGTGTCAGAGTCAGAGTCAGAGTCAGAGTCAGAGTCAGAGTCAGAGTCAGAGTCAAAATCAGAGTCACAGACTGAGTCAGAGTTAGAGTCAGAGTCAGAGTCACAGTCAGAGTCAGAGTCAGAGTCAGAGTCAGAGCCAGAGTCGGACTCAGACTCAGAGTCAGAGTCAGAGTCAGAGTCAGAGTCAGAGTCCGAGTCTGGGTCGGGTTAAAGTCAGAGTCAGAGTCGGAGTCAGAGTCAGAGTCAGAGTCAGAGTCAGAGTCAGAGTCAGAGTCCGAGTCTGGGTCGGGTTAAAGTCAGAGTCAGAGTCAGAGTCAGAGTCAGAGTCAGAGTCAGAGCCAGAGTCAGAGTCAGAGTCAGAGTCAGAGTCAGAGTCATAGTCAGAGTCAGAGTCAGATTTAGAATCAGAGTCAGAGTCTGACTCAGAGTCAGAGTCAGAGTCGGTGTGAGGGTCAGGTGAGAGTCAGAGTCAGAGTCAGAGTCAGAGTCCGAGCCAGGGTCAGGTCGGAGTCAGAGTCAGAGTCAGAGTCAGAGTCAGAGCGAGAGTCCGAGTCAGAGTCAGAGTCCGAGTCAGTGTCAGGTCAGAGTCAGAGTCAGAGTTAGAGTCAGATTCAGAGTCACAGTCAGAGTCAGAGTCAGAGTCACAGTCAGAGTCGAAGTCAGAGTCCGAGTCAGGGTCAGGTCAGAGTCAGAGTCAGAGTCAGAGTCAGAGTCCGAGTCAGGGTCAGGTCAGAGTCAGAGTCAGAGCCAGAGTCAGAGTCAGACTCAGAGTTAGAGTCAGAGTCAGAGTCCGAGTCAGTGTCAGGTCAGAGTCAGAGTCAGAGTCAGAGTCAGAGTCAGAGTCAGAGTCAGAGTCAGAGCCAGAGTCAGAGTCAGAGTCCGAGTCAGAGTCAGAGTCAAAGTCAGAGTTTGAGTCAGGGTCAGAGTTTGAGTCAGGGTCAGGTCAGAGTCAGAGACAGAGTCAGAGTCAGAGTCCGAGTCAGGGTCAGGTCGAAGTCAGAGTCAGAGTCAGAGTCAGAGTCCGAGTCAGAGTCAGAGTCAGAGTCAGAGTCAGAGTCAAAATCAGAGTCAGAGTCTGAGTCAGAGTTAGAGTCAGAGTCAGAGTCAGAGTCAGAGTCAGAGTCAGAGTCAGAGTCAGAGTCAGAGTCAGAGTCAGAGTCAGAGTCCGAGTCAGGGTCAGGTCAGAGTCAGAGTCAGAGTCAGAGTCAGGTCAGAGTCAGAGTCAGTGACAGAGTCAGAGTCATGATGTCGGAGTCAGAGTAAGTGTCAAAGTCGGAGTCAGTGACAGAGTCAGAGTCATGATGTCGGAGTCAGAGTTAGTGTCAAAGTCGGAGTCATGAAGTTGGAGTCCGAGTCAGCGTCCGAGTCATAGTCATGAGGTCAAAGTCAGAGTCATAGTCAGAGTCAGAGTCAGCGTCCGAGTCAGAGTCGAAGTCAGAGTCAGAGTCAGAGTCAGAGTCAGAGTCAGAGTCCAAGTCAGGGTCGGGTTAGAGTCAGAGTCAGAGTCAGAGTCAGAGTCAGAGTCAGAGTCCGAGTCTGGGTCGGGTTAGAGTCAGAGTCACAGTCAGAGCCAGAGTCAGAGTCAGCGTCCGAGTCAGAGTCGGCGTCAGACTCAGAGTCAGAGTCAGAGTCCAAGTCAGGGTCGGGTTAGTGTCAGAGTCAGAGTCAGAGTCAGAGTCCGAGTCTCGGTCGGGTTAGAGTCAGAGTCACAGTCGGAGACAGAGTCAGAGTCAGAGTCAGAGCCAGAGTCGGACTCAGACTCAGAGTCAGAGACAGAGTCAGAGTCACAGTCAGAGTCCGAGTCTGGGTCGGGTTAAAGTCAGAGTCAGAGTCGGAGTCAGAGTCAGAGTCAGAGTCAGAGTCAGAGTCAGAGTCAGAGTCCGAGTCTGGGTCGGGTTAAAGTCAGAGTCAGAGTCAGAGTCAGAGTCAGAGTCAGAGTCAGAGCCAGAGTCAGAGTCAGAGTCAGAGTCAGAGTCAGAGTCATAGTCAGAGTCAGAGTCAGATTTAGAATCAGAGTCAGAGTCTGACTCAGAGTCAGAGTCAGAGTCGGTGTGAGGGTCAGGTCAGAGTCAGAGTCAGAGTCAGAGTCAGAGTCAGAGTCAGAGTCAGAGTCAGAGTCAGAGTCAGAGTCAGAGTCAGAGTCCGAGTCTGGGTCGGGTTAGAGTCAGAGTCACAGTCAGAGCCAGAGTCAGAGTCAGAGTCAGAGCCAGAGTCGGACTCAGACTCGGAGTCAGAGTCAGAGTCAGAGTCAGAGTCCGAGTCTGGGTCGGGCTAAAGTCAGAGTCAGAGTCAGAGTCAGAGTCAGAGTCAGAGTCAGAGTCACAGTCAGAGTCAGAGTCAGAGTCCGAGTCAGGGTCAGGTTAGAGTCAGAGTCAGAGTCAGGGTCACGTCAGAGTCAGAGACAGAGTCAGAGTCAGAGTCCGAGTCAGGGTCAGGTCGAAGTCAGAGTCAGAGTCAGTGTCAGAGTCAGAGTCAGAGTCAGAGTCAGAGTCAGAGTCAGAGTCAGAGTCAAAATCAGAGTCACAGACTGAGTCAGAGTTAGAGTCAGAGTCAGAGTCACAGTCAGAGTCAGAGTCAGAGTCAGAGTCAGAGCCAGAGTCGGACTCAGACTCAGAGTCAGAGTCAGAGTCAGAGTCAGAGTCAGAGTCCGAGTCTGGGTCGGGTTAAAGTCAGAGTCAGAGTCGGAGTCAGAGTCAGAGTCAGAGTCAGAGTCAGAGTCAGAGTCAGAGTCCGAGTCTGGGTCGGGTTAAAGTCAGAGTCAGAGTCAGAGTCAGAGTCAGAGTCAGAGTCAGAGCCAGAGTCAGAGTCAGAGTCAGAGTCAGAGTCAGAGTCATAGTCAGAGTCAGAGTCAGATTTAGAATCAGAGTCAGAGTCTGACTCAGAGTCAGAGTCAGAGTCGGTGTGAGGGTCAGGTGAGAGTCAGAGTCAGAGTCAGAGTCAGAGTCCGAGCCAGGGTCAGGTCGGAGTCAGAGTCAGAGTCAGAGTCAGAGTCAGAGCGAGAGTCCGAGTCAGAGTCAGAGTCCGAGTCAGTGTCAGGTCAGAGTCAGAGTCAGAGTTAGAGTCAGATTCAGAGTCACAGTCAGAGTCAGAGTCAGAGTCACAGTCAGAGTCGAAGTCAGAGTCCGAGTCAGGGTCAGGTCAGAGTCAGAGTCAGAGTCAGAGTCAGAGTCCGAGTCAGGGTCAGGTCAGAGTCAGAGTCAGAGCCAGAGTCAGAGTCAGACTCAGAGTTAGAGTCAGAGTCAGAGTCCGAGTCAGTGTCAGGTCAGAGTCAGAGTCAGAGTCAGAGTCAGAGTCAGAGTCAGAGTCAGAGTCAGAGCCAGAGTCAGAGTCAGAGTCCGAGTCAGAGTCAGAGTCAAAGTCAGAGTTTGAGTCAGGGTCAGAGTTTGAGTCAGGGTCAGGTCAGAGTCAGAGACAGAGTCAGAGTCAGAGTCCGAGTCAGGGTCAGGTCGAAGTCAGAGTCAGAGTCAGAGTCAGAGTCCGAGTCAGAGTCAGAGTCAGAGTCAGAGTCAGAGTCAAAATCAGAGTCAGAGTCTGAGTCAGAGTTAGAGTCAGAGTCAGAGTCAGAGTCAGAGTCAGAGTCAGAGTCAGAGTCAGAGTCAGAGTCAGAGTCAGAGTCAGAGTCCGAGTCAGGGTCAGGTCAGAGTCAGAGTCAGAGTCAGAGTCAGGTCAGAGTCAGAGTCAGTGACAGAGTCAGAGTCATGATGTCGGAGTCAGAGTAAGTGTCAAAGTCGGAGTCAGTGACAGAGTCAGAGTCATGATGTCGGAGTCAGAGTTAGTGTCAAAGTCGGAGTCATGAAGTTGGAGTCCGAGTCAGCGTCCGAGTCATAGTCATGAGGTCAAAGTCAGAGTCATAGTCAGAGTCAGAGTCAGCGTCCGAGTCAGAGTCGAAGTCAGAGTCAGAGTCAGAGTCAGAGTCAGAGTCAGAGTCCAAGTCAGGGTCGGGTTAGAGTCAGAGTCAGAGTCAGAGTCAGAGTCAGAGTCAGAGTCCGAGTCTGGGTCGGGTTAGAGTCAGAGTCACAGTCAGAGCCAGAGTCAGAGTCAGAGTCAGAGCCAGAGTCGGACTCAGACTCAGAGTCAGAGTCAGAGTCAGAGTCAGAGTCAGAGTCCGAGTCTGGGTCGGGTTAAAGTCAGAGTCAGAGTCAGAGTCAGAGTCAGAGTCAGAGTCAGAGTCACAGTCAGAGTCAGAGTCAGAGTCCGAGTCAGGGTCAGGTCAGAGTCAGAGTCAAAGTCAGGGTCACGTCAGAGTCAGAGACAGAGTCAGAGTCAGAGTCCGAGTCAGGGTCAGGTCGAAGTCAGAGTCAGAGTCAGAGTCAGAGTCAGAGTCAGAGTCAGAGTCAGAGTCAGAGTCAGAGTCAGAGTCAAAATCAGAGTCAGAGTCTGAGTCAGAGTTAGAGTCAGAGTCAGAGTCAGAGTCAGAGTCAGAGTCAGAGTCAGAGTCAGAGTCAGAGTCAGAGTCAGAGTCAGAGTCCGAGTCAGGGTCAGGTCAGAGTCAGAGTCAGAGTCAGAGTCAGAGTCAGAGACAGAGTCAGTGACAGAGTCAGAGTCATGATGTTTGAGTCAGAGTAAGTGTCAAAGTCGGAGTCATGAAGTTGGAGTCCGTGTCAGAGTCCGAGTCATAGTCATGAGGTCAAAGTCAGAGTCATAGTCAGAGTCAGAGTCAGCGTCCGAGTCAGAGTCGAAGTCAGAGTCAGCTTCAGAGTCAGAGTCAGAGTCAGAGTCCAAGTCAGGGTCGGGTAAGAGTCAGAGTCAGAGTCAGAGTCAGAGTCAGAGTCAGAGTCCGAGTCTGGGTCGGGTTAGAGTCAGAGTCACAGTCAGAGCCAGAGTCAGCGACAGAGTCAGAGCCAGAGTCGGACTCAGAGTCAGAGTCAGAGTCAGAGTCAGAGTCAGAGTCAGAGTCCGAGTCTGGGTCGGGTTAAAGTCAGAGTCAGAGTCAGAGTCAGAGTCAGAGTCGGTGTCAGGGTCAGGTCAGAGTCAGAGTCAGAGTCAGAGTCAGAGTCCGAGCCAGGGTCAGGTCGGAGTCAGAGTCAGAGTCAGAGTCAGAGTCAGAGCGAGAGTCGGAGTCAGAGTCAGAGTCCGAGTCAGTGTCAGGTCAGAGTCAGAGTCAGAGTCAGAGTCAGATTCAGAGTCAGAGTCAGAGTCAGAGTCAGAGTCACAGTCAGAGTCGGAGTCAGAGTCCGAGTCAGGGTCAGGTCAGAGTCAGAGTCAGAGTCAGAGTCAGAGTCAGAGTCAGAGTCAGAGTCAGATTCAGAGTCTGAGTCAGAGTCAGAGTCCGAGTCAGGGTCAGGCCAGAGTCACAGTCAGAGTCAGAGTCAGCGTCAGAGTCATGATGTCGGAGTCAGAGTAAGAGTCAAAGTCGGAGTCATGGAGTTCGAGTCCGAGTCAGAGTCCGAGTCATAGTCATGAGTTCAAAGTCAGAGTCATAGTCAGAGTCAGAGTCGAAGTCAGAGTCAGAGTCAGAGCCAGAGTCAGAGTCAGAGTCAGAGTCAGAGTCGGAGTCAGAGTCAGAGTCAGAGTCCGAGTCAGGGTCAGGTCGAAGTCAGAGTCAGAGTCAGAGTCAGAGTCAGAGTCAGAGTCAGAGTCAGAGTCAGAGTCAAAATCAGAGTCAGAGTCTGAGTCAGAGTTAGAGTCAGGGTCAGAGTCAGAGTCAGAGTCAGAGTCAGAGTCAGAGTCAGAGGCAGAGTCAGAGTCCGAGTCAGGGTCAGGTCGGAGTCAGAGTCAGAGTCAGAGTCAGAGTCAGAGTCAGAGTCAGTGACAGAGTCAGAGTCATGATGTCGGAGTCAGAGTAAGAGTCAAAGTCGGAGTCATGGAGTTCGAGTCCGAGTCAGAGTCCGAGTCATAGTCATGAGGTCAAAGTCAGAGTCATAGTCAGAGTCAGAGTCGAAGTCAGAGTCAGAGTCAGAGTCAGAGTCAGAGTCAGAGTTAGAGACAGAGTCGGTGTCAGGGTCAGGTCAGAGTCAGAGTCAGAGTCAGAGTCAGAGTCAGAGCGAGAGTCGGAGTCAGAGTCAAAGTCAGAGTCAGAGTCAAAGTCCGAGTCAGGGTCGGGTCAGAGTCAAAGTCCGAGTCAGAGTCAGAGTCACAGTCAGAGTCGGAGTCAGAGTTAGAGTCAGAGTCAGAGTCAGAGTCCGAGTCTGGGTCGGGTTAGAGTCAGAGTCAGAGTCAGAGCCAGAGTCAGAGTCAGAGTCAGAGTCAGAGTCGGAGTCAGAGTCAGAGTCAGAGTCCGAGTCAGGGTCAGGTCGAAGTCAGAGTCAGAGTCAGAGTCAGAGTCAGAGTCAGAGTCAGAGTCAGAGTCAGAGTCAAAATCAGAGTCAGAGTCTGAGTCAGAGTTAGAGTCAGAGTCAGAGTCAGAGTCAGAGTCAGAGTCAGAGTCAGAGTCAGAGTCAGAGGCAGAGTCAGAGTCCGAGTCAGGGTCAGGTCAGAGTCAGAGTCAGAGTCAGAGTCAGAGTCACAGTCAGAGTCAGAGTCAGAGTACGAGTCAGGGTCAGGTCAGAGTCAGAGTCAAAAACAGGGTCACGTCAGAGTCAGAGACAGAGTCAGAGTCAGAGTCCGAGTCAGGGTCAGGTCGAAGTCAGAGTCAGAGTCAGAGTCAGAGTCAGAGTCAGAGTCAGAGTCAGAGTCAGAGTCAGAGTCAGAGTCAGAGTCAAAATCAGAGTCAGAGTCTGAGTCAGAGTTAGAGTCAGAGTCAGAGTCACAGTCAGAGTCAGAGTCAGAGTCAGAGTCAGAGTCAGAGTCAGAGTCAGAGTCCGAGTCAGGGTCAGGTCAGAGTCAGAGTCAGAGTCAGAGTCAGAGTCAGAGTCAGAGTCAGAGTCCGAGTCAGGGTCAGGTCAGAGTCAGAGTCAGAGTGAGAGTCAGAGTCAGAGTCAGAGTCAGTGACAGAGTCAGAGTCATGATGTCGGAGTCAGAGTAAGTGTCAAAGTCGGAGTCATGAAGTTGGAGTCCGAGTCAGAGTCCGAGTCATAGTCATGAGGTCAAAGTCAGAGTCATAGTCAGAGTCAGAGTCAGCGTCCGAGTCAGAGTCGAAGTCAGAGTCAGAGTCAGAGTCAGAGTCAGAGTCAGAGTCCAAGTCAGGGTCGGGGTAGAGTCAGAGTCAGAGTCAGAGTCAGAGTCAGAGTCAGAGTCAGAGTCAGAGTCCGAGACAGGGTCAGGTCAGAGTCAGAGTCAGAGTCGAAGTCAGAGTCAGAGTCCGAGCCAAGGTCAGGTCGGAGTCAGAGTCAGAGTCAGAGTCAGAGTCAGAGTCAGAGTCAGAGTCAGAGTCAGAGTCAGAGTCCGAGTCAGAGTCAGAGTCTGATTCAGCGTCAGAGTCAGAGTCAGAGTCAGAGTCAGAGTCAGAGTCAGAGTAAGAGTCAGATTCAGAGTCAGAGTCAGAGTCTGAGTCCGAGTCAGGGTCAGGCCAGAGTCATAGTCAGAGTCAGAGTCAGAGTCAGGGTCATGATGTCGGAGTCAGAGTAAGAGTCAGAGTCGGAGTCATGAAGTTGGAGTCCGAGTCAGAGTCCGAGTCATAGTCATGAGGTCAAAGTCAGAGTCATAGTCAGAGTCAGCGTCAGCGTCCGAGTCAGAGTCGAAGTCAGAGTCAGAGTCAGAGTCAGAGTCAGAGTCAGAGTCAGAGTCAGAGTCAGAATCAGAGTCAGAGTCTGAGTCAGAGTCAGAGTCAGAGTCAGAGTCAGAGTCAGAGTCAGAGTCAGAGTCAGAGTCAGAGTCCGAGTCAGGGTCAGGTCTGAGTCAGAGTCAGAGTCAGAGTCAGAGTCAGAGTCAGAGTCCGAGTCAGGGTCAGGTCAGAGTCAGAGTCAGAGTCAGAGTCAGAGTCAGAGTCAGAGTCAGAGTCAGATTCAGAGTCGGAGTCAGAGTCCGAGTCAGGGTCAGGTCAGAGTCAGAGTCAGAGTCAGAGTCAGAGTCAGAGTCAGAGTCAGAGTCAGATTCAGAGTCTGAGTCAGAGTCAGAGTCCGAGTCAGGGTCAGGCCAGAGTCACAGTCAGAGTCAGAGTCAGCGTCAGAGTCATGATGTCGGAGTCAGAGTAACAGTCAAAGTCGGAGTCATGGAGTTCGAGTCAGAGTCAGAGTCCGAGTCATAGTCATGAGTTCAAAGTCAGAGTCATAGTCAGAGTCAGAGTCGAAGTCAGAGTCAGAGTCAGAGCCAGAGTCAGAGTCAGAGTCAGAGTCAGAGTCGGAGTCAGAGTCAGAGTCAGAGTCCGAGTCAGGGTCAGGTCGAAGTCAGAGTCAGAGTCAGAGTCAGAGTCAGAGTCAGAGTCAGAGTCAGAGTCAGAGTCAAAATCAGAGTCAGAGTCTGAGTCAGAGTTAGAGTCAGGGTCAGAGTCAGAGTCAGAGTCAGAGTCAGAGTCAGAGTCAGAGGCAGAGTCAGAGTCCGAGTCAGGGTCAGGTCAGAGTCAGAGTCAGAGTCAGAGTCAGAGTCAGAGTCAGAGTCAGTGACAGAGTCAGAGTCATGATGTCGGAGTCAGAGTAAGAGTCAAAGTCGGAGTCATGGAGTTCGAGTCCGAGTCAGAGTCCGAGTCATAGTCATGAGGTCAAAGTCAGAGTCATAGTCAGAGTCAGAGTCGAAGTCAGAGTCAGAGTCAGAGTCAGAGTCAGAGTCAGAGTTAGAGACAAAGTCGGTGTCAGGGTCAGGTCAGAGTCAGAGTCAGAGTCAGAGTCAGAGTCAGAGCGAGAGTCGGAGTCAGAGTCAAAGTCAGAGTCAGAGTCAAAGTCCGAGTCAGGGTCGGGTCAGAGTCAAAGTCCGAGTCAGAGTCAGAGTCACAGTCAGAGTCGGAGTCAGAGTTAGAGTCAGAGTCAGAGTCAGAGTCAGAGTCTGGGTCGGGTTAGAGTCAGAGTCAGAGTCAGAGCCAGAGTCAGAGTCAGAGTCAGAGTCAGAGTCGGAGTCAGAGTCAGAGTCAGAGTCCGAGTCAGGGTCAGGTCGAAGTCAGAGTCAGAGTCAGAGTCAGAGTCAGAGTCAGAGTCAGAGTCAGAGTCAGAGTCAGAGTCAAAATCAGAGTCAGAGTCTGAGTCAGAGTTAGAGTCAGAGTCAGAGTCAGAGTCAGAGTCAGAGTCAGAGTCAGAGTCAGAGTCAGAGGCAGAGTCAGAGTCCGAGTCAGGGTCAGGTCAGAGTCAGAGTCAGAGTCAGAGTCAGAGTCACAGTCAGAGTCAGAGTCAGAGTACGAGTCAGGGTCAGGTCAGAGTCAGAGTCAAAAACAGGGTCACGTCAGAGTCAGAGACAGAGTCAGAGTCAGAGTCCGAGTCAGGGTCAGGTCGAAGTCAGAGTCAGAGTCAGAGTCAGAGTCAGAGTCAGAGTCAGAGTCAGAGTCAGAGTCAGAGTCAGAGTCAGAGTCAAAATCAGAGTCAGAGTCTGAGTCAGAGTTAGAGTCAGAGTCAGAGTCACAGTCAGAGTCAGAGTCAGAGTCAGAGTCAGAGTCAGAGTCAGAGTCAGAGTCCGAGTCAGGGTCAGGTCAGAGTCAGAGTCAGAGTCAGAGTCAGAGTCAGAGACAGAGTCAGTGACAGAGTCAGAGTCATGATGTTTGAGTCAGAGTAAGTGTCAAAGTCGGAGTCATGAAGTTGGAGTCCGAGTCAGAGTCCGAGTCATAGTCATGAGGTCAAAGTCAGAGTCATAGTCAGAGTCAGAGTCAGCGTCCGAGTCAGAGTCGAAGTCAGAGTCAGAGTCAGAGTCAGAGTCAGAGTCAGAGTCCAAGTCAGGGTCGGGTTAGAGTCAGAGTCAGAGTCAGAGTCAGAGTCCGAGTCTGGGTCGGGTTACAGTCAGAGTCACAGTCAGAGCCAGAGTCAGAGTCAGAGTCAGAGCCAGAGTCGGACTCAGACTCAGAGTCAGAGTCAGAGTCAGAGTCAGAGTCAGAGTCCGAGTCTGGGTCGGGTTAAAGTCAGAGTCAGAGTCAGAGTCAGAGTCAGAGTCAAAGTCAGAGTCACAGTCAGAGTCAGAGTCAGAGTCCGAGTCAGGGTCAGGTCAGAGTCAGAGTCAGAGTCAGAGTCAGTGTCAGAGTCAGAGTCAGAGTCAAAATCAGAGTCAGAGTCTGAGTCAGAGTTAGAGTCAGAGTCAGAGTCAGAGTCAGAGTCAGAGTCAGAGTCAGAGTCAGAGTCAGAGTCAGAGTCCGAGTCAGGGTCAGGTCAGAGTCAGAGTCAGAGTGAGAGTCAGAGTCAGAGTCAGAGTCAGTGACAGAGTCAGAGTCATGATGTCGGAGTCAGAGTAAGTGTCAAAGTCGGAGTCATGAAGTTGGAGTCCGAGTCAGAGTCCGAGTCATAGTCATGAGGTCAAAGTCAGAGTCATAGTCAGAGTCAGAGTCAGCGTCCGAGTCAGAGTCGAAGTCAGAGTCAGAGTCAGAGTCAGAGTCAGAGTCAGAGTCCAAGTCAGGGTCGGGGTAGAGTCAGAGTCAGAGTCAGAGTCAGAGTCAGAGTCAGAGTCAGAGTCAGAGTCCGAGACAGGGTCAGGTCAGAGTCAGAGTCAGAGTCGAAGTCGGAGTCAGAGTCCGAGCCAAGGTCAGGTCGGAGTCAGAGTCAGAGTCAGAGTCAGAGTCAGAGTCAGAGTCAGAGTCAGAGTCAGAGTCAGAGTCCGAGTCAGAGTCAGAGTCTGATTCAGCGTCAGAGTCAGAGTCAGAGTCAGAGTCAGAGTCAGAGTCAGAGTCAGAGTCCGAGTCAGAGTCAGAGTCTGATTCAGCGTCAGAGTCAGAGTCAGAGTCAGAGTCAGAGTCAGAGTCAGAGTAAGAGTCAGATTCAGAGTCAGAGACAGAGTCTGAGTCCGAGTCAGGGTCAGGCCAGAGTCATAGTCAGAGTCAGAGTCAGAGTCAGGGTCATGATGTCGGAGTCAGAGTAAGAGTCAGAGTCGGAGTCATGAAGTTGGAGTCCGAGTCAGAGTCCGAGTCATAGTCATGAGGTCAAAGTCAGAGTCATAGTCAGAGTCAGCGTCAGCGTCCGAGTCAGAGT
Organism: Tenthredo distinguenda; assembly: GCA_947538915.1. Classification (NCBI taxonomy): domain Eukaryota; kingdom Metazoa; phylum Arthropoda; class Insecta; order Hymenoptera; family Tenthredinidae; genus Tenthredo; species Tenthredo distinguenda. The sequence goes on along the minus strand of OX384534.1, from coordinate 19,886,455 downwards.
CGAAGTCAGAGTCAGAGTCAGAGTCAGAGTCAGAGTCAGAGTCAGAGTCAGAGTCAGAATCAGAGTCAGAGTCTGAGTCAGAGTCAGAGTCAGAGTCAGAGTCAGAGTCAGAGTCAGAGTCAGAGTCAGAGTCCGAGTCAGGGTCAGGTCTGAGTCAGAGTCAGAGTCAGAGTCAGAGTCAGAGTCAGAGTCCGAGTCAGGGTCAGGTCAGAGTCAGAGTCAGAGTCAGAGTCTGAGTCAGAGTCAGAGTCAGAGTCAGATTCAGAGTCGGAGTCAGAGTCCGAGTCAGGGTCAGGTCAGAGTCAGAGTCAGAGTCAGAGTCAGAGTCAGAGTCAGAGTCAGAGTCAGATTCAGAGTCTGAGTCAGAGTCAGAGTCCGAGTCAGGGTCAGGCCAGAGTCACAGTCAGAGTCAGAGTCAGCGTCAGAGTCATGATGTCGGAGTCAGAGTAAGAGTCAAAGTCGGAGTCATGGAGTTCGAGTCCGAGTCAGAGTCCGAGTCATAGTCATGAGTTCAAAGTCAGAGTCATAGTCAGAGTCAGAGTCGAAGTCAGAGTCAGAGTCAGAGCCAGAGTCAGAGTCAGAGTCAGAGTCAGAGTCGGAGTCAGAGTCAGAGTCAGAGTCCGAGTCAGGGTCAGGTCGAAGTCAGAGTCAGAGTCAGAGTCAGAGTCAGAGTCAGAGTCAGAGTCAGAGTCAGAGTCAAAATCAGAGTCAGAGTCTGAGTCAGAGTTAGAGTCAGGGTCAGAGTCAGAGTCAGAGTCAGAGTCAGAGTCAGAGTCAGAGGCAGAGTCAGAGTCCGAGTCAGGGTCAGGTCAGAGTCAGAGTCAGAGTCAGAGTCAGAGTCAGAGTCAGAGTCAGTGACAGAGTCAGAGTCATGATGTCGGAGTCAGAGTAAGAGTCAAAGTCGGAGTCATGGAGTTCGAGTCCGAGTCAGAGTCCGAGTCATAGTCATGAGGTCAAAGTCAGAGTCATAGTCAGAGTCAGAGTCGAAGTCAGAGTCAGAGTCAGAGTCAGAGTCAGAGTCAGAGTTAGAGACAGAGTCGGTGTCAGGGTCAGGTCAGAGTCAGAGTCAGAGTCAGAGTCAGAGTCAGAGCGAGAGTCGGAGTCAGAGTCAAAGTCAGAGTCAGAGTCAAAGTCCGAGTCAGGGTCGGGTCAGAGTCAAAGTCCGAGTCAGAGTCAGAGTCACAGTCAGAGTCGGAGTCAGAGTTAGAGTCAGAGTCAGAGTCAGAGTCCGAGTCTGGGTCGGGTTAGAGTCAGAGTCAGAGTCAGAGCCAGAGTCAGAGTCAGAGTCAGAGTCAGAGTCGGAGTCAGAGTCAGAGTCAGAGTCCGAGTCAGGGTCAGGTCGAAGTCAGAGTCAGAGTCAGAGTCAGAGTCAGAGTCAGAGTCAGAGTCAGAGTCAGAGTCAAAATCAGAGTCAGAGTCTGAGTCAGAGTTAGAGTCAGAGTCAGAGTCAGAGTCAGAGTCAGAGTCAGAGTCAGAGTCAGAGTCAGAGGCAGAGTCAGAGTCCGAGTCAGGGTCAGGTCAGAGTCAGAGTCAGAGTCAGAGTCAGAGTCACAGTCAGAGTCAGAGTCAGAGTACGAGTCAGGGTCAGGTCAGAGTCAGAGTCAAAAACAGGGTCACGTCAGAGTCAGAGACAGAGTCAGAGTCAGAGTCCGAGTCAGGGTCAGGTCGAAGTCAGAGTCAGAGTCAGAGTCAGAGTCAGAGTCAGAGTCAGAGTCAGAGTCAGAGTCAGAGTCAGAGTCAGAGTCAAAATCAGAGTCAGAGTCTGAGTCAGAGTTAGAGTCAGAGTCAGAGTCACAGTCAGAGTCAGAGTCAGAGTCAGAGTCAGAGTCAGAGTCAGAGTCAGAGTCCGAGTCAGGGTCAGGTCAGAGTCAGAGTCAGAGTCAGAGTCAGAGTCAGAGACAGAGTCAGTGACAGAGTCAGAGTCATGATGTTTGAGTCACAGTAAGTGTCAAAGTCGGAGTCATGAAGTTGGAGTCCGAGTCAGAGTCCGAGTCATAGTCATGAGGTCAAAGTCAGAGTCATAGTCAGAGTCAGAGTCAGCGTCCGAGTCAGAGTCGAAGTCAGAGTCAGAGTCAGAGTCAGAGTCAGAGTCAGAGTCCAAGTCAGGGTCGGGTTAGAGTCAGAGTCAGAGTCAGAGTCAGAGTCCGAGTCTGGGTCGGGTTACAGTCAGAGTCACAGTCAGAGCCAGAGTCAGAGTCAGAGTCAGAGCCAGAGTCGGACTCAGACTCAGAGTCAGAGTCAGAGTCAGAGTCAGAGTCAGAGTCCGAGTCTGGGTCGGGTTAAAGTCAGAGTCAGAGTCAGAGTCAGAGTCAGAGTCAAAGTCAGAGTCACAGTCAGAGTCAGAGTCAGAGTCCGAGTCAGGGTCAGGTCAGAGTCAGAGTCAGAGTCAGAGTCAGAGTCAGAGTCAGAGTCAGAGTCAAAATCAGAGTCAGAGTCTGAGTCAGAGTTAGAGTCAGAGTCAGAGTCAGAGTCAGAGTCAGAGTCAGAGTCAGAGTCAGAGTCAGAGTCAGAGTCCGAGTCAGGGTCAGGTCAGAGTCAGAGTCAGAGTGAGAGTCAGAGTCAGAGTCAGAGTCAGTGACAGAGTCAGAGTCATGATGTCGGAGTCAGAGTAAGTGTCAAAGTCGGAGTCATGAAGTTGGAGTCCGAGTCAGAGTCCGAGTCATAGTCATGAGGTCAAAGTCAGAGTCATAGTCAGAGTCAGAGTCAGCGTCCGAGTCAGAGTCGAAGTCAGAGTCAGAGTCACAGTCAGAGTCAGAGTCAGAGTCCAAGTCAGGGTCGGGGTAGAGTCAGAGTCAGAGTCAGAGTCAGAGTCAGAGTCAGAGTCAGAGTCAGAGTCCGAGACAGGGTCAGGTCAGAGTCAGAGTCAGAGTCGAAGTCAGAGTCAGAGTCCGAGCCAAGGTCAGGTCGGAGTCAGAGTCAGAGTCAGAGTCAGAGTCAGAGTCAGAGTCAGAGTCAGAGTCAGAGTCAGAGTCCGAATCAGAGTCAGAGTCTGATTCAGCGTCAGAGTCAGAGTCAGAGTCAGAGTCAGAGTCAGAGTCAGAGTAAGAGTCAGATTCAGAGTCAGAGTCAGAGTCTGAGTCCGAGTCAGGGTCAGGCCAGAGTCATAGTCAGAGTCAGAGTCAGAGTCAGGGTCATGATGTCGGAGTCAGAGTAAGAGTCAGAGTCGGAGTCATGAAGTTGGAGTCCGAGTCAGAGTCCGAGTCATAGTCATGAGGTCAAAGTCAGAGTCATAGTCAGAGTCAGCGTCAGCGTCCGAGTCAGAGTCGAAGTCAGAGTCAGAGTCAGAGTCAGAGTCAGAGTCAGAGTCAGAGTCAGAGTCAGAATCAGAGTCAGAGTCTGAGTCAGAGTCAGAGTCAGAGTCAGAGTCAGAGTCAGAGTCAGAGTCAGAGTCAGAGTCCGAGTCAGGGTCAGGTCTGAGTCAGAGTCAGAGTCAGAGTCAGAGTCAGAGTCAGAGTCAGAGTCAGAGTCAGTGACAGAGTCAGAGTCATGATGTCGGAGTTAGAGTAAGTGTCAAAGTCGGAGTCATGAAGTTGGAGTCCGAGTCAGAGTCCGAGTCATAGTCATGAGGTCAAAGTCAGAGTCATAGTCAGAGTCAGCGTCAGCGTCCGAGTCAGAGTCGAAGTCAGAGTCAGAGTCAGAGTCAGAGTCAGAGTCAGAGTCAGAGTCAGAGTCAGAATCAGAGTCAGAGTCTGAGTCAGAGTCAGAGTCAGAGTCAGAGTCAGAGTCAGAGTCAGAGTCAGAGTCAGAGTCCGAGTCAGGGTCAGGTCTGAGTCAGAGACAGAGTCAGAGTCAGAGTCAGAGTCAGAGTCCGTGACAGAGTCAGAGTCATGATTTTGGAGTCAGAGTAAGTGTCACAGTCGGAGTCATGAAGTTGGAGTTCGAGTCCGAGTCCGAGTCATAGTCATGAGGTCAAAGTCGGAGTCATAGTCAGAGTCAGAGTCAGCGTCCGAGTCAGAGTCGAAGTCAGACTCAGAGTCAGAGTCAGAGTCCAAGTCAGGGTCGGGTTAGTGTCAGAGTCAGAGTCAGAGTCAGAGTCCGAGTCTCGGTCGGGTTAGAGTCAGAGTCACAGTCGGAGACAGAGTCAGAGTCAGAGTCAGAGCCAGAGTCGGACTCAGACTCAGAGTCAGAGACAGAGTCAGAGTCAGAGTCAGAGTCCGAGTCTGGGTCGGGTTAAAGTCAGAGTCAGAGTCGGAGTCAGAGTCAGAGTCAGAGTCAGAGTCAGAGTCAGAGTCAGAGTCCGAGTCTGGGTCGGGTTAAAGTCAGAGTCAGAGTCAGAGTCAGAGTCAGAGTCAGAGTCAGAGCTAGAGTCAGAGTCAGTGTCAGAGTCAGAGTCAGAGTCATAGTAAGAGTCAGAGTCAGATTTAGAATCAGAGTCAGAGTCTGACTCAGAGTCAGAGTCAGAGTCGGTGTGAGGGTCAGGTCAGAGTCAGAGTCAGAGTCAGAGTCAGAGTCCGAGCCAGGGTCAGGTCGGAGTCAGAGTCAGAGTCAGAGTCAGAGTCAGAGCGAGAGTCGGAGTCAGAGTCAGAGTCCGAGTCAGTGTCAGGTCAGAGTCAGAGTCAGAGTCAGAGTCAGATTCAGAGTCACAGTCAGAGTCAGAGTCAGAGTCAGAGTCAGAGTCAGAGTCAGAGTCAGAGTCAGAGTCAGAGTCAGAGTCCGAGTCAGGGTCAGGTCAGAGTCAGAGTCAGAGTGAGAGTCAGAGTCAGAGTCAGAGTCAGTGACAGAGTCAGAGTCATGATGTCGGAGTCAGAGTAAGTGTCAAAGTCGGAGTCATGAAGTTGGAGTCCGAGTCAGAGTCCGAGTCATAGTCATGAGGTCAAAGTCAGAGTCATAGTCAGAGTCAGAGTCAGCGTCCGAGTCAGAGTCGAAGTCAGAGTCAGAGTCAGAGTCAGAGTCAGAGTCAGAGTCCAAGTCAGGGTCGGGGTAGAGTCAGAGTCAGAGTCAGAGTCAGAGTCAGAGTCAGAGTCAGAGTCAGAGTCCGAGACAGGGTCAGGTCAGAGTCAGAGTCAGAGTCGAAGTCAGAGTCAGAGTCCGAGCCAAGGTCAGGTCGGAGTCAGAGTCAGAGTCAGAGTCAGAGTCAGAGTCAGAGTCAGAGTCAGAGTCAGAGTCAGAGTCAGAATCAGAGTCAGAGTCTGATTCAGCGTCAGAGTCAGAGTCAGAGTCAGAGTCAGAGTCAGAGTCAGAGTCAGATTCAGAGTCAGAGTCAGAGTCTGAGTCCGAGTCAGGGTCAGGCCAGAGTCATAGTCAGAGTCAGAGTCAGAGTCAGGGTCATGATGTCGGAGTCAGGGTAAGAGTCAGAGTCGGAGTCATGAAGTTGGAGTCCGAGTCAGAGTCCGAGTCATAGTCATGAGGTCAAAGTCAGAGTCATAGTCAGAGTCAGCGTCAGCGTCCGAGTCAGAGTCGAAGTCAGAGTCAGAGTCAGAGTCAGAGTCAGAGTCAGAGTCAGAGTCAGAGTCAGAATCAGAGTCAGAGTCTGAGTCAGAGTCAGAGTCAGAGTCAGAGTCAGAGTCAGAGTCAGAGTCAGAGTCAGAGTCAGAGTCAGAGTCAGAGTCAGAGTCCGAGTCAGGGTCAGGTCTGAGTCAGAGTCAGAGTCAGAGTCAGAGTCAGAGTCAGAGTCAGTGACAGAGTCAGAGTCATGATTTTGGAGTCAGAGTAAGTGTCACAGTCGGAGTCATGAAGTTGGAGTTCGAGTCCGAGTCCGAGTCATAGTCATGAGGTCAAAGTCGGAGTCATAGTCAGAGTCAGAGTCAGCGTCCGAGTCAGAGTCGAAGTCAGAGTCAGAGTCAGAGTCAGAGTCCAAGTCAGGGTCGGGTTAGAGTCAGAGTCAGAGTCAGAGTCAGAGTCCGAGTCTCGGTCGGGTTAGAGTCAGAGTCACAGTCAGAGACAGAGTCAGAGTCAGAGTCAGAGCCAGAGTCGGACTCAGACTCAGAGTCAGAGACAGAGTCAGAGTCAGAGTCAGAGTCCGAGTCTGGGTCGGGTTAAATTCAGAGTCAGAGTCGGAGTCAGAGTCAGAGTCAGAGTCAGAGTCAGAGTCAGAGTCAGAGTCCGAGTCTGGGTCGGGTTAAAGTCAGAGTCAGAGTCAGAGTCAGAGTCAGAGTCAGAGTCAGAGCCAGAGTCAGAGTCAGAGTCAGAGTCAGAGTCAGAGTCATAGTCAGAGTCAGAGTCAGATTTAGAATCAGAGTCAGAGTCTGACTCGGAGTCAGAGTCAGAGTCGGTGTGAGGGTCAGGTCAGAGTCAGAGTCAGAGTCAGAGTCAGAGTCCGAGCCAGGGTCAGGTCGGAGTCAGAGTCAGAGTCAGAGTCAGAGTCAGAGCGAGAGTCGGAGTCAGAGTCAGAGTCCGAGTCAGTGTCAGGTCAGAGTCAGAGTCAGAGTCAGAGTCAGATTCAGAGTCACAGTCAGAGTCAGAGTCAGAGTCACAGTCAGAGTCGGAGTCAGAGTCCGAGTCAGCGTCAGGTCAGAGTCAGAGTCAGAGTCAAAGTCAGAGTCCGAGTCAGGGTCAGGTCAGAGTCAGAGTCAGAGCCAGAGTCAGAGTCAGACTCAGAGTCAGAGTCAGAGTCAGAGTCCGAGTCAGTGTCAGGTCAGAGTCAGAGTCAGAGTCAGAGTCAGAGTCAGAGTCAGAGTCAGAGTCAGAGCCAGAGTCAGAGTCAGAGTCAGAGCGAGAGTCGGAGTCAGAGTCAGAGTCCGAGTCAGTGTCAGGTCAGAGTCAGAGTCAGAGTCAGAGTCAGATTCGGAGTCACAGTCAGAGTCCGAGTCAGGGTCAGGTCGAAGTCAGAGTCAGAGTCAGAGTCAGAGTCAGAGTCAGAGTCAGAGTCAGAGTCAAAATCAGAGTCAGAGTCTGAGTCAGAGTGAGAGTCAGAGTGAGAGTCAGAGTCAGAGTCAGAGTCAGAGTCAGAGTCAGAGTCAGAGTCAGAGTCCGAGTCAGGGTCAGGTCAGAGTCAGAGTCAGAGTCAGAGTCAGGTCAGAGTCAGAGTCAGTGACAGAGTCAGAGTCATGATGTCGGAGTCAGAGTAAGTGTCAAAGTCGGAGTCAGTGACAGAGTCAGAGTCATGATGTCGGAGTCAGAGTAAGCGTCAAAGTCGGAGTCATGAAGTTGGAGTCCGAGTCAGCGTCCGAGTCATGGTCATGAGGTCAAAGTCAGAGTCATAGTCAGAGTCAGAGTCAGCGTCCGAGTCAGAGTCGAAGTCAGAGTCAGAGTCAGAGTCAGAGTCAGAGTCAGAGTCAGAGTCCAAGTCAGGGTCGGGTAAGAGTCAGAGACAGAGTCAGAGTCAGAGTCAGAGTCCGAGTCTGGGTCGGGTTAGAGTCAGAGTCACAGTCAGAGCCAGAGTCAGAGTCAGAGTCAGAGCCAGAGTCGGACTCAGACTCAGAGTCGGAGTCAGAGTCAGAGTCAGAGTCAGAGTCCGAGTCTGGGTCGGGTTAAAGTCAGAGTCAGAGTCAGAGTCAGAGTCAGAGTCAGAGTCAGAGTCCGAGTCAGGGTCAGGTCGAAGTCAGAGTCAGAGTCAGAGTCAGAGTCAGAGTCAGAGTCAGAGTCAGAGTCAGAGTCAGAGTCAGAGTCAGAGTCAGAGTCAGAGTCAGAGTCAGAGTCAGAGTCAGAGACAGAGTCAGTGACAGAGTCAGAGTCAGAGTCCGAGTCAGGGTCAGGTCGAAGTCAGAGTCAGAGTCAGAGTCAGAGTCAGAGTCAGAGTCAGAGTCAGAGTCAGAGTCAGAGTCAGAGTCAGAGTCAGAGTCAGAGTCAGAGTCAAAATCAGAGTCAGAGACTGAGTCAGAGTTAGAGTCAGAGTCAGAGTCAGAGTCAGAGTCAGAGTCCGAGTCTGGGTCGGGTTAAAGTCAGAGTCAGAGTCAGAGTCAGAGTCAGAGTCAGAGTCAGAGTCACAGTCAGAGTCAGAGTCAGAGTCCGAGTCAGGGTCAGGTCAGAGTCAGAGTCAGAGTCAGGGTCACGTCAGAGTCAGAGACAGAGTCAGAGTCAGAGTCCGAGTCAGGGTCAGGTCAAAGTCAGAGTCAGAGTCAGAGTCAGAGTCAGAGTCAGAGTCAGAGTCAGAGTCAGAGTCAGAGTCAGAGTCAGAGTCAGAGTCAAAATCAGAGTCAGAGTCTGAGTCAGAGTTAGAGTCAGAGTCAGAGTCAGAGTCAGAGTCAGAGTCAGAGTCAGAGTCAGAGTCAGAGTCAGAGTCAGAGTCCGAGTCAGGGTCAGGTCAGAGTCAGAGTCAGAGTGAGAGTCAGAGTCAGAGTCAGAGTCAGTGACAGAGTCAGAGTCATGATGTCGGAGTCAGAGTAAGTGTCAAAGTCGGAGTCATGAAGTTGGAGTCCGAGTCAGAGTCCGAGTCATAGTCATGAGGTCAAAGTCAGAGTCATAGTCAGAGTCAGAGTCAGCGTCCGAGTCGGAGTCGAAGTCAGAGTCAGAGTCGGAGTCGAAGTCAGAGTCAGAGTCAGAGTCAGAGTCAGAGTCAGAGTCAGAGTCCAAGTCAGGGTCGGGTTAGAGTCAGAGTCAGAGTCAGAGTCAGAGTCAGGGTCAGAGTCAGAGTCAGAGTCCGAGACAGGGTCAGGTCAGAGTCAGAGTCAGAGTCGAAGTCAGAGTCAGAGTCCGAGCCACGGTCAGGTCGGAGTCAGAGTCAGAGTCAGAGTCAGAGTCAGAGTCAGAGTCAGAATCAGGGTCAGAGTCTGATTCAGCGTCAGAGTCAGAGTCAGAGTCAGAGTCAGAGTCAGAGTCAGAGTCAGAGTCAGAGTCAGATTCAGAGTCAGAGTCAGAGTCAGAGTCACAGTCAGAGTCGGAGTCAGAGTCCGAGTCAGGGTCAGGTCAGAGTCAGAGTCAGAGTCAAAGTCAGAGTCCGAGTCAGGGTCAGGTCAGAGTCAGAGTCAGAGCCAGAGTCAGAGTCAGACTCAGAGTCAGAGTCAGGTCAGAGTCAGAGTCAGAGTGAGAGTCAGAGTCAGAGTCAGAGTCAGAGTCAGAGCCAGCGTCAGAGTCAGAGTCAGAGTCAGAGTCAGAGTCAGAGTCAGAGTTTGAGTCAGGGTCGGAGTTTGAGTCAGGGTCAGGTCAGAGTCAGAGTCCGAGTCAGTGTCAGGTCAGAGTCAGAGTCAGAGTCAGAGTCAGAGTCAGAGTCAGAGTCAGAGTCAGAGCCAGCGTCAGAGTCAGAGTCAGAGTCAGAGTCAGAGTCAGAGTCAGAGTTTGAGTCAGGGTCGGAGTTTGAGTCAGGGTCAGGTCAGAGTCAGAGACAGAGTCAGAGTCAGAGTCCGAGTCAGGGTCAGGTCGAAGTCAGAGTCAGAGTCAGAGTCAGAGTCAGAGTCAGAGTCAGAGTCAGAGTCAAAACCAGAGTCAGAGTCTGAGTCAGAGTTAGAGTCAGAGTCAGAGTCAGAGTCAGAGTCAGAGTCAGAGTCAGAGTCAGAGTCAGTGACAGAGTCAGAGTCAGAGTCCGAGTCAGGGTCAGGTCGAAGTCAGAGTCAGAGTCAGAGTCAGAGTCAGAGTCAGAGTCAGAGTCAGAGTCAGAGTCAGAGTCAGAGTCAGAGTCAGAGTCAGAGTCAGAGTCAAAATCAGAGTCAGAGACTGAGTCAGAGTTAGAGTCAGAGTCAGAGTCACAGTCAGAGTCAGAGTCAGAGTCAGAGTCAGAGTCAGAGTCAGAGTCCGAGTCAGGGTCAGGTCAGAGTCAGAGTCAGAGTCAGAGTCAGAGTCAGAGTCAGAGACAGAGTCAGTGACAGAGTCAGAGTCAGAGTCCGAGTCAGGGTCAGGTCGAAGTCAGAGTCAGAGTCAGAGTCAGAGTCAGAGTCAGAGTCAGAGTCAGAGTCAGAGTCAGAGTCAGAGTCAGAGTCAGAGTCAGAGTCAGAGTCAAAATCAGAGTCAGAGACTGAGTCAGAGTTAGAGTCAGAGTCAGAGTCAGAGTCAGAGTCAGAGTCAGAGTCAGAGTCAGAGTCAGAGTCAGAGTCAAAATCAGAGTCAGAGACTGAGTCAGAGTTAGAGTCAGAGTCAGAGTCACAGTCAGAGTCAGAGTCAGAGTCACAGTCAGAGTCAGAGTCACAGTCAGAGTCGGAGTCAGAGTCAGAGTCGGAGTCAGAGTCAGAGTCAGAGTCCGAGTCAGGGTCAGGTCAGAGTCAGAGTCAGAGTCAGAGTCAGAGTCAGAGTCAGAGTCAGAGTCCGAGTCTGGGTCGGGTTAGAGTCAGAGTCACAGTCAGAGCCAGAGTCAGAGTCAGAGTCAGAGCCAGAGTCGGACTCAGAGTCAGAGTCAGAGTCAGAGTCAGAGTCAGAGTCAGAGTCCGAGTCTGGGTCGGGTTAAAGTCAGAGTCAGAGTCAGAGTCAGAGTCCGAGTCAGAGTCAGAGTCAGAGTCAGAGTCAGAGTCAGAGCCAGAGTCAGAGTCAGAGTCAGAGTCAGAGTCAGAGTCAGAGTCAGAGTCCGAGTCTGGGTCGGGTTAAAGTCAGAGTCAGAGTCAGAGTCAGAGTCAGAGTCAGAGTCAGAGTCACAGTCAGAGTCAGAGTCAGAGTCCGAGTCAGGGTCAGGTCAGAGTCAGAGTCAGAGTCAGGGTCACGTCAGAGTCAGAGACAGAGTCAGAGTCAGAGTCCGAGTCAGGGTCAGGTCAAAGTCAGAGTCAGAGTCAGAGTCAGAGTCAGAGTCAGAGTCAGAGTCAGAGTCAGAGTCAGAGTCAGAGTCAGAGTCAGAGTCAAGATCAGAGTCAGAGTCTGAGTCAGAGTTAGAGTCAGAGTCAGAGTCAGAGTCAGAGTCAGAGTCAGAGTCAGAGTCAGAGTCAGAGTCAGAGTCAGAGTCCGAGTCAGGGTCAGGTCAGAGTCAGAGTCAGAGTGAGAGTCAGAGTCAGAGTCAGAGTCAGTGACAGAGTCAGAGTCATGATGTCGGAGTCAGAGTAAGTGTCAAAGTCGGAGTCATGAAGTTGGAGTCCGAGTCAGAGTCCGAGTCATAGTCATGAGGTCAAAGTCAGAGTCATAGTCAGAGTCAGAGTCAGCGTCCGAGTCGGAGTCGAAGTCAGAGTCAGAGTCGGAGTCGAAGTCAGAGTCAGAGTCAGAGTCAGAGTCAGAGTCAGAGTCCAAGTCAGGGTCGGGTTAGAGTCAGAGTCAGAGTCAGAGTCAGAGTCAGGGTCAGAGTCAGAGTCAGAGTCCGAGACAGGGTCAGGTCAGAGTCAGAGTCAGAGTCGAAGTCAGAGTCAGAGTCCGAGCCACGGTCAGGTCGGAGTCAGAGTCAGAGTCAGAGTCAGAGTCAGAGTCAGAGTCAGAATCAGGGTCAGAGTCTGATTCAGCGTCAGAGTCAGAGTCAGAGTCAGAGTCAGAGTCAGAGTCAGAGTCAGAGTCAGAGTCAGATTCAGAGTCAGAGTCAGAGTCAGAGTCACAGTCAGAGTCGGAGTCAGAGTCCGAGTCAGGGTCAGGTCAGAGTCAGAGTCAGAGTCAAAGTCAGAGTCCGAGTCAGGGTCAGGTCAGAGTCAGAGTCAGAGCCAGAGTCAGAGTCAGACTCAGAGTCAGAGTCAGGTCAGAGTCAGAGTCAGAGTGAGAGTCAGAGTCAGAGTCAGAGTCAGAGTCAGAGCCAGCGTCAGAGTCAGAGTCAGAGTCAGAGTCAGAGTCAGAGTCAGAGTTTGAGTCAGGGTCGGAGTTTGAGTCAGGGTCAGGTCAGAGTCAGAGTCCGAGTCAGTGTCAGGTCAGAGTCAGAGTCAGAGTCAGAGTCAGAGTCAGAGTCAGAGTCAGAGTCAGAGCCAGCGTCAGAGTCAGAGTCAGAGTCAGAGTCAGAGTCAGAGTCAGAGTTTGAGTCAGGGTCGGAGTTTGAGTCAGGGTCAGGTCAGAGTCAGAGACAGAGTCAGAGTCAGAGTCCGAGTCAGGGTCAGGTCGAAGTCAGAGTCAGAGTCAGAGTCAGAGTCAGAGTCAGAGTCAGAGTCAGAGTCAAAACCAGAGTCAGAGTCTGAGTCAGAGTTAGAGTCAGAGTCAGAGTCAGAGTCAGAGTCAGAGTCAGAGTCAGAGTCAGAGTCAGTGACAGAGTCAGAGTCAGAGTCCGAGTCAGGGTCAGAGTCACAGTCAGAGCCAGAGTCAGAGACAGAGTCAGAGCCAGAGTCGGACTCAGAGTCAGAGTCAGAGTCAGAGTCAGAGTCAGAGTCAGAGTCCGAGTCTGGGTCGGGTTAAAGTCAGAGTCAGAGTCAGAGTCAGAGTCAGAGTCAGAGTCAGAGTCAGAGTCAGAGTCAGAGTCAGAGTCAGAGTCAGAGTCAGAGTCAGAGTCAGAGTCAGAGTCAGAGTCAGAATCAGAGTCAGAGTCTGACTCAGAGTCAGAGTCAGAGTCAGAGTCAGAGTCAGAGTCAGAGTCAGAGTCAGAGTCAGAGTCAGAGTCAGAGTCCGAGCCAGGGTCAGGTCGGAGTCAGAGTCAGAGTCAGAGTCAGAGTCAGGTCAGAGTCAGAGTCAGTGACAGAGTCAGAGTCATGATGTCGGAGTCAGAGTAAGTGTCAAAGTCGGAGTCAGTGACAGAGTCAGAGTCATGATGTCGGAGTCAGAGTTAGTGTCAAAGTCGGAGTCATGAAGTTGGAGTCCGAGTCAGCGTCCGAGTCATAGTCATGAGGTCAAAGTCAGAGTCATAGTCAGAGTCAGAGTCAGCGTCCGAGTCAGAGTCGAAGTCAGAGTCAGAGTCAGAGTCAGAGTCAGAGTCAGAGTCCAAGTCAGGGTCGGGTTAGAGTCAGAGTCAGAGTCAGAGTCAGAGTCAGAGTCAGAGTCCGAGTCTGGGTCGGGTTAGAGTCAGAGTCACAGTCAGAGCCAGAGTCAGAGTCAGAGTCAGAGCCAGAGTCGGACTCAGACTCAGAGTCAGAGTCAGAGTCAGAGTCAGAGTCAGAGTCCGAGTCTGGGTCGGGTTAAAGTCAGAGTCAGAGTCAGAGTCAAAGTCAGAGTCAGAGTCAGAGTCACAGTCAGAGTCAGAGTCAGAGTCCGAGTCAGGGTCAGGTCAGAGTCAGAGTCAAAGTCAGGGTCACGTCAGAGTCAGAGACAGAGTCAGAGTCAGAGTCCGAGTCAGGGTCAGGTCGAAGTCAGAGTCAGAGTCAGAGTCAGAGTCAGAGTCAGAGTCCGAGTCAGGGTCAGGTCGAAGTCAGAGTCAGAGTCAGAGTCAGAGTCAGAGTCAGAGTCAGAGTCAGAGTCAGAGTCAGAGTCAGAGTCAGAGTCAGAGTCAGAGTCAGAGTCAGAGTCAGAGTCAGAGACAGAGTCAGTGACAGAGTCAGAGTCAGAGTCCGAGTCAGGGTCAGGTCGAAGTCAGAGTCAGAGTCAGAGTCAGAGTCAGAGTCAGAGTCAGAGTCAGAGTCAGAGTCAGAGTCAGAGTCAGAGTCAGAGTCAGAGTCAGAGTCAAAATCAGAGTCAGAGACTGAGTCAGAGTTAGAGTCAGAGTCAGAGTCACAGTCAGAGTCAGAGTCAGAGTCAGAGTCAGAGTCAGAGTCAGAGTCCGAGTCAGGGTCAGGTCAGAGTCAGAGTCAGAGTCAGAGTCAGAGTCAGAGACAGAGTCAGTGACAGAGTCAGAGTCATGATGTCGGAGGCAGAGTAAGTGTCAAAGTCGGAGTCATGAAGTTGGAGTCCGAGTCAGAGTCCGAGTCATAGTCATAAGGTCAAAGTCAGAGTCATAGTCAGAGTCAGAGTCAGCGTCCGAGTCAGAGTCGAAGTCAGAGTCAGCGTCAGAGTCAGAGTCAGAGTCAGAGTCAGAGTCAGAGTCAGAGTCAGAGTCAGAGTCAGAGTCAGAGTCAGAGTCAGAGTCACAGTCAGAGTCAGAGTCACAGTCAGAGTCGGAGTCAGAGTCAGAGTCGGAGTCAGAGTCAGAGTCAGAGTCCGAGTCAGGGTCAGGTCAGAGTCAGAGTCAGAGTCAGAGTCAGAGTCAGAGTCAGAGTCAGAGTCAGAGTCAGAGTCAGAGTCCGAGTCTGGGTCGGGTTAGAGTCAGAGTCACAGTCAGAGCCAGAGTCAGAGTCAGAGTCAGAGCCAGAGTCGGACTCAGAGTCAGAGTCAGAGTCAGAGTCAGAGTCAGAGTCAGAGTCTGAGTCTGGGTCGGGTTAAAGTCAGAGTCAGAGTCAGAGTCAGAGTCCGAGTCAGAGTCAGAGTCAGAGTCAGAGTCAGAGTCAGAGCCAGAGTCAGAGTCAGAGTCAGAGCCAGAGTCGGACTCAGACTCAGAGTCAGAGTCAGAGTCAGAGTCAGAGTCAGAGTCCGAGTCTGGGTCGGGTTAAAGTCAGAGTCAGAGTCAGAGTCAGAGTCAGAGTCAGAGTCAGAGTCACAGTCAGAGTCAGAGTCAGAGTCCGAGTCAGGGTCAGGTCAGAGTCAGAGTCAGAGTCAGGGTCACGTCAGAGTCAGAGACAGAGTCAGAGTCAGAGTCCGAGTCAGGGTCAGGTCAAAGTCAGAGTCAGAGTCAGAGTCAGAGTCAGAGTCAGAGTCAGAGTCAGAGTCAGAGTCAGAGTCAGAGTCAGAGTCAGAGTCAAAATCAGAGTCAGAGTCTGAGTCAGAGTTAGAGTCAGAGTCAGAGTCAGAGTCAGAGTCAGAGTCAGAGTCAGAGTCAGAGTCAGAGTCAGAGTCCGAGTCAGGGTCAGGTCAGAGTCAGAGTCAGAGTGAGAGTCAGAGTCAGAGTCAGAGTCAGTGACAGAGTCAGAGTCATGATGTCGGAGTCAGAGTAAGTGTCAAAGTCGGAGTCATGAAGTTGGAGTCCGAATCAGAGTCCGAGTCATAGTCATGAGGTCAAAGTCAGAGTCATAGTCAGAGTCAGAGTCAGCGTCCGAGTCGGAGTCGAAGTCAGAGTCAGAGTCAGAGTCAGAGTCAGAGTCAGAGTCCAAGTCAGGGTCGGGTTAGAGTCAGAGTCAGAGTCAGAGTCAGAGTCAGAGTCAGAGTCAGAGTCAGAGTCCGAGACAGGGTCAGGTCAGAGTCAGAGTCAGAGTCGAAGTCAGAGTCAGAGTCCGAGCCAAGGTCAGGTCGGAGTCAGAGTCAGAGTCAGAGTCAGAGTCAGAGTCAGAGTCAGAATCAGGGTCAGAGTCTGATTCAGCGTCAGAGTCAGAGTCAGAGTCAGAGTCAGAGTCAGAGTCAGAGTCAGAGTCAGAGTCAGATTCAGAGTCAGAGTCAGAGTCAGAGTCACAGTCAGAGTCGGAGTCAGAGTCCGAGTCAGGGTCAGGTCAGAGTCAGAGTCAGAGTCAAAGTCAGAGTCCGAGTCAGGGTCAGGTCAGAGTCAGAGTCAGAGCCAGAGTCAGAGTCAGACTCAGAGTCAGAGTCAGAGTCAGAGTCCGAGTCAGTGTCAGGTCAGAGTCAGAGTCAGAGTCAGAGTCAGAGTCACAGTCAGAGTCAGAGTCAGAGTCAGAGTCCGAGTCAGGGTCAGGTCAGAGTCAGAGTCAGAGTCAGAGTCAGAGTCAGAGACAGAGTCAGTGACAGAGTCAGAGTCATGATGTCGGAGGCAGAGTAAGTGTCAAAGTCGGAGTCATGAAGTTGGAGTCCGAGTCAGAGTCCGAGTCATAGTCATAAGGTCAAAGTCAGAGTCATAGTCAGAGTCAGAGTCAGCGTCCGAGTCAGAGTCGAAGTCAGAGTCAGCGTCAGAGTCAGAGTCAGAGTCAGAGTCAGAGTCAGAGTCAGAGTCAGAGTCAGAGTCAGAGTCAGAGTCAGAGTCAGAGTCACAGTCAGAGTCAGAGTCACAGTCAGAGTCGGAGTCAGAGTCAGAGTCGGAGTCAGAGTCAGAGTCAGAGTCCGAGTCAGGGTCAGGTCAGAGTCAGAGTCAGAGTCAGAGTCAGAGTCAGAGTCAGAGTCAGAGTCAGAGTCAGAGTCAGAGTCCGAGTCTGGGTCGGGTTAGAGTCAGAGTCACAGTCAGAGCCAGAGTCAGAGTCAGAGTCAGAGCCAGAGTCGGACTCAGAGTCAGAGTCAGAGTCAGAGTCAGAGTCAGAGTCAGAGTCTGAGTCTGGGTCGGGTTAAAGTCAGAGTCAGAGTCAGAGTCAGAGTCCGAGTCAGAGTCAGAGTCAGAGTCAGAGTCAGAGTCAGAGCCAGAGTCAGAGTCAGAGTCAGAGCCAGAGTCGGACTCAGACTCAGAGTCAGAGTCAGAGTCAGAGTCAGAGTCAGAGTCCGAGTCTGGGTCGGGTTAAAGTCAGAGTCAGAGTCAGAGTCAGAGTCAGAGTCAGAGTCAGAGTCACAGTCAGAGTCAGAGTCAGAGTCCGAGTCAGGGTCAGGTCAGAGTCAGAGTCAGAGTCAGGGTCACGTCAGAGTCAGAGACAGAGTCAGAGTCAGAGTCCGAGTCAGGGTCAGGTCAAAGTCAGAGTCAGAGTCAGAGTCAGAGTCAGAGTCAGAGTCAGAGTCAGAGTCAGAGTCAGAGTCAGAGTCAGAGTCAGAGTCAAAATCAGAGTCAGAGTCTGAGTCAGAGTTAGAGTCAGAGTCAGAGTCAGAGTCAGAGTCAGAGTCAGAGTCAGAGTCAGAGTCAGAGTCAGAGTCCGAGTCAGGGTCAGGTCAGAGTCAGAGTCAGAGTGAGAGTCAGAGTCAGAGTCAGAGTCAGTGACAGAGTCAGAGTCATGATGTCGGAGTCAGAGTAAGTGTCAAAGTCGGAGTCATGAAGTTGGAGTCCGAATCAGAGTCCGAGTCATAGTCATGAGGTCAAAGTCAGAGTCATAGTCAGAGTCAGAGTCAGCGTCCGAGTCGGAGTCGAAGTCAGAGTCAGAGTCAGAGTCAGAGTCAGAGTCAGAGTCCAAGTCAGGGTCGGGTTAGAGTCAGAGTCAGAGTCAGAGTCAGAGTCAGAGTCAGAGTCAGAGTCAGAGTCCGAGACAGGGTCAGGTCAGAGTCAGAGTCAGAGTCGAAGTCAGAGTCAGAGTCCGAGCCAAGGTCAGGTCGGAGTCAGAGTCAGAGTCAGAGTCAGAGTCAGAGTCAGAGTCAGAATCAGGGTCAGAGTCTGATTCAGCGTCAGAGTCAGAGTCAGAGTCAGAGTCAGAGTCAGAGTCAGAGTCAGAGTCAGAGTCAGATTCAGAGTCAGAGTCAGAGTCAGAGTCACAGTCAGAGTCGGAGTCAGAGTCCGAGTCAGGGTCAGGTCAGAGTCAGAGTCAGAGTCAAAGTCAGAGTCCGAGTCAGGGTCAGGTCAGAGTCAGAGTCAGAGCCAGAGTCAGAGTCAGACTCAGAGTCAGAGTCAGAGTCAGAGTCCGAGTCAGTGTCAGGTCAGAGTCAGAGTCAGAGTCAGAGTCAGAGTCACAGTCAGAGTCAGAGTCAGAGTCAGAGTCCGAGTCAGGGTCAGGTCAGAGTCAGAGTCAGAGTCAGAGTCAGAGTCAGAGACAGAGTCAGTGACAGAGTCAGAGTCATGATGTCGGAGTCAGAGTAAGTGTCAAAGTCGGAGTCATGAAGTTGGAGTCCGAGTCAGAGTCCGAGTCATAGTCATGAGGTCAAAGTCAGAGACATAGTCAGAGTCAGAGTCAGCGTCCGAGTAAGAGTCGAAGTCAGAGTCAGCGTCAGAGTCAGAGTCAGAGTCAGAGTCCAAGTCAGGGTCGGGTTAGAGTCAGAGTCAGAGTCAGAGTCAGAGTCAGAGTCAGAGTCCGAGTCTGGGTCGGGTTAGAGTCAGAGTCACAGTCAGAGCCAGAGTCAGAGACAGAGTCAGAGCCAGAGTCGGACTCAGAGTCAGAGTCAGAGTCAGAGTCAGAGTCAGAGTCAGAGTCAGAGTCAGAGTCAGAGTCAGAGTCAGAGTCAGAGTCAGAGTCAGAGTCAGAGTCAGAGTCAGAGTCAGAGTCAGAGTCAGAGTCAGAGTCAGAGTCAGAATCAGAGTCAGAGTCTGACTCAGAGTCAGAGTCAGAGTCAGAGTCAGAGTCAGAGTCAGAGTCAGAGTCAGAGTCGAAGTCAGAGTCAGAGTCCGAGCCAAGGTCAGGTCGGAGTCAGAGTCAGAGTCAGAGTCAGAGTCAGAGTCAGAGTCAGAATCAGGGTCAGAGTCTGATTCAGCGTCAGAGTCAGAGTCAGAGTCAGAGTCAGAGTCAGAGTCAGATTCAGAGTCAGAGTCAGAGTCAGAGTCACAGTCAGAGTCGGAGTCAGAGTCCGAGTCAGGGTCAGGTCAGAGTCAGAGTCAGAGTCAAAGTCAGAGTCCGAGTCAGGGTCAGAGTCAGAGTCAGAGTCACAGTCAGAGTCAGAGTCACAGTCAGAGTCAGAGTCAGAGTCAGAGTCCGAGTCAGGGTCAGGTCAGAGTCAGAGTCAGAGTCAGAGTCAGAGTCAGAGACAGAGTCAGTGACAGAGTCAGAGTCATGATGTCGGAGTCAGAGTAAGTGTCAAAGTCGGAGTCATGAAGTTGGAGTCCGAGTCAGAGTCCGAGTCATAGTCATGAGGTCAAAGTCAGAGACATAGTCAGAGTCAGAGTCAGCGTCCGAGTAAGAGTCGAAGTCAGAGTCAGCGTCAGAGTCAGAGTCAGAGTCAGAGTCCAAGTCAGGGTCGGGTTAGAGTCAGAGTCAGAGTCAGAGTCAGAGTCAGAGTCAGAGTCAGAGTCAGAGTCAGAGTCCGAGTCTGGGTCGGGTTAGAGTCAGAGTCACAGTCAGAGCCAGAGTCAGAGACAGAGTCAGAGCCAGAGTCGGACTCAGAGTCAGAGTCAGAGTCAGAGTCAGAGTCAGAGTCAGAGTCCGAGTCTGGGTCGGGTTAAAGTCAGAGTCAGAGTCAGAGTCAGAGTCAGAGTCAGAGTCAGAGTCAGAGTCAGAGTCAGAGTCAGAGTCAGAGTCAGAGTCAGAGTCAGAGTCAGAGTCAGAGTCAGAATCAGAGTCAGAGTCTGACTCAGAGTCAGAGTCAGAGTCAGAGTCAGAGTCAGAGTCAGAGTCAGAGTCAGAGTCAGAGTCAGAGTCAGAGTCAGAGTCAGAGTCAGAGTCAGAGTCAGAGTCAGAGTCAAAATCAGAGTCAGAGTCTGAGTCAGAGTTAGAGTCAGAGTCAGAGTCAGAGTCAGAGTCAGAGTCAGAGTCAGAGTCAGAGTCAGAGTCAGAGTCAGAGTCCGAGTCAGGGTCAGGTCAGAGTCAGAGTCAGAGTGAGAGTCAGAGTCAGAGTCAGAGTCAGTGACAGAGTCAGAGTCATGATGTCGGAGTCAGAGTAAGTGTCAAAGTCGGAGTCATGAAGTTGGAGTCCGAGTCAGAGTCCGAGTCATAGTCATGAGGTCAAAGTCAGAGTCATAGTCAGAGTCAGAGTCAGCGTCCGAGTCGGAGTCGAAGTCAGAGTCAGAGTCGGAGTCGAAGTCAGAGTCAGAGTCAGAGTCAGAGTCAGAGTCAGAGTCAGAGTCCAAGTCAGGGTCGGGTTAGAGTCAGAGTCAGAGTCAGAGTCAGAGTCAGGGTCAGAGTCAGAGTCAGAGTCCGAGACAGGGTCAGGTCAGAGTCAGAGTCAGAGTCGAAGTCAGAGTCAGAGTCCGAGCCACGGTCAGGTCGGAGTCAGAGTCAGAGTCAGAGTCAGAGTCAGAGTCAGAGTCAGAATCAGGGTCAGAGTCTGATTCAGCGTCAGAGTCAGAGTCAGAGTCAGAGTCAGAGTCAGAGTCAGAGTCAGAGTCAGAGTCAGATTCAGAGTCAGAGTCAGAGTCAGAGTCACAGTCAGAGTCGGAGTCAGAGTCCGAGTCAGGGTCAGGTCAGAGTCAGAGTCAGAGTCAAAGTCAGAGTCCGAGTCAGGGTCAGGTCAGAGTCAGAGTCAGAGCCAGAGTCAGAGTCAGACTCAGAGTCAGAGTCAGGTCAGAGTCAGAGTCAGAGTGAGAGTCAGAGTCAGAGTCAGAGTCAGAGTCAGAGCCAGCGTCAGAGTCAGAGTCAGAGTCAGAGTCAGAGTCAGAGTCAGAGTTTGAGTCAGGGTCGGAGTTTGAGTCAGGGTCAGGTCAGAGTCAGAGTCCGAGTCAGTGTCAGGTCAGAGTCAGAGTCAGAGTCAGAGTCAGAGTCAGAGTCAGAGTCAGAGTCAGAGCCAGCGTCAGAGTCAGAGTCAGAGTCAGAGTCAGAGTCAGAGTCAGAGTTTGAGTCAGGGTCGGAGTTTGAGTCAGGGTCAGGTCAGAGTCAGAGACAGAGTCAGAGTCAGAGTCCGAGTCAGGGTCAGGTCGAAGTCAGAGTCAGAGTCAGAGTCAGAGTCAGAGTCAGAGTCAGAGTCAGAGTCAAAACCAGAGTCAGAGTCTGAGTCAGAGTTAGAGTCAGAGTCAGAGTCAGAGTCAGAGTCAGAGTCAGAGTCAGAGTCAGAGTCAGTGACAGAGTCAGAGTCAGAGTCCGAGTCAGGGTCAGGTCGAAGTCAGAGTCAGAGTCAGAGTCAGAGTCAGAGTCAGAGTCAGAGTCAGAGTCAGAGTCAGAGTCAGAGTCAGAGTCAGAGTCAGAGTCAGAGTCAAAATCAGAGTCAGAGACTGAGTCAGAGTTAGAGTCAGAGTCAGAGTCACAGTCAGAGTCAGAGTCAGAGTCAGAGTCAGAGTCAGAGTCAGAGTCCGAGTCAGGGTCAGGTCAGAGTCAGAGTCAGAGTCAGAGTCAGAGTCAGAGTCAGAGACAGAGTCAGTGACAGAGTCAGAGTCAGAGTCCGAGTCAGGGTCAGGTCGAAGTCAGAGTCAGAGTCAGAGTCAGAGTCAGAGTCAGAGTCAGAGTCAGAGTCAGAGTCAGAGTCAGAGTCAGAGTCAGAGTCAGAGTCAGAGTCAAAATCAGAGTCAGAGACTGAGTCAGAGTTAGAGTCAGAGTCAGAGTCAGAGTCAGAGTCAGAGTCAGAGTCAGAGTCAGAGTCAGAGTCAGAGTCAAAATCAGAGTCAGAGACTGAGTCAGAGTTAGAGTCAGAGTCAGAGTCACAGTCAGAGTCAGAGTCAGAGTCACAGTCAGAGTCAGAGTCACAGTCAGAGTCGGAGTCAGAGTCAGAGTCGGAGTCAGAGTCAGAGTCAGAGTCCGAGTCAGGGTCAGGTCAGAGTCAGAGTCAGAGTCAGAGTCAGAGTCAGAGTCAGAGTCAGAGTCCGAGTCTGGGTCGGGTTAGAGTCAGAGTCACAGTCAGAGCCAGAGTCAGAGTCAGAGTCAGAGCCAGAGTCGGACTCAGAGTCAGAGTCAGAGTCAGAGTCAGAGTCAGAGTCAGAGTCCGAGTCTGGGTCGGGTTAAAGTCAGAGTCAGAGTCAGAGTCAGAGTCCGAGTCAGAGTCAGAGTCAGAGTCAGAGTCAGAGTCAGAGCCAGAGTCAGAGTCAGAGTCAGAGTCAGAGTCAGAGTCAGAGTCAGAGTCCGAGTCTGGGTCGGGTTAAAGTCAGAGTCAGAGTCAGAGTCAGAGTCAGAGTCAGAGTCAGAGTCACAGTCAGAGTCAGAGTCAGAGTCCGAGTCAGGGTCAGGTCAGAGTCAGAGTCAGAGTCAGGGTCACGTCAGAGTCAGAGACAGAGTCAGAGTCAGAGTCCGAGTCAGGGTCAGGTCAAAGTCAGAGTCAGAGTCAGAGTCAGAGTCAGAGTCAGAGTCAGAGTCAGAGTCAGAGTCAGAGTCAGAGTCAGAGTCAGAGTCAAGATCAGAGTCAGAGTCTGAGTCAGAGTTAGAGTCAGAGTCAGAGTCAGAGTCAGAGTCAGAGTCAGAGTCAGAGTCAGAGTCAGAGTCAGAGTCAGAGTCCGAGTCAGGGTCAGGTCAGAGTCAGAGTCAGAGTGAGAGTCAGAGTCAGAGTCAGAGTCAGTGACAGAGTCAGAGTCATGATGTCGGAGTCAGAGTAAGTGTCAAAGTCGGAGTCATGAAGTTGGAGTCCGAGTCAGAGTCCGAGTCATAGTCATGAGGTCAAAGTCAGAGTCATAGTCAGAGTCAGAGTCAGCGTCCGAGTCGGAGTCGAAGTCAGAGTCAGAGTCGGAGTCGAAGTCAGAGTCAGAGTCAGAGTCAGAGTCAGAGTCAGAGTCCAAGTCAGGGTCGGGTTAGAGTCAGAGTCAGAGTCAGAGTCAGAGTCAGGGTCAGAGTCAGAGTCAGAGTCCGAGACAGGGTCAGGTCAGAGTCAGAGTCAGAGTCGAAGTCAGAGTCAGAGTCCGAGCCACGGTCAGGTCGGAGTCAGAGTCAGAGTCAGAGTCAGAGTCAGAGTCAGAGTCAGAATCAGGGTCAGAGTCTGATTCAGCGTCAGAGTCAGAGTCAGAGTCAGAGTCAGAGTCAGAGTCAGAGTCAGAGTCAGAGTCAGATTCAGAGTCAGAGTCAGAGTCAGAGTCACAGTCAGAGTCGGAGTCAGAGTCCGAGTCAGGGTCAGGTCAGAGTCAGAGTCAGAGTCAAAGTCAGAGTCCGAGTCAGGGTCAGGTCAGAGTCAGAGTCAGAGCCAGAGTCAGAGTCAGACTCAGAGTCAGAGTCAGGTCAGAGTCAGAGTCAGAGTGAGAGTCAGAGTCAGAGTCAGAGTCAGAGTCAGAGCCAGCGTCAGAGTCAGAGTCAGAGTCAGAGTCAGAGTCAGAGTCAGAGTTTGAGTCAGGGTCGGAGTTTGAGTCAGGGTCAGGTCAGAGTCAGAGTCCGAGTCAGTGTCAGGTCAGAGTCAGAGTCAGAGTCAGAGTCAGAGTCAGAGTCAGAGTCAGAGTCAGAGCCAGCGTCAGAGTCAGAGTCAGAGTCAGAGTCAGAGTCAGAGTCAGAGTTTGAGTCAGGGTCGGAGTTTGAGTCAGGGTCAGGTCAGAGTCAGAGACAGAGTCAGAGTCAGAGTCCGAGTCAGGGTCAGGTCGAAGTCAGAGTCAGAGTCAGAGTCAGAGTCAGAGTCAGAGTCAGAGTCAGAGTCAAAACCAGAGTCAGAGTCTGAGTCAGAGTTAGAGTCAGAGTCAGAGTCAGAGTCAGAGTCAGAGTCAGAGTCAGAGTCAGAGTCAGTGACAGAGTCAGAGTCAGAGTCCGAGTCAGGGTCAGAGTCACAGTCAGAGCCAGAGTCAGAGACAGAGTCAGAGCCAGAGTCGGACTCAGAGTCAGAGTCAGAGTCAGAGTCAGAGTCAGAGTCAGAGTCCGAGTCTGGGTCGGGTTAAAGTCAGAGTCAGAGTCAGAGTCAGAGTCAGAGTCAGAGTCAGAGTCAGAGTCAGAGTCAGAGTCAGAGTCAGAGTCAGAGTCAGAGTCAGAGTCAGAGTCAGAGTCAGAGTCAGAATCAGAGTCAGAGTCTGACTCAGAGTCAGAGTCAGAGTCAGAGTCAGAGTCAGAGTCAGAGTCAGAGTCAGAGTCAGAGTCAGAGTCAGAGTCCGAGCCAGGGTCAGGTCGGAGTCAGAGTCAGAGTCAGAGTCAGAGTCAGGTCAGAGTCAGAGTCAGTGACAGAGTCAGAGTCATGATGTCGGAGTCAGAGTAAGTGTCAAAGTCGGAGTCAGTGACAGAGTCAGAGTCATGATGTCGGAGTCAGAGTTAGTGTCAAAGTCGGAGTCATGAAGTTGGAGTCCGAGTCAGCGTCCGAGTCATAGTCATGAGGTCAAAGTCAGAGTCATAGTCAGAGTCAGAGTCAGCGTCCGAGTCAGAGTCGAAGTCAGAGTCAGAGTCAGAGTCAGAGTCAGAGTCAGAGTCCAAGTCAGGGTCGGGTTAGAGTCAGAGTCAGAGTCAGAGTCAGAGTCAGAGTCAGAGTCCGAGTCTGGGTCGGGTTAGAGTCAGAGTCACAGTCAGAGCCAGAGTCAGAGTCAGAGTCAGAGCCAGAGTCGGACTCAGACTCAGAGTCAGAGTCAGAGTCAGAGTCAGAGTCAGAGTCCGAGTCTGGGTCGGGTTAAAGTCAGAGTCAGAGTCAGAGTCAAAGTCAGAGTCAGAGTCAGAGTCACAGTCAGAGTCAGAGTCAGAGTCCGAGTCAGGGTCAGGTCAGAGTCAGAGTCAAAGTCAGGGTCACGTCAGAGTCAGAGACAGAGTCAGAGTCAGAGTCCGAGTCAGGGTCAGGTCGAAGTCAGAGTCAGAGTCAGAGTCAGAGTCAGAGTCAGAGTCCGAGTCAGGGTCAGGTCGAAGTCAGAGTCAGAGTCAGAGTCAGAGTCAGAGTCAGAGTCAGAGTCAGAGTCAGAGTCAGAGTCAGAGTCAGAGTCAGAGTCAGAGTCAGAGTCAGAGTCAGAGTCAGAGACAGAGTCAGTGACAGAGTCAGAGTCAGAGTCCGAGTCAGGGTCAGGTCGAAGTCAGAGTCAGAGTCAGAGTCAGAGTCAGAGTCAGAGTCAGAGTCAGAGTCAGAGTCAGAGTCAGAGTCAGAGTCAGAGTCAGAGTCAGAGTCAAAATCAGAGTCAGAGACTGAGTCAGAGTTAGAGTCAGAGTCAGAGTCACAGTCAGAGTCAGAGTCAGAGTCAGAGTCAGAGTCAGAGTCAGAGTCCGAGTCAGGGTCAGGTCAGAGTCAGAGTCAGAGTCAGAGTCAGAGTCAGAGACAGAGTCAGTGACAGAGTCAGAGTCATGATGTCGGAGGCAGAGTAAGTGTCAAAGTCGGAGTCATGAAGTTGGAGTCCGAGTCAGAGTCCGAGTCATAGTCATAAGGTCAAAGTCAGAGTCATAGTCAGAGTCAGAGTCAGCGTCCGAGTCAGAGTCGAAGTCAGAGTCAGCGTCAGAGTCAGAGTCAGAGTCAGAGTCAGAGTCAGAGTCAGAGTCAGAGTCAGAGTCAGAGTCAGAGTCAGAGTCAGAGTCACAGTCAGAGTCAGAGTCACAGTCAGAGTCGGAGTCAGAGTCAGAGTCGGAGTCAGAGTCAGAGTCAGAGTCCGAGTCAGGGTCAGGTCAGAGTCAGAGTCAGAGTCAGAGTCAGAGTCAGAGTCAGAGTCAGAGTCAGAGTCAGAGTCAGAGTCCGAGTCTGGGTCGGGTTAGAGTCAGAGTCACAGTCAGAGCCAGAGTCAGAGTCAGAGTCAGAGCCAGAGTCGGACTCAGAGTCAGAGTCAGAGTCAGAGTCAGAGTCAGAGTCAGAGTCTGAGTCTGGGTCGGGTTAAAGTCAGAGTCAGAGTCAGAGTCAGAGTCCGAGTCAGAGTCAGAGTCAGAGTCAGAGTCAGAGTCAGAGCCAGAGTCAGAGTCAGAGTCAGAGCCAGAGTCGGACTCAGACTCAGAGTCAGAGTCAGAGTCAGAGTCAGAGTCAGAGTCCGAGTCTGGGTCGGGTTAAAGTCAGAGTCAGAGTCAGAGTCAGAGTCAGAGTCAGAGTCAGAGTCACAGTCAGAGTCAGAGTCAGAGTCCGAGTCAGGGTCAGGTCAGAGTCAGAGTCAGAGTCAGGGTCACGTCAGAGTCAGAGACAGAGTCAGAGTCAGAGTCCGAGTCAGGGTCAGGTCAAAGTCAGAGTCAGAGTCAGAGTCAGAGTCAGAGTCAGAGTCAGAGTCAGAGTCAGAGTCAGAGTCAGAGTCAGAGTCAGAGTCAAAATCAGAGTCAGAGTCTGAGTCAGAGTTAGAGTCAGAGTCAGAGTCAGAGTCAGAGTCAGAGTCAGAGTCAGAGTCAGAGTCAGAGTCAGAGTCCGAGTCAGGGTCAGGTCAGAGTCAGAGTCAGAGTGAGAGTCAGAGTCAGAGTCAGAGTCAGTGACAGAGTCAGAGTCATGATGTCGGAGTCAGAGTAAGTGTCAAAGTCGGAGTCATGAAGTTGGAGTCCGAATCAGAGTCCGAGTCATAGTCATGAGGTCAAAGTCAGAGTCATAGTCAGAGTCAGAGTCAGCGTCCGAGTCGGAGTCGAAGTCAGAGTCAGAGTCAGAGTCAGAGTCAGAGTCAGAGTCCAAGTCAGGGTCGGGTTAGAGTCAGAGTCAGAGTCAGAGTCAGAGTCAGAGTCAGAGTCAGAGTCAGAGTCCGAGACAGGGTCAGGTCAGAGTCAGAGTCAGAGTCGAAGTCAGAGTCAGAGTCCGAGCCAAGGTCAGGTCGGAGTCAGAGTCAGAGTCAGAGTCAGAGTCAGAGTCAGAGTCAGAATCAGGGTCAGAGTCTGATTCAGCGTCAGAGTCAGAGTCAGAGTCAGAGTCAGAGTCAGAGTCAGAGTCAGAGTCAGAGTCAGATTCAGAGTCAGAGTCAGAGTCAGAGTCACAGTCAGAGTCGGAGTCAGAGTCCGAGTCAGGGTCAGGTCAGAGTCAGAGTCAGAGTCAAAGTCAGAGTCCGAGTCAGGGTCAGGTCAGAGTCAGAGTCAGAGCCAGAGTCAGAGTCAGACTCAGAGTCAGAGTCAGAGTCAGAGTCCGAGTCAGTGTCAGGTCAGAGTCAGAGTCAGAGTCAGAGTCAGAGTCACAGTCAGAGTCAGAGTCAGAGTCAGAGTCCGAGTCAGGGTCAGGTCAGAGTCAGAGTCAGAGTCAGAGTCAGAGTCAGAGACAGAGTCAGTGACAGAGTCAGAGTCATGATGTCGGAGTCAGAGTAAGTGTCAAAGTCGGAGTCATGAAGTTGGAGTCCGAGTCAGAGTCCGAGTCATAGTCATGAGGTCAAAGTCAGAGACATAGTCAGAGTCAGAGTCAGCGTCCGAGTAAGAGTCGAAGTCAGAGTCAGCGTCAGAGTCAGAGTCAGAGTCAGAGTCCAAGTCAGGGTCGGGTTAGAGTCAGAGTCAGAGTCAGAGTCAGAGTCAGAGTCAGAGTCCGAGTCTGGGTCGGGTTAGAGTCAGAGTCACAGTCAGAGCCAGAGTCAGAGACAGAGTCAGAGCCAGAGTCGGACTCAGAGTCAGAGTCAGAGTCAGAGTCAGAGTCAGAGTCAGAGTCCGAGTCTGGGTCGGGTTAAAGTCAGAGTCAGAGTCAGAGTCAGAGTCAGAGTCAGAGTCAGAGTCAGAGTCAGAGTCAGAGTCAGAGTCAGAGTCAGAGTCAGAGTCAGAGTCAGAGTCAGAGTCAGAATCAGAGTCAGAGTCTGACTCAGAGTCAGAGTCAGAGTCAGAGTCAGAGTCAGAGTCAGAGTCAGAGTCAGAGTCGAAGTCAGAGTCAGAGTCCGAGCCAAGGTCAGGTCGGAGTCAGAGTCAGAGTCAGAGTCAGAGTCAGAGTCAGAGTCAGAATCAGGGTCAGAGTCTGATTCAGCGTCAGAGTCAGAGTCAGAGTCAGAGTCAGAGTCAGAGTCAGATTCAGAGTCAGAGTCAGAGTCAGAGTCACAGTCAGAGTCGGAGTCAGAGTCCGAGTCAGGGTCAGGTCAGAGTCAGAGTCAGAGTCAAAGTCAGAGTCCGAGTCAGGGTCAGAGTCAGAGTCAGAGTCACAGTCAGAGTCAGAGTCACAGTCAGAGTCAGAGTCAGAGTCAGAGTCCGAGTCAGGGTCAGGTCAGAGTCAGAGTCAGAGTCAGAGTCAGAGTCAGAGACAGAGTCAGTGACAGAGTCAGAGTCATGATGTCGGAGTCAGAGTAAGTGTCAAAGTCGGAGTCATGAAGTTGGAGTCCGAGTCAGAGTCCGAGTCATAGTCATGAGGTCAAAGTCAGAGACATAGTCAGAGTCAGAGTCAGCGTCCGAGTAAGAGTCGAAGTCAGAGTCAGCGTCAGAGTCAGAGTCAGAGTCAGAGTCCAAGTCAGGGTCGGGTTAGAGTCAGAGTCAGAGTCAGAGTCAGAGTCAGAGTCAGAGTCAGAGTCAGAGTCAGAGTCCGAGTCTGGGTCGGGTTAGAGTCAGAGTCACAGTCAGAGCCAGAGTCAGAGACAGAGTCAGAGCCAGAGTCGGACTCAGAGTCAGAGTCAGAGTCAGAGTCAGAGTCAGAGTCAGAGTCCGAGTCTGGGTCGGGTTAAAGTCAGAGTCAGAGTCAGAGTCAGAGTCAGAGTCAGAGTCAGAGTCAGAGTCAGAGTCAGAGTCAGAGTCAGAGTCAGAGTCAGAGTCAGAGTCAGAGTCAGAGTCAGAATCAGAGTCAGAGTCTGACTCAGAGTCAGAGTCAGAGTCAGAGTCAGAGTCAGAGTCAGAGTCAGAGTCAGAGTCAGAGTCAGAGTCAGAGTCCGAGCCAGGGTCAGGTCGGATTCAGAGTCAGAGTCAGAGTCAGAGTCAGAGTCAAAGTCAGAGTCAGAGTCAGAGTCAGAGTCCGAGTCTGGGTCGGGTTAAAGTCAGAGTCAGCGTCAGAGTCAGAGTCAGAGTCAGAGTCAGAGTCAGAGTCAGAGTCAGAGTCAGAGTCAAAGTCCGAGTCTGGGTCGGGTTAGAGTCAGAGTCACAGTCAGAGCCAGAGTCAGAGTCAGAGTCAGAGCCACAGTCTTACTCAGACTCGGAGTCAGAGTCAGAGTCAGAGTCAGAGTCCGAGTCTGGGTCGGGCTAAAGTCAGAGTCAGAGTCAGAGTCAGAGTCAGAGTCAGAATCAGAGTCACAGTCAGAGTCAGAGTCAGAGTCCGAGTCAGGGTCAGGTTAGAGTCAGAGTCAGAGTCAGGGTCACGTCAGAGTCAGAGACAGAGTCAGAGTCAGAGTCCGAGTCAGGGTCAGGTCGAAGTCAGAGTCAGAGTCAGAGTCAGAGTCAGAGTCAGAGTCAGAGTCAGAGTCAGAGTCAGAGTCAGAGTCAAAATCAGAGTCACAGACTGAGTCAGAGTTAGAGTCAGAGTCAGAGTCACAGTCAGAGTCAGAGTCAGAGTCAGAGTCAGAGTCAGAGTCAGAGTCCGAGTCAGGGTCAGGTCAGTGTCAGAGTCAGAGTCAGAGTCAGAGTCAGAGACAGAGTCAGTGACAGAGTCAGAGTCATGATGTCGGAGTCAGAGTAAGTGTCAAAGTCGGAGTCATGAAGTTGGAGTCCGAGTCAGAGTCCGAGTCATAGTCATAAGGTCAAAGTCAGAGTCATAGTCAGAGTCAGAGTCAGCGTCCGAGTCAGAGTCGAAGTCAGAGTCAGCGTCAGAGTCAGAGTCAGAGTCAGAGTCAGAGTCAGAGTCAGAGTCAGAGTCAGAGTCCAAGTCAGGGTCGGGTTAGAGTCAGAGTCAGAGTCAGAGTCAGAGTCCGAGTCTGGGTCGGGTTAGAGTCAGAGTCACAGTCAGAGCCAGAGTCAGAGTCAGAGTCAGAGCCAGAGTCGGACTCAGACTCAGAGTCAGAGTCAGAGTCAGAGTCAGAGTCAGAGTCCGAGTCTGGGTCGGGTTAAAGTCAGAGTCAGAGTCGGAGTCAGAGTCCGAGTCAGAGTCAGAGTCAGAGTCAGAGTCAGAGTCAGAGCCAGAGTCAGAGTCAGAGTCAGAGCCAGAGTCGGACTCAGACTCAGAGTCAGAGTCAGAGTCAGAGTCAGAGTCAGAGTCCGAGTCTGGGTCGGGTTAAAGTCAGAGTCAGAGTCAGAGTCAGAGTCAGAGTCAGAGTCAGAGTCACAGTCAGAGTCAGAGTCAGAGTCCGAGTCAGGGTCAGGTCAGAGTCAGAGTCAGAGTCAGGGTTACGTCAGAGTCAGAGACAGAGTCAGAGTCAGAGTCCGAGTCAGGGTCAGGTCAAAGTCAGAGTCAGAGTCAGAGTCAGAGTCAGAGTCAGAGTCAGAGTCAGAGTCAGAGTCAGAGTCAGAGTCAGAGTCAAAATCAGAGTCAGAGTCTGAGTCAGAGTTAGAGTCAGAGTCAGAGTCAGAGTCAGAGTCAGAGTCAGAGTCAGAGTCAGAGGCAGAGTCAGAGTCCGAGTCAGGGTCAGGTCAGAGTCAAAGTCAGAGTCAGAGTCAGAGTCACAGTCAGAGTCAGAGTCAGAGTACGAGTCAGGGTCAGGTCAGAGTCAGAGTCAAAGTCAGGGTCACGTCAGAGTCAGAGACAGAGTCAGAGTCAGAGTCCGAGTCAGGGTCAGGTCGAAGTCAGAGTCAGAGTCAGAGTCAGAGTCAGAGTCAGAGTCAGAGTCAGAGTCAGAGTCAGAGTCAGAGTCAAAATCAGAGTCAGAGTCTGAGTCAGAGTTAGAGTCAGAGTCAGAGTCACAGTCAGAGTCAGAGTCAGAGTCAGAGTCAGAGTCAGAGTCAGAGTCAGAGTCCGAGTCAGGGTCAGGTCAGAGTCAGAGTCAGAGTCAGAGTCAGAGTCAGAGACAGAGTCAGAGCCAGAGTCGGACTCAGAGTCAGAGTCAGAGTCAGAGTCAGAGTCAGAGTCAGAGTCCGAGTCTGGGTCGGGTTAAAGTCAGAGTCAGAGTCAGAGTCAGAGTCAGAGTCAGAGTCAGAGTCAGAGTCAGAGTCAGAGTCAGAGTCAGAGTCAGAGTCAGAGTCAGAGTCAGAGTCAGAGTCAGAATCAGAGTCAGAGTCTGACTCAGAGTCAGAGTCAGAGTCAGAGTCAGAGTCAGAGTCAGAGTCAGAGTCAGAGTCGAAGTCGGAGTCAGAGTCCGAGCCAAGGTCAGGTCGGAATCAGAGTCAGAGTCAGAGTCAGAGTCAGAGTCAGAGTCAGAATCAGGGTCAGAGTCTGATTCAGCGTCAGAGTCAGAGTCAGAGTCAGAGTCAGAGTCAGAGTCAGATTCAGAGTCAGAGTCAGAGTCAGAGTCACAGTCAGAGTCGGAGTCAGAGTCCGAGTCAGGGTCAGGTCAGAGTCAGAGTCAGAGTCAAAGTCAGAGTCCGAGTCAGGGTCAGAGTCAGAGTCAGAGTCACAGTCAGAGTCAGAGTCACAGTCAGAGTCAGAGTCAGAGTCAGAGTCCGAGTCAGGGTCAGGTCAGAGTCAGAGTCAGAGTCAGAGTCAGAGTCAGAGACAGAGTCAGTGACAGAGTCAGAGTCATGATGTCGGAGTCAGAGTAAGTGTCAAAGTCGGAGTCATGAAGTTGGAGTCCGAGTCAGAGTCCGAGTCATAGTCATGAGGTCAAAGTCAGAGACATAGTCAGAGTCAGAGTCAGCGTCCGAGTAAGAGTCGAAGTCAGAGTCAGCGTCAGAGTCAGAGTCAGAGTCAGAGTCCAAGTCAGGGTCGGGTTAGAGTCAGAGTCAGAGTCAGAGTCAGAGTCAGAGTCAGAGTCAGAGTCAGAGTCAGAGTCCGAGTCTGGGTCGGGTTAGAGTCAGAGTCACAGTCAGAGCCAGAGTCAGAGACAGAGTCAGAGCCAGAGTCGGACTCAGAGTCAGAGTCAGAGTCAGAGTCAGAGTCAGAGTCAGAGTCCGAGTCTGGGTCGGGTTAAAGTCAGAGTCAGAGTCAGAGTCAGAGTCAGAGTCAGAGTCAGAGTCAGAGTCAGAGTCAGAGTCAGAGTCAGAGTCAGAGTCAGAGTCAGAGTCAGAGTCAAAGTCAGAATCAGAGTCAGAGTCTGACTCAGAGTCAGAGTCAGAGTCAGAGTCAGAGTCAGAGTCAGAGTCAGAGTCAGAGTCAGAGTCAGAGTCAGAGTCCGAGCCAGGGTCAGGTCGGATTCAGAGTCAGAGTCAGAGTCAGAGTCAGAGTCAAAGTCAGAGTCAGAGTCAGAGTCAGAGTCCGAGTCTGGGTCGGGTTAAAGTCAGAGTCAGCGTCAGAGTCAGAGTCAGAGTCAGAGTCAGAGTCAGAGTCAGAGTCAGAGTCAGAGTCAAAGTCCGAGTCTGGGTCGGGTTAGAGTCAGAGTCACAGTCAGAGCCAGAGTCAGAGTCAGAGTCAGAGCCACAGTCTTACTCAGACTCGGAGTCAGAGTCAGAGTCAGAGTCAGAGTCCGAGTCTGGGTCGGGCTAAAGTCAGAGTCAGAGTCAGAGTCAGAGTCAGAGTCAGAATCAGAGTCACAGTCAGAGTCAGAGTCAGAGTCCGAGTCAGGGTCAGGTTAGAGTCAGAGTCAGAGTCAGGGTCACGTCAGAGTCAGAGACAGAGTCAGAGTCAGAGTCCGAGTCAGGGTCAGGTCGAAGTCAGAGTCAGAGTCAGAGTCAGAGTCAGAGTCAGAGTCAGAGTCAGAGTCAGAGTCAGAGTCAGAGTCAAAATCAGAGTCACAGACTGAGTCAGAGTTAGAGTCAGAGTCAGAGTCACAGTCAGAGTCAGAGTCAGAGTCAGAGTCAGAGTCAGAGTCAGAGTCCGAGTCAGGGTCAGGTCAGTGTCAGAGTCAGAGTCAGAGTCAGAGTCAGAGACAGAGTCAGTGACAGAGTCAGAGTCATGATGTCGGAGTCAGAGTAAGTGTCAAAGTCGGAGTCATGAAGTTGGAGTCCGAGTCAGAGTCCGAGTCATAGTCATAAGGTCAAAGTCAGAGTCATAGTCAGAGTCAGAGTCAGCGTCCGAGTCAGAGTCGAAGTCAGAGTCAGCGTCAGAGTCAGAGTCAGAGTCAGAGTCAGAGTCAGAGTCAGAGTCAGAGTCAGAGTCCAAGTCAGGGTCGGGTTAGAGTCAGAGTCAGAGTCAGAGTCAGAGTCCGAGTCTGGGTCGGGTTAGAGTCAGAGTCACAGTCAGAGCCAGAGTCAGAGTCAGAGTCAGAGCCAGAGTCGGACTCAGACTCAGAGTCAGAGTCAGAGTCAGAGTCAGAGTCAGGGTCCGAGTCTGGGTCGGGTTAAAGTCAGAGTCAGAGTCGGAGTCAGAGTCCGAGTCAGAGTCAGAGTCAGAGTCAGAGTCAGAGTCAGAGCCAGAGTCAGAGTCAGAGTCAGAGCCAGAGTCGGACTCAGACTCAGAGTCAGAGTCAGAGTCAGAGTCAGAGTCAGAGTCCGAGTCTGGGTCGGGTTAAAGTCAGAGTCAGAGTCAGAGTCAGAGTCAGAGTCAGAGTCAGAGTCACAGTCAGAGTCAGAGTCAGAGTCCGAGTCAGGGTCAGGTCAGAGTCAGAGTCAGAGTCAGGGTCACGTCAGAGTCAGAGACAGAGTCAGAGTCAGAGTCCGAGTCAGGGTCAGGTCAAAGTCAGAGTCAGAGTCAGAGTCAGAGTCAGAGTCAGAGTCAGAGTCAGAGTCAGAGTCAGAGTCAGAGTCAGAGTCAAAATCAGAGTCAGAGTCTGAGTCAGAGTTAGAGTCAGAGTCAGAGTCAGAGTCAGAGTCAGAGTCAGAGTCAGAGTCAGAGGCAGAGTCAGAGTCCGAGTCAGGGTCAGGTCAGAGTCAAAGTCAGAGTCAGAGTCAGAGTCACAGTCAGAGTCAGAGTCAGAGTACGAGTCAGGGTCAGGTCAGAGTCAGAGTCAAAGTCAGGGTCACGTCAGAGTCAGAGACAGAGTCAGAGTCAGAGTCCGAGTCAGGGTCAGGTCGAAGTCAGAGTCAGAGTCAGAGTCAGAGTCAGAGTCAGAGTCAGAGTCAGAGTCAGAGTCAGAGTCAGAGTCAAAATCAGAGTCAGAGTCTGAGTCAGAGTTAGAGTCAGAGTCAGAGTCACAGTCAGAGTCAGAGTCAGAGTCAGAGTCAGAGTCAGAGTCAGAGTCAGAGTCCGAGTCAGGGTCAGGTCAGAGTCAGAGTCAGAGTCAGAGTCAGAGTCAGAGACAGAGTCAGTGACAGATTCAGAGTCATGATGTTTGAGTCAGAGTAAGTGTCAAAGTCGGAGTCATGAAGTTGGAGTCCGTGTCAGAGTCCGAGTCATAGTCATGAGGTCAAAGTCAGAGTCATAGTCAGAGTCAGAGTCAGCGTCCGAGTCAGAGTCGAAGTCAGAGTCAGCGTCAGAGTCAGAGTCAGAGTCAGAGTCCAAGTCAGGGTCGGGTTAGAGTCAGAGTCAGAGTCAGAGTCAGAGTCAGAGTCAGAGTCCGAGTCTGGGTCGGGTTAGAGTCAGAATCACAGTCAGAGCCAGAGTCAGCGACAGAGTCAGAGCCAGAGTCGGACTCAGAGTCAGAGTCAGAGTCAGAGTCAGAGTCAGAGTCAGAGTCCGAGTCTGGGTCGGGTTAAAGTCAGAGTCAGAGTCAGAGTCAGAGTCAGATTCGGTGTCAGGGTCAGGTCAGAGTCAGAGTCAGAGTCAGAGTCAGAGTCCGAGCCAGGGTCAGGTCGGAGTCAGAGTCAGAGTCAGAGTCAGAGTCAGAGCGAGAGTCGGAGTCAGAGTCAGAGTCCGAGTCAGTGTCAGGTCAGAGTCAGAGTCAGAGTCAGAGTCAGATTCAGAGTCAGAGTCAGAGTCAGAGTCAGAGTCACAGTCAGAGTCGGAGTCAGAGTCCGAGTCAGGGTCAGGTCAGAGTCAGAGTCAGAGTCAGAGTCAGAGTCAGAGTCAGAGTCCGAGTCATAGTCATGAGTTCAAAGTCAGAGTCATAGTCAGAGTCAGAGTCGAAGTCAGAGTCAGAGTCAGAGTCAGAGTCAGAGTCAGAGTCAGAGTCAGAGTCAGAGTCAGAGTCAGAGTCAGAGTCACAGTCAGAGTCGGAGTCAGAGTCAGAGTCGGAGTCAGAGTCAGAGTCAGAGTCCGAGTCAGGGTCAGGTCAGAGTCAGAGTCAGAGTCAGAGTCAGAGTCAGAGTCAGAGTCAGAGTCAGAGTCGGAGTCAGAGTCCGAGTCTGGGTCGGGTTAGAGTCAGAGTCACAGTCAGAGCCAGAGTCAGAGTCAGATTCAGAGCCAGAGTCGGACTCAGAGTCAGAGTCAGAGTCAGAGTCAGAGTCAGAGTCAGAGTCAGAGTCAGAGTCAAAATCAGAGTCAGAGTCTGAGTCAGAGTTAGAGTCAGAGTCAGAGTCAGAGTCAGAGTCAGAGTCAGAGTCAGAGTCAGAGTCAGAGTCAGAGTCAGAGTCAGAGTCCGAGTCAGGGTCAGGTCAGAGTCAGAGTCAGAGTGAGAGTCAGAGTCAGAGTCAGAGTCAGTGACAGAGTCAGAGTCATGATGTCGGAGTCAGAGTAAGTGTCAAAGTCGGAGTCATGAAGTTGGAGTCCGAGTCAGAGTCCGAGTCATAGTCATGAGGTCAAAGTCAGAGTCATAGTCAGAGTCAGAGTCAGCGTCCGAGTCGGAGTCGAAGTCAGAGTCAGAGTCAGAGTCAGAGTCAGAGTCAGAGTCCAAGTCAGGGTCGGGTTAGAGTCAGAGTCAGAGTCAGAGTCAGAGTCAGAGTCAGAGTCAGAGTCAGAGCCAGCGTCAGAGTCAGAGTCAGAGTCAGAGTCAGAGTCAGAGTCAGAGTTTGAGTCAGGGTCGGAGTCTGAGTCAGGGTCGGGTCAGAGTCAGAGACAGAGTCAGAGTCAGAGTCCGAGTCAGGGTCAGGTCGAAGTCAGAGTCAGAGTCAGAGTCAGAGTCAGAGTCAGAGTCAGAGTCAGAGTCAAAACCAGAGTCAGAGTCTGAGTCAGAGTTAGAGTCAGAGTCAGAGTCAGAGTCAGAGTCAGAGTCAGAGTCAGAGTCAGAGTCAGAGTCAGAGTCCGAGTCAGGGTCAGGTCAGAGTCAGAGTCAGAGTCAGAGTCAGAGTCCGAGTCAGGGTCAGGTCGAAGTCAGAGTCAGAGTCAGAGTCAGAGTCAGAGTCAGAGTCAGAGTCAGAGTCAGAGTCAGAGTCAGAGTCAAAATCAGAGTCAGAGACTGAGTCAGAGTTAGAGTCAGAGTCAGAGTCACAGTCAGAGTCAGAGTCACAGTCAGAGTCAGAGTCAGAGTCAGAGTCCGAGTCAGGGTCAGGTCAGAGTCAGAGTCAGAGTCAGAGTCAGAGTCAGAGACAGAGTCAGTGACAGAGTCAGAGTCATGATGTCGGAGTCAGAGTAAGTGTCAAAGTCGGAGTCATGAAGTTGGAGTCCGAGTCAGAGTCCGAGTCATAGTCATGAGGTCAAAGTCAGAGACATAGTCAGAGTCAGAGTCAGCGTCCGAGTAAGAGTCGAAGTCAGAGTCAGCGTCAGAGTCAGAGTCAGAGTCAGAGTCCAAGTCAGGGTCGGGTTAGAGTCAGAGTCAGAGTCAGAGTCAGAGTCAGAGTCAGAGTCAGAGTCAGAGTCAGAGTCCGAGTCTGGGTCGGGTTAGAGTCAGAGTCACAGTCAGAGCCAGAGTCAGAGACAGAGTCAGAGCCAGAGTCGGACTCAGAGTCAGAGTCAGAGTCAGAGTCAGAGTCAGAGTCAGAGTCCGAGTCTGGGTCGGGTTAAAGTCAGAGTCAGAGTCAGAGTCAGAGTCAGAGTCAGAGTCAGAGTCAGAGTCAGAGTCAGAGTCAGAGTCAGAGTCAGAGTCAGAGTCAGAGTCAGAGTCAGAGTCAGAATCAGAGTCAGGGTCTGACTCAGAGTCAGAGTCAGAGTCAGAGTCAGAGTCAGAGTCAGAGTCAGAGTCAGAGTCAGAGTCAGAGTCAGAGTCCGAGCCAGGGTCAGGTCGGAGTCAGAGTCAGAGTCAGAGTCAGAGTCAGAGTCAAAGTCAGAGTCAGAGTCCGAGTCTGGGTCGGGTTAAAGTCAGAGTCAGCGTCAGAGTCAGAGTCAGAGTCAGAGTCAGAGTCAGAGTCAGAGTCAGAGTCAGAGTCAGAGTCAGAGTCAGAGTCAAAGTCCGAGTCTGGGTCGGGTTAGAGTCAGAGTCACAGTCAGAGCCAGAGTCAGAGTCAGAGTCAGAGCCACAGTCGGACTCAGACTCGGAGTCAGAGTCAGAGTCAGAGTCAGAGTCCGAGTCTGGGTCGGGCTAAAGTCAGAGTCAGAGTCAGAGTCAGAGTCAGAGTCAGAATCAGAGTCACAGTCAGAGTCAGAGTCAGAGTCCGAGTCAGGGTCAGGTTAGAGTCAGAGTCAGAGTCAGGGTCACGTCAGAGTCAGAGACAGAGTCAGAGTCAGAGTCCGAGTCAGGGTCAGGTCGAAGTCAGAGTCAGAGTCAGAGTCAGAGTCAGAGTCAGAGTCAGAGTCAGAGTCAGAGTCAGAGTCAGAGTCAAAATCAGAGTCACAGACTGAGTCAGAGTTAGAGTCAGAGTCAGAGTCACAGTCAGAGTCAGAGTCAGAGTCAGAGTCAGAGTCAGAGTCAGAGTCCGAGTCAGGGTCAGGTCAGTGTCAGAGTCAGAGTCAGAGTCAGAGTCAGAGACAGAGTCAGTGACAGAGTCAGAGTCATGATGTCGGAGTCAGAGTAAGTGTCAAAGTCGGAGTCATGAAGTTGGAGTCCGAGTCAGAGTCCGAGTCATAGTCATGAGGTCAAAGTCAGAGTCATAGTCAGAGTCAGAGTCAGCGTCCGAGTCAGAGTCGAAGTCAGAGTCAGCGTCAGAGTCAGAGTCAGAGTCAGAGTCAGAGTCAGAGTCAGAGTCAGAGTCAGAGTCCAAGTCAGGGTCGGGTTAGAGTCAGAGTCAGAGTCAGAGTCAGAGTCCGAGTCTGGGTCGGGTTAGAGTCAGAGTCACAGTCAGAGCCAGAGTCAGAGTCAGAGTCAGAGCCAGAGTCGGACTCAGACTCAGAGTCAGAGTCAGAGTCAGAGTCAGAGTCAGAGTCCGAGTCTGGGTCGGGTTAAAGTCAGAGTCAGAGTCGGAGTCAGAGTCCGAGTCAGAGTCAGAGTCAGAGTCAGAGTCAGAGTCAGAGCCAGAGTCAGAGTCAGAGTCAGAGCCAGAGTCGGACTCAGACTCAGAGTCAGAGTCAGAGTCAGAGTCAGAGTCAGAGTCCGAGTCTGGGTCGGGTTAAAGTCAGAGTCAGAGTCAGAGTCAGAGTCAGAGTCAGAGTCAGAGTCACAGTCAGAGTCAGAGTCAGAGTCCGAGTCAGGGTCAGGTCAGAGTCAGAGTCAGAGTCAGGGTCACGTCAGAGTCAGAGACAGAGTCAGAGTCAGAGTCCGAGTCAGGGTCAGGTCAAAGTCAGAGTCAGAGTCAGAGTCAGAGTCAGAGTCAGAGTCAGAGTCAGAGTCAGAGTCAGAGTCAGAGTCAGAGTCAAAATCAGAGTCAGAGTCTGAGTCAGAGTTAGAGTCAGAGTCAGAGTCAGAGTCAGAGTCAGAGTCAGAGTCAGAGTCAGAGGCAGAGTCAGAGTCCGAGTCAGGGTCAGGTCAGAGTCAGAGTCAGAGTCAGAGTCAGAGTCACAGTCAGAGTCAGAGTCAGAGTACGAGTCAGGGTCAGGTCAGAGTCAGAGTCAAAGTCAGGGTCACGTCAGAGTCAGAGACAGAGTCAGAGTCAGAGTCCGAGTCAGGGTCAGGTCGAAGTCAGAGTCAGAGTCAGAGTCAGAGTCAGAGTCAGAGTCAGAGTCAGAGTCAGAGTCAGAGTCAGAGTCAAAATCAGAGTCAGAGTCTGAGTCAGAGTTAGAGTCAGAGTCAGAGTCACAGTCAGAGTCAGAGTCAGAGTCAGAGTCAGAGTCAGAGTCAGAGTCAGAGTCCGAGTCAGGGTCAGGTCAGAGTCAGAGTCAGAGTCAGAGTCAGAGTCAGAGACAGAGTCAGTGACAGATTCAGAGTCATGATGTTTGAGTCAGAGTAAGTGTCAAAGTCGGAGTCATGAAGTTGGAGTCCGTGTCAGAGTCCGAGTCATAGTCATGAGGTCAAAGTCAGAGTCATAGTCAGAGTCAGAGTCAGCGTCCGAGTCAGAGTCGAAGTCAGAGTCAGCGTCAGAGTCAGAGTCAGAGTCAGAGTCCAAGTCAGGGTCGGGTTAGAGTCAGAGTCAGAGTCAGAGTCAGAGTCAGAGTCAGAGTCCGAGTCTGGGTCGGGTTAGAGTCAGAATCACAGTCAGAGCCAGAGTCAGCGACAGAGTCAGAGCCAGAGTCGGACTCAGAGTCAGAGTCAGAGTCAGAGTCAGAGTCAGAGTCAGAGTCCGAGTCTGGGTCGGGTTAAAGTCAGAGTCAGAGTCAGAGTCAGAGTCAGATTCGGTGTCAGGGTCAGGTCAGAGTCAGAGTCAGAGTCAGAGTCAGAGTCCGAGCCAGGGTCAGGTCGGAGTCAGAGTCAGAGTCAGAGTCAGAGTCAGAGCGAGAGTCGGAGTCAGAGTCAGAGTCCGAGTCAGTGTCAGGTCAGAGTCAGAGTCAGAGTCAGAGTCAGATTCAGAGTCAGAGTCAGAGTCAGAGTCAGAGTCACAGTCAGAGTCGGAGTCAGAGTCCGAGTCAGGGTCAGGTCAGAGTCAGAGTCAGAGTCAGAGTCAGAGTCAGAGTCAGAGTCCGAGTCATAGTCATGAGTTCAAAGTCAGAGTCATAGTCAGAGTCAGAGTCGAAGTCAGAGTCAGAGTCAGAGTCAGAGTCAGAGTCAGAGTCAGAGTCAGAGTCAGAGTCAGAGTCAGAGTCAGAGTCACAGTCAGAGTCGGAGTCAGAGTCAGAGTCGGAGTCAGAGTCAGAGTCAGAGTCCGAGTCAGGGTCAGGTCAGAGTCAGAGTCAGAGTCAGAGTCAGAGTCAGAGTCAGAGTCAGAGTCAGAGTCGGAGTCAGAGTCCGAGTCTGGGTCGGGTTAGAGTCAGAGTCACAGTCAGAGCCAGAGTCAGAGTCAGATTCAGAGCCAGAGTCGGACTCAGAGTCAGAGTCAGAGTCAGAGTCAGAGTCAGAGTCAGAGTCCGAGTCTGGGACGGGTTAAAGTCAGAGTCAGAGTCAGAGTCAGAGTCCGAGTCAGAGTCAGAGTCAGAGTCAGAGTCAGAGTCAGAGCCAGAGTCAGAGTCAGAGTCAGAGCCAGAGTCGGACTCAGACTCAGAGTCAGAGTCAGAGTCAGAGTCAGAGTCAGAGTCCGAGTCTGGGTCGGGTTAAAGTCAGAGTCAGAGTCAGAGTCAGAGTCAGAGTCAGAGTCAGAGTCACAGTCAGAGTCAGAGTCAGAGTCCGAGTCAGGGTCAGGTCAGAGTCAGAGTCAGAGTCAGGGTCACGTCAGAGTCAGAGACAGAGTCAGAGTCAGAGTCCGAGTCAGGGTCAGGTCAAAGTCAGAGTCAGAGTCAGAGTCAGAGTCAGAGTCAGAGTCAGAGTCAGAGTCAGAGTCAGAGTCAGAGTCAGAGTCAAAATCAGAGTCAGAGTCAGAGTCAGAGTCAAAATCAGAGTCAGAGTCTGAGTCAGAGTGAGAGTCAGAGTCAGAGTCAGAGTCAGAGTCAGAGTCAGAGTCAGAGTCAGAGGCAGAGTCAGAGTCCGAGTCAGGGTCAGGTCAGAGTCAGAGTCAGAGTCAGAGTCACAGTCAGAGTCAGAGTCAGAGTACGAGTCAGGGTCAGGTCAGAGTCAGAGTCAAAGTCAGGGTCACGTCAGAGTCAGAGACAGAGTCAGAGTCAGAGTCCGAGTCAGGGTCAGGTCGAAGTCAGAGTCAGAGTCAGAGTCAGAGTCAGAGTCAGAGTCAGAGTCAGAGTCAGAGTCAGAGTCAGAGTCAAAATCAGAGTCAGAGTCTGAGTCAGAGTTAGAGTCAGAGTCAGAGTCACAGTCAGAGTCAGAGTCAGAGTCAGAGTCAGAGTCAGAGTCAGAGTCAGAGTCCGAGTCAGGGTCAGGTCAGAGTCAGAGTCAGAGTCAGAGTCAGAGTCAGAGACAGAGTCAGTGACAGAGTCAGAGTCATGATGTTTGAGTCAGAGTAAGTGTCAAAGTCGGAGTCATGAAGTTGGAGTCCGTGTCAGAGTCCGAGTCATAGTTATGAGGTCAAAGTCAGAGTCATAGTCACAGTCAAAGTCAGCGTCCGAGTCAGAGTCGAAGTCAGAGTCAGCGTCAGAGTCAGAGTCAGAGTCAGAGTCCAAGTCAGGGTCGGGTTAGAGTCAGAGTCAGAGTCAGAGTCAGAGTCAGAGTCAGAGTCCGAGTCTGGGTCGGGTTAGAGTCAGAATCACAGTCAGAGCCAGAGTCAGCGACAGAGTCAGAGCCAGAGTCGGACTCAGAGTCAGAGTCAGAGTCAGAGTCAGAGTCAGAGTCAGAGTCCGAGTCTGGGTCGGGTTAAAGTCAGAGTCAGAGTCAGAGTCAGAGTCAGATTCGGTGTCAGGGTCAGGTCAGAGTCAGAGTCAGAGTCAGAGTCAGAGTCCGAGCCAGGGTCAGGTCGGAGTCAGAGTCAGAGTCAGAGTCAGAGTCAGAGCGAGAGTCGGAGTCAGAGTCAGAGTCCGAGTCAGTGTCAGGTCAGAGTCAGAGTCAGAGTCAGAGTCAGATTCAGAGTCAGAGTCAGAGTCAGAGTCAGAGTCACAGTCAGAGTCGGAGTCAGAGTCCGAGTCAGGGTCAGGTCAGAGTCAGAGTCAGAGTCAGAGTCAGAGTCAGAGTCAGAGTCAGAGTCAGATTCAGAGTCTGAGTCAGAGTCAGAGTCCGAGTCAGGGTCAGGCCAGAGTCACAGTCAGAGTCAGAGTCAGCGTCAGAGTCATGATGTCGGAGTCAGAGTAAGAGTCAAAGTCGGAGTCATGGAGTTCGAGTCCGAGTCAGAGTCCGAGTCATAGTCATGAGTTCAAAGTCAGAGTCATAGTCAGAGTCAGAGTCGAAGTCAGAGTCAGAGTCAGAGTCAGAGTCAGAGTCAGAGTTAGAGACAGAGTCGGTGTCAGGGTCAGGTCAGAGTCAGAGTCAGAGTCAGAGTCAGAGTCAGAGCGAGAGTCGGAGTCAGAGTCAAAGTCAGAGTCAGAGTCAAATTCCGAGTCAGGGTCGGGTCAGAGTCAAAGTCCGAGTCAGAGTCAGAGTCACAGTCAGAGTCGGAGTCAGAGTTAGAGTCAGAGTCAGAGTCAGAGTCAGAGTCAGAGTCAGAGTCAGAGTCAGAGTCAGAGTCAAAATCAGAGTCAGAGTCTGAGTCAGAGTTAGAGTCAGAGTCAGAGTCACAGTCAGAGTCAGAGTCAGAGTCAGAGTCAGAGTCAGAGTCCGAGTCAGGGTCAGGTCAGAGTCAGAGCCAGAGTCAGAGTCAGAGTCAGAGCCAGAGTCGGACTCAGACTCAGAGTCAGAGTCAGAGTCAGAGTCAGAGTCAGAGTCCGAGTCTGGGTCGGGTTAAAGTCAGAGTCAGAGTCAGAGTCAGAGTCAGAGTCAGAGTCAGAGTCACAGTCAGAGTCAGAGTCAGAGTCCGAGTCAGGGTCAGGTCAGAGTCAGAGTCAGAGTCAGGGTCACGTCAGAGTCAGAGACAGAGTCAGAGTCAGAGTCCGAGTCAGGGTCAGGTCAAAGTCAGAGTCAGAGTCAGAGTCAGAGTCAGAGTCAGAGTCAGAGTCAGAGTCAGAGGCAGAGTCAGAGTCCGAGTCAGAGTCAGGTCAGAGTCAGAGTCAGAGTCAGAGTCAGAGTCAGAGTCAGAGTCAGTGACAGAGTAAGAGTCATGATGTCGAAGTCAGAGTAAGTGTCAAAGTCGGAGTCATGAAGTTGGAGTCCGAGTCAGAGTCCGAGTCATAGTCATGAGGTCAAAGTCAGAGTCATAGTCAGAGTCAGAGTCAGTGTCCGAGTCAGAGTCGAAGTCAGAGTCAGAGTCAGAGTCAGAGTCAGAGTCAGAGTCAGAGTCTAAGTCAGGGTCGGGTTAGAGTCAGAGTCAGAGTCAGAGTCAGAGTCAGAGTCAGAGTCCGAGTCTGGGTCGGGTTAGAGTCAGAGTCACAGTCAGAGCCAGAGTCAGAGTTAGAGTCAGAGCCAGAGTCGGACTCAGAGTCAGAGTCAGAGTCAGAGTCAGAGTCAGAGTCAGAGTCCGAGTCTGGGTCGGGTTAAAGTCAGAGTCAGAGTCAGTGTCAGAGTCAGAGTCAGAGTCAGAGTCAGAGTCAGAGTCAGAGTCAGAGTCAGAGTCAGAGTCAGAGTCAGAGTCAGAGTCCGAGTCTGGGTCGGGTTAAAGTCAGAGTCAGAGTCAGAGTCAGAGTCAGATTCGGTGTCAGGGTCAGGTCAGAGTCAGAGTCAGAGTCAGAGTCAGAGTCCGAGCCAGGGTCAGGTCGGAGTCAGAGTCAGAGTCAGAGTCAGAGTCAGAGCGAGAGTCGGAGTCAGAGTCAGAGTCCGAGTCAGTGTCAGGTCAGAGTCAGAGTCAGAGTCAGAGTCAGAGTCAGAGTCAGAGTCCGAGTCTGGGTCGGGTTAGAGTCAGAGTCACAGTCAGAGCCAGAGTCAGAGTCAGAGTCAGAGCCAGAGTCGGACTCAGAGTCAGAGTCAGAGTCAGAGTCAGAGTCAGAGTCAGAGTCCGAGTCTGGGTCGGGTTAAAGTCAGAGTCAGAGTCAGAGTCAGAGTCAGATTCGGTGTCAGGGTCAGGTCAGAGTCAGAGTCAGAGTCAGAGTCAGAGTCCGAGCCAGGGTCAGGTCGGAGTCAGAGTCAGAGTCAGAGTCAGAGTCAGAGCGAGAGTCGGAGTCAGAGTCAGAGTCCGAGTCAGTGTCAGGTCAGAGTCAGAGTCAGAGTCAGAGTCAGATTCAGAGTCAGAGTCAGAGTCAGAGTCAGAGTCACAGTCAGAGTCGGAGTCAGAGTCCGAGTCAGGGTCAGGTCAGAGTCAGAGTCAGAGTCAGAGTCAGAGTCAGAGTCAGAGTCAGAGTCAGAGTCAGATTCAGAGTCTGAGTCAGAGTCAGAGTCCGAGTCAGGGTCAGGCCAGAGTCACAGTCAGAGTCAGAGTCAGCGTCAGAGTCATGATGTCGGAGTCAGAGTAAGAGTCAAAGTCGGAGTCATGGAGTTCGAGTCCGAGTCAGAGTCCGAGTCATAGTCATGAGTTCAAAGTCAGAGTCATAGTCAGAGTCAGAGTCGAAGTCAGAGTCAGAGTCAGAGTCAGAGTCAGAGTCAGAGTTAGAGACAGAGTCGGTGTCAGGGTCAGGTCAGAGTCAGAGTCAGAGTCAGAGTCAGAGTCAGAGC
The DNA here is from genome assembly GCA_947538915.1 of Tenthredo distinguenda. Taxonomy (NCBI): domain Eukaryota; kingdom Metazoa; phylum Arthropoda; class Insecta; order Hymenoptera; family Tenthredinidae; genus Tenthredo; species Tenthredo distinguenda. The sequence goes on along the minus strand of OX384534.1, from coordinate 19,843,629 downwards.
CAGAGTCGGAGTCAGAGTCAAAGTCAGAGTCAGAGTCAAATTCCGAGTCAGGGTCGGGTCAGAGTCAAAGTCCGAGTCAGAGTCAGAGTCACAGTCAGAGTCGGAGTCAGAGTTAGAGTTAGAGTCAGAGTCAGAGTCCGAGTCTGGGTCGGGTTAGAGTCAGAGTCAGAGTCAGAGCCAGAGTCAGAGTCAGAGTCAGAGTCAGAGTCGGAGTCAGAGTCAGAGTCAGAGTCCGAGTCAGGGTCAGGTCGAAGTCAGAGTCAGAGTCAGAGTCAGAGTCAGAGTCAGAGTCAGAGTCAGAGTCAGAGTCAAAATCAGAGTCAGAGTGCGAGTCAGAGTTAGAGTCAGAGTCAGAGTCAGAGTCAGAGTCAGAGTCAGAGTCAGAGTCAGAGGCAGAGTCAGAGTCCGAGTCAGAGTCAGGTCAGAGTCAGAGTCAGAGTCAGAGTCAGAGTCAGAGTCAGAGTCAGTGACAGAGTCAGAGTCATGATGTCGAAGTCAGAGTAAGTGTCAAAGTCGGAGTCATGAAGTTGGAGTCCGAGTCAGAGTCCGAGTCATAGTCATGAGGTCAAAGTCAGAGTCATAGTCAGAGTCAGAGTCAGCGTCCGAGTCAGAGTCGAAGTCAGAGTCAGAGTCAGAGTCAGAGTCAGAGTCAGAGTCTAAGTCAGGGTCGGGTTAGAGTCAGAGTCAGAGTCAGAGTCAGAGTCAGAGTCAGAGTCCGAGTCTGGGTCGGGTTAGAGTCAGAGTCACAGTCAGAGCCAGAGTCAGAGTTAGAGTCAGAGCCAGAGTCGGACTCAGAGTCAGAGTCAGAGTCAGAGTCAGACTCAGAGTCAGAGTCCGAGTCTGGGTCGGGTTAAAGTCAGAGTCAGAGTCAGTGTCAGAGTCAGAGTCAGAGTCAGAGTCAGAGTCAGAGTCAGAGTCAGAGTCAGAGTCAGAGTCAGAGTCAGAGTCAGAGTCAGAGTCAGAGTCAGAATCAGAGTCAGAGTCTGATTCAGAGTCAGAGTCAGAGTCAGAGTCAGAGTCAGAGTCAGAGTCAGAGTCCGAGCCAGGGTCAGGTCGGAGTCAGAGTCAGAGTCTGAGTCAGAGTCAGAGTCAGAGTCAGAATCAGAGTCAGAGTCTGATTCAGAGTCAGAGTCAGAGTCAGAGTCAGAGTCAGAGTCAGAGTCAGAGTCAGAGTCAGATTCAGAGTCTGAGTCAGAGTCAGAGTCCGAGTCAGGATCAGGCCAGAGTCACAGTCAGAGTCAGAGTCAGCGTCAGAGTCATGATGTCGGAGTCAGAGTAAGAGTCAAAGTCGGAGTCATGGAGTTCGAGTCCGAGTCAGAGTCCGAGTCATAGTCATGAGGTCAAAGTCAGAGTCATGGTCAGAGTCAGAGTCGAAGTCAGAGTCAGAGTCAGAGTCAGAGTCAGAGTCCGAGCCAGGGTCAGGTCGGAGTCAGAGTCAGATTAAGAGTCAGAGTCAGAGTCAGAGTCAGAGTCAGAGTCAGAGTCAGAGTCCGAGTCTGGGTCGGGTTAAAGTCAGAGTCAGCGTCAGAGTCAGAGTCAGAGTCAGAGTCAGAGTCAGAGTCAGAGTCAGAGTCAGAGTCAGAGTCAGAGTCAGAGTCAGAGTCAGAGTCAGAGTCACAGTCAGAGTCGGAGTCAGAGTCAGAGTCGGAGTCAGAGTCAGAGTCAGAGTCCGAGTCAGGGTCAGGTCAGAGTCAGAGTCAGAGTCAGAGTCAGAGTCAGAGTCAGAGTCAGAGTCCGAGTCAGAGTCAGAGTCAGAGTCAGAGTCAGAGTCAGAGCCAGAGTCAGAGTCAGAGTCAGAGCCAGAGTCGGACTCAGACTCAGAGTCAGAGTCAGAGTCAGAGTCAGAGTCAGAGTCCGAGTCTGGGTCGGGTTAAAGTCAGAGTCAGAGTCAGAGTCAGAGTCAGAGTCAGAGTCAGAGTCACAGTCAGAGTCAGAGTCAGAGTCCGAGTCAGGGTCAGGTCAGAGTCAGAGTCAGAGTCAGGGTCACGTCAGAGTCAGAGACAGAGTCAGAGTCAGAGTCCGAGTCAGGGTCAGGTCAAAGTCAGAGTCAGAGTCAGAGTCAGAGTCAGAGTCAGAGTCAGAGTCAGAGTCAGAGTCAGAGTCAGAGCGAGAGTCGGAGTCAGAGTCAAAGTCAGAGTCAGAGTCAAATTCCGAGTCAGGGTCGAGTCAGAGTCAAAGTCCGAGTCAGAGTCAGAGTCACAGTCAGAGTCGGAGTCAGAGTTAGAGTCAGAGTCAGAGTCAGAGTCCGAGTCTGGGTCGGGTTAGAGTCAGAGTCAGAGTCAGAGCCAGAGTCAGAGTCAGAGTCAGAGTCAGAGTCGGAGTCAGAGTCAGAGTCAGAGTCCGAGTCAGGGTCAGGTCGAAGTCAGAGTCAGAGTCAGAGTCAGAGTCAGAGTCAGAGTCAGAGTCAGAGTCAGAGTCAAAATCAGAGTCACAGTGCGAGTCAGAGTTAGATTCAGAGTCAGAGTCAGAGTCAGAGTCAGAGTTAGAGTCAGAGTCAGAGGCAGAGTCAGAGTCAGAGTCAGTGACAGAGTCAGAGTCATGATGTCGAAGTCAGAGTAAGTGTCAAAGTCGGAGTCATGAAGTTGGAGTCCGAGTCAGAGTCCGAGTCATAGTCATGAGGTCAAAGTCAGAGTCATAGTCAGAGTCAGAGTCAGCGTCCGAGTCAGAGTCGAAGTCAGAGTCAGAGTCAGAGTCAGAGTCAGAGTCAGAGTCTAAGTCAGGGTCGGGTTAGAGTCAGAGTCAGAGTCAGAGTCAGAGTCAGAGTCAGAGTCCGAGTCTGGGTCGGGTTAGAGTCAGAGTCACAGTCAGAGCCAGAGTCAGAGTTAGAGTCAGAGCCAGAGTCGGACTCAGAGTCAGAGTCAGAGTCAGAGTCAGACTCAGAGTCAGAGTCCGAGTCTGGGTCGGGTTAAAGTCAGAGTCAGAGTCAGTGTCAGAGTCAGAGTCAGAGTCAGAGTCAGAGTCAGAGTCAGAGTCAGAGTCAGAGTCAGAGTCAGAGTCAGAGTCAGAGTCAGAATCAGAGTCAGAGTCTGATTCAGAGTCAGAGTCAGAGTCAGAGTCAGAGTCAGAGTCAGAGTCAGAGTCCGAGCCAGGGTCAGGTCGGAGTCAGAGTCAGAGTCTGAGTCAGAGTCAGAGTCAGAGTCAGAATCAGAGTCAGAGTCTGATTCAGAGTCAGAGTCAGAGTCAGAGTCAGAGTCAGAGTCAGAGTCAGAGTCAGATTCAGAGTCTGAGTCAGAGTCAGAGTCCGAGTCAGGATCAGGCCAGAGTCAGAGTCAGAGTCAGAGTGAGCGTCAGAGTCATGATGTCGGAGTCAGAGTAAGAGTCAAAGTCGGAGTCATGGAGTTCGAGTCCGAGTCAGAGTCCGAGTCATAGTCATGAGGTCAAAGTCAGAGTCATAGTCAGAGTCAGAGTCGAAGTCAGAGTCAGAGTCAGAGTCAGAGTCAGAGTCCGAGCCAGGGTCAGGTCGGAGTCAGAGTCAGAGTCAGAGTCAGAGTCAGAGTCAGAGTCAGAGTCAGAGTCAGAGTCAGAGTCCGAGTCTGGGTCGGGTTAAAGTCAGAGTCAGCGTCAGAGTCAGAGTCAGAGTCAGAGTCAGAGTCAGAGTCAGAGTCAGAGTCAGAGTCAGAGTCAGAGTCAGAGTCAGAGTCAGAGTCAGAGTCACAGTCAGAGTCGGAGTCAGAGTCAGAGTCAGAGTCCGAGTCAGGGTCAGGTCAGAGTCAGAGTCAGAGTCAGAGTCAGAGTCAGAGTCAGAGTCAGAGTCAGAGTCCGAGTCTGGGTCGGGTTAGAGTCAGAGTCACAGTCAGAGCCAGAGTCAGAGTCAGAGTCAGAGCCAGAGTCGGACTCAGAGTCAGAGTCAGAGTCAGAGTCAGAGTCAGAGTCAGAGTCCGAGTCTGGGTCGGGTTAAAGTCAGAGTCAGAGTCAGAGTCAGAGTCAGAGTCAGAGTCAGAGTCAGAGTCAGAGTCAAAATCAGAGTCAGAGTCTGAGTCAGAGTTAGAGTCAGAGTCAGAGTCAGAGTCAGAGTCAGATTCAGAGTCAGAGTCAGAGGCAGAGTCAGAGTCCGAGTCAGGGTCAGGTCAGAGTCAGAGTCAGAGTCAGAGTCAGAGTCACAGTCAGAGTCAGAGTCAGAGTACGAGTCAGGGTCAGGTCAGAGTCAGAGTCAAAAACAGGGTCACGTCAGAGTCAGAGACAGAGTCAGAGTCAGAGTCCGAGTCAGGGTCAGGTCGAAGTCAGAGTCAGAGTCAGAGTCAGAGTCAGAGTCAGAGTCAGAGTCAGAGTCAGAGTCAGAGTCAGAGTCAAAATCAGAGTCAGAGTCTAAGTCAGAGTTAGAGTCAGAGTCAGAGTCACAGTCAGAGTCAGAGTCAGAGTCAGAGTCAGAGTCAGAGTCAGAGTCAGAGTCCGAGTCAGGGTCAGGTCAGAGTCAGAGTCAGAGTCAGAGTCAGAGTCAGAGACAGAGTCAGTGACAGAGTCAGAGTCATGATGTTTGAGTCAGAGTAAGTGTCAAAGTCGGAGTCATGAAGTTGGAGTCCGTGTCAGAGTCCGAGTCATAGTCATGAGGTCAAAGTCAGAGTCATAGTCAGAGTCAGAGTCAGCGTCCGAGTTAGAGTCGAAGTCAGAGTCAGCATCAGAGTCAGAGTCAGAGTCAGAGTCCAAGTCAGGGTCGGGTTAGAGTCAGAGTCAGAGTCAGAGTCAGAGTCAGAGTCAGAGTCCGAGTCTGGGTCGGGTTAGAGTCAGAGTCACAGTCAGAGCCAGAGTCAGCGACAGAGTCAGAGCCAGAGTCGGACTCAGAGTCAGAGTCAGAGTCAGAGTCGGAGTCAGAGTCAGAGTCCGAGTCTGGGTCGGGTTAAAGTCAGAGTCAGAGTCAGAGTCAGAGTCAGATTCGGTGTCAGGGTCAGGTCAGAGTCAGAGTCAGAGTCAGAGTCAGAGTCCGAGCCAGGGTCAGGTCGGAGTCAGAGTCAGAGTCAGAGTCAGAGTCAGAGCGAGAGTCGGGGTCAGAGTCAGAGTCCGAGTCAGTGTCAGGTCAGAGTCAGAGTCAGAGTCAGAGTCAGATTCAGAGTCAGAGTCAGAGTCAGAGTCAGAGTCACAGTCAGAGTCGGAGTCAGAGTCCGAGTCAGGGTCAGGTCAGAGTCAGAGTCAGAGTCAGAGTCAGAGTCAGAGTCAGAGTCAGAGTCAGATTCAGAGTCTGAGTCAGAGTCAGAGTCCGAGTCAGGGTCAGGCCAGAGTCACAGTCAGAGTCAGAGTCAGCGTCAGAGTCATGATGTCGGAGTCAGAGTAAGAGTCAAAGTCGGAGTCATGGAGTTCGAGTCCGAGTCAGAGTCCGAGTCATAGTCATGAGTTCAAAGTCAGAGTCATAGTCAGAGTCAGAGTCGAAGTCAGAGTCAGAGTCAGAGTCAGAGTCAGAGTCAGAGTCAGAGTCAGAGTCAGAGTCAGAGTCAGAGTCAGAGTCAGAGTCAGAGTCAGAGTCAGAGTCAGAGTCAAAATCAGAGTCAGAGTCTGAGTCAGAGTTAGAGTCAGAGTCAGAGTCACAGTCAGAGTCAGAGTCAGAGTCAAAGTCAGAGTCAGAGTCAGAGTCAGAGTCCGAGTCAGGGTCAGGTCAGAGTCAGAGTCAGAGTCAGAGTCAGAGTCAGAGACAGAGTCAGTGACAGAGTCAGAGTCATGATGTTTGAGTCAGAGTAAGTGTCAAAGTCGGAGTCATGAAGTTGGAGTCCGTGTCAGAGTCCGAGTCATAGTCATGAGGTCAAAGTCAGAGTCATAGTCAGAGTCAGAGTCAGCGTCCGAGTCAGAGTCGAAGTCAGAGTCAGCGTCAGAGTCAGAGTCAGAGTCAGAGTCCAAGTCAGGGTCGGGTTAGAGTCAGAGTCAGAGTCAGAGTCAGAGTCAGAGTCAGAGTCCGAGTCTGGGTCGGGTTAGAGTCAGAATCACAGTCAGAGCCAGAGTCAGCGACAGAGTCAGAGCCAGAGTCGGACTCAGAGTCAGAGTCAGAGTCAGAGTCAGAGTCAGAGTCAGAGTCCGAGTCTGGGTCGGGTTAAAGTCAGAGTCAGAGTCAGAGTCAGAGTCAGATTCGGTGTCAGGGTCAGGTCAGAGTCAGAGTCAGAGTCAGAGTCAGAGTCAGAGTCAGAGTCAGAGTTAGAGACAGAGTCGGTGTCAGGGTCAGGTCAGAGTCAGAGTCAGAGTCAGAGTCAGAGTCAGAGCGAGAGTCGGAGTCAGAGTCAAAGTCAGAGTCAGAGTCAAATTCCGAGTCAGGGTCGGGTCAGAGTCAAAGTCCGAGTCAGAGTCAGAGTCACAGTCAGAGTCGGAGTCAGAGTTAGAGTCAGAGTCAGAGTCAGAGTCCGAGTCTGGGTCGGGTTAGAGTCAGAGTCAGAGTCAGAGCCAGAGTCAGAGTCAGAGTCAGAGTCAGAGTCGGAGTCAGAGTCAGAGTCAGAGTCCGAGTCAGGGTCAGGTCGAAGTCAGAGTCAGAGTCAGAGTCAGAGTCAGAGTCAGAGTCAGAGTCAGAGTCAGAGTCAAAATCAGAGTCAGAGTGCGAGTCAGAGTTAGAGTCAGAGTCAGAGTCAGAGTCAGAGTCAGAGTCAGAGTCAGAGTCAGAGGCAGAGTCAGAGTCCGAGTCAGAGTCAGGTCAGAGTCAGAGTCAGAGTCAGAGTCAGAGTCAGAGTCAGAGTCAGTGACAGAGTAAGAGTCATGATGTCGAAGTCAGAGTAAGTGTCAAAGTCGGAGTCATGAAGTTGGAGTCCGAGTCAGAGTCCGAGTCATAGTCATGAGGTCAAAGTCAGAGTCATAGTCAGAGTCAGAGTCAGTGTCCGAGTCAGAGTCGAAGTCAGAGTCAGAGTCAGAGTCAGAGTCTAAGTCAGGGTCGGGTTAGAGTCAGAGTCAGAGTCAGAGTCAGAGTCAGAGTCAGAGTCCGAGTCTCGGTCGGGTTAGAGTCAGAGTCACAGTCAGAGCCAGAGTCAGAGTTAGAGTCAGAGCCAGAGTCGGACTCAGAGTCAGAGTCAGAGTCAGAGTCAGAGTCAGAGTCAGAGTCCGAGTCTGGGTCGGGTTAAAGTCAGAGTCAGAGTCAGTGTCAGAGTCAGAGTCAGAGTCAGAGTCAGAGTCAGAGTCAGAGTCAGAGTCAGAGTCAGAGTCAGAGTCAGAGTCAGAGTCCGAGTCTGGGTCGGGTTAAAGTCAGAGTCAGAGTCAGAGTCAGAGTCAGATTCGGTGTCAGGGTCAGGTCAGAGTCAGAGTCAGAGTCCGAGCCAGGGTCAGGTCGGAGTCAGAGTCAGAGTCAGAGTCAGAGTCAGAGCGAGAGTCGGAGTCAGAGTCAGAGTCCGAGTCAGTGTCAGGTCAGAGTCAGAGTCAGAGTCAGAGTCAGATTCAGAGTCAGAGTCAGAGTCAGAGTCAGAGTCACAGTCAGAGTCGGAGTCAGAGTCCGAGTCAGGGTCAGGTCAGAGTCAGAGTCAGAGTCAGAGTCAGAGTCAGAGTCAGAGTCAGAGTCCGAGCCAGGGTCAGGTCGGAGTCAGAGTCAGAGTCTGAGTCAGAGTCAGAGTCAGAGTCAGAATCAGAGTCAGAGTCTGATTCAGAGTCAGAGTCAGAGTCAGAGTCAGAGTCAGAGTCAGAGTCAGAGTCAGATTCAGAGTCTGAGTCAGAGTCAGAGTCCGAGTCAGGATCAGGCCAGAGTCACAGTCAGAGTCAGAGTGAGCGTCAGAGTCATGATGTCGGAGTCAGAGTAAGAGTCAAAGTCGGAGTCATGGAGTTCGAGTCCGAGTCAGAGTCCGAGTCATAGTCATGAGGTCAAAGTCAGAGTCATAGTCAGAGTCAGAGTCGAAGTCAGAGTCAGAGTCAGAGTCAGAGTCAGAGTCAGAGTTAGAGACAGAGTCGGTGTCAGGGTCAGGTCAGAGTCAGAGTCAGAGTCAGAGTCAGAGTCAGAGCGAGAGTCGGAGTCAGAGTCAAAGTCAGAGTCAGAGTCAAATTCCGAGTCAGGGTCGGGTCAGAGTCAAAGTCCGAGTCAGAGTCAGAGTCACAGTCAGAGTCGGAGTCAGAGTTAGAGTCAGAGTCAGAGTCAGAGTCAGAGTCAGAGTCAGAGTCAGAGTCAGAGTCAGAGTCAAAATCAGAGTCAGAGTCTGAGTCAGAGTTAGAGTCAGAGTCAGAGTCACAGTCAGAGTCAGAGTCAGAGTCAGAGTCAGAGTCAGAGTCCGAGTCAGGGTCAGGTCAGAGTCAGAGCCAGAGTCAGAGTCAGAGTCAGAGCCAGAGTCGGACTCAGACTCAGAGTCAGAGTCAGAGTCAGAGTCAGAGTCAGAGTCCGAGTCTGGGTCGGGTTAAAGTCAGAGTCAGAGTCAGAGTCAGAGTCAGAGTCAGAGTCAGAGTCACAGTCAGAGTCAGAGTCAGAGTCCGAGTCAGGGTCAGGTCAGAGTCAGAGTCAGAGTCAGGGTCACGTCAGAGTCAGAGACAGAGTCAGAGTCAGAGTCCGAGTCAGGGTCAGGTCAAAGTCAGAGTCAGAGTCAGAGTCAGAGTCAGAGTCAGAGTCAGAGTCAGAGTCAGAGGCAGAGTCAGAGTCCGAGTCAGAGTCAGGTCAGAGTCAGAGTCAGAGTCAGAGTCAGAGTCAGAGTCAGAGTCAGTGACAGAGTAAGAGTCATGATGTCGAAGTCAGAGTAAGTGTCAAAGTCGGAGTCATGAAGTTGGAGTCCGAGTCAGAGTCCGAGTCATAGTCATGAGGTCAAAGTCAGAGTCATAGTCAGAGTCAGAGTCAGTGTCCGAGTCAGAGTCGAAGTCAGAGTCAGAGTCAGAGTCAGAGTCAGAGTCAGAGTCAGAGTCTAAGTCAGGGTCGGGTTAGAGTCAGAGTCAGAGTCAGAGTCAGAGTCAGAGTCAGAGTCCGAGTCTGGGTCGGGTTAGAGTCAGAGTCACAGTCAGAGCCAGAGTCAGAGTTAGAGTCAGAGCCAGAGTCGGACTCAGAGTCAGAGTCAGAGTCAGAGTCAGAGTCAGAGTCAGAGTCCGAGTCTGGGTCGGGTTAAAGTCAGAGTCAGAGTCAGTGTCAGAGTCAGAGTCAGAGTCAGAGTCAGAGTCAGAGTCAGAGTCAGAGTCAGAGTCAGAGTCAGAGTCAGAGTCAGAGTCCGAGTCTGGGTCGGGTTAAAGTCAGAGTCAGAGTCAGAGTCAGAGTCAGATTCGGTGTCAGGGTCAGGTCAGAGTCAGAGTCAGAGTCAGAGTCAGAGTCCGAGCCAGGGTCAGGTCGGAGTCAGAGTCAGAGTCAGAGTCAGAGTCAGAGCGAGAGTCGGAGTCAGAGTCAGAGTCCGAGTCAGTGTCAGGTCAGAGTCAGAGTCAGAGTCAGAGTCAGAGTCAGAGTCAGAGTCAGAGTCCGAGTCTGGGTCGGGTTAGAGTCAGAGTCACAGTCAGAGCCAGAGTCAGAGTCAGAGTCAGAGCCAGAGTCGGACTCAGAGTCAGAGTCAGAGTCAGAGTCAGAGTCAGAGTCAGAGTCCGAGTCTGGGTCGGGTTAAAGTCAGAGTCAGAGTCAGAGTCAGAGTCAGATTCGGTGTCAGGGTCAGGTCAGAGTCAGAGTCAGAGTCAGAGTCAGAGTCCGAGCCAGGGTCAGGTCGGAGTCAGAGTCAGAGTCAGAGTCAGAGTCAGAGCGAGAGTCGGAGTCAGAGTCAGAGTCCGAGTCAGTGTCAGGTCAGAGTCAGAGTCAGAGTCAGAGTCAGATTCAGAGTCAGAGTCAGAGTCAGAGTCAGAGTCACAGTCAGAGTCGGAGTCAGAGTCCGAGTCAGGGTCAGGTCAGAGTCAGAGTCAGAGTCAGAGTCAGAGTCAGAGTCAGAGTCAGAGTCAGAGTCAGATTCAGAGTCTGAGTCAGAGTCAGAGTCCGAGTCAGGGTCAGGCCAGAGTCACAGTCAGAGTCAGAGTCAGCGTCAGAGTCATGATGTCGGAGTCAGAGTAAGAGTCAAAGTCGGAGTCATGGAGTTCGAGTCCGAGTCAGAGTCCGAGTCATAGTCATGAGTTCAAAGTCAGAGTCATAGTCAGAGTCAGAGTCGAAGTCAGAGTCAGAGTCAGAGTCAGAGTCAGAGTCAGAGTCAGAGTCCGAGCCAGGGTCAGGTCGGAGTCAGAGTCAGAGTCAGAGTCAGAGTCAGAGCGAGAGTCGGAGTCAGAGTCAGAGTCCGAGTCAGTGTCAGGTCAGAGTCAGAGTCAGAGTCAGAGTCAGATTCAGAGTCAGAGTCAGAGTCAGAGTCAGAGTCACAGTCAGAGTCGGAGTCAGAGTCCGAGTCAGGGTCAGGTCAGAGTCAGAGTCAGAGTCAGAGTCAGAGTCAGAGTCAGAGTCAGAGTCAGAGTCAGATTCAGAGTCTGAGTCAGAGTCAGAGTCCGAGTCAGGGTCAGGCCAGAGTCACAGTCAGAGTCAGAGTCAGCGTCAGAGTCATGATGTCGGAGTCAGAGTAAGAGTCAAAGTCGGAGTCATGGTGTTCGAGTCCGAGTCAGAGTCCGAGTCATAGTCATGAGTTCAAAGTCAGAGTCATAGTCAGAGTCAGAGTCGAAGTCAGAGTCAGAGTCAGAGTCAGAGTCAGAGTCAGAGTTAGAGACAGAGTCGGTGTCAGGGTCAGGTCAGAGTCAGAGTCAGAGTCAGAGTCAGAGTCAGAGCCAGAGTCGGAGTCAGAGTCAAAGTCAGAGTCAGAGTCAAATTCCGAGTCAGGGTCGGGTCAGAGTCAAAGTCCGAATCAGAGTCAGAGTCACAGTCAGAGTCGGAGTCAGAGTTAGAGTCAGAGTCAGAGTCAGAGTCCGAGTCTGGGTCGGGTTAGAGTCAGAGTCAGAGTCAGAGCCAGAGTCAGAGTCAGAGTCAGAGTCAGAGTCGGAGTCAGAGTCAGAGTCAGAGTCCGAGTCAGGGTCAGGTCGAAGTCAGAGTCAGAGTCAGAGTCAGAGTCAGAGTCAGAGTCAGAGTCAGAGTCAGAGTCAAAATCAGAGTCAGAGTGCGAGTCAGAGTTAGAGTCAGAGTCAGAGTCAGAGTCAGAGTCAGAGTCAGAGTCAGAGTCAGAGGCAGAGTCAGAGTCCGAGTCAGAGTCAGGTCAGAGTCAGAGTCAGAGTCAGAGTCAGAGTCAGAGTCAGAGTCAGTGACAGAGTCAGAGTCATGATGTCGAAGTCAGAGTAAGTGTCAAAGTCGGAGTCATGAAGTTGGAGTCCGAGTCAGAGTCCGAGTCATAGTCATGAGGTCAAAGTCAGAGTCATAGTCAGAGTCAGAGTCAGCGTCCGAGTCAGAGTCGAAGTCAGAGTCAGAGTCAGAGTCAGAGTCAGAGTCAGAGTCTAAGTCAGGGTCGGGTTAAAGTCAGAGTCAGAGTCAGAGTCAGAGTCAGAGTCAGAGTCCGAGTCTGGGTCGGGTTAGAGTCAGAGTCACAGTCAGAGCCAGAGTCAGAGTTAGAGTCAGAGCCAGAGTCGGACTCAGAGTCAGAGTCAGAGTCAGAGTCAGACTCAGAGTCAGAGTCCGAGTCTGGGTCGGGTTAAAGTCAGAGTCAGAGTCAGTGTCAGAGTCAGAGTCAGAGTCAGAGTCAGAGTCAGAGTCAGAGTCAGAGTCAGAGTCAGAGTCAGAGTCAGAGTCAGAGTCAGAGTCAGAGTCAGAATCAGAGTCAGAGTCTGATTCAGAGTCAGAGTCAGAGTCAGAGTCAGAGTCAGAGTCAGAGTCAGAGTCCGAGCCAGGGTCAGGTCGGAGTCAGAGTCAGAGTCTGAGTCAGAGTCAGAGTCAGAGTCAGAATCAGAGTCAGAGTCTGATTCAGAGTCAGAGTCAGAGTCAGAGTCAGAGTCAGAGTCAGAGTCAGAGTCAGAGTCAGATTCAGAGTCTGAGTCAAAGTCAGAGTCCGAGTCAGGATCAGGCCAGAGTCACAGTCAGAGTCAGAGTCAGCGTCAGAGTCATGATGTCGGAGTCAGAGTAAGAGTCAAAGTCGGAGTCATGGAGTTCGAGTCCGAGTCAGAGTCCGAGTCATAGTCATGAGGTCAAAGTCAGAGTCATAGTCAGAGTCAGAGTCGAAGTCAGAGTCAGAGTCAGAGTCAGAGTCAGAGTCCGAGCCAGGGTCAGGTCGGAGTCAGAGTCAGATTAAGAGTCAGAGTCAGAGTCAGAGTCAGAGTCAGAGTCAGAGTCAGAGTCCGAGTCTGGGTCGGGTTAAAGTCAGAGTCAGCGTCAGAGTCAGAGTCAGAGTCAGAGTCAGAGTCAGAGTCAGAGTCAGAGTCAGAGTCAGAGTCAGAGTCAGAGTCAGAGTCAGAGTCAGAGTCACAGTCAGAGTCGGAGTCGGAGTCAGAGTCAGAGTCGGAGTCAGAGTCAGAGTCAGAGTCCGAGTCAGGGTCAGGTCAGAGTCAGAGTCAGAGTCAGAGTCAGAGTCAGAGTCAGAGTCAGAGTCCGAGTCAGAGTCAGAGTCAGAGTCAGAGTCAGAGTCAGAGCCAGAGTCAGAGTCAGAGTCAGAGCCAGAGTCGGACTCAGACTCAGAGTCAGAGTCAGAGTCAGAGTCAGAGTCAGAGTCCGAGTCTGGGTCGGGTTAAAGTCAGAGTCAGAGTCAGAGTCAGAGTCAGAGTCAGAGTCAGAGTCACAGTCAGAGTCAGAGTCAGAGTCCGAGTCAGGGTCAGGTCAGAGTCAGAGTCAGAGTCAGGGTCACGTCAGAGTCAGAGACAGAGTCAGAGTCAGAGTCCGAGTCAGGGTCAGGTCAAAGTCAGAGTCAGAGTCAGAGTCAGAGTCAGAGTCAGAGTCAGAGTCAGAGTCAGAGTCAGAGTCAGAGCGAGAGTCGGAGTCAGAGTCAAAGTCAGAGTCAGAGTCAAATTCCGAGTCAGGGTCGAGTCAGAGTCAAAGTCCGAGTCAGAGTCAGAGTCACAGTCAGAGTCGGAGTCAGAGTTAGAGTCAGAGTCAGAGTCAGAGTCCGAGTCTGGGTCGGGTTAGAGTCAGAGTCAGAGTCAGAGCCAGAGTCAGAGTCAGAGTCAGAGTCAGAGTCGGAGTCAGAGTCAGAGTCAGAGTCCGAGTCAGGGTCAGGTCGAAGTCAGAGTCAGAGTCAGAGTCAGAGTCAGAGTCAGAGTCAGAGTCAGAGTCAGAGTCAAAATCAGAGTCACAGTGCGAGTCAGAGTTAGAGTCAGAGTCAGAGTCAGAGTCAGAGTCAGAGTCAGAGTCAGAGTCAGAGGCAGAGTCAGAGTCAGAGTCAGTGACAGAGTCAGAGTCATGATGTCGAAGTCAGAGTAAGTGTCAAAGTCGGAGTCATGAAGTTGGAGTCCGAGTCAGAGTCCGAGTCATAGTCATGAGGTCAAAGTCAGAGTCATAGTCAGAGTCAGAGTCAGCGTCCGAATCAGAGTCGAAGTCAGAGTCAGAGTCAGAGTCAGAGTCAGAGTCAGAGTCTAAGTCAGGGTCGGGTTAGAGTCAGAGTCAGAGTCAGAGTCAGAGTCAGAGTCAGAGTCCGAGTCTGGGTCGGGTTAGAGTCAGAGTCACAGTCAGAGCCAGAGTCAGAGTTAGAGTCAGAGCCAGAGTCGGACTCAGAGTCAGAGTCAGAGTCAGAGTCAGACTCAGAGTCAGAGTCCGAGTCTGGGTCGGGTTAAAGTCAGAGTCAGAGTCAGTGTCAGAGTCAGAGTCAGAGTCAGAGTCAGAGTCAGAGTCAGAGTCAGAGTCAGAGTCAGAGTCAGAGTCAGAGTCAGAGTCAGAATCAGAGTCAGAGTCTGATTCAGAGTCAGAGTCAGAGTCAGAGTCAGAGTCAGAGTCAGAGTCAGAGTCCGAGCCAGGGTCAGGTCGGAGTCAGAGTCAGAGTCTGAGTCAGAGTCAGAGTCAGAGTCAGAATCAGAGTCAGAGTCTGATTCAGAGTCAGAGTCAGAGTCAGAGTCAGAGTCAGAGTCAGAGTCAGAGTCAGATTCAGAGTCTGAGTCAGAGTCAGAGTCCGAGTCAGGATCAGGCCAGAGTCACAGTCAGAGTCAGAGTGAGCGTCAGAGTCATGATGTCGGAGTCAGAGTAAGAGTCAAAGTCGGAGTCATGGAGTTCGAGTCCGAGTCAGAGTCCGAGTCATAGTCATGAGGTCAAAGTCAGAGTCATAGTCAGAGTCAGAGTCGAAGTCAGAGTCAGAGTCAGAGTCAGAGTCAGAGTCCGAGCCAGGGTCAGGTCGGAGTCAGAGTCAGAGTCAGAGTCAGAGTCAGAGTCAGAGTCAGAGTCAGAGTCAGAGTCAGAGTCCGAGTCTGGGTCGGGTTAAAGTCAGAGTCAGCGTCAGAGTCAGAGTCAGAGTCAGAGTCAGAGTCAGAGTCAGAGTCAGAGTCAGAGTCAGAGTCAGAGTCAGAGTCAGAGTCAGAGTCAGAGTCACAGTCAGAGTCGGAGTCAGAGTCAGAGTCAGAGTCCGAGTCAGGGTCAGGTCAGAGTCAGAGTCAGAGTCAGAGTCAGAGTCAGAGTCAGAGTCAGAGTCAGAGTCAGAGTCCGAGTCTGGGTCGGGTTAGAGTCAGAGTCACAGTCAGAGCCAGAGTCAGAGTCAGAGTCAGAGCCAGAGTCGGACTCAGAGTCAGAGTCAGAGTCAGAGTCAGAGTCAGAGTCAGAGTCCGAGTCTGGGTCGGGTTAAAGTCAGAGTCAGAGTCAGAGTCAGAGTCAGAGTCAGAGTCAGAGTCAGAGTCAGAGTCAAAATCAGAGTCAGAGTCTGAGTCAGAGTTAGAGTCAGAGTCAGAGTCAGAGTCAGAGTCAGATTCAGAGTCAGAGTCAGAGGCAGAGTCAGAGTCCGAGTCAGGGTCAGGTCAGAGTCAGAGTCAGAGTCAGAGTCAGAGTCACAGTCAGAGTCAGAGTCAGAGTACGAGTCAGGGTCAGGTCAGAGTCAGAGTCAAAAACAGGGTCACGTCAGAGTCAGAGACAGAGTCAGAGTCAGAGTCCGAGTCAGGGTCAGGTCGAAGTCAGAGTCAGAGTCAGAGTCAGAGTCAGAGTCAGAGTCAGAGTCAGAGTCAGAGTCAGAGTCAGAGTCAAAATCAGAGTCAGAGTCTGAGTCAGAGTTAGAGTCAGAGTCAGAGTCACAGTCAGAGTCAGAGTCAGAGTCAGAGTCAGAGTCAGAGTCAGAGTCAGAGTCCGAGTCAGGGTCAGGTCAGAGTCAGAGTCAGAGTCAGAGTCAGAGTCAGAGACAGAGTCAGTGACAGAGTCAGAGTCATGATGTTTGAGTCAGAGTAAGTGTCAAAGTCGGAGTCATGAAGTTGGAGTCCGTGTCAGAGTCCGAGTCATAGTCATGAGGTCAAAGTCAGAGTCATAGTCAGAGTCAGAGTCAGCGTCCGAGTTAGAGTCGAAGTCAGAGTCAGCGTCAGAGTCAGAGTCAGAGTCAGAGTCCAAGTCAGGGTCGGGTTAGAGTCAGAGTCAGAGTCAGAGTCAGAGTCAGAGTCAGAGTCCGAGTCTGGGTCGGGTTAGAGTCAGAGTCACAGTCAGAGCCAGAGTCAGCGACAGAGTCAGAGCCAGAGTCGGACTCAGAGTCAGAGTCAGAGTCAGAGTCGGAGTCAGAGTCAGAGTCCGAGTCTGGGTCGGGTTAAAGTCAGAGTCAGAGTCAGAGTCAGAGTCAGATTCGGTGTCAGGGTCAGGTCAGAGTCAGAGTCAGAGTCAGAGTCAGAGTCCGAGCCAGGGTCAGGTCGGAGTCAGAGTCAGAGTCAGAGTCAGAGTCAGAGCGAGAGTCGGGGTCAGAGTCAGAGTCCGAGTCAGTGTCAGGTCAGAGTCAGAGTCAGAGTCAGAGTCAGATTCAGAGTCAGAGTCAGAGTCAGAGTCAGAGTCACAGTCAGAGTCGGAGTCAGAGTCCGAGTCAGGGTCAGGTCAGAGTCAGAGTCAGAGTCAGAGTCAGAGTCAGAGTCAGAGTCAGAGTCAGATTCAGAGTCTGAGTCAGAGTCAGAGTCCGAGTCAGGGTCAGGCCAGAGTCACAGTCAGAGTCAGAGTCAGCGTCAGAGTCATGATGTCGGAGTCAGAGTAAGAGTCAAAGTCGGAGTCATGGAGTTCGAGTCCGAGTCAGAGTCCGAGTCATAGTCATGAGTTCAAAGTCAGAGTCATAGTCAGAGTCAGAGTCGAAGTCAGAGTCAGAGTCAGAGTCAGAGTCAGAGTCAGAGTCAGAGTCAGAGTCAGAGTCAGAGTCAGAGTCAGAGTCAGAGTCAGAGTCAGAGTCACAGTCAGAGTCGGAGTCAGAGTAAGAGTCGGAGTCAGAGTCAGAGTCAGAGTCCGAGTCAGGGTCAGGTCAGAGTCAGAGTCAGAGTCAGAGTCAGAGTCAGAGTCAGAGTCAGAGTCAGAGTCAGAGTCAGAGTCAGAGTCCGAGTCTGGGTCGGGTTAGAGTCAGAGTCACAGTCAGAGCCAGAGTCAGAGTCAGATTCAGAGCCAGAGTCGGACTCAGAGTCAGAGTCAGAGTCAGAGTCAGAGTCAGAGTCAGAGTCCGAGTCTGGGACGGGTTAAAGTCAGAGTCAGAGTCAGAGTCAGAGTCCGAGTCAGAGTCAGAGTCAGAGTCAGAGTCAGAGTCAGAGCCAGAGTCAGAGTCAGAGTCAGAGCCAGAGTCGGACTCAGACTCAGAGTCAGAGTCAGAGTCAGAGTCAGAGTCAGAGTCCGAGTCTGGGTCGGGTTAAAGTCAGAGTCAGAGTCAGAGTCAGAGTCAGAGTCACAGTCAGAGTCAGAGTCAGAGTCCGAGTCAGGGTCAGGTCAGAGTCAGAGTCAGAGTCAGGGTCACGTCAGAGTCAGAGACAGAGTCAGAGTCAGAGTCCGAGTCAGGGTCAGGTCAAAGTCAGAGTCAGAGTCAGAGTCAGAGTCAGAGTCAGAGTCAGAGTCAGAGTCAGAGTCAGAGTCAGAGTCAAAATCAGAGTCAGAGTCTGAGTCAGAGTTAGAGTCAGAGTCAGAGTCACAGTCAGAGTCAGAGTCAGAGTCAAAGTCAGAGTCAGAGTCAGAGTCAGAGTCCGAGTCAGGGTCAGGTCAGAGTCAGAGTCAGAGTCAGAGTCAGAGTCAGAGACAGAGTCAGTGACAGAGTCAGAGTCATGATGTTTGAGTCAGAGTAAGTGTCAAAGTCGGAGTCATGAAGTTGGAGTCCGTGTCAGAGTCCGAGTCATAGTCATGAGGTCAAAGTCAGAGTCATAGTCAGAGTCAGAGTCAGCGTCCGAGTCAGAGTCGAAGTCAGAGTCAGCGTCAGAGTCAGAGTCAGAGTCAGAGTCCAAGTCAGGGTCGGGTTAGAGTCAGAGTCAGAGTCAGAGTCAGAGTCAGAGTCCGAGTCTGGGTCGGGTTAGAGTCAGAATCACAGTCAGAGCCAGAGTCAGCGACAGAGTCAGAGCCAGAGTCGGACTCAGAGTCAGAGTCAGAGTCAGAGTCAGAGTCAGAGTCAGAGTCCGAGTCTGGGTCGGGTTAAAGTCAGAGTCAGAGTCAGAGTCAGAGTCAGATTCGGTGTCAGGGTCAGGTCAGAGTCAGAGTCAGAGTCAGAGTCAGAGTCAGAGTCAGAGTCAGAGTTAGAGACAGAGTCGGTGTCAGGGTCAGGTCAGAGTCAGAGTCAGAGTCAGAGTCAGAGTCAGAGCGAGAGTCGGAGTCAGAGTCAAAGTCAGAGTCAGAGTCAAATTCCGAGTCAGGGTCGGGTCAGAGTCAAAGTCCGAGTCAGAGTCAGAGTCACAGTCAGAGTCGGAGTCAGAGTTAGAGTCAGAGTCAGAGTCAGAGTCCGAGTCTGGGTCGGGTTAGAGTCAGAGTCAGAGTCAGAGCCAGAGTCAGAGTCAGAGTCAGAGTCAGAGTCGGAGTCAGAGTCAGAGTCAGAGTCCGAGTCAGGGTCAGGTCGAAGTCAGAGTCAGAGTCAGAGTCAGAGTCAGAGTCAGAGTCAGAGTCAGAGTCAGAGTCAAAATCAGAGTCAGAGTGCGAGTCAGAGTTAGAGTCAGAGTCAGAGTCAGAGTCAGAGTCAGAGTCAGAGTCAGAGTCAGAGGCAGAGTCAGAGTCCGAGTCAGAGTCAGGTCAGAGTCAGAGTCAGAGTCAGAGTCAGAGTCAGAGTCAGAGTCAGTGACAGAGTAAGAGTCATGATGTCGAAGTCAGAGTAAGTGTCAAAGTCGGAGTCATGAAGTTGGAGTCCGAGTCAGAGTCCGAGTCATAGTCATGAGGTCAAAGTCAGAGTCATAGTCAGAGTCAGAGTCAGTGTCCGAGTCAGAGTCGAAGTCAGAGTCAGAGTCAGAGTCAGAGTCAGAGTCAGAGCCAGAGTCAGAGTCAGAGTCAGAGCCAGAGTCGGACTCAGACTCAGAGTCAGAGTCAGAGTCAGAGTCAGAGTCAGAGTCCGAGTCTGGGTCGGGTTAAAGTCAGAGTCAGAGTCAGAGTCAGAGTCAGAGTCAGAGTCAGAGTCACAGTCAGAGTCAGAGTCAGAGTCCGAGTCAGGGTCAGGTCAGAGTCAGAGTCAGAGTCAGGGTCACGTCAGAGTCAGAGACAGAGTCAGAGTCAGAGTCCGAGTCAGGGTCAGGTCAAAGTCAGAGTCAGAGTCAGAGTCAGAGTCAGAGTCAGAGTCAGAGTCAGAGTCAGAGTCAGAGTCAGAGCGAGAGTCGGAGTCAGAGTCAAAGTCAGAGTCAGAGTCAAATTCCGAGTCAGGGTCGAGTCAGAGTCAAAGTCCGAGTCAGAGTCAGAGTCACAGTCAGAGTCGGAGTCAGAGTTAGAGTCAGAGTCAGAGTCAGAGTCCGAGTCTGGGTCGGGTTAGAGTCAGAGTCAGAGTCAGAGCCAGAGTCAGAGTCAGAGTCAGAGTCAGAGTCGGAGTCAGAGTCAGAGTCAGAGTCCGAGTCAGGGTCAGGTCGAAGTCAGAGTCAGAGTCAGAGTCAGAGTCAGACTCAGAGTCAGAGTCAGAGTCAGAGTCAAAATCAGAGTCACAGTGCGAGTCAGAGTTAGAGTCAGAGTCAGAGTCAGAGTCAGAGTCAGAGTCAGAGTCAGAGTCAGAGGCAGAGTCAGAGTCAGAGTCAGTGACAGAGTCAGAGTCATGATGTCGAAGTCAGAGTAAGTGTCAAAGTCGGAGTCATGAAGTTGGAGTCCGAGTCAGAGTCCGAGTCATAGTCATGAGGTCAAAGTCAGAGTCATAGTCAGAGTCAGAGTCAGCGTCCGAGTCAGAGTCGAAGTCAGAGTCAGAGTCAGAGTCAGAGTCAGAGTCAGAGTCTAAGTCAGGGTCGGGTTAGAGTCAGAGTCAGAGTCAGAGTCAGAGTCAGAGTCAGAGTCCGAGTCTGGGTCGGGTTAGAGTCAGAGTCACAGTCAGAGCCAGAGTCAGAGTTAGAGTCAGAGCCAGAGTCGGACTCAGAGTCAGAGTCAGAGTCAGAGTCAGACTCAGAGTCAGAGTCCGAGTCTGGGTCGGGTTAAAGTCAGAGTCAGAGTCAGTGTCAGAGTCAGAGTCAGAGTCAGAGTCAGAGTCAGAGTCAGAGTCAGAGTCAGAGTCAGAGTCAGAGTCAGAGTCAGAGTCAGAATCAGAGTCAGAGTCTGATTCAGAGTCAGAGTCAGAGTCAGAGTCAGAGTCAGAGTCAGAGTCAGAGTCCGAGCCAGGGTCAGGTCGGAGTCAGAGTCAGAGTCTGAGTCAGAGTCAGAGTCAGAGTCAGAATCAGAGTCAGAGTCTGATTCAGAGTCAGAGTCAGAGTCAGAGTCAGAGTCAGAGTCAGAGTCAGAGTCAGATTCAGAGTCTGAGTCAGAGTCAGAGTCCGAGTCAGGATCAGGCCAGAGTCACAGTCAGAGTCAGAGTGAGCGTCAGAGTCATGATGTCGGAGTCAGAGTAAGAGTCAAAGTCGGAGTCATGGAGTTCGAGTCCGAGTCAGAGTCCGAGTCATAGTCATGAGGTCAAAGTCAGAGTCATAGTCAGAGTCAGAGTCGAAGTCAGAGTCAGAGTCAGAGTCAGAGTCAGAGTCCGAGCCAGGGTCAGGTCGGAGTCAGAGTCAGAGTCAGAGTCAGAGTCAGAGTCAGAGTCAGAGTCAGAGTCAGAGTCAGAGTCCGAGTCTGGGTCGGGTTAAAGTCAGAGTCAGCGTCAGAGTCAGAGTCAGAGTCAGAGTCAGAGTCAGAGTCAGAGTCAGAGTCAGAGTCAGAGTCAGAGTCAGAGTCAGAGTCAGAGTCAGAGTCACAGTCAGAGTCGGAGTCAGAGTCAGAGTCGGAGTCAGAGTCAGAGTCAGAGTCCGATTCAGGGTCAGGTCAGAGTCAGAGTCAGAGTCAGAGTCAGAGTCAGAGTCAGAGTCAGAGTCAGAGTCCGAGTCTGGGTCGGGTTAGAGTCAGAGTCACAGTCAGAGCCAGAGTCAGAGTCAGAGTCAGAGCCAGAGTCGGACTCAGAGTCAGAGTCAGAGTCAGAGTCAGAGTCAGAGTCAGAGTCCGAGTCTGGGTCGGGTTAAAGTCAGAGTCAGAGTCAGAGTCAGAGTCAGAGTCAGAGTCAGAGTCAGAGTCAGAGTCAAAATCAGAGTCAGAGTCTGAGTCAGAGTGAGAGTCAGAGTCAGAGTCAGAGTCAGAGTCAGATTCAGAGTCAGAGTCAGAGGCAGAGTCAGAGTCCGAGTCAGGGTCAGGTCAGAGTCAGAGTCAGAGTCAGAGTCAGAGTCACAGTCAGAGTCAGAGTCAGAGTACGAGTCAGGGTCAGGTCAGAGTCAGAGTCAAAAACAGGGTCACGTCAGAGTCAGAGACAGAGTCAGAGTCAGAGTCCGAGTCAGGGTCAGGTCGAAGTCAGAGTCAGAGTCAGAGTCAGAGTCAGAGTCAGAGTCAGAGTCAGAGTCAGAGTCAGAGTCAGAGTCAAAATCAGAGTCAGAGTCTGAGTCAGAGTTAGAGTCAGAGTCAGAGTCACAGTCAGAGTCAGAGTCAGAGTCAGAGTCAGAGTCAGAGTCAGAGTCAGAGTCCGAGTCAGGGTCAGGTCAGAGTCAGAGTCAGAGTCAGAGTCAGAGTCAGAGACAGAGTCAGTGACAGAGTCAGAGTCATGATGTTTGAGTCAGAGTAAGTGTCAAAGTCGGAGTCATGAAGTTGGAGTCCGTGTCAGAGTCCGAGTCATAGTCATGAGGTCAAAGTCAGAGTCATAGTCAGAGTCAGAGTCAGCGTCCGAGTTGGAGTCGAAGTCAGAGTCAGCGTCAGAGTCAGAGTCAGAGTCAGAGTCCAAGTCAGGGTCGGGTTAGAGTCAGAGTCAGAGTCAGAGTCAGAGTCAGAGTCAGAGTCCGAGTCTGGGTCGGGTTAGAGTCAGAGTCACAGTCAGAGCCAGAGTCAGCGACAGAGTCAGAGCCAGAGTCGGACTCAGAGTCAGAGTCAGAGTCAGAGTCGGAGTCAGAGTGAGAGTCCGAGTCTGGGTCGGGTTAAAGTCAGAGTCAGAGTCAGAGTCAGAGTCAGATTCGGTGTCAGGGTCAGGTCAGAGTCAGAGTCAGAGTCAGAGTCAGAGTCCGAGCCAGGGTCAGGTCGGAGTCAGAGTCAGAGTCAGAGTCAGAGTCAGAGCGAGAGTCGGGGTCAGAGTCAGAGTCCGAGTCAGTGTCAAATTCCGAGTCAGGGTCGGGTCAGAGTCAAAGTCCGAGTCAGAGTCAGAGTCACAGTCAGAGTCGGAGTCAGAGTTAGAGTCAGAGTCAGAGTCAGAGTCCGAGTCTGGGTCGGGTTAGAGTCAGAGTCAGAGTCAGAGCCAGAGTCAGAGTCAGAGTCAGAGTCGGAGTCAGAGTCAGAGTCAGAGTCCGAGTCAGGGTCAGGTCGAAGTCAGAGTCAGAGTCAGAGTCAGAGTCAGAGTCAGAGTCAGAGTCAGAGTCAGAGTCAAAATCAGAGTCAGAGTGCGAGTCAGAGTTAGAGTCAGAGTCAGAGTCAGAGTCAGAGTCAGAGTCAGAGTCAGAGTCAGAGGCAGAGTCAGAGTCCGAGTCAGAGTCAGGTCAGAGTCAGAGTCAGAGTCAGAGTCAGAGTCAGAGTCAGAGTCAGTGACAGAGTAAGAGTCATGATGTCGAAGTCAGAGTAAGTGTCAAAGTCGGAGTCATGAAGTTGGAGTCCGAGTCAGAGTCCGAGTCATAGTCATGAGGTCAAAGTCAGAGTCATAGTCAGAGTCAGAGTCAGTGTCCGAGTCAGAGTCGAAGTCAGAGTCAGAGTCAGAGTCAGAGTCAGAGTCAGAGCCAGAGTCAGAGTCAGAGTCAGAGCCAGAGTCGGACTCAGACTCAGAGTCAGAGTCAGAGTCAGAGTCAGAGTCAGAGTCCGAGTCTGGGTCGGGTTAAAGTCAGAGTCAGAGTCAGAGTCAGAGTCAGAGTCAGAGTCAGAGTCACAGTCAGAGTCAGAGTCAGAGTCCGAGTCAGGGTCAGGTCAGAGTCAGAGTCAGAGTCAGGGTCACGTCAGAGTCAGAGACAGAGTCAGAGTCAGAGTCCGAGTCAGGGTCAGGTCAAAGTCAGAGTCAGAGTCAGAGTCAGAGTCAGAGTCAGAGTCAGAGTCAGAGTCAGAGTCAGAGTCAGAGCGAGAGTCGGAGTCAGAGTCAAAGTCAGAGTCAGAGTCAAATTCCGAGTCAGGGTCGAGTCAGAGTCAAAGTCCGAGTCAGAGTCAGAGTCACAGTCAGAGTCGGAGTCAGAGTTAGAGTCAGAGTCAGAGTCAGAGTCCGAGTCTGGGTCGGGTTAGAGTCAGAGTCAGAGTCAGAGCCAGAGTCAGAGTCAGAGTCAGAGTCAGAGTCGGAGTCAGAGTCAGAGTCAGAGTCCGAGTCAGGGTCAGGTCGAAGTCAGAGTCAGAGTCAGAGTCAGAGTCAGACTCAGAGTCAGAGTCAGAGTCAGAGTCAAAATCAGAGTCACAGTGCGAGTCAGAGTTAGAGTCAGAGTCAGAGTCAGAGTCAGAGTCAGAGTCAGAGTCAGAGTCAGAGGCAGAGTCAGAGTCAGAGTCAGTGACAGAGTCAGAGTCATGATGTCGAAGTCAGAGTAAGTGTCAAAGTCGGAGTCATGAAGTTGGAGTCCGAGTCAGAGTCCGAGTCATAGTCATGAGGTCAAAGTCAGAGTCATAGTCAGAGTCAGAGTCAGCGTCCGAGTCAGAGTCGAAGTCAGAGTCAGAGTCAGAGTCAGAGTCAGAGTCAGAGTCTAAGTCAGGGTCGGGTTAGAGTCAGAGTCAGAGTCAGAGTCAGAGTCAGAGTCAGAGTCCGAGTCTGGGTCGGGTTAGAGTCAGAGTCACAGTCAGAGCCAGAGTCAGAGTTAGAGTCAGAGCCAGAGTCGGACTCAGAGTCAGAGTCAGAGTCAGAGTCAGACTCAGAGTCAGAGTCCGAGTCTGGGTCGGGTTAAAGTCAGAGTCAGAGTCAGTGTCAGAGTCAGAGTCAGAGTCAGAGTCAGAGTCAGAGTCAGAGTCAGAGTCAGAGTCAGAGTCAGAGTCAGAGTCAGAGTCAGAATCAGAGTCAGAGTCTGATTCAGAGTCAGAGTCAGAGTCAGAGTCAGAGTCAGAGTCAGAGTCAGAGTCCGAGCCAGGGTCAGGTCGGAGTCAGAGTCAGAGTCTGAGTCAGAGTCAGAGTCAGAGTCAGAATCAGAGTCAGAGTCTGATTCAGAGTCAGAGTCAGAGTCAGAGTCAGAGTCAGAGTCAGAGTCAGAGTCAGATTCAGAGTCTGAGTCAGAGTCAGAGTCCGAGTCAGGATCAGGCCAGAGTCACAGTCAGAGTCAGAGTGAGCGTCAGAGTCATGATGTCGGAGTCAGAGTAAGAGTCAAAGTCGGAGTCATGGAGTTCGAGTCCGAGTCAGAGTCCGAGTCATAGTCATGAGGTCAAAGTCAGAGTCATAGTCAGAGTCAGAGTCGAAGTCAGAGTCAGAGTCAGAGTCAGAGTCAGAGTCCGAGCCAGGGTCAGGTCGGAGTCAGAGTCAGAGTCAGAGTCAGAGTCAGAGTCAGAGTCAGAGTCAGAGTCAGAGTCCGAGTCTGGGTCGGGTTAAAGTCAGAGTCAGCGTCAGAGTCAGAGTCAGAGTCAGAGTCAGAGTCAGAGTCAGAGTCAGAGTCAGAGTCAGAGTCAGAGTCAGAGTCAGAGTCAGAGTCAGAGTCACAGTCAGAGTCGGAGTCAGAGTCAGAGTCGGAGTCAGAGTCAGAGTCAGAGTCCGATTCAGGGTCAGGTCAGAGTCAGAGTCAGAGTCAGAGTCAGAGTCAGAGTCAGAGTCAGAGTCAGAGTCCGAGTCTGGGTCGGGTTAGAGTCAGAGTCACAGTCAGAGCCAGAGTCAGAGTCAGAGTCAGAGCCAGAGTCGGACTCAGAGTCAGAGTCAGAGTCAGAGTCAGAGTCAGAGTCAGAGTCCGAGTCTGGGTCGGGTTAAAGTCAGAGTCAGAGTCAGAGTCAGAGTCAGAGTCAGAGTCAGAGTCAGAGTCAGAGTCAAAATCAGAGTCAGAGTCTGAGTCAGAGTGAGAGTCAGAGTCAGAGTCAGAGTCAGAGTCAGATTCAGAGTCAGAGTCAGAGGCAGAGTCAGAGTCCGAGTCAGGGTCAGGTCAGAGTCAGAGTCAGAGTCAGAGTCAGAGTCACAGTCAGAGTCAGAGTCAGAGTACGAGTCAGGGTCAGGTCAGAGTCAGAGTCAAAAACAGGGTCACGTCAGAGTCAGAGACAGAGTCAGAGTCAGAGTCCGAGTCAGGGTCAGGTCGAAGTCAGAGTCAGAGTCAGAGTCAGAGTCAGAGTCAGAGTCAGAGTCAGAGTCAGAGTCAGAGTCAGAGTCAAAATCAGAGTCAGAGTCTGAGTCAGAGTTAGAGTCAGAGTCAGAGTCACAGTCAGAGTCAGAGTCAGAGTCAGAGTCAGAGTCAGAGTCAGAGTCAGAGTCCGAGTCAGGGTCAGGTCAGAGTCAGAGTCAGAGTCAGAGTCAGAGTCAGAGACAGAGTCAGTGACAGAGTCAGAGTCATGATGTTTGAGTCAGAGTAAGTGTCAAAGTCGGAGTCATGAAGTTGGAGTCCGTGTCAGAGTCCGAGTCATAGTCATGAGGTCAAAGTCAGAGTCATAGTCAGAGTCAGAGTCAGCGTCCGAGTTGGAGTCGAAGTCAGAGTCAGCGTCAGAGTCAGAGTCAGAGTCAGAGTCCAAGTCAGGGTCGGGTTAGAGTCAGAGTCAGAGTCAGAGTCAGAGTCAGAGTCAGAGTCCGAGTCTGGGTCGGGTTAGAGTCAGAGTCACAGTCAGAGCCAGAGTCAGCGACAGAGTCAGAGCCAGAGTCGGACTCAGAGTCAGAGTCAGAGTCAGAGTCGGAGTCAGAGTGAGAGTCCGAGTCTGGGTCGGGTTAAAGTCAGAGTCAGAGTCAGAGTCAGAGTCAGATTCGGTGTCAGGGTCAGGTCAGAGTCAGAGTCAGAGTCAGAGTCAGAGTCCGAGCCAGGGTCAGGTCGGAGTCAGAGTCAGAGTCAGAGTCAGAGTCAGAGCGAGAGTCGGGGTCAGAGTCAGAGTCCGAGTCAGTGTCAGGTCAGAGTCAGAGTCAGAGTCAGAGTCAGATTCAGAGTCAGAGTCAGAGTCAGAGTCAGAGTCACAGTCAGAGTCGGAGTCAGAGTCCGAGTCAGGGTCAGGTCAGAGTCAGAGTCAGAGTCAGAGTCAGAGTCAGAGTCAGAGTCAGAGTCAGATTCAGAGTCTGAGTCAGAGTCAGAGTCCGAGTCAGGGTCAGGCCAGAGTCACAGTCAGAGTCAGAGTCAGCGTCAGAGTCATGATGTCGGAGTCAGAGTAAGAGTCAAAGTCGGAGTCATGGAGTTCGAGTCCGAGTCAGAGTCCGAGTCATAGTCATGAGTTCAAAGTCAGAGTCAGAGTCAGAGTCAGAGTCAGAGTCACAGTCAGAGTCGGAGTCAGAGTAAGAGTCGGAGTCAGAGTCAGAGTCAGAGTCCGAGTCAGGGTCAGGTCAGAGTCAGAGTCAGAGTCAGAGTCAGAGTCAGAGTCAGAGTCAGAGTCAGAGTCAGAGTCAGAGTCAGAGTCCGAGTCTGGGTCGGGTTAGAGTCAGAGTCACAGTCAGAGCCAGAGTCAGAGTCAGATTCAGAGCCAGAGTCGGACTCAGAGTCAGAGTCAGAGTCAGAGTCAGAGTCAGAGTCAGAGTCCGAGTCTGGGACGGGTTAAAGTCAGAGTCAGAGTCAGAGTCAGAGTCCGAGTCAGAGTCAGAGTCAGAGTCAGAGTCAGAGTCAGAGCCAGAGTCAGAGTCAGAGTCAGAGCCAGAGTCGGACTCAGACTCAGAGTCAGAGTCAGAGTCAGAGTCAGAGTCAGAGTCCGAGTCTGGGTCGGGTTAAAGTCAGAGTCAGAGTCAGAGTCAGAGTCAGAGTCAGAGTCAGAGTCACAGTCAGAGTCAGAGTCAGAGTCCGAGTCAGGGTCAGGTCAGAGTCAGAGTCAGAGTCAGGGTCACGTCAGAGTCAGAGACAGAGTCAGAGTCAGAGTCCGAGTCAGGGTCAGGTCAAAGTCAGAGTCAGAGTCAGAGTCAGAGTCAGAGTCAGAGTCAGAGTCAGAGTCAGAGTCAGAGTCAGAGTCAGAGTCAAAATCAGAGTCAGAGTCTGAGTCAGAGTTAGAGTCAGAGTCAGAGTCAGAGTCAGAGTCAGAGTCAGAGTCAGAGTCAGAGGCAGAGTCAGAGTCCGAGTCAGGGTCAGGTCAGAGTCAGAGTCAGAGTCAGAGTCAGAGTCACAGTCAGAGTCAGAGTCAGAGTACGAGTCAGGGTCAGGTCAGAGTCAGAGTCAAAGTCAGGGTCACGTCAGAGTCAGAGACAGAGTCAGAGTCAGAGTCCGAGTCAGGGTCAGGTCGAAGTCAGAGTCAGAGTCAGAGTCAGAGTCAGAGTCAGAGTCAGAGTCAGAGTCAGAGTCAGAGTCAGAGTCAAAATCAGAGTCAGAGTCTAAGTCAGAGTTAGAGTCAGAGTCAGAGTCACAGTCAGAGTCAGAGTCAGAGTCAAAGTCAGAGTCAGAGTCAGAGTCAGAGTCCGAGTCAGGGTCAGGTCAGAGTCAGAGTCAGAGTCAGAGTCAGAGTCAGAGACAGAGTCAGTGACAGAGTCAGAGTCATGATGTTTGAGTCAGAGTAAGTGTCAAAGTCGGAGTCATGAAGTTGGAGTCCGTGTCAGAGTCCGAGTCATAGTCATGAGGTCAAAGTCAGAGTCATAGTCAGAGTCAGAGTCAGCGTCCGAGTCAGAGTCGAAGTCAGAGTCAGCGTCAGAGTCAGAGTCAGAGTCAGAGTCCAAGTCAGGGTCGGGTTAGAGTCAGAGTCAGAGTCAGAGTCAGAGTCAGAGTCAGAGTCCGAGTCTGGGTCGGGTTAGAGTCAGAATCACAGTCAGAGCCAGAGTCAGCGACAGAGTCAGAGCCAGAGTCGGAATCAGAGTCAGAGTCAGAGTCAGAGTCAGAGTCAGAGTCAGAGTCCGAGTCTGGGTCGGGTTAAAGTCAGAGTCAGAGTCAGAGTCAGAGTCAGATTCGGTGTCAGGGTCAGGTCAGAGTCAGAGTCAGAGTCAGAGTCAGAGTCAGAGTCAGAGTCAGAGTTAGAGACAGAGTCGGTGTCAGGGTCAGGTCAGAGTCAGAGTCAGAGTCAGAGTCAGAGTCAGAGCGAGAGTCGGAGTCAGAGTCAAAGTCAGAGTCAGAGTCAAATTCCGAGTCAGGGTCGGGTCAGAGTCAAAGTCCGAGTCAGAGTCAGAGTCACAGTCAGAGTCGGAGTCAGAGTTAGAGTCAGAGTCAGAGTCAGAGTCCGAGTCTGGGTCGGGTTAGAGTCAGAGTCAGAGTCAGAGCCAGAGTCAGAGTCAGAGTCAGAGTCAGAGTCGGAGTCAGAGTCAGAGTCAGAGTCCGAGTCAGGGTCAGGTCGAAGTCAGAGTCAGAGTCAGAGTCAGAGTCAGAGTCAGAGTCAGAGTCAGAGTCAGAGTCAAAATCAGAGTCAGAGTGCGAGTCAGAGTTAGAGTCAGAGTCAGAGTCAGAGTCAGAGTCAGAGTCAGAGTCAGAGTCAGAGGCAGAGTCAGAGTCCGAGTCAGAGTCAGGTCAGAGTCAGAGTCAGAGTCAGAGTCAGAGTCAGAGTCAGAGTCAGTGACAGAGTAAGAGTCATGATGTCGAAGTCAGAGTAAGTGTCAAAGTCGGAGTCATGAAGTTGGAGTCCGAGTCAGAGTCCGAGTCATAGTCATGAGGTCAAAGTCAGAGTCATAGTCAGAGTCAGAGTCAGTGTCCGAGTCAGAGTCGAAGTCAGAGTCAGAGTCAGAGTCAGAGTCTAAGTCAGGGTCGGGTTAGAGTCAGAGTCAGAGTCAGAGTCAGAGTCAGAGTCAGAGTCCGAGTCTGGGTCGGGTTAGAGTCAGAGTCACAGTCAGAGCCAGAGTCAGAGTTAGAGTCAGAGCCAGAGTCGGACTCAGAGTCAGAGTCAGAGTCAGAGTCAGAGTCAGAGTCAGAGTCCGAGTCTGGGTCGGGTTAAAGTCAGAGTCAGAGTCAGTGTCAGAGTCAGAGTCAGAGTCAGAGTCAGAGTCAGAGTCAGAGTCAGAGTCAGAGTCAGAGTCAGAGTCAGAGTCAGAGTCCGAGTCTGGGTCGGGTTAAAGTCAGAGTCAGAGTCAGAGTCAGAGTCAGATTCGGTGTCAGGGTCAGGTCAGAGTCAGAGTCAGAGTCAGAGTCAGAGTCCGAGCCAGGGTCAGGTCAGAGTCAGAGTCAGAGTCAGATTCAGAGTCTGAGTCAGAGTCAGAGTCCGAGTCAGGATCAGGCCAGAGTCACAGTCAGAGTCAGAGTCAGCGTCAGAGTCATGATGTCGGAGTCAGAGTAAGAGTCAAAGTCGGAGTCATGGAGTTCGAGTCCGAGTCAGAGTCCGAGTCATAGTCATGAGGTCAAAGTCAGAGTCATAGTCAGAGTCAGAGTCGAAGTCAGAGTCAGAGTCAGAGTCAGAGTCAGAGTCCGAGCCAGGGTCAGGTCGGAGTCAGAGTCAGAGTCAGAGTCAGAGTCAGAGTCAGAGTCAGAGTCAGAGTCAGAGTCAGAGTCCGAGTCTGGGTCGGGTTAAAGTCAGAGTCAGCGTCAGAGTCAGAGTCAGAGTCAGAGTCAGAGTCAGAGTCAGAGTCAGAGTCAGAGTCAGAGTCAGAGTCAGAGTCAGAGTCAGAGTCACAGTCAGAGTCGGAGTCAGAGTCAGAGTCGGAGTCAGAGTCAGAGTCAGAGTCCG
Source organism: Tenthredo distinguenda (assembly GCA_947538915.1). Classification (NCBI taxonomy): domain Eukaryota; kingdom Metazoa; phylum Arthropoda; class Insecta; order Hymenoptera; family Tenthredinidae; genus Tenthredo; species Tenthredo distinguenda. The sequence goes on along the minus strand of OX384534.1, from coordinate 19,814,789 downwards.
AGTCAGGGTCAGGTCAGAGTCAGAGTCAGAGTCAGAGTCAGAGTCAGAGTCAGAGTCAGAGTCCGAGTCTGGGTCGGGTTAGAGTCAGAGTCACAGTCAGAGCCAGAGTCAGAGTCAGAGTCAGAGCCAGAGTCGGACTCAGAGTCAGAGTCAGAGTCAGAGTCAGAGTCAGAGTCAGAGTCCGAGTCTGGGTCGGGTTAAAGTCAGAGTCAGAGTCAGAGTCAGAGTCCGAGTCAGAGTCAGAGTCAGAGTCAGAGTCAGAGTCAGAGCCAGAGTCAGAGTCAGAGTCAGAGCCAGAGTCGGACTCAGACTTAGAGTCAGAGTCAGAGTCAGAGTCAGAGTCAGAGTCCGAGTCTGGGTCGGGATAAAGTCAGAGTCAGAGTCAGAGTCAGAGTCAGAGTCAGAGTCAGAGTCACAGTCAGAGTCAGAGTCAGAGTCCGAGTCAGGGTCAGGTCAGAGTCAGAGTCAGAGTCAGGGTCACGTCAGAGTCAGAGACAGAGTCAGAGTCAGAGTCCGAGTCAGGGTCAGGTCAAAGTCAGAGTCAGAGTCAGAGTCAGAGTCAGAGTCAGAGTCAGAGTCAGAGTCAGAGTCAGAGTCAGAGTCAGAGCGAGAGTCGGAGTCAGAGTCAAAGTCAGAGTCAGAGTCAAATTCCGAGTCAGGGTCGGGTCAGAGTCAAAGTCCGAGTCGGAGTCAGAGTCACAGTCAGAGTCGGAGTCAGAGTTAGAGTCAGAGTCAGAGTCAGAGTCCGAGTCTGGGTCGGGTTAGAGTCAGAGTCAGAGTCAGAGCCAGAGTCAGAGTCAGAGTCAGAGTCAGAGTCGGAGTCAGAGTCAGAGTCAGAGTCCGAGTCAGGGTCAGGTCGAAGTCAGAGTCAGAGTCAGAGTCAGAGTCAGAGTCAGAGTCAGAGTCAGAGTCAGAGTCAAAATCAGAGTCAGAGTGCGAGTCAGAGTTGGAGTCAGAGTCAGAGTCAGAGTAAGAGTCAGAGTCAGAGGCAGAGTCAGAGTCCGAGTCAGAGTCAGGTCACAGTCAGAGTCAGAGTCAGAGTCAGAGTTGGAGTCAGAGTCAGTGACAGAGTCAGAGTCATGATGTCGAAGTCAGAGTAAGTGTCAAAGTCGGAGTCATGAAGTTGGAGTCCGAGTCAGAGTCCGAGTCATAGTCATGAGGTCAAAGTCAGAGTCATAGTCAGAGTCAGAGTCAGCGTCCGAGTCGGAGTCGAAGTCAGAGTCACAGTCAGAGTCAGATTCAGAGTCAGAGTCTAAGTCAGGGTCGGGTTAGAGTCAGAGTCAGAGTCAGAGTCAGAGTCAGAGTCAGAGTCCGAGTCTGGGTCGGGTTAGAGTCAGAGTCACAGTCAGAGCCAGAGTCAGAGTTAGAGTCAGAGCCAGAGTCGGACTCAGAGTCAGAGTCAGAGTCAGAGTCAGACTCAGAGTCAGAGTCCGAGTCTGGGTCGGGTTAAAGTCAGAGTCAGAGTCAGCGTCAGAGTCAGAGTCAGAGTCAGAGTCAGAGTCAGAGTCAGAGTCAGAGTCAGAGTCAGAGTCAGAGTCAGAGTCAGAGTCAGAGTCAGAGTCAGAATCAGAGTCAGAGTCTGATTCAGAGTCAGAGTCAGAGTCAGAGTCAGAGTCAGAGTCAGAGTCAGAGTCCGAGCCAGGGTCAGGTCGGAGTCAGAGTCAGAGTCTGAGTCAGAGTCAGAGTCAGAGTCAGAATCAGAGTCAGAGTCTGATTCAGAGTCAGAGTCAGAGTCAGAGTCAGAGTCAGAGTCAGAGTCAGAGTCAGATTCAGAGTCTGAGTCAGAGTCAGAGTCCGAGTCAGGATCAGGCCAGAGTCACAGTCAGAGTCAGAGTCAGCGTCAGAGTCATGATGTCGGAGTCAGAGTAAGAGTCAAAGTCGGAGTCATGGAGTTCGAGTCCGAGTCAGAGTCCGAGTCATAGTCATGAGGTCAAAGTCAGAGTCATAGTCAGAGTCAGAGTCGAAGTCAGAGTCAGAGTCAGAGTCAGAGTCAGAGTCCGAGCCAGGGTCAGGTCGGAGTCAGAGTCAGAGTCAGAGTCAGAGTCAGAGTCAGAGTCAGAGTCAGAGTCAGAGTCAGAGTCCGAGTCTGGGTCGGGTTAAAGTCAGAGTCAGAGTCAGAGTCAGAGTCAGAGTCAGAGTCAGAGTCAGAGTCAGAGTCAGAGTCAGAGTCAGAGTCAGAGTCACAGTCAGAGTCGGAGTCAGAGTCAGAGTCGGAGTCAGAGTCAGAGTCAGAGTCCGAGTCAGGGTCAGGTCAGAGTGAGAGTCAGAGTCAGAGTCAGAGTCAGAGTCAGAGTCAGAGTCCGAGTCTGGGTCGGGTTAGAGTCAGAGTCACAGTCAGAGCCAGAGTCAGAGTCAGAGTCAGAGCCAGAGTCGGACTCAGAGTCAGAGTCAGAGTCAGAGTCAGAGTCAGAGTCAGAGTCCGAGTCTGGGTCGGGTTAAAGTCAGAGTCAGAGTCAGAGTCAGAGTCCGAGTCAGAGTCAGACTCAGAGTCAGAGTCAGAGTCAGAGCCAGAGTCAGAGTCAGAGTCAGAGCCAGAGTCGGACTCAGACTCAGAGTCAGAGTCAGAGTCAGAGTCAGAGTCAGAGTCCGAGTCTGGGTCGGGTTAAAGTCAGAGTCAGAGTCAGAGTCAGAGTCAGAGTCAGAGTCAGAGTCACAGTCAGAGTCAGAGTCAGAGTCCGAGTCAGGGTCAGGTCAGAGTCAGAGTCAGAGTCAGGGTCACGTCAGAGTCAGAGACAGAGTCAGAGTCAGAGTCCGAGTCAGGGTCAGGTCAAAGTCAGAGTCAGAGTCAGAGTCAGAGTCAGAGTCAGAGTCAGAGTCAGAGTCAGAGTCAGAGTCAGAGTCAGAGTCAGAGTCAAAATCAGAGTCAGAGTCTGAGTCAGAGTTAGAGTCAGAGTCAGAGTCAGAGTCAGAGTCAGAGTCAGAGTCAGAGTCAGAGTCAGAGTCAGAGTCCGAGTCTGGGTCGGGTTAAAGTCAGAGTCAGAGTCAGTGTCAGAGTCAGAGTCAGAGTCAGAGTCAGAGTCAGAGTCAGAGTCAGAGTCAGAGTCAGAGTCAGAGTCAGAGTCAGAGTCCGAGTCTGGGTCGGGTTAAAGTCAGAGTCAGAGTCAGAGTCAGAGTCAGATTCGGTGTCAGGGTCAGGTCAGAGTCAGAGTCAGAGTCAGAGTCAGAGTCCGAGCCAGGGTCAGGTCGGAGTCAGAGTCAGAGTCAGAGTCAGAGTCAGAGCGAGAGTCGGAGTCAGAGTCAGAGTCCGAGTCAGTGTCAGGTCAGAGTCAGAGTCAGAGTCAGAGTCAGATTCAGAGTCAGAGTCAGAGTCAGAGTCAGAGTCACAGTCAGAGTCGGAGTCAGAGTCCGAGTCAGGGTCAGGTCAGAGTCAGAGTCAGAGTCAGAGTCAGAGTCAGAGTCAGAGTCATGATGTCGGAGTCAGAGTAAGAGTCAAAGTCGGAGTCATGGAGTTCGAGTCCGAGTCAGAGTCCGAGTCATAGTCATGAGTTCAAAGTCAGAGTCATAGTCAGAGTCAGAGTCGAAGTCAGAGTCAGAGTCAGAGTCAGAGTCAGAGTCAGAGTTAGAGACAGAGTCGGTGTCAGGGTCAAGTCAGAGTCAGAGTCAGAGTCAGAGCGAGAGTCGGAGTCAGAGTCAAAGTCAGAGTCAGAGTCAAATTCCGAGTCAGGGTCGGGTCAGAGTCAAAGTCCGAGTCAGAGTCAGAGTCACAGTCAGAGTCGGAGTCAGAGTTAGAGTCAGAGTCAGAGTCAGAGTCCGAGTCTGGGTCGGCTTAGAGTCAGAGTCAGAGTCAGAGCCAGAGTCAGAGTCAGAGTCAGAGTCAGAGTCGGAGTCAGAGTCAGAGTCAGAGTCCGAGTCAGGGTCAGGTCGAAGTCAGAGTCAGAGTCAGAGTCAGAGTCAGAGTCAGAGTCAGAGTCAGAGTCAGAGTCAAAATCAGAGTCAGAGTGCGAGTCAGAGTTAGAGTCAGAGTCAGAGTCAGAGTCAGAGTCAGAGTCAGAGTCAGAGTCAGAGGCAGAGTCAGAGTCCGAGTCAGAGTCAGGTCAGAGTCAGAGTCAGAGTCAGAGTCAGAGTCAGAGTCAGAGTCAGTGACAGAGTCAGAGTCATGATGTCGAAGTCAGAGTAAGTGTCAAAGTCGGAGTCATGAAGTTGGAGTCCGAGTCAGAGCCGGAGTCATAGTCATGAGGTCAAAGTCAGAGTCATAGTCAGAGTCAGAGTCAGCGTCCGAGTCAGAGTCGAAGTCAGAGTCAGAGTCAGAGTCAGAGTCAGAGTCAGAGTCTAAGTCAGGGTCGGGTTAGAGTCAGAGTCAGAGTCAGAGTCAGAGTCAGAGTCAGAGTCCGAGTCTGGGACGGGTTAGAGTCAGGGTCACAGTCAGAGCCAGAGTCAGAGTTAGAGTCAGAGCCAGAGTCGGACTCAGAGTCAGAGTCAGAGTCAGAGTCAGACTCAGAGTCAGAGTCCGAGTCTGGGTCGGGTTAAAGTCAGAGTCAGAGTCAGTGTCAGAGTCAGAGTCAGAGTCAGAGTCAGAGTCAGAGTCAGAGTCAGAGTCAGAGTCAGAGTCAGAGTCAGAGTCAGAGTCAGAGTCAGAGTCAGAATCAGAGTCAGAGTCTGATTCAGAGTCAGAGTCAGAGTCAGAGTCAGAGTCAGAGTCAGAGTCAGAGTCCGAGCCAGGGTCAGGTCGGAGTCAGAGTCAGAGTCTGAGTCAGAGTCAGAGTCAGAGTCAGAATCAGAGTCAGAGTCTGATTCAGAGTCAGAGTCAGAGTCAGAGTCAGAGTCAGAGTCAGAGTCAGAGTCAGAGTCAGATTCAGAGTCTGAGTCAGAGTCAGAGTCCGAGTCAGGATCAGGCCAGAGTCACAGTCAGAGTCAGAGTCAGCGTCAGAGTCATGATGTCGGAGTCAGAGTAAGAGTCAAAGTCGGAGTCATGGAGTTCGAGTCCGAGTCAGAGTCCGAGTCATAGTCATGAGGTCAAAGTCAGAGTCATAGTCAGAGTCAGAGTCGAAGTCAGAGTCAGAGTCAGAGTCAGAGTCAGAGTCCGAGCCAGGGTCAGGTCGGAGTCAGAGTCAGAGTCAGAGTCAGAGTCAGAGTCAGAGTCAGAGTCAGAGTCAGAGTCAGAGTCCGAGTCTGGGTCGGGTTAAAGTCAGAGTCAGCGTCAGAGTCAGAGTCAGAGTCAGAGTCAGAGTCAGAGTCAGAGTCAGAGTCAGAGTCAGAGTCAGAGTCAGAGTCAGAGTCAGAGTCAGAGTCACAGTCAGAGTCGGAGTCAGAGTCAGAGTCGGAGTCAGAGTCAGAGTCAGAGTCCGAGTCAGGGTCAGGTCAGAGTCAGAGTCAGAGTCAGAGTCAGAGTCAGAGTCAGAGTAAGAGTCCGAGTCTGGGTCGGGTTAGAGTCAGAGTCACAGTCAGAGCCAGAGTCAGAGTCAGAGTCAGAGCCAGAGTCGGACTCAGAGTCAGAGTCAGAGTCAGAGTCAGAGTCAGAGTCAGAGTCCGAGTCTGGGTCGGGTTAAAGTCAGAGTCAGAGTCAGAGTCAGAGTCCGAGTCAGAGTCAGAGTCAGAGTCAGAGTCAGAGTCAGAGTCAGAGCCAGAGTCAGAGTCAGAGTCAGAGCCAGAGTCGGACTCAGACTCAGAGTCAGAGTCAGAGTCAGAGTCAGAGTCAGAGTCCGAGTCTGGGTCGGGTTAAAGTCAGAGTCAGAGTCAGAGTCAGAGTCAGAGTCAGAGTCAGAGTCACAGTCAGAGTCAGAGTCAGAGTCCGAGTCAGGGTCAGGTCAGAGTCAGAGTCAGAGTCAGGGTCACGTCAGAGTCAGAGACAGAGTCAGAGTCAGAGTCCGAGTCAGGGTCAGGTCAAAGTCAGAGTCAGAGTCAGAGTCAGAGTCAGAGTCAGAGTCAGAGTCAGAGTCAGAGTCAGAGTCAGAGTCAGAGTCAGAGTCAAAATCAGAGTCAGAGTCTGAGTCAGAGTTAGAGTCAGAGTCAGAGTCAGAGTCAGAGTCAGAGTCAGAGTCAGAGTCAGAGTCAGAGTCAGAGTCCGAGTCAGGGTCAGGTCAGAGTCAGAGTCAGAGTGAGAGTCAGAGTCAGAGTCAGAGTCAGAGTCAGAGTCAGTGACAGAGTCAGAGTCAGAGTAAGTGTCAAAGTCGGAGTCATGAAGTTGGAGTCCGAGTCAGAGTCCGAGTCATAGTCATGAGGTCAAAGTCAGAGTCATAGTCAGAGTCAGAGTCAGCGTCCGAGTCAGAGTCGAAGTCAGAGTCAGAGTCAGAGTCAGAGTCAGAGTCAGAGTCCAAGTCAGGGTCGGGTTAGAGTCAGAGTCAGAGTCAGAGTCAGAGTCAGAGTCAGAGTCAGAGTCAGAGTCCGAGACAGGGTCAGGTCAGAGTCAGAGTCAGAGTCGAAGTCAGAGTCAGAGTCCGAGCCAAGGTCAGGTCGGAGTCAGAGTCAGAGTCAGAGTCAGAGTCAGAGTCAGAGTCAGAGTCAGAGTCAGAATCAGAGTCAGAATCAGGGTCAGAGTCTGATTCAGCGTCAGAGTCAGAGTCAGAGTCAGAGTCAGAGTCAGAGTCAGAGTCAGAGTCAGATTCAGAGTCAGAGTCAGAGTCTGAGTCCGAGTCAGGGTCAGGCCAGAGTCATAGTCAGAGTCAGAGTCAGAGTCAGGGTCATGATGTCGGAGTCAGAGTAAGAGTCAGAGTCGGAGTCATGAAGTTGGAGTCCGAGTCAGAGTCCGAGTCATAGTCATGAGGTCAAAGTCAGAGTCATAGTCAGAGTCAGCGTCAGCGTCCGAGTCAGAGTCGAAGTCAGAGTCAGAGTCAGAGTCAGAGTCAAGGTCAGAGTCAGAGTCAGAGTCAGAATCAGAGTCAGAGTCTGAGTCAGAGTCAGAGTCAGAGTCAGAGTCAGAGTCAGAGTCAGAGTCAGAGTCAGAGTCCGAGTCAGGGTCAGGTCTGAGTCAGAGTCAGAGTCAGAGTCAGAGTCAGAGTCAGAGTCAGTGACAGAGTCAGAGTCATGATGTCGGAGTCAGAGTAAGTGTCACAGTCGGAGTCATGAAGTTGGAGTTCGAGTCCGAGTCCGAGTCATAGTCATGAGGTCAAAGTCAGAGTCATAGTCAGAGTCAGAGTCAGCGTCCGAGTCAGAGTCGAAGTCAGAGTCAGAGTCAGAGTCAGAGTCAGAGTCAGAGTCCAAGTCAGGGTCGGGTTAGAGTCAGAGTCAGAGTCAGAGTCAGAGTTCGAGTCTGGGTCGGGTTAGAGTCAGAGTCACAGTCAGAGACAGAGTCAGAGTGAGAGTCAGAGCCAGAGTCGGACTCAGACTCAGAGTCAGAGACAGAGTCAGAGTCAGAGTCAGAGTCCGAGTCTGGGTCGGGTTAAAGTCAGAGTCAGAGTCTGACTCAGAGTCAGAGTCAGAGTCGGTGTGAGGGTCAGGTCAGAGTCAGAGTCAGAGTCAGAGTCAGAGTCCGAGCCAGGGTCAGGTCGGAGTCAGAGTCAGAGTCAGAGTCAGAGTCAGAGTCAGAGTCAGAGTCAAAATCAGAGTCAGAGTCTGAGTCAGAGTTAGAGTTAGAGTCAGAGTCAGAGTCAGAGTCAGAGTCAGAGTCAGAGTCCGAGACAGGGTCAGGTCAGAGTCAGAGTCAGAGTCGAAGTCAGAGTCAGAGTCCGAGCCAAGGTCAGGTCGGAGTCAGAGTCAGAGTCAGAGTCAGAGTCAGAGTCAGAGTCAGAGTCAGAGTCAGAGTCAGAGTCAGAATCAGGGTCAGAGTCTGATTCAGCGTCAGAGTCAGAGTCAGAGTCAGAGTCAGAGTCAGAGTCAGAGTCAGAGTCAGATTCAGAGTCAGAGTCAGAGTCTGAGTCCGAGTCAGGGTCAGGCCAGAGTCATAGTCAGAGTCAGAGTCAGAGTCAGGGTCATGATGTCGGAGTCAGAGTAAGAGTCAGAGTCGGAGTCATGAAGTTGGAGTCCGAGTCAGAGTCCGAGTCATAGTCATGAGGTCAAAGTCAGAGTCATAGTCAGAGTCAGCGTCAGCGTCCGAGTCAGAGTCGAAGTCAGAGTCAGAGTCAGAGTCAGAGTCAGAGTCAGAGTCAGAGTCAGAGTCAGAATCAGAGTCAGAGTCTGAGTCAGAGTCAGAGTCAGAGTCAGAGTCAGAGTCAGAGTCAGAGTCAGAGTCAGAGTCCGAGTCAGGGTCAGGTCTGAGTCAGAGTCAGAGTCAGAGTCAGAGTCAGAGTCAGAGTCAGAGTCAGTGACAGAGTCAGAGTCATGATGTCGGAGTCAGAGTAAGTGTCACAGTCGGAGTCATGAAGTTGGAGTTCGAGTCCGAGTCCGAGTCATAGTCATGAGGTCAAAGTCAGAGTCATAGTCAGAGTCAGAGTCAGCGTCCGAGTCAGAGTCGAAGTCAGAGTCAGAGTCGGAGTCAGAGTCAGAGTCAGAGTCCAAGTCAGGGTCGGGTTAGAGTCAGAGTCAGAGTCAGAGTCAGAGTCCGAGTCTGGGTCGGGTTAGAGTCAGAGTCACAGTCAGAGACAGAGTCAGAGTCAGAGTCAGAGCCAGAGTCGGACTCAGACTCAGAGTCAGAGACAGAGTCAGAGTCAGAGTCAGAGTCCGAGTCTGGGTCGGGTTAAAGTCAGAGTCAGAGTCGGAGTCAGAGTCAGAGTCAGAGTCAGAGTCAGAGTCAGAGTCAGAGTCCGAGTCTGGGTCGGGTTAAAGTCAGAGTCAGAGTCAGAGTCAGAGTCAGAGTCAGAGTCAGAGTCAGAGCCACAGTCAGAGTCAGAGTCAGAGTCAGAGTCAGAGTCATAGTCAGAGTCAGAGTCAGATTTAGAATCAGAGTCAGAGTCTGACTCAGAGTCAGAGTCAGAGTCGGTGTGAGGGTCAGGTCAGAGTCATAGTCAGAGTCAGAGTTAGAGTCCGAGCCAGGGTCAGGTCGGAGTCAGAGTCAGAGTCAGAGTCAGAGTCAGAGCGAGAGTCGGAGTCAGAGTCAGAGTCCGAGTCAGTGTCAGGTCAGAGTCAGAGTCAGAGTCAGAGTCAGATTCAGAGTCACAGTCAGAGTCAGAGTCAGAGTCACAGTCAGAGTCGGAGTCAGAGTCCGAGTCAGGGTCAGGTCAGAGTCAGAGTCAGAGTCAAAGTCAGAGACCGAGTCAGGGTCAGGTCAGAGTCAGAGTCAGAGCCAGAGTCAGAGTCAGACTCAGAGTCAGAGTCAGAGTCAGAGTCCGAGTCAGTGTCAGGTCAGAGTCAGAGTCAGAGTCAGAGTCAGAGTCAAAGTCAGAGTCAGAGTCAGAGCCAGCGTCAGAGTCAGCGTCAGAGTCAGAGTCAGAGTCAGAGTCAGAGTTTGAGTCAGGGTCAGAGTTTGAGTCAGGGTCAGGTCAGAGTCAGAGACAGAGTCAGAGTCAGAGTCCGAGTCAGGGTCAGGTCGAAGTCAGAGTCAGAGTCAGAGTCAGAGTCAGAGTCAGAGTCAGAGTCAGAGTCAAAACCAGAGTCAGAGTCTGAGTCAGAGTTAGAGTCAGAGTCAGAGTCAGAGTGAGAGTCAGAGTCAGAGTCAGAGTCAGAGTCAGAGTCAGAGTCCGAGTCAGGGTCAGGTCAGAGTCAGAGTCAGAGTCAGAGTCAGGTCAGAGTCAGAGTCAGTGACAGAGTCAGAGTCATGATGTCGGAGTCAGAGTAAGTGTCAAAGTCGGAGTCAGTGACAGAGTCAGAGTCATGATGTCGGAGTCAGAGTAAGTGTCAAAGTCGGAGTCATGAAGTTGGAGTCCGAGTCAGCGTCCGAGTCATAGTCATGAGGTCAAAGTCAGAGTCATAGTCAGAGTCAGAGTCAGCGTCCGAGTCAGAGTCGAAGTCAGAGTCAGAGTCAGAGTCAGAGTCAGAGTCAGAGTCCAAGTCAGGGTCGGGTCAGAGTCAGAGACAGAGTCAGAGTCAGAGTCAGAGTCCGAGTCTGGGTCGGGTTAGAGTCAGAGTCACAGTCAGAGCCAGAGTCAGAGTCGGAGTCAGAGCCAGAGTCGGACTCAGACTCAGAGTCAGAGTCAGAGTCAGAGTCAGAGTCAGAGTCCGAGTCTGGGTCGGGTTAAAGTCAGAGTCAGAGTCAGAGTCAGAGTCAGAGTCAGAGTCACAGTCAGAGTCAGAGTCAGAGTCCGAGTCAGGGTCAGGTTAGAGTCAAAGTCAGAGTCAGGGTCACGTCAGAGTCAGAGACAGAGTCAGAGTCAGAGTCCGAGTCAGGGTCAGGTCGAAGTCAGAGTCAGAGTCAGAGTCAGAGTCAGAGTCAGAGTCAGAGTCAGAGTCAGAGTCAGAGTCAGAGTCAGAGTCAGAGTCAAAATCAGAGTCAGAGACTGAGTCAGAGTTAGAGTCAGAGTCAGAGTCACAGTCAGAGTCAGAGTCACAGTCAGAGTCAGAGTCAGAGTCCGAGTCAGGGTCAGGTCAGAGTCAGAGTCAGAGTCAGAGTCAGAGTCAGAGACAGAGTCAGTGACAGAGTCAGAGTCATGATGTCGGAGTCAGAGTAAGTGTCAAAGTCGGAGTCATGAAGTTGGAGTCCGAGTCAGAGTCCGAGTCATAGTCATGAGGACAAAGTCAGAGACATAGTCAGAGTCAGAGTCAGCGTCCGAGTCAGAGTCGAAGTCAGAGTCAGCGTCAGAGTCAGAGTCAGAGTCAGAGTCCAAGTCAGGGTCGGGTTAGAGTCAGAGACAGAGTCAGAGTCAGAGTCAGAGTCCGAGTCTGGGTCGGGTTAGAGTCAGAGTCACAGTCAGAGCCAGAGTCAGAGTCGGAGTCAGAGCCAGAGTCGGACTCAGACTCAGAGTCAGAGTCAGAGTCAGAGTCAGAGTCAGAGTCCGAGTCTGGGTCGGGTTAAAGTCAGAGTCAGAGTCAGAGTCAGAGTCAGAGTCAGAGTCAGAGTCAGAGTCACAGTCAGAGTCAGAGTCAGAGTCCGAGTCAGGGTCAGGTTAGAGTCAGAGTCAGAGTCAGGGTCACGTCAGAGTCAGAGACAGAGTCAGAGTCAGAGTCCGAGTCAGGGTCAGGTCGAAGTCAGAGTCAGAGTCAGAGTCAGAGTCAGAGTCAGAGTCAGAGTCAGAGTCAAAATCAGAGTCAGAGACTGAGTCAGAGTTCGAGTCAGAGTCAGAGTCACAGTCAGAGTCAGAGTCACAGTCAGAGTCAGAGTCAGAGTCCGAGTCAGGGTCAGGTCAGAGTCAGAGTCAGAGTCAGAGTCAGAGTCAGAGACAGAGTCAGTGACAGAGTCAGAGTCATGATGTCGGAGTCAGAGTAAGTGTCAAAGTCGGAGTCATGAAGTTGGAGTCCGAGTCAGAGTCCGAGTCATAGTCATGAGGTCAAAGTCAGAGACATAGTCAGAGTCAGAGTCAGCGTCCGAGTCAGAGTCGAAGTCAGAGTCAGCGTCAGAGTCAGAGTCAGAGTCAGAGTCCAAGTCAGGGTCGGGTTAGAGTCAGAGTCAGAGTCAGAGTCAGAGTCAGAGTCAGAGTCCGAGTCTGGGTCGGGTTAGAGTCAGAGTCACAGTCAGAGCCAGAGTCAGAGACAGAGTCAGAGCCAGAGTCGGACTCAGAGTCAGAGTCAGAGTCAGAGTCAGAGTCAGAGTCAGAGTCAGAGTCAGAGTCAGAGTCAGAGTCAGAGTCAGAGTCAGAGTCAGAGTCAGAGTCAGAATCAGAGTCAGAGTCTGATTCAGAGTCAGAGTCAGAGTCAGAGTCAGAGTCAGAGTCAGAGTCAGAGTCAGAGTCAGAGTCAGAGTCCGAGCCAGGGTCAGGTCGGAGTCAGAGTCAGAGTCAGAGTCAGAGTCAGAGTCAGAGTCAAAGTCAGAGTCAGAGTCAGAGTCAGAGTCCGAGTCTGGGTCGGGTTAAAGTCAGAGTCAGCGTCAGAGTCAGAGTCAGAGTCAGAGTCAGAGTCAGAGTCAGAGTCAGAGTCAGAGTCAGAGTCAGAGTCAGAGTCAGAGTCCGAGTCTGGGTCGGGTTAGAGTCAGAGTCAGAGTCAGGGTCACGTCAGAGTCAGAGACAGAGTCAGAGTCAGAGTCCGAGTCAGGGTCAGGTCGAAGTCAGAGTCAGAGTCAGAGTCAGAGTCAGAGTCAGAGTCAGAGTCAGAGTCAGAGTCAGAGTCAGAGTCAGAGTCAGAGTCAAAATCAGAGTCAGAGACTGAGTCAGAGTTAGAGTCAGAGTCAGAGTCACAGTCAGAGTCAGAGTCACAGTCAGAGTCAGAGTCAGAGTCCGAATCAGGGTCAGGTCAGAGTCAGAGTCAGAGTCAGAGTCAGAGTCAGAGACAGAGTCAGTGACAGAGTCAGAGTCATGATGTCGGAGTCAGAGTAAGTGTAAAAGTCGGAGTCATGGAGTTGGAGTCCGAGTCAGAGTCCGAGTCATAGTCATGAGGTCAAAGTCAGAGACATAGTCAGAGTCAGAGTCAGCGTCCGAGTCAGAGTCGAAGTCAGAGTCAGCGTCAGAGTCAGAGTCAGAGTCAGAGTCCAAGTCAGGGTCGGGTTAGAGTCAGAGTCAGAGTCAGAGTCAGAGTCAGAGTCAGAGTCCGAGTCTGGGTCGGGTTAGAGTCAGAGTCACAGTCAGAGCCAGAGTCAGAGACAGAGTCAGAGCCAGAGTCGGACTCAGAGTCAGAGTCAGAGTCAGAGTCAGAGTCAGAGTCAGAGTCAGAGTCAGTGACAGAGTCAGAGTCATGATGTCGGAGTCAGAGTAAGTGTCAAAGTCGGAGTCATGAAGTTGGAGTCCGAGTCAGAGTCCGAGTCATAGTCATGAGGTCAAAGTCAGAGTCATAGTCAGAGTCAGAGTCAGCGTCCGAGTCAGAGTCGAAGTCAGAGTCAGAGTCAGAGTCAGAGTCAGAGTCAGAGTCCAAGTCAGGGTCGGGTTAGAGTCAGAGTCAGAGTCAGAGTCAGAGTCAGAGTCAGAGTCAGAGTCAAAGTCAGAGTCAGAGTCAGAGTCAGAGTCCGAGTCTGGGTCGGGTTAAAGTCAGAGTCAGCGTCAGAGTCAGAGTCAGAGTCAGAGTCAGAGTCAGAGTCAGAGTCAGAGTCAGAGTCAGAGTCAGAGTCAGAGTCAGAGTCCGAGTCTGGGTCGGGTTAGAGTCAGAGTCAGAGTCAGGGTCACGTCAGAGTCAGAGACAGAGTCAGAGTCAGAGTCCGAGTCAGGGTCAGGTCGAAGTCAGAGTCAGAGTCAGAGTCAGAGTCAGAGTCAGAGTCAGAGTCAGAGTCAGAGTCAGAGTCAGAGTCAGAGTCAGAGTCAAAATCAGAGTCAGAGACTGAGTCAGAGTTAGAGTCAGAGTCAGAGTCACAGTCAGAGTCAGAGTCACAGTCAGAGTCAGAGTCAGAGTCCGAATCAGGGTCAGGTCAGAGTCAGAGTCAGAGTCAGAGTCAGAGTCAGAGACAGAGTCAGTGACAGAGTCAGAGTCATGATGTCGGAGTCAGAGTAAGTGTAAAAGTCGGAGTCATGGAGTTGGAGTCCGAGTCAGAGTCCGAGTCATAGTCATGAGGTCAAAGTCAGAGACATAGTCAGAGTCAGAGTCAGCGTCCGAGTCAGAGTCGAAGTCAGAGTCAGCGTCAGAGTCAGAGTCAGAGTCAGAGTCCAAGTCAGGGTCGGGTTAGAGTCAGAGTCAGAGTCAGAGTCAGAGTCAGAGTCAGAGTCCGAGTCTGGGTCGGGTTAGAGTCAGAGTCACAGTCAGAGCCAGAGTCAGAGACAGAGTCAGAGCCAGAGTCGGACTCAGAGTCAGAGTCAGAGTCAGAGTCAGAGTCAGAGTCAGAGTCAGAGTCAGTGACAGAGTCAGAGTCATGATGTCGGAGTCAGAGTAAGTGTCAAAGTCGGAGTCATGAAGTTGGAGTCCGAGTCAGAGTCCGAGTCATAGTCATGAGGTCAAAGTCAGAGTCATAGTCAGAGTCAGAGTCAGCGTCCGAGTCAGAGTCGAAGTCAGAGTCAGAGTCAGAGTCAGAGTCAGAGTCAGAGTCCAAGTCAGGGTCGGGTTAGAGTCAGAGTCAGAGTCAGAGTCAGAGTCAGAGTCAGAGTCAGAGTCAGAGTCCGAGACAGGGTCAGGTCAGAGTCAGAGTCAGAGTCGAAGTCAGAGTCAGAGTCCGAGCCAAGGTCAGGTCGGAGTCAGAGTCAGAGTCAGAGTCAGAGTCAGAGTCAGAGTCAGAGTCAGAGTCAGAGTCAGAGTCAGAATCAGGGTCAGAGTCTGATTCAGCGTCAGAGTCAGAGTCAGAGTCAGAGTCAGAGTCAGAGTCAGAGTCAGAGTCAGATTCAGAGTCAGAGTCAGAGTCTGAGTCTGAGTCAGGGTCAGGCCAGAGTCATAGTCAGAGTCAGAGTCAGAGTCAGGGTCATGATGTCGGAGTCAGAGTAAGAGTCAGAGTCGGAGTCATGAAGTTGGAGTCCGAGTCAGAGTCCGAGTCATAGTCATGAGGTCAAAGTCAGAGTCATAGTCAGAGTCAGCGTCAGCGTCCGAGTCAGAGTCGAAGTCAGAGTCAGAGTCAGAGTCAGAGTCAGAGTCAGAGTCAGAGTCAGAGTCAGAATCAGAGTCAGAGTCTGAGTCAGAGTCAGAGTCAGAGTCAGAGTCAGAGTCAGAGTCAGAGTCAGAGTCAGAGTCCGAGTCAGGGTCAGGTCTGAGTCAGAGTCAGAGTCAGAGTCAGAGTCAGAGTCAGAGTCAGTGACAGAGTCAGAGTCATGATGTCGGAGTCAGAGTAAGTGTCAAAGTCGGAGTCATGAAGTTGGAGTCCGAGTCAGCGTCCGAGTCATAGTCATGAGGTCAAAGTCAGAGTCATAGTCAGAGTCAGAGTCAGCGTCCGAGTCAGAGTCGAAGTCAGAGTCAGAGTCAGAGTCAGAGTCAGAGTCAGAGTCCAAGTCAGGGTCGGGTAAGAGTCAGAGACAGAGTCAGAGTCAGAGTCAGAGTCCGAGTCTGGGTCGGGTTAGAGTCAGAGTCACAGTCAGAGCCAGAGTCAGAGTCGGAGTCAGAGCCAGAGTCGGACTCAGACTCAGAGTCAGAGTCAGAGTCAGAGTCAGAGTCAGAGTCCGAGTCTGGGTCGGGTTAAAGTCAGAGTCAGAGTCAGAGTCAGAGTCAGAGTCAGAGTCAGAGTCACAGTCAGAGTCAGAGTCAGAGTCCGAGTCAGGGTCAGGTTAGAGTCAAAGTCAGAGTCAGGGTCACGTCAGAGTCAGAGACAGAGTCAGAGTCAGAGTCCGAGTCAGGGTCAGGTCGAAGTCAGAGTCAGAGTCAGAGTCAGAGTCAGAGTCAGAGTCAGAGTCAGAGTCAGAGTCAGAGTCAGAGTCAGAGTCAGAGTCAGAGTCAAAATCAGAGTCAGAGACTGAGTCAGAGTTAGAGTCAGAGTCAGAGTCACAGTCAGAGTCAGAGTCACAGTCAGAGTCAGAGTCAGAGTCCGAGTCAGGGTCAGGTCAGAGTCAGAGTCAGAGTCAGAGTCAGAGTCAGAGACAGAGTCAGTGACAGAGTCAGAGTCATGATGTCGGAGTCAGAGTAAGTGTCAAAGTCGGAGTCATGAAGTTGGAGTCCGAGTCAGAGTCCGAGTCATAGTCATGAGGACAAAGTCAGAGACATAGTCAGAGTCAGAGTCAGCGTCCGAGTCAGAGTCGAAGTCAGAGTCAGCGTCAGAGTCAGAGTCAGAGTCAGAGTCCAAGTCAGGGTCGGGTTAGAGTCAGAGACAGAGTCAGAGTCAGAGTCAGAGTCCGAGTCTGGGTCGGGTTAGAGTCAGAGTCACAGTCAGAGCCAGAGTCAGAGTCGGAGTCAGAGCCAGAGTCGGACTCAGACTCAGAGTCAGAGTCAGAGTCAGAGTCAGAGTCAGAGTCCGAGTCTGGGTCGGGTTAAAGTCAGAGTCAGAGTCAGAGTCAGAGTCAGAGTCAGAGTCAGAGTCACAGTCAGAGTCAGAGTCGGAGTCCGAGTCAGGGTCAGGTTAGAGTCAGAGTCAGAGTCAGGGTCACGTCAGAGTCAGAGACAGAGTCAGAGTCAGAGTCCGAGTCAGGGTCAGGTCGAAGTCAGAGTTAGAGTCAGAGTCAGAGTCAGAGTCAGAGTCAGAGTCAGAGTCAGAGTCAGAGTCAGAGTCAGAGTCAGAGTCAAAATCAGAGTCAGAGACTGAGTCAGAGTTAGAGTCAGAGTCAGAGTCACAGTCAGAGTCAGAGTCAGAGTCAGAGTCAGAGTCAGAGTCAGAGTCAGAGTCAGAGTCAGAGTCAGAATCAGAGTCAGAGTCTGATTCAGAGTCAGAGTCAGAGTCAGAGTCAGAGTCAGAGTCAGAGTCAGAGTCAGAGTCAGAGTCAGAGTCCGAGCCAGGGTCAGGTCGGAGTCAGAGTCAGAGTCAGAGTCAGAGTCAGAGTCAGAGTCAAAGTCAGAGTCAGAGTCAGAGTCAGAGTCCGAGTCTGGGTCGGGTTAAAGTCAGAGTCAGCGTCAGAGTCAGAGTCAGAGTCAGAGTCAGAGTCAGAGTCAGAGTCAGAGTCAGAGTCAGAGTCAGAGTCAGAGTCAGAGTCCGAGTCTGGGTCGGGTTAGAGTCAGAGTCAGAGTCAGGGTCACGTCAGACTCAGAGACAGAGTCAGAGTCAGAGTCAGAGTCAGAGTCAGAGTCAGAGTCAGAGTCAGCGTCCGAGTCAGAGCCGAAGTCAGAGTCAGCGTCAGAGTCAGAGTCAGAGTCAGAGTCCAAGTCAGGGTCGGGTTAGAGTCAGAGTCAGAGTCAGAGTCAGAGTCAGAGTCAGAGTCCGAGTCTGGGTCGGGTTAGAGTCAGAGTCACAGTCAGAGCCAGAGTCAGAGACAGAGTCAGAGCCAGAGTCGGACTCAGAGTCAGAGTCAGAGTCAGAGTCAGAGTCAGAGTCAGAGTCAGAGTCAGTGACAGAGTCAGAGTCATGATGTCGGAGTCAGAGTAAGTGTCAAAGTCGGAGTCATGAAGTTGGAGTCCGAGTCAGAGTCCGAGTCATAGTCATGAGGTCAAAGTCAGAGTCATAGTCAGAGTCAGAGTCAGCGTCCGAGTCAGAGTCGAAGTCAGAGTCAGAGTCAGAGTCAGAGTCAGAGTCAGAGTCCAAGTCAGGGTCGGGTTAGAGTCAGAGTCAGAGTCAGAGTCAGAGTCAGAGTCAGAGTCAGAGTCCGAGACAGGGTCAGGTCAGAGTCAGAGTCAGAGTCGAAGTCAGAGTCAGAGTCCGAGCCAAGGTCAGGTCGGAGTCAGAGTCAGAGTCATAGTCAGAGTCAGAGTCAGATTTAGAATCAGAGTCAGAGTCTGACTCAGAGTCAGAGTCAGAGTCGGTGTGAGGGTCAGGTCAGAGTCAGAGTCAGAGTCAGAGTCAGAGTCCGAGCCAGGGTCAGGTCGGAGTCAGAGTCAGAGTCAGAGTCAGAGTCAGAGCGAGAGTCGGAGTCAGAGTCAGAGTCCGAGTCAGTGTCAGGTCAGAGTCAGAGTCAGAGTCAGAGTCAGATTCAGAGTCACAGTCAGAGTCAGAGTCAGAGTCACAGTCATAGTCGGAGTCAGAGTCCGAGTCAGGGTCAGGTCAGAGTCAGAGTCAGAGTCAAAGTCAGAGACCGAGTCAGGGTCAGGTCAGAGTCAGAGTCAGAGCCAGAGTCAGAGTCAGACTCAGAGTCAGAGTCAGAGTCAGAGTCCGAGTCAGTGTCAGGTCAGAGTCAGAGTCAGAGTCAGAGTCAGAGTCAGAGTCAGAGTCAGAGTCAGAGCCAGCGTCAGAGTCAGAGTCAGAGTCAGAGTCAGAGTCAGAGTCAGAGTTTGAGTCAGGGTCAGAGTTTGAGTCAGGGTCAGGTCAGAGTCAGAGACAGAGTCAGAGTCAGAGTCCGAGTCAGGGTCAGGTCGAAGTCAGAGTCAGAGTCAGAGTCAGAGTCAGAGTCAGAGTCAGAGTCAGAGTCAAAACCAGAGTCAGAGTCTGAGTCAGAGTTAGAGTCAGAGTCAGAGTCAGAGTCAGAGTCAGAGTCAGAGTCAGAGTCAGAGTCAGAGTCAGAGTCCGAGTCAGGGTCAGGGTCAGGTCAGAGTCAGAGTCAGAGTCAGAGTCAGGTCAGAGTCAGAGTCAGTGACAGAGTCAGAGTCATGATGTCGGAGTCAGAGTAAGTGTCAAAGTCGGAGTCAGTGACAGAGTCAGAGTCATGATGTCGGAGTCAGAGTAAGTGTCAAAGTCGGAGTCATGAAGTTGGAGTCCGAGTCAGCGTCCGAGTCATAGTCATGAGGTCAAAGTCAGAGTCATAGTCAGAGTCAGAGTCAGCGTCCGAGTCAGAGTCGAAGTCAGAGTCAGAGTCAGAGTCAGAGTCAGAGTCAGAGTCCAAGTCAGGGTCGGGTAAGAGTCAGAGACAGAGTCAGAGTCAGAGTCAGAGTCCGAGTCTGGGTCGGGTTAGAGTCAGAGTCACAGTCAGAGCCAGAGTCAGAGTCGGAGTCAGAGCCAGAGTCGGACTCAGACTCAGAGTCAGAGTCAGAGTCAGAGTCAGAGTCAGAGTCCGAGTCTGGGTCGGGTTAAAGTCAGAGTCAGAGTCAGAGTCAGAGTCAGAGTCAGAGTCAGAGTCACAGTCAGAGTCAGAGTCAGAGTCCGAGTCAGGGTCAGGTTAGAGTCAGAGTCAGAGTCAGAGTCAGAGTCAGAGTCAAAATCAGAGTCAGAGACTGAGTCAGAGTTAGAGTCAGAGTCAGAGTCACAGTCAGAGTCAGAGTCACAGTCAGAGTCAGAGTCAGAGTCCGAGTCAGGGTCAGGTCAGAGTCAGAGTCAGAGTCAGAGTCAGAGTCAGAGACAGAGTCAGTGACAGAGTCAGAGTCATGATGTCGGAGTCAGAGTAAGTGTCAAAGTCGGAGTCATGAAGTTGGAGTCCGAGTCAGAGTCCGAGTCATAGTCATGAGGTCAAAGTCAGAGACATAGTCAGAGTCAGAGTCAGCGTCCGAGTCAGAGTCGAAGTCAGAGTCAGCGTCAGAGTCAGAGTCAGAGTCAGAGTCCAAGTCAGGGTCGGGTTAGAGTCAGAGTCAGAGTCAGAGTCAGAGTCAGAGTCAGATTCCGAGTCTGGGTCGGGTTAGAGTCAAAGTCACAGTCAGAGGCAGAGTCAGAGACAGAGTCAGAGCCAGAGTCGGACTCAGAGTCAGAGTCAGAATCAGAGTCAGAGTCAGAGTCAGAGTCCGAGTCTGGGTCGGGTTAAAGTCAGAGTCAGAGTCAGAGTCAGAGTCAGAGTCAGAGTCAGAGTCAGAGTCAGAGTCAGAGTCAGAGTCAGAGTCAGAGTCAGAGTCAGAATCAGAGTCAGAGTCTGATTCAGAGTCAGAGTCAGAGTCAGAGTCAGAGTCAGAGTCAGCGTCAGAGTCAGAGTCAGAGTCAGAGTCCGAGCCAGGGTCAGGTCGGAGTCAGAGTCAGAGTCAGAGTCAGAGTCAGAGTCAGAGTCAAAGTCAGAGTCAGAGTCAGAGTCAGAGTCCGAGTCTGGGTCGGGTTAAAGTCAGAGTCAGCGTCAGAGTCAGAGTCAGAGTCAGAGTCAGAGTCAGAGTCAGAGTCAGAGTCAGAGTCAGAGTCAGAGTCCGAGTCTGGGTCGGGTTAGAGTCAGAGTCAGAGTCAGGGTCACGTCAGAGTCAGAGACAGAGTCAGAGTCAGAGTCCGAGTCAGGGTCAGGTCGAAGTCAGAGTCAGAGTCAGAGTCAGAGTCAGAGTCAGAGTCAGAGTCAGAGTCAGAGTCAGAGTCAGAGTCAGAGTCAGAGTCAAAATCAGAGTCAGAGACTGAGTCAGAGTTAGAGTCAGAGTCAGAGTCACAGTCAGAGTCAGAGTCACAGTCAGAGTCAGAGTCAGAGTCCGAGTCAGGGTCAGGTCAGAGTCAGAGTCCGAGTCAGAGTCAGAGTCAGAGACAGAGTCAGTGACAGAGTCAGAGTCATGATGTCGGAGTCAGAGTAAGTGTAAAAGTCGGAGTCATGAAGTTGGAGTCCGAGTCAGAGTCCGAGTCATAGTCATGAGGTCAAAGTCAGAGACATAGTCAGAGTCAGAGTCAGCGTCCGAGTCAGAGTCGAAGTCAGAGTCAGCGTCAGAGTCAGAGTCAGAGTCAGAGTCCAAGTCAGGGTCGGGTTAGAGTCAGAGTCAGAGTCAGAGTCAGAGTCAGAGTCAGAGTCCGAGTCTGGGTCGGGTTAGAGTCAGAGTCACAGTCAGAGCCAGAGTCAGAGACAGAGTCAGAGCCAGAGTCGGACTCAGAGTCAGAGTCAGAGTCAGAGTCAGAGTCAGAGTCAGAGTCCGAGTCTGGGTCGGGTTAAAGTCAGAGTCAGAGTCAGAGTCAGAGTCAGAGTCAGAGTCAGAGTCAGAGTCAGAGTCAGAGTCAGAGTCAGAGTCAGAGTCAGAGTCAGAGTCAGAGTCAGAATCAGAGTCAGAGTCTGATTCAGAGTCAGAGTCAGAGTCAGAGTCAGAGTCAGAGTCAGAGTCAGAGTCAGAGTCAGAGTCAGAGTCAGAGTCCGAGCCAGGGTCAGGTCGGAGTCAGAGTCAGAGTCAGAGTCAGAGTCAGAGTCAGAGTCAAAGTCAGAGTCAGAGTCAGAGTCAGAGTCCGAGTCTGGGTCGGGTTAAAGTCAGAGTCAGCGTCAGAGTCAGAGTCAGAGTCAGAGTCAGAGTCAGAGTCAGAGTCAAAGTCAGAGTCAGAGTCAGAGTCCGAGTCTGGGTCGGGTTAGAGTCAGAGTCACAGTCAGAGCCAGAGTCAGAGTCAGAGTCAGAGCCAGAGTCGGACTCAGACTCAGAGTCAGAGTCAGAGTCAGAGTCAGAGTCAGAGTCCGAGTCTGGGTCGGGTTAAAGTCAGAGTCAGAGTCAGAGTCAGAGTCAGAGTCAGAGTCAGAGTCACAGTCAGAGTCAGAGTCAGAGTCCGAGTCAGGGTCAGGTTAGAGTCAGAGTCAGAGTCAGGGTCATGTCAGAGTCAGAGACAGAGTCAGAGTCAGAGTCCGAGTCAGGGTCAGGTCGAAGTCAGAGTCAGAGTCAGAGTCAGAGTCAGAGTCAGAGTCAGAGTCAGAGTCAGAGTCAGAGTCAGAGTTAAAATCAGAGTCACAGACTGAGTCAGAGTTAGAGTCAGAGTCAGAGTCACAGTCAGAGTCAGAGTCAATGTCAGAGTCAGAGTCAGAGACAGAGTCAGTGACAGAGTCAGAGTCATGATGTCGGAGTCAGAGTAAGTGTCAAAGTTGGAGTCATGAAGTTGGAGTCCGAGTCAGAGTCCGAGTCATAGTCATGAGGTCAAAGTCAGAGTCATAGTCAGAGTCAGAGTCAGCGTCCGAGTCAGAGTCGAAGTCAGAGTCAGCGTCAGAGTCAAAGTCAGAGTCAGAGTCAGAGTCAGAGTCAGAGTCAGAGTCAGAGTCCAAGTCAGGGTCGGGTTAGAGTCAGAGTCAGAGTCAGAGTCAGAGTCCGAGTCTGGGTAGGGTTAGAGTCAGAGTCACAGTCAGAGCCAGATTCAGAGTCAGAGTCAGAGCCAGAGTCGGACTCAGACTCAGAGTCAGAGTCAGAGTCAAAGTCAGAGTCAGAGTCCGAGTCTGGGTCGGGTTAAAGTCAGAGTCAGAGTCGGAGTCAGAGTCAGAGTCAGAGTCAGAGTCAGAGTCAGAGTCCGAGTCTGGGTCGGGTTAAAGTCAGAGTCAGAGTCAGAGTCAGAGTCAGAGTCAGAGTCAGAGCCAGAGTCAGAGTCAGAGTCAGAGTCAGAGTCAGAGTCATAGTCAGAGTCAGAGTCAGATTTAGAATCAGAGTCAGAGTCTGACTCAGAGTCAGAGTCAGAGTCGGTGTGAGGGTCAGGTGAGAGTCAGAGTCAGAGTCAGAGTCAGAGTCCGAGCCAGGGTCAGGTCGGAGTCAGAGTCAGAGTCAGAGTCAGAGTCAGAGCGAGAGTCGGAGTCAGAGTCAGAGTCCGAGTCAGTGTCAGGTCAGAGTCAGAGTCAGAGTTAGAGTCAGATTCAGAGTCACAGTCAGAGTCAGAGTCAGAGTCACAGTCAGAGTCGGAGTCAGAGTCCGAGTCAGGGTCAGGTCAGAGTCAGAGTCAGAGTCAGAGTCAGAGTCCGAGTCAGGGTCAGGTCAGAGTCAGAGTCAGAGCCAGAGTCAGAGTCAGACTCAGAGTCAGAGTCAGAGTCAGAGTCCGAGTCAGTGTCAGGTCAGAGTCAGAGTCAGAGTCAGAGTCAGAGTCAGAGTCAGAGTCAGAGTCAGAGCCAGAGTCAGAGTCAGAGTCAGAGTCAGAGTCAGAGTCAGAGTCAGAGTCAGAGTCAGTGACAGAGTCAGAGTCATGATGTCGGAGTCAGAGTAAGTGTCAAAGTCGGAGTCATGAAGTTGGAGTCCGAGTCAGAGTCCGAGTCATAGTCATGAGGTCAAAGTCAGAGTCATAGTCAGAGTCAGAGTCAGCGTCCGAGTCAGAGTCGAAGTCAGAGTCAGAGTCAGAGTCAGAGTCAGAGTCAGAGTCCAAGTCAGGGTCGGGTTAGAGTCAGAGTCAGAGTCAGAGTCAGAGTCAGAGTCAGAGTCAGAGTCAGAGTCAGAGTCCGAGACAGGGTCAGGTCAGAGTCAGAGTCAGAGTCGAAGTCAGAGTCAGAGTCCGAGCCAAGGTCAGGTCGGAGTCAGAGTCAGAGTCAGAGTCAGAGTCAGAGTCAGAGTCAGAGTCAGAGTCAGAGTCAGAGTCAGAATCAGGGTCAGAGTCTGATTCAGCGTCAGAGTCAGAGTCAGAGTCAGAGTCAGAGTCAGAGTCAGAGTCAGAGTCAGATTCAGAGTCAGAGTCAGAGTCTGAGTCCGAGTCAGGGTCAGGCCAGAGTCATAGTCAGAGTCAGAGTCAGAGTCAGGGTCATGATGTCGGAGTCAGAGTAAGAGTCAGAGTCGGAGTCATGAAGTTGGAGTCCGAGTCAGAGTCCGAGTCATAGTCATGAGGTCAAAGTCAGAGTCATAGTCAGAGTCAGCGTCAGCGTCCGAGTCAGAGTCGAAGTCAGAGTCAGAGTCAGAGTCAGAGTCAGAGTCAGAGTCAGAGTCAGAGTCAGAATCAGAGTCAGAGTCTGAGTCAGAGTCAGAGTCAGAGTCAGAGTCAGAGTCAGAGTCAGAGTCAGAGTCAGAGTCCGAGTCAGGGTCAGGTCTGAGTCAGAGTCAGAGTCAGAGTCAGAGTCAGAGTCAGAGTCAGTGACAGAGTCAGAGTCATGATGTCGGAGTCAGAGTAAGTGTCACAGTCGGGGTCATGAAGTTGGAGTTCGAGTCCGAGTCCGAGTCATAGTCATGAGGTCAAAGTCAGAGTCATAGTCAGAGTCAGAGTCAGCGTCCGAGTCAGAGTCGAAGTCAGAGTCAGACTCAGAGTCAGAGTCAGAGTCAGAGTCCGAGTCAGTGTCAGGTCAGAGTCAGAGTCAGAGTCAGAGTCAGAGTCAGAGTCAGAGTCAGAGTCAGAGCCAGAGTCAGAGTCAGAGTCAGAGTCAGAGTCAGAGTCAGAGTCAGAGTCAGAGTCAGTGACAGAGTCAGAGTCATGATGTCGGAGTCAGAGTAAGTGTCAAAGTCGGAGTCATGAAGTTGGAGTCCGAGTCAGAGTCCGAGTCATAGTCATGAGGTCAAAGTCAGAGTCATAGTCAGAGTCAGAGTCAGCGTCCGAGTCAGAGTCGAAGTCAGAGTCAGAGTCAGAGTCAGAGTCAGAGTCAGAGTCCAAGTCAGGGTCGGGTTAGAGTCAGAGTCAGAGTCAGAGTCAGAGTCAGAGTCAGAGTCAGAGTCAGAGTCAGAGTCCGAGACAGGGTCAGGTCAGAGTCAGAGTCAGAGTCGAAGTCAGAGTCAGAGTCCGAGCCAAGGTCAGGTCGGAGTCAGAGTCAGAGTCAGAGTCAGAGTCAGAGTCAGAGTCAGAGTCAGAGTCAGAGTCAGAGTCAGAATCAGGGTCAGAGTCTGATTCAGCGTCAGAGTCAGAGTCAGAGTCAGAGTCAGAGTCAGAGTCAGAGTCAGAGTCAGATTCAGAGTCAGAGTCAGAGTCTGAGTCCGAGTCAGGGTCAGGCCAGAGTCATAGTCAGAGTCAGAGTCAGAGTCAGGGTCATGATGTCGGAGTCAGAGTAAGAGTCAGAGTCGGAGTCATGAAGTTGGAGTCCGAGTCAGAGTCCGAGTCATAGTCATGAGGTCAAAGTCAGAGTCATAGTCAGAGTCAGCGTCAGCGTCCGAGTCAGAGTCGAAGTCAGAGTCAGAGTCAGAGTCAGAGTCAGAGTCAGAGTCAGAGTCAGAGTCAGAATCAGAGTCAGAGTCTGAGTCAGAGTCAGAGTCAGAGTCAGAGTCAGAGTCAGAGTCAGAGTCAGAGTCAGAGTCCGAGTCAGGGTCAGGTCTGAGTCAGAGTCAGAGTCAGAGTCAGAGTCAGAGTCAGAGTCAGTGACAGAGTCAGAGTCATGATGTCGGAGTCAGAGTAAGTGTCACAGTCGGGGTCATGAAGTTGGAGTTCGAGTCCGAGTCCGAGTCATAGTCATGAGGTCAAAGTCAGAGTCATAGTCAGAGTCAGAGTCAGCGTCCGAGTCAGAGTCGAAGTCAGAGTCAGAGTCAGAGTCAGAGTCAGAGTCAGAGTCCAAGTCAGGGTCGGGTTAGAGTCAGAGTCAGAGTCAGAGTCAGAGTCCGAGTCTGGGTCGGGTTAGAGTCAAAGTCACAGTCAGAGACAGAGTCAGAGTCAGAGTCAGAGCCAGAGTCGGACTCAGACTCAGAGTCAGAGACAGAGTCAGAGTCAGAGTCAGAGTCCGAGTCTGGGTCGGGTTAAAGTCAGAGTCAGAGTCGGAGTCAGAGTCAGAGTCAGAGTCAGAGTCAGAGTCAGAGTCAGAGTCCGAGTCTGGGTCGGGTTAAAGTCAGAGTCAGAGTCAGAGTCAGAGTCAGAGTCAGAGTCAGAGCCACAGTCAGAGTCAGAGTCAGAGTCAGAGTCAGAGTCATAGTCAGAGTCAGAGTCAGATTTAGAATCAGAGTCAGAGTCTGACTCAGAGTCAGAGTCAGAGTCGGTGTGAGGGTCAGGTCAGAGTCAGAGTCAGAGTCAGAGTCAGAGTCCGAGCCAGGGTCAGGTCGGAGTCAGAGTCAGAGTCAGAGTCAGAGTCAGAGCGAGAGTCGGAGTCAGAGTCAGAGTCCGAGTCAGTGTCAGGTCAGAGTCAGAGTCAGAGTCAGAGTCAGATTCAGAGTCACAGTCAGAGTCAGAGTCAGAGTCACAGTCATAGTCGGAGTCAGAGTCCGAGTCAGGGTCAGGTCAGAGTCAGAGTCAGAGTCAAAGTCAGAGACCGAGTCAGGGTCAGGTCAGAGTCAGAGTCAGAGCCAGAGTCAGAGTCAGACTCAGAGTCAGAGTCAGAGTCAGAGTCCGAGTCAGTGTCAGGTCAGAGTCAGAGTCAGAGTCAGAGTCAGAGTCAGAGTCAGAGTCAGAGTCAGAGCCAGCGTCAGAGTCAGAGTCAGAGTCAGAGTCAGAGTCAGAGTCAGAGTTTGAGTCAGGGTCAGAGTTTGAGTCAGGGTCAGGTCAGAGTCAGAGACAGAGTCAGAGTCAGAGTCCGAGTCAGGGTCAGGTCGAAGTCAGAGTCAGAGTCAGAGTCAGAGTCAGAGTCAGAGTCAGAGTCAGAGTCAAAACCAGAGTCAGAGTCTGAGTCAGAGTTAGAGTCAGAGTCAGAGTCAGAGTCAGAGTCAGAGTCAGAGTCAGAGTCAGAGTCAGAGTCAGAGTCCGAGTCAGGGTCAGGTCAGAGTCAGAGTCAGAGTCAGAGTCAGGTCAGAGTCAGAGTCAGTGACAGAGTCAGAGTCATGATGTCGGAGTCAGAGTAAGTGTCAAAGTCGGAGTCAGTGACAGAGTCAGAGTCATGATGTCGGAGTCAGAGTAAGTGTCAAAGTCGGACTCAGACTCAGAGTCAGAGACAGAGTCAGAGTCAGAGTCAGAGTCCGAGTCTGGGTCGGGTTAAAGTCAGAGTCAGAGTCGGAGTCAGAGTCAGAGTCAGAGTCAGAGTCAGAGTCAGAGTCAGAGTCCGAGTCTGGGTCGGGTTAAAGTCAGAGTCAGAGTCAGAGTCAGAGTCAGAGTCAGAGTCAGAGCCACAGTCAGAGTCAGAGTCAGAGTCAGAGTCAGAGTCATAGTCAGAGTCAGAGTCAGATTTAGAATCAGAGTCAGAGTCTGACTCAGAGTCAGAGTCAGAGTCGGTGTGAGGGTCAGGTCAGAGTCAGAGTCAGAGTCAGAGTCAGAGTCCGAGCCAGGGTCAGGTCGGAGTCAGAGTCAGAGTCAGAGTCAGAGTCAGAGCGAGAGTCGGAGTCAGAGTCAGAGTCCGAGTCAGTGTCAGGTCAGAGTCAGAGTCAGAGTCAGAGTCAGATTCAGAGTCACAGTCAGAGTCAGAGTCAGAGTCACAGTCATAGTCGGAGTCAGAGTCCGAGTCAGGGTCAGGTCAGAGTCAGAGTCAGAGTCAAAGTCAGAGACCGAGTCAGGGTCAGGTCAGAGTCAGAGTCAGAGCCAGAGTCAGAGTCAGACTCAGAGTCAGAGTCAGAGTCAGAGTCCGAGTCAGTGTCAGGTCAGAGTCAGAGTCAGAGTCAGAGTCAGAGTCAGAGTCAGAGTCAGAGTCAGAGCCAGCGTCAGAGTCAGAGTCAGAGTCAGAGTCAGAGTCAGAGTCAGAGTTTGAGTCAGGGTCAGAGTTTGAGTCAGGGTCAGGTCAGAGTCAGAGACAGAGTCAGAGTCAGAGTCCGAGTCAGGGTCAGGTCGAAGTCAGAGTCAGAGTCAGAGTCAGAGTCAGAGTCAGAGTCAGAGTCAGAGTCAAAACCAGAGTCAGAGTCTGAGTCAGAGTTAGAGTCAGAGTCAGAGTCAGAGTCAGAGTCAGAGTCAGAGTCAGAGTCAGAGTCAGAGTCAGAGTCCGAGTCAGGGTCAGGTCAGAGTCAGAGTCAGAGTCAGAGTCAGGTCAGAGTCAGAGTCAGTGACAGAGTCAGAGTCATGATGTCGGAGTCAGAGTAAGTGTCAAAGTCGGAGTCAGTGACAGAGTCAGAGTCATGATGTCGGAGTCAGAGTAAGTGTCAAAGTCGGAGTCATGAAGTTGGAGTCCGAGTCAGCGTCCGAGTCATAGTCATGAGGTCAAAGTCAGAGTCATAGTCAGAGTCAGAGTCAGCGTCCGAGTCAGAGTCGAAGTCAGAGTCAGAGTCAGAGTCAGAGTCAGAGTCAGAGTCCAAGTCAGGGTCGGGTAAGAGTCAGAGACAGAGTCAGAGTCAGAGTCAGAGTCCGAGTCTGGGTCGGGTTAGAGTCAGAGTCACAGTCAGAGCCAGAGTCAGAGTCGGAGTCAGAGCCAGAGTCGGACTCAGACTCAGAGTCAGAGTCAGAGTCAGAGTCAGAGTCAGAGTCCGAGTCTGGGTCGGGTTAAAGTCAGAGTCAGAGTCAGAGTCAGAGTCAGAGTCAGAGTCAGAGTCACAGTCAGAGTCAGAGTCAGAGTCCGAGTCAGGGTCAGGTTAGAGTCAGAGTCAGAGTCAGGGTCACGTCAGAGTCAGAGACAGAGTCAAAATCAGAGTCAGAGTGCGAGTCAGAGTTAGAGTCAGAGTCAGAGTCAGAGTCAGAGTCAGAGTCAGAGTCAGAGTCAGAGGCAGAGTCAGAGTCCGAGTCAGAGTCAGGTCAGAGTCAGAGTCAGAGTCAGAGTCAGAGTCAGAGTCAGAGTCAGTGACAGTGTCAGAGTCATGATGTCGAAGTCAGAGTAAGTGTCAAAGTCGGAGTCATGAAGTTGGAGTCCGAGTCAGAGTCCGAGTCATAGTCATGAGGTCAAAGTCAGAGTCATAGTCAGAGTCAGAGTCAGCGTCCGAGTCAGAGTCGAAGTCAGAGTCAGAGTCAGAGTCAGAGTCAGAGTCAGAGTCCGAGTCTGGGTCGGGTTAGAGTCAGAGTCACAGTCAGAGCCAGAGTCAGAGTTAGAGTCAGAGCCAGAGTCGGACTCAGAGTCAGAGTCAGAGTCAGAGTCAGAGTCAGAGTCAGAGTCCGAGTCTAGGTCGGGTTAAAGTCAGAGTCAGAGTCAGTGTCAGAGTCAGAGTCAGAGTCAGAGTCAGAGTCAGAGTCAGAGTCAGAGTCAGAGTCAGAGTCAGAGTCAGAGTCCGAGTCTGGGTCGGGTTAAAGTCAGAGTCAGAGTCAGAGTCAGAGTCAGATTCGGTGTCAGGGTCAGGTCAGAGTCAGAGTCAGAGTCAGAGTCAGAGTCCGAGCCAGGGTCAGGTCGGAGTCAGAGTCAGAGTCAGAGTCAGAGTCAGAGCGAGAGTCGGAGTCAGAGTCAGAGTCCGAGTCAGTGTCAGGTCAGAGTCAGAGTCAGAGTCAGAGTCAGATTCAGAGTCAGAGTCAGAGTCAGAGTCAGAGTCACAGTCAGAGTCGGAGTCAGAGTCCGAGTCAGGGTCAGGTCAGAGTCAGAGTCAGAGTCAGAGTCAGAGTCAGAGTCAGAGTCAGAGTCAGATTCACAGTCTGAGTCAGAGTCAGAGTCCGAGTCAGGGTCAGGCCAGAGTCACAGTCAGAGTCAGAGTCAGCGTCAGAGTCATGATGTCGGAGTCAGAGTAAGAGTCAAAGTCGGAGTCATGGAGTTCGAGTCCGAGTCAGAGTCCGAGTCATAGTCATGAGTTCAAAGTCAGAGTCATAGTCAGAGTCAGAGTCGAAGTCAGAGTCAGAGTCAGAGTCAGAGTCAGAGTCAGAGTTAGAGACAGAGTCGGTGTCAGGGTCAGGTCAGAGTCAGAGTCAGAGTCAGAGTCAGAGTCAGAGCGAGAGTCGGAGTCAGAGTCAAAGTCAGAGTCAGAGTCAAATAACGAGTCAGGGTCGGGTCAGAGTCAAAGTCCGAGTCAGAGTCAGAGTCACAGTCAGAGTCGGAGTCAGAGTTAGAGTCAGAGTCAGAGTCAGAGTCCGAGTCTGGGTCGGGTTAGAGTCAGAGTCAGAGTCAGAGCCAGAGTCAGAGTCAGAGTCAGAGTCAGAGTCGGAGTCAGAGTCAGAGTCAGAGTCCGAGTAAGGGTCAGGTCGAAGTCAGAGTCAGAGTCAGAGTCAGAGTCAGAGTCAGAGTCAGAGTCAGAGTCAGAGTCAAAATCAGAGTCAGAGTGCGAGTCAGAGTTAGAGTCAGAGTCAGAGTCAGAGTCAGAGTCAGAGTCAGAGTCAGAGTCAGAGGCAGAGTCAGAGTCCGAGTCAGAGTCAGGTCAGAGTCAGAGTCAGAGTCAGAGTCAGAGTCAGAGTCAGAGTCAGTGACAGAGTCAGAGTCATGATGTCGAAGTCAGAGTAAGTGTCATAGTCGGAGTCATGAAGTTGGAGTCCGAGTCAGAGTCCGAGTCATAGTCATGAGGTCAAAGTCAGAGTCATAGTCAGAGTCAGAGTCAGCGTCCGAGTCAGAGTCGAAGTCAGAGTCAGAGTCAGAGTCAGAGTCAGAGTCAGAGTCTAAGTCGAAGTCTGAGTCAGAGTCAGAGTCAGAGTCAGAGTCAGAGTCAGAGTAAGAGTCAGAGTCAGAGTCAGAGTCAGAGTCAGAGTCAGAATCAGAGTCAGAGTCTGATTCAGAGTCAGAGTCAGAGTCAGAGTCAGAGTCAGAGTCAGATTCAGAGTCCGAGCCAGGGTCAGGTCGGAGTCAGAGTCAGAGTCAGAGTCAGAGTCAGAGTCAGAGTCAGAATCAGAGTCAGAGTCTGATTCAGAGTCAGAGTCAGAGTCAGAGTCCGAGTCAGGATCAGGCCGGAGTCACAGTCAGAGTCAGAGTCAGCGTCAGAGTCATGATGTCGGAGTCAGAGTAAGAGTCAAAGTCGGAGTCATGGAGTTCGAGTCCGAGTCAGAGTCCGAGTCATAGTCATGAGGTCAAAGTCAGAGTCATAGTCAGAGTCAGAGTCGAAGTCAGAGTCAGAGTCAGAGTCAGAGTTAGAGACAGAGTCGGTGTCAGGGTCAGGTCAGAGTCAGAGTCAGAGTCAGAGTCAGAGTCAGAGCGAGAGTCGGAGTCAGAGTCAAAGTCAGAGTCAGAGTCAAAGTCCGAGTCAGGGTCGGGTCAGAGTCAAAGTCCGAGTCAGAGTCAGAGTCACAGTCAGAGTCGGAGTCAGAGTTAGAGTCAGAGTCAGAGTCAGAGTCCGAGTCTGGGTCGGGTTAGAGTCAGAGTCAGAGTCAGAGCCAGAGTCAGAGTCAGAGTCAGAGTCAGAGTCGGAGTCAGAGTCAGAGTCAGAGTCCGAGTCAGGGTCAGGTCGAAGTCAGAGTCAGAGTCAGAGTCAGAGTCAGAGTCAGAGTCAGAGTCAGAGTCAGAGTCAAAATCAGAGTCAGAGTCTGAGTCAGAGTTAGAGTCAGAGTCAGAGTCAGAGTCAGAGTCAGAGTCAGAGTCAGAGTCAGAGGCAGAGTCCGAGTCCGAGTCAGGGTCAGGTCAGAGTCAGAGTCAGAGTCAGAGTCAGAGTCAGAGTCACAGTCAGAGTCAGAGTCAGAGTCCGAGTCAGGGTCAGGTCAGAGTCAGAGTCAAAGTCAGGGTCACGTCAGAGTCAGAGACAGAGTCAGAGTCAAAGTCCGAGTCAGGGTCAGGTCGAAGTCAGAGTCAGAGTCAGAGTCAGAGTCAGAGTCAGAGTCAGAGTCAGAGTCAGAGTCAGAGTCAGAGTCAAAATCAGAGTCAGAGTCTGAGTCAGAGTTAGAGTCAGAGTAAGAGTCACAGTCAGAGTCAGAGTCAGAGTCAGAGTCAGAGTCAGAGTCAGAGTCAGAGTCAGAGTCAGAGTCCGAGTCTGGGTCGGGTTAAAGTCAGAGTCAGAGTCAGAGTCAGAGTCAGATTCGGTGTCAGGGTCAGGTCAGAGTCAGAGTCAGAGTCAGAGTCAGAGTCCGAGCCAGGGTCAGGTCGGAGTCAGAGTCAGAGTCAGAGTCAGAGTCAGAGCGAGAGTCGGAGTCAGAGTCAGAGTCCGAGTCAGTGTCAGGTCAGAGTCAGAGTCAGAGTCAGAGTCAGATTCAGAGTCAGAGTCAGAGTCAGAGTCAAAGTCACAGTCAGAGTCGGAGTCAGAGTCCGAGTCAGGGTCAGGTCAGAGTCAGAGTCAGAGTCAGAGTCAGAGTCAGAGTCAGATTCAGAGTCTGAGTCAGAGTCAGAGTCCGAGTCAGGGTCAGGCCAGAGTCACAGTCAGAGTCAGAGTCAGCGTCAGAGTCATGATGTCGGAGTCAGAGTAAGAGTCAAAGTCGGAGTCATGGAGTTCGAGTCCGAGTCAGAGTCCGAGTCATAGTCATGAGTTCAAAGTCAGAGTCATAGTCAGAGTCAGAGTCGAAGTCAGAGTCAGAGTCAGAGTCAGAGTCAGAGTCAGAGTTAGAGACAGAGTCGGTGTCAGGGTCAGGTCAGAGTCAGAGTCAGAGTCAGAGTCAGAGTCAGAGCGAGAGTCGGAGTCAGAGTCAAAGTCAGAGTCAGAGTCAAATAACGAGTCAGGGTCGGGTCAGAGTCAAAGTCCGAGTCAGAGTCAGAGTCACAGTCAGAGTCGGAGTCAGAGTTAGAGTCAGAGTCAGAGTCAGAGTCCGAGTCTGGGTCGGGTTAGAGTCAGAGTCAGAGTCAGAGCCAGAGTCAGAGTCAGAGTCAGAGTCAGAGTCGGAGTCAGAGTCAGAGTCAGAGTCAGAGTCCGAGTCAGGGTCAGGTCGAAGTCAGAGTCAGAGTCAGAGTCAGAGTCAGAGTCAGAGTCAGAGTCAGAGTCAGAGTCAAAATCAGAGTCAGAGTGCGAGTCAGAGTTAGAGTCAGAGTCAGAGTCAGAGTCAGAGTCAGAGTCAGAGTCAGAGTCAGAGGCAGAGTCAGAGTCCGAGTCAGAGTCAGGTCAGAGTCAGAGTCAGAGTCAGAGTCGGAGTCAGAGTCAGAGTCAGTGACAGAGTCAGAGTCATGATGTCGAAGTCAGAGTAAGTGTCATAGTCGGAGTCATGAAGTTGGAGTCCGAGTCAGAGTCCGAGTCATAGTCATGAGGTCAAAGTCAGAGTCATAGTCAGAGTCAGAGTCAGCGTCCGAGTCAGAGTCGAAGTCAGAGTCAGAGTCAGAGTCAGAGTCAGAGTCAGAGTCTAAGTCGAAGTCAGAGTCAGAGTCAGAGTCAGAGTCAGAGTCAGAGTCAGAGTAAGAGTCAGAGTCAGAGTCAGAGTCAGAGTCAGAGTCAGAATCAGAGTCAGAGTCTGATTCAGAGTCAGAGTCAGAGTCAGAGTCAGAGTCAGAGTCAGATTCAGAGTCCGAGCCAGGGTCAGGTCGGAGTCAGAGTCAGAGTCAGAGTCAGAGTCAGAGTCAGAGTCAGAATCAGAGTCAGAGTCTGATTCAGAGTCAGAGTCAGAGTCAGAGTCCGAGTCAGGATCAGGCCGGAGTCACAGTCAGAGTCAGAGTCAGCGTCAGAGTCATGATGTCGGAGTCAGAGTAAGAGTCAAAGTCGGAGTCATGGAGTTCGAGTCCGAGTCAGAGTCTGAGTCATAGTCATGAGGTCAAAGTCAGAGTCATAGTCAGAGTCAGAGTCGAAGTCAGAGTCAGAGTCAGAGTCAGAGTCAGAGTCAGAGTTAGAGACAGAGTCGGTGTCAGGGTCAGGTCAGAGTCAGAGTCAGAGTCAGAGTCAGAGTCAGAGCGAGAGTCGGAGTCAGAGTCAAAGTCAGAGTCAGAGTCAAAGTCCGAGTCAGGGTCGGGTCAGAGTCAAAGTCCGAGTCAGAGTCAGAGTCACAGTCAGAGTCGGAGTCAGAGTTAGAGTCAGAGTCAGAGTCAGAGTCCGAGTCTGGGTCGGGTTAGAGTCAGAGTCAGAGTCAGAGCCAGAGTCAGAGTCAGAGTCAGAGTCAGAGTCGGAGTCAGAGTCAGAGTCAGAGTCCGAGTCAGGGTCAGGTCGAAGTCAGAGTCAGAGTCAGAGTCAGAGTCAGAGTCAGAGTCAGAGTCAGAGTCAGAGTCAAAATCAGAGTCAGAGTCTGAGTCAGAGTTAGAGTCAGAGTCAGAGTCAGAGTCAGAGTCAGAGTCAGAGTCAGAGTCAGAGGCAGAGTCAGAGTCCGAGTCAGGGTCAGGTCAGAGTCAGAGTCAGAGTCAGAGTCAGAGTCAGAGTCACAGTCAGAGTCAGAGTCAGAGTCCGAGTCAGGGTCAGGTCAGAGTCAGAGTCAAAGTCAGGGTCACGTCAGAGTCAGAGACAGAGTCAGAGTCAGAGTCCGAGTCAGGGTCAGGTCGAAGTCAGAGTCAGAGTCAGAGTCAGAGTCAGAGTCAGAGTCAGAGTCAGAGTCAGAGTCAGAGTCAGAGTCAAAATCAGAGTCAGAGTCTGAGTCAGAGTTAGAGTCAGAGTAAGAGTCACAGTCAGAGTCAGAGTCAGAGTCAGAGTCAGAGTCAGAGTCAGAGTCAGAGTCAGAGTCAGAGTCCGAGTCTGGGTCGGGTTAAAGTCAGAGTCAGAGTCAGAGTCAGAGTCAGATTCGGTGTCAGGGTCAGGTCAGAGTCAGAGTCAGAGTCAGAGTCAGAGTCCGAGCCAGGGTCAGGTCGGAGTCAGAGTCAGAGTCAGAGTCAGAGTCAGAGCGAGAGTCGGAGTCAGAGTCAGAGTCCGAGTCAGTGTCAGGTCAGAGTCAGAGTCAGAGTCAGAGTCAGATTCAGAGTCAGAGTCAGAGTCAGAGTCAAAGTCACAGTCAGAGTCGGAGTCAGAGTCCGAGTCAGGGTCAGGTCAGAGTCAGAGTCAGAGTCAGAGTCAGAGTCAGAGTCAGATTCAGAGTCTGAGTCAGAGTCAGAGTCCGAGTCAGGGTCAGGCCAGAGTCACAGTCAGAGTCAGAGTCAGCGTCAGAATCATGATGTCGGAGTCAGAGTAAGAGTCAAAGTCGGAGTCATGGAGTCCGAGTCCGAGTCAGAGTCCGAGTCATAGTCATGAGTTCAAAGTCAGAGTCATAGTCAGAGTCAGAGTCGAAGTCAGAGTCAGAGTCAGAGTCAGAGTCAGAGTCAGAGTTAGAGACAGAGTCGGTGTCAGGGTCAGGTCAGAGTCAGAGTCAGAGTCAGAGTCAGAGTCAGAGCGAGAGTCGGAGTAGGAGTCAAAGTCAGAGTCAGAGTCAAATTCCGAGTCAGGGTCGGGTCAGAGTCAAAGTCCGAGTCAGAGTCAGAGTCACAGTCAGAGTCGGAGTCAGAGTTAGAGTCAGAGTCAGAGTCAGAGTCCGAGTCTGGGTCGGGTTAAAGTCAGAGTCAGAGTCAGAGTCAGAGTCAGATTCGGTGTCAGGGTCAGGTCAGAGTCAGAGTCAGAGTCAGAGTCAGAGTCCGAGCCAGGGTCAGGTCGGAGTCAGAGTCAGAGTCGGAGTCAGAGTCAGAGCGAGAGTCGGAGTCAGAGTCAGAGTCCGAGTCAGTGTCAGGTCAGAGTCAGAGTCAGAGTCAGAGTCAGATTCAGAGTCAGAGTCAGAGTCAGAGTCAGAGTCACAGTCAGAGTCGGAGTCAGAGTCCGAGTCAGGGTCAGGTCAGAGTCAGAGTCAGAGTCAGAGTCAGAGTCAGAGTCAGATTCAGAGTCTGAGTCAGAGTCAGAGTCCGAGTCAGGGTCAGGCCAGAGTCACAGTCAGAGTCAGAGTCAGCGTCAGAGTCATGATGTCGGAGTCAGAGTAAGAGTCAAAGTCGGAGTCATGGAGTTCGAGTCCGAGTCAGAGTCCGAGTCATAGTCATGAGTTCAAAGTCAGAGTCATAGTCAGAGTCAGAGTCGAAGTCAGAGTCAGAGTCAGAGTCAGAGTCAGAGTCAGAGTTAGAGACAGAGTCGGTGTCAGGGTCAGGTCAGAGTCAGAGTCAGAGTCAGAGTCAGAGTCAGAGCGAGAGTCGGCGTAGGAGTCAAAGTCAGAGTCAGAGTCAAATTCCGAGTCAGGGTCGGGTCAGAGTCAAAGTCCGAGTCAGAGTCAGAGTCACAGTCAGAGTCGGAGTCAGAGTTAGAGTCAGAGTCAGAGTCAGAGTCCGAGTCTGGGTCGGGTTAGAGTCAGAGTCAGAGTCAGAGCCAGAGTCAGAGTCAGAGTCAGAGTCAGAGTCAGAGTCAGAGTCAGAGTCAGAGTCAGAGTCCGAGTCAGGGTCAGGTCGAAGTCAGAGTCAGAGTCAGAGTCAGAGTCAGAGTCAGAGTCAGAGTCACAGTCAGAGTCGGAGTCAGAGTCCGAGTCAGGGTCAGGTCAGAGTCAGAGTCAGAGTCAGAGTCAGAGTCAGAGTCAGAGTCAGAGTCAGATTCACAGTCTGAGTCAGAGTCAGAGTCCGAGTCAGGGTCAGGCCAGAGTCACAGTCAGAGTCAGAGTCAGCGTCAGAGTCATGATGTCGGAGTCAGAGTAAGAGTCAAAGTCGGAGTCATGGAGTTCGAGTCCGAGTCAGAGTCCGAGTCATAGTCATGAGTTCAAAGTCAGAGTCATAGTCAGAGTCAGAGTCGAAGTCAGAGTCAGAGTCAGAGTCAGAGTCAGAGTCAGAGTTAGAGACAGAGTCGGTGTCAGGGTCAGGTCAGAGTCAGAGTCAGAGTCAGAGTCAGAGTCAGAGCGAGAGTCGGAGTCAGAGTCAAAGTCAGAGTCAGAGTCAAATAACGAGTCAGGGTCGGGTCAGAGTCAAAGTCCGAGTCAGAGTCAGAGTCACAGTCAGAGTCGGAGTCAGAGTTAGAGTCAGAGTCAGAGTCAGAGTCCGAGTCTGGGTCGGGTTAGAGTCAGAGTCAGAGTCAGAGCCAGAGTCAGAGTCAGAGTCAGAGTCAGAGTCGGAGTCAGAGTCAGAGTCAGAGTCCGAGTCAGGGTCAGGTCGAAGTCAGAGTCAGAGTCAGAGTCAGAGTCAGAGTCAGAGTCAGAGTCAGAGTCAGAGTCAGAGTCAAAATCAGAGTCAGAGTGCGAGTCAGAGTTAGAGTCAGAGTCAGAGTCAGAGTCAGAGTCAGAGTCAGAGTCAGAGTCAGAGGCAGAGTCAGAGTCCGAGTCAGAGTCAGGTCAGAGTCAGAGTCAGAGTCAGAGTCAGAGTCAGAGTCAGAGTCAGTGACAGAGTCAGAGTCATGATGTCGAAGTCAGAGTAAGTGTCAAAGTCGGAGTCATGAAGTTGGAGTCCGAGTCAGAGTCCGAGTCATAGTCATGAGGTCAAAGTCAGAGTCATAGTCAGAGTCAGAGTCAGCGTCCGAGTCAGAGTCGAAGTCAGAGTCAGAGTCAGAGTCAGAGTCAGAGTCAGAGTCTAAGTCGAAGTCAGAGTCAGAGTCAGAGTCAGAGTCAGAGTCAGAGTCAGAGTAAGAGTCAGAGTCAGAGTCAGAGTCAGAGTCAGAGTCAGAATCAGAGTCAGAGTCTGATTCAGAGTCGGAGTCAGAGTCAGAGTCAGAGTCAGAGTCAGATTCAGAGTCCGAGCCAGGGTCAGGTCGGAGTCAGAGTCAGAGTCAGAGTCAGAGTCAGAGTCAGAGTCAGAATCAGAGTCAGAGTCTGATTCAGAGTCAGAGTCAGAGTCAGAGTCAGAGTCAGAGTCAGATTCAGAGTCCGAGCCAGGGTCAGGTCGGAGTCAGAGTCAGAGTCAGAGTCAGAGTCAGAGTCAGAGTCAGAGTCAGAGTCAGAGTCAGAATCAGAGTCAGAGTCTGATTCAGAGTCAGAGTCAGAGTCAGAGTCCGAGTCAGGATCAGGCCGGAGTCACATTCAGAGTCAGAGTCAGCGTCAGAGTCATGATGTCGGAGTCAGAGTAAGAGTCAAAGTCGGAGTCATGGAGTTCGAGTCCGAGTCAGAGTCCGAGTCATAGTCATGAGGTCAAAGTCAGAGTCATAGTCAGAGTCAGAGTCGAAGTCAGAGTCAGAGTCAGAGTCAGAGTCAGAGTCAGAGTTAGAGACAGAGTCGGTGTCAGGGTCAGGTCAGAGTCAGAGTCAGAGTCAGAGTCAGAGTCAGAGCGAGAGTCGGAGTCAGAGTCAAAGTCAGAGTCAGAGTCAAAGTCCGAGTCAGGGTCGGGTCAGAGTCAAAGTCCGAGTCAGAGTCAGAGTCACAGTCAGAGTCGGAGTCAGAGTTAGAGTCAGAGTCAGAGTCAGAGTCCGAGTCTGGGTCGGGTTAGAGTCAGAGTCAGAGTCAGAGCCAGAGTCAGAGTCAGAGTCAGAGTCAGAGTCGGAGTCAGAGTCAGAGTCAGAGTCCGAGTCAGGGTCAGGTCGAAGTCAGAGTCAGAGTCAGAGTCAGAGTCAGAGTCAGAGTCAGAGTCAGAGTCAGAGTCAAAATCAGAGTCAGAGTCTGAGTCAGAGTTAGAGTCAGAGTCAGAGTCAGAGTCAGAGTCAGAGTCAGAGTCAGAGTCAGAGGCAGAGTCAGAGTCCGAGTCAGGGTCAGGTCAGAGTCAGAGTCAGAGTCAGAGTCAGAGTCACAGTCAGAGTCAGAGTCAGAGTCCGAGTCAGGGTCAGGTCAAAGTCAGAGTCAAAGTCAGGGTCACGTCAGAGTCAGAGACAGAGTCAGAGTCAGAGTCCGAGTCAGGGTCAGGTCGAAGTCAGAGTCAGAGTCAGAGTCAGAGTCAGAGTCAGAGTCAGAGTCAGAGTCAGAGTCAGAGTCAGAGTCAAAATCAGAGTCAGAGTCTGAGTCAGAGTTAGAGTCAGAGTCAGAGTCACAGTCAGAGTCAGAGTCAGAGTCAGAGTCAGAGTCAGAGTCAGAGTCAGAGTCAGAGTCCGAGTCTGGGTCGGGTTAAAGTCAGAGTCAGAGTCAGAGTCAGAGTCAGATTCGGTGTCAGGGTCAGGTCAGAGTCAGAGTCAGAGTCAGAGTCAGAGTCCGAGCCAGGGTCAGGTCGGAGTCAGAGTCAGAGTCAGAGTCAGAGTCAGAGCGAGAGTCGGAGTCAGAGTCAGAGTCCGAGTCAGTGTCAGGTCAGAGTCAGAGTCAGAGTCAGAGTCAGATTCAGAGTCAGAGTCAGAGTCAGAGTCAGAGTCACAGTCAGAGTCGGAGTCAGAGTCCGAGTCAGAATCAGAGTCAGAGTCTGATTCAGAGTCAGAGTCAGAGTCAGAGTCAGAGTCAGAGTCAGATTCAGAGTCCGAGCCAGGGTCAGGTCGGAGTCAGAGTCAGAGTCAGAGTCAGAGTCAGAGTCAGAGTCAGAGTCAGAGTCAGAGTCAGAATCAGAGTCAGAGTCTGATTCAGAGTCAGAGTCAGAGTCAGAGTCCGAGTCAGGATCAGGCCGGAGTCACAGTCAGAGTCAGAGTCAGCGTCAGAGTCATGATGTCGGAGTCAGAGTAAGAGTCAAAGTCGGAGTCATGGAGTTCGAGTCCGAGTCAGAGTCCGAGTCATAGTCATGAGTTCAAAGTCAGAGTCATAGTCAGAGTCAGAGTCGAAGTCAGAGTCAGAGTCAGAGTCAGAGTCAGAGTCAGAGTTAGAGACAGAGTCGGTGTCAGGGTCAGGTCAGAGTCAGAGTCAGAGTCAGAGTCAGAGTCAGAGCGAGAGTCGGAGTCAGAGTCAAAGTCAGAGTCAGAGTCAAATAACGAGTCAGGGTCGGGTCAGAGTCAAAGTCCGAGTCAGAGTCAGAGTCACAGTCAGAGTCGGAGTCAGAGTTAGAGTCAGAGTCAGAGTCAGAGTCCGAGTCTGGGTCGGGTTAGAGTCAGAGTCAGAGTCAGAGCCAGAGTCAGAGTCAGAGTCAGAGTCAGAGTCGGAGTCAGAGTCAGAGTCAGAGTCCGAGTCAGGGTCAGGTCGAAGTCAGAGTCAGAGTCAGAGTCAGAGTCAGAGTCAGAGTCAGAGTCAGAGTCAGAGTCAAAATCAGAGTCAGAGTGCGAGTCAGAGTTAGAGTCAGAGTCAGAGTCAGAGTCAGAGTCAGAGTCAGAGTCAGAGTCAGAGGCAGAGTCAGAGTCCGAGTCAGAGTCAGGTCAGAGTCAGAGTCAGAGTCAGAGTCAGAGTCAGAGTCAGAGTCAGTGACAGAGTCAGAGTCATGATGTCGAAGTCAGAGTAAGTGTCAAAGTCGGAGTCATGAAGTTGGAGTCCGAGTCAGAGTCCGAGTCATAGTCATGAGGTCAAAGTCAGAGTCATAGTCAGAGTCAGAGTCAGCGTCCGAGTCAGAGTCGAAGTCAGAGTCAGAGTCAGAGTCAGAGTCAGAGTCAGAGTCTAAGTCGAAGTCAGAGTCAGAGTCAGAGTCAGAGTCAGAGTCAGAGTCAGAGTAAGAGTCAGAGTCAGAGTCAGAGTCAGAGTCAGAGTCAGAATCAGAGTCAGAGTCTGATTCAGAGTCAGAGTCAGAGTCAGAGTCAGAGTCAGAGTCAGATTCAGAGTCTGAGCCAGGGTCAGGTCGGAGTCAGAGTCAGAGTCAGAGTCAGAGTCAGAGTCAGAGTCAGAGTCAGAGTCAGAGTCAGAATCAGAGTCAGAGTCTGATTCAGAGTCAGAGTCAGAGTCAGAGTCCGAGTCAGGATCAGGCCGGAGTCACAGTCAGAGTCAGAGTCAGCGTCAGAGTCATGATGTCGGAGTCAGAGTAAGAGTCAAAGTCGGAGTCATGGAGTTCGAGTCCGAGTCAGAGTCCGAGTCATAGTCATGAGGTCAAAGTCAGAGTCATAGTCAGAGTCAGAGTCGAAGTCAGAGTCAGAGTCAGAGTCAGAGTCAGAGTCAGAGTTAGAGACAGAGTCGGTGTCAGGGTCAGGTCAGAGTCAGAGTCAGAGTCAGAGTCAGAGTCAGAGCGAGAGTCGGAGTCAGAGTCAAAGTCAGAGTCAGAGTCAAAGTCCGAGTCAGGGTCGGGTCAGAGTCAAAGTCCGAGTCAGAGTCAGAGTCACAGTCAGAGTCGGAGTCAGAGTTAGAGTCAGAGTCAGAGTCAGAGTCCGAGTCTGGGTCGGGTTAGAGTCAGAGTCAGAGTCAGAGCCAGAGTCAGAGTCAGAGTCAGAGTCAGAGTCGGAGTCAGAGTCAGAGTCAGAGTCCGAGTCAGGGTCAGGTCGAAGTCAGAGTCAGAGTCAGAGTCAGAGTCAGAGTCAGAGTCAGAGTCAGAGTCAGAGTCAAAATCAGAGTCAGAGTCTGAGTCAGAGTTAGAGTCAGAGTCAGAGTCAGAGTCAGAGTCAGAGTCAGAGTCAGAGTCAGAGGCAGAGTCAGAGTCCGAGTCAGGGTCAGGTCAGAGTCAGAGTCAGAGTCAGAGTCAGAGTCACAGTCAGAGTCAGAGTCAGAGTCCGAGTCAGGGTCAGGTCAAAGTCAGAGTCAAAGTCAGGGTCACGTCAGAGTCAGAGACAGAGTCAGAGTCAGAGTCCGAGTCAGGGTCAGGTCGAAGTCAGAGTCAGAGTCAGAGTCAGAGTCAGAGTCAGA
The DNA here is from genome assembly GCA_947538915.1 of Tenthredo distinguenda. Taxonomy (NCBI): domain Eukaryota; kingdom Metazoa; phylum Arthropoda; class Insecta; order Hymenoptera; family Tenthredinidae; genus Tenthredo; species Tenthredo distinguenda. Next base: position 19,775,008 of record OX384534.1, on the reverse strand, counting down.
GTCAGAGTCAGAGTCAGAGTCAGAGTCAGAGTCAAAATCAGAGTCAGAGTCTGAGTCAGAGTTAGAGTCAGAGTCAGAGTCACAGTCAGAGTCAGAGTCAGAGTCAGAGTCAGAGTCAGAGTCAGAGTCAGAGTCAGAGTCCGAGTCTGGGTCGGGTTAAAGTCAGAGTCAGAGTCAGAGTCAGAGTCAGATTCGGTGTCAGGGTCAGGTCAGAGTCAGAGTCAGAGTCAGAGTCAGAGTCCGAGCCAGGGTCAGGTCGGAGTCAGAGTCAGAGTCAGAGTCAGAGTCAGAGCGAGAGTCGGAGTCAGAGTCAGAGTCCGAGTCAGTGTCAGGTCAGAGTCAGAGTCAGAGTCAGAGTCAGATTCAGAGTCAGAGTCAGAGTCAGAGTCAGAGTCACAGTCAGAGTCGGAGTCAGAGTCCGAGTCAGGGTCAGGTCAGAGTCAGAGTCAGAGTCAGAGTCAGAGTCAGAGTCAGATTCAGAGTCTGAGTCAGAGTCAGAGTCCGAGTCAGGGTCAGGCCAGAGTCACAGTCAGAGTCAGAGTCAGCGTCAGAGTCATGATGTCGGAGTCAGAGTAAGAGTCAAAGTCGGAGTCATGGAGTTCGAGTCCGAGTCAGAGTCCGAGTCATAGTCATGAGTTCAAAGTCAGAGTCATAGTCAGAGTCAGAGTCGAAGTCAGAGTCAGAGTCAGAGTCAGAGTCAGAGTCAGAGTTAGAGACAGAGTCGGTGTCAGGGTCAGGTCAGAGTCAGAGTCAGAGTCAGAGTCAGAGTCAGAGCGAGAGTCGGAGTAGGAGTCAAAGTCAGAGTCAGAGTCAAATTCCGAGTCAGGGTCGGGTCAGAGTCAAAGTCCGAGTCAGAGTCAGAGTCACAGTCAGAGTCGGAGTCAGAGTTAGAGTCAGAGTCAGAGTCAGAGTCCGAGTCTGGGTCGGGTTAGAGTCAGAGTCAGAGTCAGAGCCAGAGTCAGAGTCAGAGTCAGAGTCAGAGTCAGAGTCAGAGTCAGAGTCAGAGTCCGAGTCAGGGTCAGGTCGAAGTCAGAGTCAGAGTCAGAGTCAGAGTCAGAGTCAGAGTCAGAGTCCGAGCCAGGGTCAGGTCGGAGTCAGAGTCAGAGTCAGAGTCAGAGTCAGAGCGAGAGTCGGAGTCAGAGTCAGAGTCCGAGTCAGTGTCAGGTCAGAGTCAGAGTCAGAGTCAGAGTCAGATTCAGAGTCAGAGTCAGAGTCAGAGTCAGAGTCACAGTCAGAGTCGGAGTCAGAGTCCGAGTCAGGGTCAGGTCAGAGTCAGAGTCAGAGTCAGAGTCAGAGTCAGAGTCAGAGTCAGAGTCAGATTCACAGTCTGAGTCAGAGTCAGAGTCCGAGTCAGGGTCAGGCCAGAGTCACAGTCAGAGTCAGAGTCAGCGTCAGAGTCATGATGTCGGAGTCAGAGTAAGAGTCAAAGTCGGAGTCATGGAGTTCGAGTCCGAGTCAGAGTCCGAGTCATAGTCATGAGTTCAAAGTCAGAGTCATAGTCAGAGTCAGAGTCGAAGTCAGAGTCAGAGTCAGAGTCAGAGTCAGAGTCAGAGTTAGAGACAGAGTCGGTGTCAGGGTCAGGTCAGAGTCAGAGTCAGAGTCAGAGTCAGAGTCAGAGCGAGAGTCGGAGTCAGAGTCAAAGTCAGAGTCAGAGTCAAATAACGAGTCAGGGTCGGGTCAGAGTCAAAGTCCGAGTCAGAGTCAGAGTCACAGTCAGAGTCGGAGTCAGAGTTAGAGTCAGAGTCAGAGTCAGAGTCCGAGTCTGGGTCGGGTTAGAGTCAGAGTCAGAGTCAGAGCCAGAGTCAGAGTCAGAGTCAGAGTCAGAGTCGGAGTCAGAGTCAGAGTCAGAGTCCGAGTCAGGGTCAGGTCGAAGTCAGAGTCAGAGTCAGAGTCAGAGTCAGAGTCAGAGTCAGAGTCAGAGTCAGAGTCAAAATCAGAGTCAGAGTGCGAGTCAGAGTTAGAGTCAGAGTCAGAGTCAGAGTCAGAGTCAGAGTCAGAGTCAGAGTCAGAGGCAGAGTCAGAGTCCGAGTCAGAGTCAGGTCAGAGTCAGAGTCAGAGTCAGAGTCAGAGTCAGAGTCAGAGTCAGTGACAGAGTCAGAGTCCTGATGTCGAAGTCAGAGTAAGTGTCAAAGTCGGAGTCATGAAGTTGGAGTCCGAGTCAGAGTCCGAGTCATAGTCATGAGGTCAAAGTCAGAGTCATAGTCAGAGTCAGAGTCAGCGTCCGAGTCAGAGTCGAAGTCAGAGTCAGAGTCAGAGTCAGAGTCAGAGTCAGAGTCTAAGTCGAAGTCAGAGTCAGAGTCAGAGTCAGAGTCAGAGTCAGAGTCAGAGTAAGAGTCAGAGTCAGAGTCAGAGTCAGAGTCAGAGTCAGAATCAGAGTCAGAGTCTGATTCAGAGTCAGAGTCAGAGTCAGAGTCAGAGTCAGAGTCAGATTCAGAGTCCGAGCCAGGGTCAGGTCGGAGTCAGAGTCAGAGTCAGAGTCAGAGTCAGAGTCAGAGTCAGAATCAGAGTCAGAGTCTGATTCAGAGTCAGAGTCAGAGTCAGAGTCCGAGTCAGGATCAGGCCGGAGTCACAGTCAGAGTCAGAGTCAGCGTCAGAGTCATGATGTCGGAGTCAGAGTAAGAGTCAAAGTCGGAGTCATGGAGTTCGAGTCCGAGTCAGAGTCCGAGTCATAGTCATGAGGTCAAAGTCAGAGTCATAGTCAGAGTCAGAGTCGAAGTCAGAGTCAGAGTCAGAGTCAGAGTCAGAGTCAGAGTTAGAGACAGAGTCGGTGTCAGGGTCAGGTCAGAGTCAGAGTCAGAGTCAGAGTCAGAGTCAGAGCGAGAGTCGGAGTCAGAGTCAAAGTCAGAGTCAGAGTCAAAGTCCGAGTCAGGGTCGGGTCAGAGTCAAAGTCCGAGTCAGAGTCAGAGTCACAGTCAGAGTCGGAGTCAGAGTTAGAGTCAGAGTCAGAGTCAGAGTCCGAGTCTGGGTCGGGTTAGAGTCAGAGTCAGAGTCAGAGCCAGAGTCAGAGTCAGAGTCAGAGTCAGAGTCGGAGTCAGAGTCAGAGTCAGAGTCCGAGTCAGGGTCAGGTCGAAGTCAGAGTCAGAGTCAGAGTCAGAGTCAGAGTCAGAGTCAGAGTCAGAGTCAGAGTCAGAGTCAGAGTCAAAATCAGAGTCAGAGTCTGAGTCAGAGTTAGAGTCAGAGTCAGAGTCAGAGTCAGAGTCAGAGTCAGAGTCAGAGTCAGAGGCAGAGTCAGAGTCCGAGTCAGGGTCAGGTCAGAGTCAGAGTCAGAGTCAGAGTCAGAGTCACAGTCAGAGTCAGAGTCAGAGTCAGAGTCAGGGTCAGGTCAGAGTCAGAGTCAAAGTCAGGGTCACGTCAGAGTCAGAGACAGAGTCAGAGTCAGAGTCCGAGTCAGGGTCAGGTCGAAGTCAGAGTCAGAGTCAGAGTCAGTGTCAGAGTCAGAGTCAGAGTCAGAGTCAGAGTCAGAGTCAGAGTCAAAATCAGAGTCAGAGTCTGAGTCAGAGTTAGAGTCAGAGTCAGAGTCACAGTCAGAGTCAGAGTCAGAGTCAGAGTCAGAGTCAGAGTCAGAGTCAGAGTCAGAGTCCGAGTCTGGGTCGGGTTAAAGTCAGAGTCAGAGTCAGAGTCAGAGTCAGATTCGGTGTCAGGGTCAGGTCAGAGTCAGAGTCAGAGTCAGAGTCAGAGTCCGAGCCAGGGTCAGGTCGGAGTCAGAGTCAGAGTCAGAGTCAGAGTCAGAGCGAGAGTCGGAGTCAGAGTCAGAGTCCGAGTCAGTGTCAGGTCAGAGTCAGAGTCAGAGTCAGAGTCAGATTCAGAGTCAGAGTCAGAGTCAGAGTCAGAGTCACAGTCAGAGTCGGAGTCAGAGTCCGAGTCAGGGTCAGGTCAGAGTCAGAGTCAGAGTCAGAGTCAGAGTCAGAGTCAGATTCAGAGTCTGAGTCAGAGTCAGAGTCCGAGTCAGGGTCAGGCCAGAGTCACAGTCAGAGTCAGAGTCAGCGTCAGAGTCATGATGTCGGAGTCAGAGTAAGAGTCAAAGTCGGAGTCATGGAGTTCGAGTCCGAGTCAGAGTCCGAGTCATAGTCATGAGTTCAAAGTCAGAGTCATAGTCAGAGTCAGAGTCGAAGTCAGAGTCAGAGTCAGAGTCAGAGTCAGAGTCAGAGTTAGAGACAGAGTCGGTGTCAGGGTCAGGTCAGAGTCAGAGTCAGAGTCAGAGTCAGAGTCAGAGCGAGAGTCGGAGTAGGAGTCAAAGTCAGAGTCAGAGTCAAATTCCGAGTCAGGGTCGGGTCAGAGTCAGAGTCCGAGTCAGAGTCAGAGTCACAGTCAGAGTCGGAGTCAGAGTTAGAGTCAGAGTCAGAGTCAGAGTCCGAGTCTGGTTCGGGTTAGAGTCAGAGTCAGAGTCAGAGCCAGAGTCAGAGTCAGAGTCAGAGTCAGAGTCAGAGTCAGAGTCAGAGTCAGAGTCCGAGTCAGGGTCAGGTCGAAGTCAGAGTCAGAGTCAGAGTCAGAGTCAGAGTCAGAGTCAGAGTCCGAGCCAGGGTCAGGTCGGAGTCAGAGTCAGAGTCAGAGTCAGAGTCAGAGCGAGAGTCGGAGTCAGAGTCAGAGTCCGAGTCAGTGTCAGGTCAGAGTCAGAGTCAGAGTCAGAGTCAGATTCAGAGTCAGAGTCAGAGTCAGAGTCAGAGTCACAGTCAGAGTCGGAGTCAGAGTCCGAGTCAGGGTCAGGTCAGAGTCAGAGTCAGAGTCAGAGTCAGAGTCAGAGTCAGAGTCAGAGTCAGATTCACAGTCTGAGTCAGAGTCAGAGTCCGAGTCAGGGTCAGGCCAGAGTCACAGTCAGAGTCAGAGTCAGCGTCAGAGTCATGATGTCGGAGTCAGAGTAAGAGTCAAAGTCGGAGTCATGGAGTTCGAGTCCGAGTCAGAGTCCGAGTCATAGTCATGAGTTCAAAGTCAGAGTCATAGTCAGAGTCAGAGTCGAAGTCAGAGTCAGAGTCAGAGTCAGAGTCAGAGTCAGAGTTAGAGACAGAGTCGGTGTCAGGGTCAGGTCAGAGTCAGAGTCAGAGTCAGAGTCAGAGTCAGAGCGAGAGTCGGAGTCAGAGTCAAAGTCAGAGTCAGAGTCAAATAACGAGTCAGGGTCGGGTCAGAGTCAAAGTCCGAGTCAGAGTCAGAGTCACAGTCAGAGTCGGAGTCAGAGTTAGAGTCAGAGTCAGAGTCAGAGTCCGAGTCTGGGTCGGGTTAGAGTCAGAGTCAGAGTCAGAGCCAGAGTCAGAGTCAGAGTCAGAGTCAGAGTCGGAGTCAGAGTCAGAGTCAGAGTCCGAGTCAGGGTCAGGTCGAAGTCAGAGTCAGAGTCAGAGTCAGAGTCAGAGTCAGAGTCAGAGTCAGAGTCAGAGTCAAAATCAGAGTCAGAGTGCGAGTCAGAGTTAGAGTCAGAGTCAGAGTCAGAGTCAGAGTCAGAGTCAGAGTCAGAGTCAGAGGCAGAGTCAGAGTCCGAGTCAGAGTCAGGTCAGAGTCAGAGTCAGAGTCAGAGTCAGAGTCAGAGTCAGAGTCAGTGACAGAGTCAGAGTCATGATGTCGAAGTCAGAGTAAGTGTCAAAGTCGGAGTCATGAAGTTGGAGTCCGAGTCAGAGTCCGAGTCATAGTCATGAGGTCAAAGTCAGAGTCATAGTCAGAGTCAGAGTCAGCGTCCGAGTCAGAGTCGAAGTCAGAGTAAGAGTCAGAGTCAGAGTCAGAGTCAGAGTCTAAGTCGAAGTCAGAGTCAGAGTCAGAGTCAGAGTCAGAGTCAGAGTCAGAGTAAGAGTCAGAGTCAGAGTCAGAGTCAGAGTCAGAGTCAGAATCAGAGTCAGAGTCTGATTCAGAGTCAGAGTCAGAGTCAGAGTCAGAGTCAGAGTCAGATTCAGAGTCCGAGCCAGGGTCAGGTCGGAGTCAGAGTCAGAGTCAGAGTCAGAGTCAGAGTCAGAGTCAGAATCAGAGTCAGAGTCTGATTCAGAGTCAGAGTCAGAGTCAGAGTCCGAGTCAGGATCAGGCCGGAGTCACAGTCAGAGTCAGAGTCAGCGTCAGAGTCATGATGTCGGAGTCAGAGTAAGAGTCAAAGTCGGAGTCATGGAGTTCGAGTCCGAGTCAGAGTCCGAGTCATAGTCATGAGGTCAAAGTCAGAGTCATAGTCAGAGTCAGAGTCGAAGTCAGAGTCAGAGTCAGAGTCAGAGTCAGAGTCAGAGTTAGAGACAGAGTCGGTGTCAGGGTCAGGTCAGAGTCAGAGTCAGAGTCAGAGTCAGAGTCAGAGCGAGAGTCGGAGTCAGAGTCAAAGTCAGAGTCAGAGTCAAATTCCGAGTCAGGGTCGGGTCAGAGTCAAAGTCCGAGTCAGAGTCATAGTCAGAGTCGGAGTCAGAGTTAGAGTCAGAGTCAGAGTCAGAGTCCGAGTCTGGGTCGGGTTAGAGTCAGAGTCAGAGTCAGAGCCAGAGTCAGAGTCAGAGTCAGAGTCAGAGTCGGAGTCAGAGTCAGAGTCAGAGTCCGAGTCAGGGTCAGGTCGAAGTCAGAGTCAGAGTCAGAGTCAGAGTCAGAGTCAGAGTCAGAGTCAGAGTCAGAGTCAAAATCAGAGTCAGAGTCTGAGTCAGAGTTAGAGTCAGAGTCAGAGTCAGAGTCAGAGTCAGAGTCAGAGTCAGAGTCAGAGGCAGAGTCAGAGTCCGAGTCAGGGTCAGGTCAGAGTCAGAGTCAGAGTCAGAGTCAGAGTCAGAGTCACAGTCAGAGTCAGAGTCAGAGTCCGAGTCAGGGTCAGGTCAGAGTCAGAGTCGAAGTCAGGGTCACGTCAGAGTCAGAGACAGAGTCAGAGTCAGAGTCCGAGTCAGGGTCAGGTCGAAGTCAGAGTCAGAGTCAGAGTCAGAGTCAGAGTCAGAGTCAGAGTCAGAGTCAGAGTCAGAGTCAGAGTCAAAATCAGAGTCAGAGTCTGAGTCAGAGTTAGAGTCAGAGTCAGAGTCACAGTCAGAGTCAGAGTCAGAGTCAGAGTCAGAGTCAGAGTCAGAGTCAGAGTCAGAGTCCGAGTCTGGGTCGGGTTAAAGTCAGAGTCAGAGTCAGAGTCAGAGTCAGATTCGGTGTCAGGGTCAGGTCAGAGTCAGAGTCAGAGTCAGAGTCAGAGTCCGAGCCAGGGTCAGGTCGGAGTCAGAGTCAGAGTCAGAGTCAGAGTCAGAGCGAGAGTCGGAGTCAGAGTCAGAGTCCGAGTCAGTGTCAGGTCAGAGTCAGAGTCAGAGTCAGAGTCAGATTCAGAGTCAGAGTCAGAGTCAGAGTCAGAGTCACAGTCAGAGTCGGAGTCAGAGTCCGAGTCAGGGTCAGGTCAGAGTCAGAGTCAGAGTCAGAGTCAGAGTCAGAGTCAGATTCAGAGTCTGAGTCAGAGTCAGAGTCCGAGTCAGGGTCAGGCCAGAGTCACAGTCAGAGTCAGAGTCAGCGTCAGAGTCATGATGTCGGAGTCAGAGTAAGAGTCAAAGTCGGAGTCATGGAGTTCGAGTCCGAGTCAGAGTCCGAGTCATAGTCATGAGTTCAAAGTCAGAGTCATAGTCAGAGTCAGAGTCGAAGTCAGAGTCAGAGTCAGAGTCAGAGTCAGAGTCAGAGTTAGAGACAGAGTCGGTGTCAGGGTCAGGTCAGAGTCAGAGTCAGAGTCAGAGTCAGAGTCAGAGCGAGAGTCGGAGTAGGAGTCAAAGTCAGAGTCAGAGTCAAATTCCGAGTCAGGGTCGGGTCAGAGTCAAAGTCCGAGTCAGAGTCAGAGTCACAGTCAGAGTCGGAGTCAGAGTTAGAGTCAGAGTCAGAGTCAGAGTCCGAGTCTGGGTCGGGTTAAAGTCAGAGTCAGAGTCAGAGTCAGAGTCAGATTCGGTGTCAGGGTCAGGTCAGAGTCAGAGTGAGAGTCAGAGTCAGAGTCCGAGCCAGGGTCAGGTCGGAGTCAGAGTCAGAGTCAGAGTCAGAGTCAGAGCGAGAGTCGGAGTCAGAGTCAGAGTCCGAGTCAGTGTCAGGTCAGAGTCAGAGTCAGAGTCAGAGTCAGATTCAGAGTCAGAGTCAGAGTCAGAGTCAGAGTCACAGTCAGAGTCGGAGTCAGAGTCCGAGTCAGGGTCAGGTCAGAGTCAGAGTCAGAGTCAGAGTCAGAGTCAGAGTCAGATTCAGAGTCTGAGTAAGAGTCAAAGTCGGAGTCATGGAGTTCGAGTCCGAGTCAGAGTCCGAGTCATAGTCATGAGGTCAAAGTCAGAGTCATAGTCAGAGTCAGAGTCGAAGTCAGAGTCAGAGTCAGAGTCAGAGTCAGAGTCAGAGTTAGAGACAGAGTCGGTGTCAGGGTCAGGTCAGAGTCAGAGTCAGAGTCAGAGTCAGAGTCAGAGCGAGAGTCGGAGTCAGAGTCAAAGTCAGAGTCAGAGTCAAAGTCCGAGTCAGGGTCGGGTCAGAGTCAAAGTCCGAGTCAGAGTCAGAGTCACAGTCAGAGTCGGAGTCAGAGTTAGAGTCAGAGTCAGAGTCAGAGTCCGAGTCTGGGTCGGGTTAGAGTCAGAGTCAGAGTCAGAGCCAGAGTCAGAGTCAGAGTCAGAGTCAGAGTCGGAGTCAGAGTCAGAGTCAGAGTCCGAGTCAGGGTCAGGTCGAAGTCAGAGTCAGAGTCAGAGTCAGAGTCAGAGTCAGAGTCAGAGTCAGAGTCAGAGTCAGAGTCAGAGTCAAAATCAGAGTCAGAGTCTGAGTCAGAGTTAGAGTCAGAGTCAGAGTCAGAGTCAGAGTCAGAGTCAGAGTCAGAGTCAGAGGCAGAGTCAGAGTCCGAGTCAGGGTCAGGTCAGAGTCAGAGTCAGAGTCAGAGTCAGAGTCACAGTCAGAGTCAGAGTCAGAGTCCGAGTCAGGGTCAGGTCAGAGTCAGAGTCAAAGTCAGGGTCACGTCAGAGTCAGAGACAGAGTCAGAGTCAGAGTCCGAGTCAGGGTCAGGTCGAAGTCAGAGTCAGAGTCAGAGTCAGAGTCAGAGTCAGAGTCAGAGTCAGAGTCAGAGTCAGAGTCAGAGTCAAAATCAGAGTCAGAGTCTGAGTCAGAGTTAGAGTCAGAGTCAGAGTCACAGTCAGAGTCAGAGTCAGAGTCAGAGTCAGAGTCAGAGTCAGAGTCAGAGTCAGAGTCCGAGTCTGGGTCGGGTTAAAGTCAGAGTCAGAGTCAGAGTCAGAGTCAGATTCGGTGTCAGGGTCAGGTCAGAGTCAGAGTCAGAGTCAGAGTCAGAGTCCGAGCCAGGGTCAGGTCGGAGTCAGAGTCAGAGTCAGAGTCAGAGTCAGAGCGAGAGTCGGAGTCAGAGTCAGAGTCCGAGTCAGTGTCAGGTCAGAGTCAGAGTCAGAGTCAGAGTCAGATTCAGAGTCAGAGTCAGAGTCAGAGTCAGAGTCACAGTCAGAGTCGGAGTCAGAGTCCGAGTCAGGGTCAGGTCAGAGTCAGAGTCAGAGTCAGAGTCAGAGTCAGAGTCAGAGTCAGATTCAGAGTCTGAGTCAGAGTCAGAGTCCGAGTCAGGGTCAGGCCAGAGTCACAGTCAGAGTCAGAGTCAGCGTCAGAGTCATGATGTCGGAGTCAGAGTAAGAGTCAAAGTCGGAGTCATGGAGTTCGAGTCCGAGTCAGAGTCCGAGTCATAGTCATGAGTTCAAAGTCAGAGTCATAGTCAGAGTCAGAGTCGAAGTCAGAGTCAGAGTCAGAGTCAGAGTCAGAGTCAGAGTTAGAGACAGAGTCGGTGTCAGGGTCAGGTCAGAGTCAGAGTCAGAGTCAGAGTCAGAGTCAGAGCGAGAGTCGGAGTAGGAGTCAAAGTCAGAGTCAGAGTCAAATTCCGAGTCAGGGTCGGGTCAGAGTCAGAGTCCGAGTCAGAGTCAGAGTCACAGTCAGAGTCGGAGTCAGAGTTAGAGTCAGAGTCAGAGTCAGAGTCCGAGTCTGGGTCGGGTTAGAGTCAGAGTCAGAGTCAGAGCCAGAGTCAGAGTCAGAGTCAGACTCAGAGTCAGAGTCAGAGTCAGAGTCAGAGTCCGAGTCAGGGTCAGGTCGAAGTCAGAGTCAGAGTCAGAGTCAGAGTCAGAGTCAGAGTCAGAGTCCGAGCCAGGGTCAGGTCGGAGTCAGAGTCAGAGTCAGAGTCAGAGTCAGAGCGAGAGTCGGAGTCAGAGTCAGAGTCCGAGTCAGTGTCAGGTCAGAGTCAGAGTCAGAGTCAGAGTCAGATTCAGAGTCAGAGTCAGAGTCAGAGTCAGAGTCACAGTCAGAGTCGGAGTCAGAGTCCGAGTCAGGGTCAGGTCAGAGTCAGAGTCAGAGTCAGAGTCAGAGTCAGAGTCAGAGTCAGAGTCAGATTCACAGTCTGAGTCAGAGTCAGAGTCCGAGTCAGGGTCAGGCCAGAGTCACAGTCAGAGTCAGAGTCAGCGTCAGAGTCATGATGTCGGAGTCAGAGTAAGAGTCAAAGTCGGAGTCATGGAGTTCGAGTCCGAGTCAGAGTCCGAGTCATAGTCATGAGTTCAAAGTCAGAGTCATAGTCAGAGTCAGAGTCGAAGTCAGAGTCAGAGTCAGAGTCAGAGTCAGAGTCAGAGTTAGAGACAGAGTCGGTGTCAGGGTCAGGTCAGAGTCAGAGTCAGAGTCAGAGTCAGAGTCAGAGCGAGAGTCGGAGTCAGAGTCAAAGTCAGAGTCAGAGTCAAATAACGAGTCAGGGTCGGGTCAGAGTCAAAGTCCGAGTCAGAGTCAGAGTCACAGTCAGAGTCGGAGTCAGAGTTAGAGTCAGAGTCAGAGTCAGAGTCCGAGTCTGGGTCGGGTTAGAGTCAGAGTCAGAGTCAGAGCCAGAGTCAGAGTCAGAGTCAGAGTCAGAGTCGGAGTCAGAGTCAGAGTCAGAGTCCGAGTCAGGGTCAGGTCGAAGTCAGAGTCAGAGTCAGAGTCAGAGTCAGAGTCAGAGTCAGAGTCAGAGTCAGAGTCAAAATCAGAGTCAGAGTGCGAGTCAGAGTTAGAGTCAGAGTCAGAGTCAGAGTCAGAGTCAGAGTCAGAGTCAGAGTCAGAGGCAGAGTCAGAGTCCGAGTCAGAGTCAGGTCAGAGTCAGAGTCAGAGTCAGAGTCAGAGTCAGAGTCAGAGTCAGTGACAGAGTCAGAGTCATGATGTCGAAGTCAGAGTAAGTGTCAAAGTCGGAGTCATGAAGTTGGAGTCCGAGTCAGAGTCCGAGTCATAGTCATGAGGTCAAAGTCAGAGTCATAGTCAGAGTCAGAGTCAGCGTCCGAGTCAGAGTCGAAGTCAGAGTCAGAGTCAGAGTCAGAGTCAGAGTCAGAGTCTAAGTCGAAGTCAGAGTCAGAGTCAGAGTCAGAGTCAGAGTCAGAGTCAGAGTAAGAGTCAGAGTCAGAGTCAGAGTCAGAGTCAGAGTCAGAATCAGAGTCAGAGTCTGATTCAGAGTCAGAGTCAGAGTCAGAGTCAGAGTCAGAGTCAGATTCAGAGTCCGAGCCAGGGTCAGGTCGGAGTCAGAGTCAGAGTCAGAGTCAGAGTCAGAGTCAGAGTCAGAATCAGAGTCAGAGTCTGATTCAGAGTCAGAGTCAGAGTCAGAGTCCGAGTCAGGATCAGGCCGGAGTCACAGTCAGAGTCAGAGTCAGCGTCAGAGTCATGATGTCGGAGTCAGAGTAAGAGTCAAAGTCGGAGTCATGGAGTTCGAGTCCGAGTCAGAGTCCGAGTCATAGTCATGAGGTCAAAGTCAGAGTCATAGTCAGAGTCAGAGTCGAAGTCAGAGTCAGAGTCAGAGTCAGAGTCAGAGTCAGAGTTAGAGACAGAGTCGGTGTCAGGGTCAGGTCAGAGTCAGAGTCAGAGTCAGAGTCAGAGTCAGAGCGAGAGTCGGAGTCAGAGTCAAAGTCAGAGTCAGAGTCAAAGTCCGAGTCAGGGTCGGGTCAGAGTCAAAGTCCGAGTCAGAGTCACAGTCAGAGTCGGAGTCAGAGTTAGAGTCGGAGTCAGAGTCAGAGTCCGAGTCTGGGTCGGGTTAGAGTCAGAGTCAGAGTCAGAGCCAGAGTCAGAGTCAGAGTCAGAGTCAGAGTCGGAGTCAGAGTCAGAGTCAGAGTCCGAGTCAGGGTCAGGTCGAAGTCAGAGTCAGAGTCAGAGTCAGAGTCAGAGTCAGAGTCAGAGTCAGAGTCAGAGTCAAAATCAGAGTCAGAGTCTGAGTCAGAGTTAGAGTCAGAGTCAGAGTCAGAGTCAGAGTCAGAGTCAGAGTCAGAGTCAGAGGCAGAGTCAGAGTCCGAGTCAGGGTCAGGTCAGAGTCAGAGTCAGAGTCAGAGTCAGAGTCAGAGTCACAGTCAGAGTCAGAGTCAGAGTCCGAGTCAGGGTCAGGTCAGAGTCAGAGTCGAAGTCAGGGTCACGTCAGAGTCAGAGACAGAGTCAGAGTCAGAGTCCGAGTCAGGGTCAGGTCGAAGTCAGAGTCAGAGTCAGAGTCAGAGTCAGAGTCAGAGTCAGAGTCAGAGTCAGAGTCAGAGTCAGAGTCAAAATCAGAGTCAGAGTCTGAGTCAGAGTTAGAGTCAGAGTCAGAGTCACAGTCAGAGTCAGAGTCAGAGTCAGAGTCAGAGTCAGAGTCAGAGTCAGAGTCAGAGTCCGAGTCTGGGTCGGGTTAAAGTCAGAGTCAGAGTCAGAGTCAGAGTCAGATTCGGTGTCAGGGTCAGGTCAGAGTCAGAGTCAGAGTCAGAGTCAGAGTCCGAGCCAGGGTCAGGTCGGAGTCAGAGTCAGAGTCAGAGTCAGAGTCAGAGCGAGAGTCGGAGTCAGAGTCAGAGTCCGAGTCAGTGTCAGGTCAGAGTCAGAGTCAGAGTCAGAGTCAGATTCAGAGTCAGAGTCAGAGTCAGAGTCAGAGTCACAGTCAGAGTCGGAGTCAGAGTCCGAGTCAGGGTCAGGTCAGAGTCAGAGTCAGAGTCAGAGTCAGAGTCAGAGTCAGATTCAGAGTCTGAGTCAGAGTCAGAGTCCGAGTCAGGGTCAGGCCAGAGTCACAGTCAGAGTCAGAGTCAGCGTCAGAGTCATGATGTCGGAGTCAGAGTAAGAGTCAAAGTCGGAGTCATGGAGTTCGAGTCCGAGTCAGAGTCCGAGTCATAGTCATGAGTTCAAAGTCAGAGTCATAGTCAGAGTCAGAGTCGAAGTCAGAGTCAGAGTCAGAGTCAGAGTCAGAGTCAGAGTTAGAGACAGAGTCGGTGTCAGGGTCAGGTCAGAGTCAGAGTCAGAGTCAGAGTCAGAGTCAGAGCGAGAGTCGGAGTAGGAGTCAAAGTCAGAGTCAGAGTCAAATTCCGAGTCAGGGTCGGGTCAGAGTCAAAGTCCGAGTCAGAGTCAGAGTCACAGTCAGAGTCGGAGTCAGAGTTAGAGTCAGAGTCAGAGTCAGAGTCCGAGTCTGGGTCGGGTTAAAGTCAGAGTCAGAGTCAGAGTCAGAGTCAGATTCGGTGTCAGGGTCAGGTCAGAGTCAGAGTCAGAGTCAGAGTCAGAGTCCGAGCCAGGGTCAGGTCGGAGTCAGAGTCAGAGTCAGAGTCAGAGTCAGAGCGAGAGTCGGAGTCAGAGTCAGAGTCCGAGTCAGTGTCAGGTCAGAGTCAGAGTCAGAGTCAGAGTCAGATTCAGAGTCAGAGTCAGAGTCAGAGTCAGAGTCACAGTCAGAGTCGGAGTCAGAGTCCGAGTCAGGGTCAGGTCAGAGTCAGAGTCAGAGTCAGAGTCAGAGTCAGAGTCAGATTCAGAGTCTGAGTAAGAGTCAAAGTCGGAGTCATGGAGTTCGAGTCCGAGTCAGAGTCCGAGTCATAGTCATGAGTTCAAAGTCAGAGTCATAGTCAGAGTCAGAGTCGAAGTCAGAGTCAGAGTCAGAGTCAGAGTCAGAGTCAGAGTTAGAGACAGAGTCGGTGTCAGGGTCAGGTCAGAGTCAGAGTCAGAGTCAGAGTCAGAGTCAGAGCGAGAGTCGGAGTAGGAGTCAAAGTCAGAGTCAGAGTCAAATTCCGAGTCAGGGTCGGGTCAGAGTCAAAGTCCGAGTCAGAGTCAGAGTCACAGTCAGAGTCGGAGTCAGAGTTAGAGTCAGAGTCAGAGTCAGAGTCCGAGTCTGGGTCGGGTTAGAGTCAGAGTCAGAGTCAGAGCCAGAGTCAGAGTCAGAGTCATAGTCAGAGTCAGAGTCAGAGTCAGAGTCAGAGTCCGAGCCAGGGTCAGGTCGAAGTCAGAGTCAGAGTCAGAGTCAGAGTCAGAGTCAGAGTGAGAGTCACAGTCAGAGTCGGAGTCAGAGTCCGAGTCAGGGTCAGGTCAGAGTCAGAGTCAGAGTCAGAGTCAGAGTCAGAGTCAGAGTCAGAGTCAGATTCACAGTCTGAGTCAGAGTCAGAGTCCGAGTCAGGGTCAGGCCAGAGTCACAGTCAGAGTCAGAGTCAGCGTCAGAGTCATGATGTCGGAGTCAGAGTAAGAGTCAAAGTCGGAGTCATGGAGTTCGAGTCCGAGTCAGAGTCCGAGTCATAGTCATGAGTTCAAAGTCAGAGTCATAGTCAGAGTCAGAGTCGAAGTCAGAGTCAGAGTCAGAGTCAGAGTCAGAGTCAGAGTTAGAGACAGAGTCGGTGTCAGGGTCAGGTCAGAGTCAGAGTCAGAGTCAGAGTCAGAGTCAGAGCGAGAGTCGGAGTCGGAGTCAAAGTCAGAGTCAGAGTCAAATAACGAGTCAGGGTCGGGTCAGAGTCAAAGTCCGAGTCAGAGTCAGAGTCACAGTCAGATTTGGAGTCAGAGTTAGAGTCAGAGTCAGAGTCAGAGTCAGAGTCCGAGTCAGAGTTAGAGACAGAGTCGGTGTCAGGGTCAGGTCAGAGTCAGAGTCAGAGTCAGAGTCAGAGTCAGAGCGAGAGTCGGAGTAGGAGTCAAAGTCAGAGTCAGATTCAGAGTCTGAGTCAGAGTCAGAGTCCGAGTCAGGGTCAGGCCAGAGTCACAGTCAGAGTCAGAGTCAGCGTCAGAGTCATGATGTCGGAGTCAGAGTAAGAGTCAAAGTCGGAGTCATGGAGTTCGAGTCCGAGTCAGAGTCCGAGTCATAGTCATGAGTTCAAAGTCAGAGTCATAGTCAGAGTCAGAGTCGAAGTCAGAGTCAGAGTCAGAGTCAGAGTCAGAGTCAGAGTTAGAGACAGAGTCGGTGTCAGGGTCAGGTCAGAGTCAGAGTCAGAGTCAGAGTCAGAGTCAGAGCGAGAGTCGGAGTAGGAGTCAAAGTCAGAGTCAGAGTCAAATTCCGAGTCAGGGTCGGGTCAGAGTCAAAGTCCGAGTCAGAGTCAGAGTCACAGTCAGAGTCGGAGTCAGAGTTAGAGTCAGAGTCAGAGTCAGAGTCCGAGTCTGGGTCGGGTTAAAGTCAGAGTCAGAGTCAGAGTCAGAGTCAGATTCGGTGTCAGGGTCAGGTCAGAGTCAGAGTCAGAGTCAGAGTCAGAGTCCGAGCCAGGGTCAGGTCGGAGTCAGAGTCAGAGTCAGAGTCAGAGTCAGAGCGAGAGTCGGAGTCAGAGTCAGAGTCCGAGTCAGTGTCAGGTCAGAGTCAGAGTCAGAGTCAGAGTCAGATTCAGAGTCAGAGTCAGAGTCAGAGTCAGAGTCACAGTCAGAGTCGGAGTCAGAGTCCGAGTCAGGGTCAGGTCAGAGTCAGAGTCAGAGTCAGAGTCAGAGTCAGAGTCAGATTCAGAGTCTGAGTAAGAGTCAAAGTCGGAGTCATGGAGTTCGAGTCCGAGTCAGAGTCCGAGTCATAGTCATGAGTTCAAAGTCAGAGTCATAGTCAGAGTCAGAGTCGAAGTCAGAGTCAGAGTCAGAGTCAGAGTCAGAGTCAGAGTTAGAGACAGAGTCGGTGTCAGGGTCAGGTCAGAGTCAGAGTCAGAGTCAGAGTCAGAGTCAGAGCGAGAGTCGGAGTAGGAGTCAAAGTCAGAGTCAGAGTCAAATTCCGAGTCAGGGTCGGGTCAGAGTCAAAGTCCGAGTCAGAGTCAGAGTCACAGTCAGAGTCGGAGTCAGAGTTAGAGTCAGAGTCAGAGTCAGAGTCCGAGTCTGGGTCGGGTTAGAGTCAGAGTCAGAGTCAGAGCCAGAGTCAGAGTCAGAGTCAGAGTCAGAGTC
Source organism: Tenthredo distinguenda (assembly GCA_947538915.1). NCBI lineage: Eukaryota > Metazoa > Arthropoda > Insecta > Hymenoptera > Tenthredinidae > Tenthredo > Tenthredo distinguenda. Next base: position 19,759,024 of record OX384534.1, on the reverse strand, counting down.
GGAGTCAGAGTCAGAGTCAGAGTCCGAGTCAGGGTCAGGTCGAAGTCAGAGTCAGAGTCAGAGTCAGAGTCAGAGTCAGAGTCAGAGTCAGAGTCAGAGTCAAAATCAGAGTCAGAGTGCGAGTCAGAGTTAGAGTTAGAGTCAGAGTCAGAGTCAGAGTCAGAGTCAGAGTCAGAGTCAGAGGCAGAGTCAGAGTCCGAGTCAGAGTCAGGTCAGAGTCAGAGTCAGAGTCAGAGTCAGAGTCAGAGTCAGAGTCAGTGACAGAGTCAGAGTCATGATGTCGAAGTCAGAGTAAGTGTCAAAGTCGGAGTCATGAAGTTGGAGTCCGAGTCAGAGTCCGAGTCATAGTCATGAGGTCAAAGTCAGAGTCATAGTCAGAGTCAGAGTCAGCGTCCGAGTCAGAGTCGAAGTCAGAGTCAGAGTCAGAGTCAGAGTCAGAGTCAGAGTCTAAGTCGAAGTCAGAGTCAGAGTCAGAGTCAGAGTCAGAGTCAGAGTCAGAGTAAGAGTCAGAGTCAGAGTCAGAGTCAGAGTCAGAGTCAGAATCAGAGTCAGAGTCTGATTCAGAGTCAGAGTCAGAGTCAGAGTCAGAGTCAGAGTCAGATTCAGAGTCCGAGCCAGGGTCAGGTCGGAGTCAGAGTCAGAGTCAGAGTCAGAGTCAGAGTCAGAGTCAGAATCAGAGTCAGAGTCTGATTCAGAGTCAGAGTCAGAGTCAGAGTCCGAGTCAGGATCAGGCCGGAGTCACAGTCAGAGTCAGAGTCAGCGTCAGAGTCATGATGTCGGAGTCAGAGTAAGAGTCAAAGTCGGAGTCATGGAGTTCGAGTCCGAGTCAGAGTCCGAGTCATAGTCATGAGGTCAAAGTCAGAGTCATAGTCAGAGTCAGAGTCGAAGTCAGAGTCAGAGTCAGAGTCAGAGTCAGAGTCAGAGTTAGAGACAGAGTCGGTGTCAGGGTCAGGTCAGAGTCAGAGTCAGAGTCAGAGTCAGAGTCAGAGCGAGAGTCGGAGTCAGAGTCAAAGTCAGAGTCAGAGTCAAAGTCCGAGTCAGGGTCGGGTCAGAGTCAAAGTCCGAGTCAGAGTCACAGTCAGAGTCGGAGTCAGAGTTAGAGTCAGAGTCAGAGTCAGAGTCCGAGTCTGGGTCGGGTTAGAGTCAGAGTCAGAGTCAGAGCCAGAGTCAGAGTCAGAGTCAGAGTCAGAGTCGGAGTCAGAGTCAGAGTCAGAGTCCGAGTCAGGGTCAGGTCGAAGTCAGAGTCAGAGTCAGAGTCAGAGTCAGAGTCAGAGTCAGAGTCAGAGTCAGAGTCAAAATCAGAGTCAGAGTCTGAGTCAGAGTTAGAGTCAGAGTCAGAGTCAGAGTCAGAGTCAGAGTCAGAGTCAGAGTCAGAGGCAGAGTCAGAGTCCGAGTCAGGGTCAGGTCAGAGTCAGAGTCAGAGTCAGAGTCAGAGTCAGAGTCACAGTCAGAGTCAGAGTCAGAGTCCGAGTCAGGGTCAGGTCAGAGTCAGAGTCGAAGTCAGGGTCACGTCAGAGTCAGAGACAGAGTCAGAGTCAGAGTCCGAGTCAGGGTCAGGTCGAAGTCAGAGTCAGAGTCAGAGTCAGAGTCAGAGTCAGAGTCAGAGTCAGAGTCAGAGTCAGAGTCAGAGTCAAAATCAGAGTCAGAGTCTGAGTCAGAGTTAGAGTCAGAGTCAGAGTCACAGTCAGAGTCAGAGTCAGAGTCAGAGTCAGAGTCAGAGTCAGAGTCAGAGTCAGAGTCCGAGTCTGGGTCGGGTTAAAGTCAGAGTCAGAGTCAGAGTCAGAGTCAGATTCGGTGTCAGGGTCAGGTCAGAGTCAGAGTCAGAGTCAGAGTCAGAGTCCGAGCCAGGGTCAGGTCGGAGTCAGAGTCAGAGTCAGAGTCAGAGTCAGAGCGAGAGTCGGAGTCAGAGTCAGAGTCCGAGTCAGTGTCAGGTCAGAGTCAGAGTCAGAGTCAGAGTCAGATTCAGAGTCAGAGTCAGAGTCAGAGTCAGAGTCACAGTCAGAGTCGGAGTCAGAGTCCGAGTCAGGGTCAGGTCAGAGTCAGAGTCAGAGTCAGAGTCAGAGTCAGAGTCAGATTCAGAGTCTGAGTCAGAGTCAGAGTCCGAGTCAGGGTCAGGCCAGAGTCACAGTCAGAGTCAGAGTCAGCGTCAGAGTCATGATGTCGGAGTCAGAGTAAGAGTCAAAGTCGGAGTCATGGAGTTCGAGTCCGAGTCAGAGTCCGAGTCATAGTCATGAGTTCAAAGTCAGAGTCATAGTCAGAGTCAGAGTCGAAGTCAGAGTCAGAGTCAGAGTCAGAGTCAGAGTCAGAGTTAGAGACAGAGTCGGTGTCAGGGTCAGGTCAGAGTCAGAGTCAGAGTCAGAGTCAGAGTCAGAGCGAGAGTCGGAGTAGGAGTCAAAGTCAGAGTCAGAGTCAAATTCCGAGTCAGGGTCGGGTCAGAGTCAAAGTCCGAGTCAGAGTCAGAGTCACAGTCAGAGTCGGAGTCAGAGTTAGAGTCAGAGTCAGAGTCAGAGTCCGAGTCTGGGTCGGGTTAAAGTCAGAGTCAGAGTCAGAGTCAGAGTCAGATTCGGTGTCAGGGTCAGGTCAGAGTCAGAGTCAGAGTCAGAGTCAGAGTCCGAGCCAGGGTCAGGTCGGAGTCAGAGTCAGAGTCAGAGTCAGAGTCAGAGCGAGAGTCGGAGTCAGAGTCAGAGTCCGAGTCAGTGTCAGGTCAGAGTCAGAGTCAGAGTCAGAGTCAGATTCAGAGTCAGAGTCAGAGTCAGAGTCAGAGTCACAGTCAGAGTCGGAGTCAGAGTCCGAGTCAGGGTCAGGTCAGAGTCAGAGTCAGAGTCAGAGTCAGAGTCAGAGTCAGATTCAGAGTCTGAGTAAGAGTCAAAGTCGGAGTCATGGAGTTCGAGTCCGAGTCAGAGTCCGAGTCATAGTCATGAGGTCAAAGTCAGAGTCATAGTCAGAGTCAGAGTCGAAGTCAGAGTCAGAGTCAGAGTCAGAGTCAGAGTCAGAGTTAGAGACAGAGTCGGTGTCAGGGTCAGGTCAGAGTCAGAGTCAGAGTCAGAGTCAGAGTCAGAGCGAGAGTCGGAGTCAGAGTCAAAGTCAGAGTCAGAGTCAAAGTCCGAGTCAGGGTCGGGTCAGAGTCAAAGTCCGAGTCAGAGTCAGAGTCACAGTCAGAGTCGGAGTCAGAGTTAGAGTCAGAGTCAGAGTCAGAGTCCGAGTCTGGGTCGGGTTAGAGTCAGAGTCAGAGTCAGAGCCAGAGTCAGAGTCAGAGTCAGAGTCAGAGTCGGAGTCAGAGTCAGAGTCAGAGTCCGAGTCAGGGTCAGGTCGAAGTCAGAGTCAGAGTCAGAGTCAGAGTCAGAGTCAGAGTCAGAGTCAGAGTCAGAGTCAGAGTCAGAGTCAAAATCAGAGTCAGAGTCTGAGTCAGAGTTAGAGTCAGAGTCAGAGTCAGAGTCAGAGTCAGAGTCAGAGTCAGAGTCAGAGGCAGAGTCAGAGTCCGAGTCAGGGTCAGGTCAGAGTCAGAGTCAGAGTCAGAGTCAGAGTCACAGTCAGAGTCAGAGTCAGAGTCCGAGTCAGGGTCAGGTCAGAGTCAGAGTCAAAGTCAGGGTCACGTCAGAGTCAGAGACAGAGTCAGAGTCAGAGTCCGAGTCAGGGTCAGGTCGAAGTCAGAGTCAGAGTCAGAGTCAGAGTCAGAGTCAGAGTCAGAGTCAGAGTCAGAGTCAGAGTCAGAGTCAAAATCAGAGTCAGAGTCTGAGTCAGAGTTAGAGTCAGAGTCAGAGTCACAGTCAGAGTCAGAGTCAGAGTCAGAGTCAGAGTCAGAGTCAGAGTCAGAGTCAGAGTCCGAGTCTGGGTCGGGTTAAAGTCAGAGTCAGAGTCAGAGTCAGAGTCAGATTCGGTGTCAGGGTCAGGTCAGAGTCAGAGTCAGAGTCAGAGTCAGAGTCCGAGCCAGGGTCAGGTCGGAGTCAGAGTCAGAGTCAGAGTCAGAGTCAGAGCGAGAGTCGGAGTCAGAGTCAGAGTCCGAGTCAGTGTCAGGTCAGAGTCAGAGTCAGAGTCAGAGTCAGATTCAGAGTCAGAGTCAGAGTCAGAGTCAGAGTCACAGTCAGAGTCGGAGTCAGAGTCCGAGTCAGGGTCAGGTCAGAGTCAGAGTCAGAGTCAGAGTCAGAGTCAGAGTCAGATTCAGAGTCTGAGTCAGAGTCAGAGTCCGAGTCAGGGTCAGGCCAGAGTCACAGTCAGAGTCAGAGTCAGCGTCAGAGTCATGATGTCGGAGTCAGAGTAAGAGTCAAAGTCGGAGTCATGGAGTTCGAGTCCGAGTCAGAGTCCGAGTCATAGTCATGAGTTCAAAGTCAGAGTCATAGTCAGAGTCAGAGTCGAAGTCAGAGTCAGAGTCAGAGTCAGAGTCAGAGTCAGAGTTAGAGACAGAGTCGGTGTCAGGGTCAGGTCAGAGTCAGAGTCAGAGTCAGAGTCAGAGTCAGAGCGAGAGTCGGAGTAGGAGTCAAAGTCAGAGTCAGAGTCAAATTCCGAGTCAGGGTCGGGTCAGAGTCAGAGTCCGAGTCAGAGTCAGAGTCACAGTCAGAGTCGGAGTCAGAGTTAGAGTCAGAGTCAGAGTCAGAGTCCGAGTCTGGGTCGGGTTAGAGTCAGAGTCAGAGTCAGAGCCAGAGTCAGAGTCAGAGTCAGAGTCAGAGTCAGAGTCAGAGTCAGAGTCAGAGTCCGAGTCAGGGTCAGGTCGAAGTCAGAGTCAGAGTCAGAGTCAGAGTCAGAGTCAGAGTCAGAGTCCGAGCCAGGGTCAGGTCGGAGTCAGAGTCAGAGTCAGAGTCAGAGTCAGAGCGAGAGTCGGAGTCAGAGTCAGAGTCCGAGTCAGTGTCAGGTCAGAGTCAGAGTCAGAGTCAGAGTCAGATTCAGAGTCAGAGTCAGAGTCAGAGTCAGAGTCACAGTCAGAGTCAGAGTCAGAGTCAGAGCGAGAGTCGGAGTCAGAGTCAAAGTCAGAGTCAGAGTCAAATAACGAGTCAGGGTCGGGTCAGAGTCAAAGTCCGAGTCAGAGTCAGAGTCACAGTCAGAGTCGGAGTCAGAGTTAGAGTCAGAGTCAGAGTCAGAGTCCGAGTCTGGGTCGGGTTAGAGTCAGAGTCAGAGTCAGAGCCAGAGTCAGAGTCAGAGTCAGAGTCAGAGTCGGAGTCAGAGTCAGAGTCAGAGTCCGAGTCAGGGTCAGGTCGAAGTCAGAGTCAGAGTCAGAGTCAGAGTCAGAGTCAGAGTCAGAGTCAGAGTCAGAGTCAAAATCAGAGTCAGAGTGCGAGTCAGAGTTAGAGTCAGAGTCAGAGTCAGAGTCAGAGTCAGAGTCAGAGTCAGAGTCAGAGGCAGAGTCAGAGTCCGAGTCAGAGTCAGGTCAGAGTCAGAGTCAGAGTCAGAGTCAGAGTCAGAGTCAGAGTCAGTGACAGAGTCAGAGTCATGATGTCGAAGTCAGAGTAAGTGTCAAAGTCGGAGTCATGAAGTTGGAGTCCGAGTCAGAGTCCGAGTCATAGTCATGAGGTCAAAGTCAGAGTCATAGTCAGAGTCAGAGTCAGCGTCCGAGTCAGAGTCGAAGTCAGAGTCAGAGTCAGAGTCAGAGTCAGAGTCAGAGTCTAAGTCGAAGTCAGAGTCAGAGTCAGAGTCAGAGTCAGAGTCAGAGTCAGAGTAAGAGTCAGAGTCAGAGTCAGAGTCAGAGTCAGAGTCAGAATCAGAGTCAGAGTCTGATTCAGAGTCAGAGTCAGAGTCAGAGTCAGAGTCAGAGTCAGATTCAGAGTCCGAGCCAGGGTCAGGTCGGAGTCAGAGTCAGAGTCAGAGTCAGAGTCAGAGTCAGAGTCAGAATCAGAGTCAGAGTCTGATTCAGAGTCAGAGTCAGAGTCAGAGTCCGAGTCAGGATCAGGCCGGAGTCACAGTCAGAGTCAGAGTCAGCGTCAGAGTCATGATGTCGGAGTCAGAGTAAGAGTCAAAGTCGGAGTCATGGAGTTCGAGTCCGAGTCAGAGTCCGAGTCATAGTCATGAGGTCAAAGTCAGAGTCATAGTCAGAGTCAGAGTCGAAGTCAGAGTCAGAGTCAGAGTCAGAGTCAGAGTCAGAGTTAGAGACAGAGTCGGTGTCAGGGTCAGGTCAGAGTCAGAGTCAGAGTCAGAGTCAGAGTCAGAGCGAGAGTCGGAGTCAGAGTCAAAGTCAGAGTCAGAGTCAAAGTCCGAGTCAGGGTCGGGTCAGAGTCAAAGTCCGAGTCAGAGTCACAGTCAGAGTCGGAGTCAGAGTTAGAGTCGGAGTCAGAGTCAGAGTCCGAGTCTGGGTCGGGTTAGAGTCAGAGTCAGAGTCAGAGCCAGAGTCAGAGTCAGAGTCAGAGTCAGAGTCGGAGTCAGAGTCAGAGTCAGAGTCCGAGTCAGGGTCAGGTCGAAGTCAGAGTCAGAGTCAGAGTCAGAGTCAGAGTCAGAGTCAGAGTCAGAGTCAGAGTCAAAATCAGAGTCAGAGTCTGAGTCAGAGTTAGAGTCAGAGTCAGAGTCAGAGTCAGAGTCAGAGTCAGAGTCAGAGTCAGAGGCAGAGTCAGAGTCCGAGTCAGGGTCAGGTCAGAGTCAGAGTCAGAGTCAGAGTCAGAGTCAGAGTCACAGTCAGAGTCAGAGTCAGAGTCCGAGTCAGGGTCAGGTCAGAGTCAGAGTCGAAGTCAGGGTCACGTCAGAGTCAGAGACAGAGTCAGAGTCAGAGTCCGAGTCAGGGTCAGGTCGAAGTCAGAGTCAGAGTCAGAGTCAGAGTCAGAGTCAGAGTCAGAGTCAGAGTCAGAGTCAAAATCAGAGTCAGAGTCTGAGTCAGAGTTAGAGTCAGAGTCAGAGTCACAGTCAGAGTCAGAGTCAGAGTCAGAGTCAGAGTCAGAGTCAGAGTCAGAGTCAGAGTCCGAGTCTGGGTCGGGTTAAAGTCAGAGTCAGAGTCAGAGTCAGAGTCAGATTCGGTGTCAGGGTCAGGTCAGAGTCAGAGTCAGAGTCAGAGTCAGAGTCCGAGCCAGGGTCAGGTCGGAGTCAGAGTCAGAGTCAGAGTCAGAGTCAGAGCGAGAGTCGGAGTCAGAGTCAGAGTCCGAGTCAGTGTCAGGTCAGAGTCAGAGTCAGAGTCAGAGTCAGATTCAGAGTCAGAGTCAGAGTCAGAGTCAGAGTCACAGTCAGAGTCGGAGTCAGAGTCCGAGTCAGGGTCAGGTCAGAGTCAGAGTCAGAGTCAGATTCAGAGTCAGAGTCAGATTCAGAGTCTGAGTCAGAGTCAGAGTCCGAGTCAGGGTCAGGCCAGAGTCACAGTCAGAGTCAGAGTCAGCGTCAGAGTCATGATGTCGGAGTCAGAGTAAGAGTCAAAGTCGGAGTCATGGAGTTCGAGTCCGAGTCAGAGTCCGAGTCATAGTCATGAGTTCAAAGTCAGAGTCATAGTCAGAGTCAGAGTCGAAGTCAGAGTCAGAGTCAGAGTCAGAGTCAGAGTCAGAGTTAGAGACAGAGTCGGTGTCAGGGTCAGGTCAGAGTCAGAGTCAGAGTCAGAGTCAGAGTCAGAGCGAGAGTCGGAGTAGGAGTCAAAGTCAGAGTCAGAGTCAAATTCCGAGTCAGGGTCGGGTCAGAGTCAAAGTCCGAGTCAGAGTCAGAGTCACAGTCAGAGTCGGAGTCAGAGTTAGAGTCAGAGTCAGAGTCAGAGTCCGAGTCTGGGTCGGGTTAAAGTCAGAGTCAGAGTCAGAGTCAGAGTCAGATTCGGTGTCAGGGTCAGGTCAGAGTCAGAGTCAGAGTCAGAGTCAGAGTCCGAGCCAGGGTCAGGTCGGAGTCAGAGTCAGAGTCAGAGTCAGAGTCAGAGCGAGAGTCGGAGTCAGAGTCAGAGTCCGAGTCAGTGTCAGGTCAGAGTCAGAGTCAGAGTCAGAGTCAGATTCAGAGTCAGAGTCAGAGTCAGAGTCAGAGTCACAGTCAGAGTCGGAGTCAGAGTCCGAGTCAGGGTCAGGTCAGAGTCAGAGTCAGAGTCAGAGTCAGAGTCAGAGTCAGATTCAGAGTCTGAGTAAGAGTCAAAGTCGGAGTCATGGAGTTCGAGTCCGAGTCAGAGTCCGAGTCATAGTCATGAGTTCAAAGTCAGAGTCATAGTCAGAGTCAGAGTCGAAGTCAGAGTCAGAGTCAGAGTCAGAGTCAGAGTCAGAGTTAGAGACAGAGTCGGTGTCAGGGTCAGGTCAGAGTCAGAGTCAGAGTCAGAGTCAGAGTCAGAGCGAGAGTCGGAGTAGGAGTCAAAGTCAGAGTCAGAGTCAAATTCCGAGTCAGGGTCGGGTCAGAGTCAAAGTCCGAGTCAGAGTCAGAGTCACAGTCAGAGTCGGAGTCAGAGTTAGAGTCAGAGTCAGAGTCAGAGTCCGAGTCTGGGTCGGGTTAGAGTCAGAGTCAGAGTCAGAGCCAGAGTCAGAGTCAGAGTCATAGTCAGAGTCAGAGTCAGAGTCAGAGTCAGAGTCCGAGCCAGGGTCAGGTCGAAGTCAGAGTCAGAGTCAGAGTCAGAGTCAGAGTCAGAGTCAGAGTCACAGTCAGAGTCGGAGTCAGAGTCCGAGTCAGGGTCAGGTCAGAGTCAGAGTCAGAGTCAGAGTCAGAGTCAGAGTCAGAGTCAGAGTCAGATTCACAGTCTGAGTCAGAGTCAGAGTCCGAGTCAGGGTCAGGCCAGAGTCACAGTCAGAGTCAGAGTCAGCGTCAGAGTCATGATGTCGGAGTCAGAGTAAGAGTCAAAGTCGGAGTCATGGAGTTCGAGTCCGAGTCAGAGTCCGAGTCATAGTCATGAGTTCAAAGTCAGAGTCATAGTCAGAGTCAGAGTCGAAGTCAGAGTCAGAGTCAGAGTCAGAGTCAGAGTCAGAGTTAGAGACAGAGTCGGTGTCAGGGTCAGGTCAGAGTCAGAGTCAGAGTCAGAGTCAGAGTCAGAGCGAGAGTCGGAGTCGGAGTCAAAGTCAGAGTCAGAGTCAAATAACGGGTCAGGGTCGGGTCAGAGTCAAAGTCCGAGTCAGAGTCAGAGTCACAGTCAGAGTCGGAGTCAGAGTTAGAGTCAGAGTCAGAGTCAGAGTCCGAGTCAGAGTTAGAGACAGAGTCGGTGTCAGGGTCAGGTCAGAGTCAGAGTCAGAGTCAGAGTCAGAGTCAGAGCGAGAGTCGGAGTACGAGTCAAAGTCAGAGTCAGATTCAGAGTCTGAGTCAGAGTCAGAGTCCGAGTCAGGGTCAGGCCAGAGTCACAGTCAGAGTCAGAGTCAGCGTCAGAGTCATGATGTCGGAGTCAGAGTAAGAGTCAAAGTCGGAGTCATGGAGTTCGAGTCCGAGTCAGAGTCCGAGTCATAGTCATGAGTTCAAAGTCAGAGTCATAGTCAGAGTCAGAGTCGAAGTCAGAGTCAGAGTCAGAGTCAGAGTCAGAGTCAGAGTTAGAGACAGAGTCGGTGTCAGGGTCAGGTCAGAGTCAGAGTCAGAGTCAGAGTCAGAGTCAGAGCGAGAGTCGGAGTAGGAGTCAAAGTCAGAGTCAGAGTCAAATTCCGAGTCAGGGTCGGGTCAGAGTCAAAGTCCGAGTCAGAGTCAGAGTCACAGTCAGAGTCGGAGTCAGAGTTAGAGTCAGAGTCAGAGTCAGAGTCCGAGTCTGGGTCGGGTTAAAGTCAGAGTCAGAGTCAGAGTCAGAGTCAGATTCGGTGTCAGGGTCAGGTCAGAGTCAGAGTCAGAGTCAGAGTCAGAGTCCGAGCCAGGGTCAGGTCGGAGTCAGAGTCAGAGTCAGAGTCAGAGTCAGAGCGAGAGTCGGAGTCAGAGTCAGCGTCCGAGTCAGTGTCAGGTCAGAGTCAGAGTCAGAGTCAGAGTCAGATTCAGAGTCAGAGTCAGAGTCAGAGTCAGAGTCACAGTCAGAGTCGGAGTCAGAGTCCGAGTCAGGGTCAGGTCAGAGTCAGAGTCAGAGTCAGAGTCAGAGTCAGAGTCAGATTCAGAGTCTGAGTAAGAGTCAAAGTCGGAGTCATGGAGTTCGAGTCCGAGTCAGAGTCCGAGTCATAGTCATGAGTTCAAAGTCAGAGTCATAGTCAGAGTCAGAGTCGAAGTCAGAGTCAGAGTCAGAGTCAGAGTCAGAGTCAGAGTTAGAGACAGAGTCGGTGTCAGGGTCAGGTCAGAGTCAGAGTCAGAGTCAGAGTCAGAGTCAGAGCGAGAGTCGGAGTAGGAGTCAAAGTCAGAGTCAGAGTCAAATTCCGAGTCAGGGTCGGGTCAGAGTCAAAGTCCGAGTCAGAGTCAGAGTCACAGTCAGAGTCGGAGTCAGAGTTAGAGTCAGAGTCAGAGTCAGAGTCCGAGTCTGGGTCGGGTTAGAGTCAGAGTCAGAGTCAGAGCCAGAGTCAGAGTCAGAGTCATAGTCAGAGTCAGAGTCAGAGTCAGAGTCAGAGTCCGAGCCAGGGTCAGGTCGAAGTCAGAGTCAGAGTCAGAGTCAGAGTCAGAGTCAGAGTCAGAGTCACAGTCAGAGTCGGAGTCAGAGTCCGAGTCAGGGTCAGGTCAGAGTCAGAGTCAGAGTCAGAGTCAGAGTCAGAGTCAGAGTCAGAGTCAGATTCACAGTCTGAGTCAGAGTCAGAGTCCGAGTCAGGGTCAGGCCAGAGTCACAGTCAGAGTCAGAGTCAGCGTCAGAGTCATGATGTCGGAGTCAGAGTAAGAGTCAAAGTCGGAGTCATGGAGTTCGAGTCCGAGTCAGAGTCCGAGTCATAGTCATGAGTTCAAAGTCAGAGTCATAGTCAGAGTCAGAGTCGAAGTCAGAGTCAGAGTCAGAGTCAGAGTCAGAGTCAGAGTTAGAGACAGAGTCGGTGTCAGGGTCAGGTCAGAGTCAGAGTCAGAGTCAGAGTCAGGGTCAGAGCGAGAGTCGGAGTCGGAGTCAAAGTCAGAGTCAGAGTCAAATAACGAGTCAGGGTCGGGTCAGAGTCAAAGTCCGAGTCAGAGTCAGAGTCACAGTCAGAGTCGGAGTCAGAGTTAGAGTCAGAGTCAGAGTCAGAGTCCGAGTCTGGGTCGGGTGAGAGTCAGAGTCAGAGTCAGAGCCAGAGTCAGAGTCAGAGTCAGAGTCAGAGTCGGAGTCAGAGTCAGAGTCAGAGTCCGAGTCAGGGTCAGGTCGAAGTCAGAGTCAGAGTCAGAGTCAGAGTCAGAGTCAGAGTCAGAGTCAGAGTCAGAGTCAAAATCAGAGTCAGAGTGCGAGTCAGAGTTAGAGTTAGAGTCAGAGTCAGAGTCAGAGTCAGAGTCAGAGTCAGAGTCAGAGGCAGAGTCAGAGTCCGAGTCAGAGTCAGGTCAGAGTCAGAGTCAGAGTCAGAGTCAGAGTCAGAGTCAGAGTCAGTGACAGAGTCAGAGTCATGATGTCGAAGTCAGAGTAAGTGTCAAAGTCGGAGTCATGAAGTTGGAGTCCGAGTCAGAGTCCGAGTCATAGTCATGAGGTCAAAGTCAGAGTCATAGTCAGAGTCAGAGTCAGCGTCCGAGTCAGAGTCGAAGTCAGAGTCAGAGTCAGAGTCAGAGTCAGAGTCAGAGTCTAAGTCGAAGTCAGAGTCAGAGTCAGAGTCAGAGTCAGAGTCAGAGTCAGAGTAAGAGTCAGAGTCAGAGTCAGAGTCAGAGTCAGAGTCAGAATCAGAGTCAGAGTCTGATTCAGAGTCAGAGTCAGAGTCAGAGTCAGAGTCAGAGTCAGATTCAGAGTCCGAGCCAGGGTCAGGTCGGAGTCAGAGTCAGAGTCAGAGTCAGAGTCAGAGTCAGAGTCAGAATCAGAGTCAGAGTCTGATTCAGAGTCAGAGTCAGAGTCAGAGTCCGAGTCAGGATCAGGCCGGAGTCACAGTCAGAGTCAGAGTCAGCGTCAGAGTCATGATGTCGGAGTCAGAGTAAGAGTCAAAGTCGGAGTCATGGAGTTCGAGTCCGAGTCAGAGTCCGAGTCATAGTCATGAGGTCAAAGTCAGAGTCATAGTCAGAGTCAGAGTCGAAGTCAGAGTCAGAGTCAGAGTCAGAGTCAGAGTCAGAGTTAGAGACAGAGTCGGTGTCAGGGTCAGGTCAGAGTCAGAGTCAGAGTCAGAGTCAGAGTCAGAGCGAGAGTCGGAGTCAGAGTCAAAGTCAGAGTCAGAGTCAAAGTCCGAGTCAGGGTCGGGTCAGAGTCAAAGTCCGAGTCAGAGTCAGAGTCACAGTCAGAGTCGGAGTCAGAGTTAGAGTCAGAGTCAGAGTCAGAGTCCGAGTCTGGGTCGGGTTAGAGTCAGAGTCAGAGTCAGAGCCAGAGTCAGAGTCAGAGTCAGAGTCAGAGTCGGAGTCAGAGTCAGAGTCAGAGTCCGAGTCAGGGTCAGGTCGAAGTCAGAGTCAGAGTCAGAGTCAGAGTCAGAGTCAGAGTCAGAGTCAGAGTCAAAATCAGAGTCAGAGTCTGAGTCAGAGTTAGAGTCAGAGTCAGAGTCAGAGTCAGAGTCAGAGTCAGAGTCAGAGTCAGAGTCAGAGGCAGAGTCAGAGTCCGAGTCAGGGTCAGGTCAGAGTCAGAGTCAGAGTCAGAGTCAGAGTCACAGTCAGAGTCAGAGTCAGAGTGCGAGTCAGGGTCAGGTCAGAGTCAGAGTCAAAGTCAGGGTCACGTCAGAGTCAGAGACAGAGTCAGAGTCAGAGTCCGAGTCAGGGTCAGGTCGAAGTCAGAGTCAGAGTCAGAGTCAGAGTCAGAGTCAGAGTCAGAGTCAGAGTCAGAGTCAGAGTCAGAGTCAAAATCAGAGTCAGAGTCTGAGTCAGAGTTAGAGTCAGAGTCAGAGTCACAGTCAGAGTCAGAGTCAGAGTCAGAGTCAGAGTCAGAGTCAGAGTCAGAGTCAGAGTCCGAGTCTGGGTCGGGTTAAAGTCAGAGTCAGAGTCAGAGTCAGAGTCAGATTCGGTGTCAGGGTCAGGTCAGAGTCAGAGTCAGAGTCAGAGTCAGAGTCCGAGCCAGGGTCAGGTCGGAGTCAGAGTCAGAGTCAGAGTCAGAGTCAGAGCGAGAGTCGGAGTCAGAGTCAGAGTCCGAGTCAGTGTCAGGTCAGAGTCAGAGTCAGAGTCAGAGTCAGATTCAGAGTCAGAGTCAGAGTCAGAGTCAGAGTCACAGTCAGAGTCGGAGTCAGAGTCCGAGTCAGGGTCAGGTCAGAGTCAGAGTCAGAGTCAGAGTCAGAGTCAGAGTCAGATTCAGAGTCTGAGTCAGAGTCAGAGTCCGAGTCAGGGTCAGGCCAGAGTCACAGTCAGAGTCAGAGTCAGCGTCAGAGTCATGATGTCGGAGTCAGAGTAAGAGTCAAAGTCGGAGTCATGGAGTTCGAGTCCGAGTCAGAGTCCGAGTCATAGTCATGAGTTCAACGTCAGAGTCATAGTCAGAGTCAGAGTCGAAGTCAGAGTCAGAGTCAGAGTCAGAGTCAGAGTCAGAGTTAGAGACAGAGTCGGTGTCAGGGTCAGGTCAGAGTCAGAGTCAGAGTCAGAGTCAGAGTCAGAGCGAGAGTCGGAGTAGGAGTCAAAGTCAGAGTCAGAGTCAAATTCCGAGTCAGGGTCGGGTCAGAGTCAAAGTCCGAGTCAGAGTCAGAGTCACAGTCAGAGTCGGAGTCAGAGTTAGAGTCAGAGTCAGAGTCAGAGTCCGAGTCTGGGTCGGGTTAGAGTCAGAGTCAGAGTCAGAGCCAGAGTCAGAGTCAGAGTCAGAGTCAGAGTCAGAGTCAGAGTCAGAGTCAGAGTCCGAGTCAGGGTCAGGTCGAAGTCAGAGTCAGAGTCAGAGTCAGAGTCAGAGTCAGAGTCAGAGTCAAAGTCAGAGTAAAAATCAGAGTCAGAGTGCGAGTCAGAGTTAGAGTCAGAGTCAGAGTCAGAGTCAGAGTCAGAGTCAGAGTCAGAGTCAGAGGCAGAGTCAGAGTCCGAGTCAGAGTCAGGTCAGAGTCAGAGTCAGAGTCAGAGTCAGAGTCAGAGTCAGAGTCAGTGACAGAGTCAGAGTCATGATGTCGAAGTCAGAGTAAGTGTCAAAGTCGGAGTCATGAAGTTGGAGTCCGAGTCAGAGTCCGAGTCATAGTCATGAGGTCAAAGTCAGAGTCCTAGTCAGAGTCAGAGTCAGCGTCCGAGTCAGAGTCGAAGTCAGAGTCAGAGTCAGAGTCAGAGTCAGAGTCAGAGTCTAAGTCAGGGTCGGGTTAGAGTCAGAGTCAGAGTCAGAGTCAGAGTCAGAGTCAGAGTCCGAGTCTGGGTCGGGTTAGAGTCAGAGTCACAGTCAGAGCCAGAGTCAGAGTTAGAGTCAGAGCCAGAGTCGGACTCAGAGTCAGAGTCAGAGTCAGAGTCAGAGTCAGAGTCAGAGTCCGAGTCTGGGTCGGGTTAAAGTCAGAGTCAGAGTCAGTGTCAGAGTCAGAGTCAGAGTCAGAGTCAGAGTCAGAGTCAGAGTCAGAGTCAGAGTCAGAGTCAGAGTCAGAGTCAGAGTCAGAGTCAGAGTCAGAATCAGAGTCAGAGTCTGATTCAGAGTCAGAGTCAGAGTCAGAGTCAGAGTCAGAGTCAGAGTCAGAGTCCGAGCCAGGGTCAGGTCGGGGTCAGAGTCAGAGTCAGAGTCAGAGTCAGAGTCAGAGTCAGAATCAGAGTCAGAGTCTGATTCAGAGTCAGAGTCAGAGTCAGAGTCAGAGTCAGAGTCAGAGTCAGAGTCAGATTCAGAGTCTGAGTCAGAGTCAGAGTCCGAGTCAGGATCAGGCCAGAGTCACAGTCAGAGTCAGAGTCAGCGTCAGAGTCATGATGTCGGAGTCAGAGTAAGAGTCAAAGTCGGAGTCATGGAGTTCGAGTCCGAGTCAGAGTCCGAGTCATAGTCATGAGGTCAAAGTCAGAGTCATAGTCAGAGTCAGAGTCGAAGTCAGAGTCAGAGTCAGAGTCAGAGTCAGAGTCAGAGTCAGAGTCAGAGTCAGAGGCAGAGTCAGAGTCCGAGTCAGGGTCAGGTCAGAGTCAGAGTCAGAGTCAGAGTCAGAGTCACAGTCAGAGTCAGAGTCAGAGTCCGAGTCAGGGTCAGGTCAGAGTCAGAGTCAAAGTCAGGGTCACGTCAGAGTCAGAGACAGAGTCAGAGTCGGAGTCCGAGTCAGGGTCAGGTCGAAGTCAGAGTCAGAGTCAGAGTCAGAGTCAGAGTCAGAGTCAGAGTCAGAGTCAGAGTCAGAGTCAGAGTCAAAATCAGAGTCAGAGTCAGAGTCAGAGTCAGAGTCAGAGTCAGAGTCAGAGTCAGAGTCAGAGTCCGAGTCAGGGTCAGGTCGAAGTCAGAGTCAGAGTCAGAGTCAGAGTCAGAGTCAGAGTCAGAGTCCGAGCCAGGGTCAGGTCGGAGTCAGAGTCAGAGTCAGAGTCAGAGTCAGAGCGAGAGTCGGAGTCAGAGTCAGAGTCCGAGTCAGTGTCAGGTCAGAGTCAGAGTCAGAGTCAGAGTCAGATTCAGAGTCAGAGTCAGAGTCAGAGTCAGAGTCACAGTCAGAGTCGGAGTCAGAGTCCGAGTCAGGGTCAGGTCAGAGTCAGAGTCAGAGTCAGAGTCAGAGTCAGAGTCAGAGTCAGAGTCAGATTCACAGTCTGAGTCAGAGTCAGAGTCCGAGTCAGGGTCAGGCCAGAGTCACAGTCAGAGTCAGAGTCAGCGTCAGAGTCATGATGTCGGAGTCAGAGTAAGAGTCAAAGTCGGAGTCATGGAGTTCGAGTCCGAGTCAGAGTCCGAGTCATAGTCATGAGTTCAAAGTCAGAGTCATAGTCAGAGTCAGAGTCGAAGTCAGAGTCAGAGTCAGAGTCAGAGTCAGAGTCAGAGTTAGAGACAGAGTCGGTGTCAGGGTCAGGTCAGAGTCAGAGTCAGAGTCAGAGTCAGAGTCAGAGCGAGAGTCGGAGTCAGAGTCAAAGTCAGAGTCAGAGTCAAATAACGAGTCAGGGTCGGGTCAGAGTCAAAGTCCGAGTCAGAGTCAGAGTCACAGTCATAGTCGGAGTCAGAGTTAGAGTCAGAGTCAGAGTCAGAGTCCGAGTCTGGGTCGGGTTAGAGTCAGAGTCAGAGTCAGAGCCAGAGTCAGAGTCAGAGTCAGAGTCAGAGTCGAAGTCAGAGTCAGAGTCAGAGTCCGAGTCAGGGTCAGGTCGAAGTCAGAGTCAGAGTCAGAGTCAGAGTCAGAGTCAGAGTCAGAGTCAGAGTCAGAGTCAAAATCAGAGTCAGAGTGCGAGTCAGAGTTAGAGTCAGAGTCAGAGTCAGAGTCAGAGTCAGAGTCAGAGTCAGAGTCAGAGGCAGAGTCAGAGTCCGAGTCAGAGTCAGGTCAGAGTCAGAGTCAGAGTCAGAGTCAGAGTCAGAGTCAGAGTCAGTGACAGAGTCAGAGTCATGATGTCGAAGTCAGAGTAAGTGTCAAAGTCGGAGTCATGAAGTTGGAGTCCGAGTCAGAGTCCGAGTCATAGTCATGAGGTCAAAGTCAGAGTCATAGTCAGAGTCAGAGTCAGCGTCCGAGTCAGAGTCGAAGTCAGAGTCAGAGTCAGAGTCAGAGTCAGAGTCAGAGTCTAAGTCGAAGTCAGAGTCAGAGTCAGAGTCAGAGTCAGAGTCAGAGTCAGAGTAAGAGTCAGAGTCAGAGTCAGAGTCAGAGTCAGAGTCAGAATTAGAGTCAGAGTCTGATTCAGAGTCAGAGTCAGAGTCAGAGTCAGAGTCAGAGTCAGATTCAGAGTCCGAGCCAGGGTCAGGTCGGAGTCAGAGTCAGAGTCAGAGTCAGAGTCAGAGTCAGAGTCAGAATCAGAGTCAGAGTCTGATTCAGAGTCAGAGTCAGAGTCAGAGTCCGAGTCAGGATCAGGCCGGAGTCACAGTCAGAGTCAGAGTCAGCGTCAGAGTCATGATGTCGGAGTCAGAGTAAGAGTCAAAGTCGGAGTCATGGAGTTCGAGTCCGAGTCAGAGTCCGAGTCATAGTCATGAGGTCAAAGTCAGAGTCATAGTCAGAGTCAGAGTCGAAGTCAGAGTCAGAGTCAGAGTCAGAGTCAGAGTCAGAGTTAGAGACAGAGTCGGTGTCAGGGTCAGGTCAGAGTCAGAGTCAGAGTCAGAGTCAGAGTCAGAGCGAGAGTCGGAGTCAGAGTCAAAGTCAGAGTCAGAGTCAAAGTCCGAGTCAGGGTCGGGTCAGAGTCAAAGTCCGAGTCAGAGTCACAGTCAGAGTCGGAGTCAGAGTTAGAGTCAGAGTCAGAGTCAGAGTCCGAGTCTGGGTCGGGTTAGAGTCAGAGTCAGAGTCAGAGCCAGAGTCAGAGTCAGAGTCAGAGTCAGAGTCGGAGTCAGAGTCAGAGTCAGAGTCCGAGTCAGGGTCAGGTCGAAGTCAGAGTCAGAGTCAGAGTCAGAGTCAGAGTCAGAGTCAGAGTCAGAGTCAGAGTCAAAATCAGAGTCAGAGTCTGAGTCAGAGTTAGAGTCAGAGTCAGAGTCAGAGTCAGAGTCAGAGTCAGAGTCAGAGTCAGAGTCAGAGGCAGAGTCAGAGTCCGAGTCAGGGTCAGGTCAGAGTCAGAGTCAGAGTCAGAGTCAGAGTCAGAGTCACAGTCAGAGTCAGAGTCAGAGTCCGAGTCAGGGTCAGGTCAGAGTCAGAGTCGAAGTCAGGGTCACGTCAGAGTCAGAGACAGAGTCAGAGTCAGAGTCCGAGTCAGGGTCAGGTCGAAGTCAGAGTCAGAGTCAGAGTCAGAGTCAGAGTCAGAGTCAGAGTCAGAGTCAGAGTCAGAGTCAGAGTCAAAATCAGAGTCAGAGTCTGAGTCAGAGTTAGAGTCAGAGTCAGAGTCACAGTCAGAGTCAGAGTCAGAGTCAGAGTCAGAGTCAGAGTCAGAGTCAGAGTCAGAGTCCGAGTCTGGGTCGGGTTAAAGTCAGAGTCAGAGTCAGAGTCAGAGTCAGATTCGGTGTCAGGGTCAGGTCAGAGTCAGAGTCAGAGTCAGAGTCAGAGTCCGAGCCAGGGTCAGGTCGGAGTCAGAGTCAGAGTCAGAGTCAGAGTCAGAGCGAGAGTCGGAGTCAGAGTCAGAGTCCGAGTCAGTGTCAGGTCAGAGTCAGAGTCAGAGTCAGAGTCAGATTCAGAGTCAGAGTCAGAGTCAGAGTCAGAGTCACAGTCAGAGTCGGAGTCAGAGTCCGAGTCAGGGTCAGGTCAGAGTCAGAGTCAGAGTCAGAGTCAGAGTCAGAGTCAGATTCAGAGTCTGAGTCAGAGTCAGAGTCCGAGTCAGGGTCAGGCCAGAGTCACAGTCAGAGTCAGAGTCAGCGTCAGAGTCATGATGTCGGAGTCAGAGTAAGAGTCAAAGTCGGAGTCATGGAGTTCGAGTCCGAGTCAGAGTCCGAGTCATAGTCATGAGTTCAAAGTCAGAGTCATAGTCAGAGTCAGAGTCGAAGTCAGAGTCAGAGTCAGAGTCAGAGTCAGAGTCAGAGTTAGAGACAGAGTCGGTGTCAGGGTCAGGTCAGAGTCAGAGTCAGAGTCAGAGTCAGAGTCAGAGCGAGAGTCGGAGTCAGAGTCAAAGTCAGAGTCAGAGTCAAAGTCCGAGTCAGGGTCGGGTCAGAGTCAAAGTACGAGTCAGAGTCAGAGTCACAGTCAGAGTCGGAGTCAGAGTTAGAGTCAGAGTCAGAGTCAGAGTCCGAGTCTGGGTCGGGTTAGAGTCAGAGTCAGAGTCAGAGCCAGAGTCAGAGTCAGAGTCAGAGTCAGAGTCGGAGTCAGAGTCAGAGTCAGAGTCCGAGTCAGGGTCAGGTCGAAGTCAGAGTCAGAGTCAGAGTCAGAGTCAGAGTCAGAGTCAGAGTCAGAGTCTGAGTCAGAGTGAGAGTCAGAGTCAGAGTCAGAGTCAGAGTCAGAGTCAGAGTCAGAGTCAGAGGCAGAGTCAGAGTCCGAGTCAGGGTCAGGTCAGAGTCAGAGTCAGAGTCAGAGTCAGAGTCACAGTCAGAGTCAGAGTCAGAGTCCGAGTCAGGGTCAGGTCAGAGTCAGAGTCAAAGTCAGGGTCACGTCAGAGTCAGAGACAGAGTCAGAGTCGGAGTCCGAGTCAGGGTCAGGTCGAAGTCAGAGTCAGAGTCAGAGTCAGAGTCAGAGTCAGAGTCAGAGTCAGAGTCAGAGTCAGAGTCAGAGTCAAAATCAGAGTCAGAGTCAGAGTCAGAGTCAGAGTCAGAGTCAGAGTCAGAGTCAGAGTCAGAGTCCGAGTCAGGGTCAGGTCGAAGTCAGAGTCAGAGTCAGAGTCAGAGTCAGAGTCAGAGTCAGAGTCCGAGCCAGGGTCAGGTCGGAGTCAGAGTCAGAGTCAGAGTCAGAGTCAGAGCGAGAGTCGGAGTCAGAGTCAGAGTCCGAGTCAGTGTCAGGTCAGAGTCAGAGTCAGAGTCAGAGTCAGATTCAGAGTCAGAGTCAGAGTCAGAGTCAGAGTCACAGTCAGAGTCGGAGTCAGAGTCCGAGTCAGGGTCAGGTCAGAGTCAGAGTCAGAGTCAGAGTCAGAGTCAGAGTCAGAGTCAGAGTCAGATTCACAGTCTGAGTCAGAGTCAGAGTCCGAGTCAGGGTCAGGCCAGAGTCACAGTCAGAGTCAGAGTCAGCGTCAGAGTCATGATGTCGGAGTCAGAGTAAGAGTCAAAGTCGGAGTCATGGAGTTCGAGTCCGAGTCAGAGTCCGAGTCATAGTCATGAGTTCAAAGTCAGAGTCATAGTCAGAGTCAGAGTCGAAGTCAGAGTCAGAGTCAGAGTCAGAGTCAGAGTCAGAGTTAGAGACAGAGTCGGTGTCAGGGTCAGGTCAGAGTCAGAGTCAGAGTCAGAGTCAGAGTCAGAGCGAGAGTCGGAGTCAGAGTCAAAGTCAGAGTCAGAGTCAAATAACGAGTCAGGGTCGGGTCAGAGTCAAAGTCCGAGTCAGAGTCAGAGTCACAGTCATAGTCGGAGTCAGAGTTAGAGTCAGAGTCAGAGTCAGAGTCCGAGTCTGGGTCGGGTTAGAGTCAGAGTCAGAGTCAGAGCCAGAGTCAGAGTCAGAGTCAGAGTCAGAGTCGAAGTCAGAGTCAGAGTCAGAGTCCGAGTCAGGGTCAGGTCGAAGTCAGAGTCAGAGTCAGAGTCAGAGTCAGAGTCAGAGTCAGAGTCAGAGTCAGAGTCAAAATCAGAGTCAGAGTGCGAGTCAGAGTTAGAGTCAGAGTCAGAGTCAGAGTCAGAGTCAGAGTCAGAGTCAGAGTCAGAGGCAGAGTCAGAGTCCGAGTCAGAGTCAGGTCAGAGTCAGAGTCAGAGTCAGAGTCAGAGTCAGAGTCAGAGTCAGTGACAGAGTCAGAGTCATGATGTCGAAGTCAGAGTAAGTGTCAAAGTCGGAGTCATGAAGTTGGAGTCCGAGTCAGAGTCCGAGTCATAGTCATGAGGTCAAAGTCAGAGTCATAGTCAGAGTCAGAGTCAGCGTCCGAGTCAGAGTCGAAGTCAGAGTCAGAGTCAGAGTCAGAGTCAGAGTCAGAGTCTAAGTCGAAGTCAGAGTCAGAGTCAGAGTCAGAGTCAGAGTCAGAGTCAGAGTAAGAGTCAGAGTCAGAGTCAGAGTCAGAGTCAGAGTCAGAATCAGAGTCAGAGTCTGATTCAGAGTCAGAGTCAGAGTCAGAGTCAGAGTCAGAGTCAGATTCAGAGTCCGAGCCAGGGTCAGGTCGGAGTCAGAGTCAGAGTCAGAGTCAGAGTCAGAGTCAGAGTCAGAATCAGAGTCAGAGTCTGATTCAGAGTCAGAGTCAGAGTCAGAGTCCGAGTCAGGATCAGGCCGGAGTCACAGTCAGAGTCAGAGTCAGCGTCAGAGTCATGATGTCGGAGTCAGAGTAAGAGTCAAAGTCGGAGTCATGGAGTTCGAGTCCGAGTCAGAGTCCGAGTCATAGTCATGAGGTCAAAGTCAGAGTCATAGTCAGAGTCAGAGTCGAAGTCAGAGTCAGAGTCAGAGTCAGAGTCAGAGTCAGAGTTAGAGACAGAGTCGGTGTCAGGGTCAGGTCAGAGTCAGAGTCAGAGTCAGAGTCAGAGTCAGAGCGAGAGTCGGAGTCAGAGTCAAAGTCAGAGTCAGAGTCAAAGTCCGAGTCAGGGTCGGGTCAGAGTCAAAGTCCGAGTCAGAGTCACAGTCAGAGTCGGAGTCAGAGTTAGAGTCAGAGTCAGAGTCAGAGTCCGAGTCTGGGTCGGGTTAGAGTCAGAGTCAGAGTCAGAGCCAGAGTCAGAGTCAGAGTCAGAGTCAGAGTCGGAGTCAGAGTCAGAGTCAGAGTCCGAGTCAGGGTCAGGTCGAAGTCAGAGTCAGAGTCAGAGTCAGAGTCAGAGTCAGAGTCAGAGTCAGAGTCAGAGTCAAAATCAGAGTCAGAGTCTGAGTCAGAGTTAGAGTCAGAGTCAGAGTCAGAGTCAGAGTCAGAGTCAGAGTCAGAGTCAGAGTCAGAGGCAGAGTCAGAGTCCGAGTCAGGGTCAGGTCAGAGTCAGAGTCAGAGTCAGAGTCAGAGTCAGAGTCACAGTCAGAGTCAGAGTCAGAGTCCGAGTCAGGGTCAGGTCAGAGTCAGAGTCGAAGTCAGGGTCACGTCAGAGTCAGAGACAGAGTCAGAGTCAGAGTCCGAGTCAGGGTCAGGTCGAAGTCAGAGTCAGAGTCAGAGTCAGAGTCAGAGTCAGAGTCAGAGTCAGAGTCAGAGTCAGAGTCAGAGTCAAAATCAGAGTCAGAGTCTGAGTCAGAGTTAGAGTCAGAGTCAGAGTCACAGTCAGAGTCAGAGTCAGAGTCAGAGTCAGAGTCAGAGTCAGAGTCAGAGTCAGAGTCCGAGTCTGGGTCGGGTTAAAGTCAGAGTCAGAGTCAGAGTCAGAGTCAGATTCGGTGTCAGGGTCAGGTCAGAGTCAGAGTCAGAGTCAGAGTCAGAGTCCGAGCCAGGGTCAGGTCGGAGTCAGAGTCAGAGTCAGAGTCAGAGTCAGAGCGAGAGTCGGAGTCAGAGTCAGAGTCCGAGTCAGTGTCAGGTCAGAGTCAGAGTCAGAGTCAGAGTCAGATTCAGAGTCAGAGTCAGAGTCAGAGTCAGAGTCACAGTCAGAGTCGGAGTCAGAGTCCGAGTCAGGGTCAGGTCAGAGTCAGAGTCAGAGTCAGAGTCAGAGTCAGAGTCAGATTCAGAGTCTGAGTCAGAGTCAGAGTCCGAGTCAGGGTCAGGCCAGAGTCACAGTCAGAGTCAGAGTCAGCGTCAGAGTCATGATGTCGGAGTCAGAGTAAGAGTCAAAGTCGGAGTCATGGAGTTCGAGTCCGAGTCAGAGTCCGAGTCATAGTCATGAGTTCAAAGTCAGAGTCATAGTCAGAGTCAGAGTCGAAGTCAGAGTCAGAGTCAGAGTCAGAGTCAGAGTCAGAGTTAGAGACAGAGTCGGTGTCAGGGTCAGGTCAGAGTCAGAGTCAGAGTCAGAGTCAGAGTCAGAGCGAGAGTCGGAGTAGGAGTCAAAGTCAGAGTCAGAGTCAAATTCCGAGTCAGGGTCGGGTCAGAGTCAAAGTCCGAGTCAGAGTCAGAGTCACAGTCAGAGTCGGAGTCAGAGTTAGAGTCAGAGTCAGAGTCAGAGTCCGAGTCTGGGTCGGGTTAAAGTCAGAGTCAGAGTCAGAGTCAGAGTCAGATTCGGTGTCAGGGTCAGGTCAGAGTCAGAGTCAGAGTCAGAGTCAGAGTCCGAGCCAGGGTCAGGTCGGAGTCAGAGTCAGAGTCAGAGTCAGAGTCAGAGCGAGAGTCGGAGTCAGAGTCAGAGTCCGAGTCAGTGTCAGGTCAGAGTCAGAGTCAGAGTCAGAGTCAGATTCAGAGTCAGAGTCAGAGTCAGAGTCAGAGTCACAGTCAGAGTCGGAGTCAGAGTCCGAGTCAGGGTCAGGTCAGAGTCAGAGTCAGAGTCAGAGTCAGAGTCAGAGTCAGATTCAGAGTCTGAGTAAGCGTCAAAGTCGGAGTCATGGAGTTCGAGTCCGAGTCAGAGTCCGAGTCATAGTCATGAGTTCAAAGTCAGAGTCATAGTCAGAGTCAGAGTCGAAGTCAGAGTCAGAGTCAGAGTCAGAGTCAGAGGCAGAGTTAGAGACAGAGTCGGTGTCAGGGTCAGGTCAGAGTCAGAGTCAGAGTCAGAGTCAGAGTCAGAGCGAGAGTCGGAGTAGGAGTCAAAGTCAGAGTCAGAGTCAAATTCCGAGTCAGGGTCGGGTCAGAGTCAAAGTCCGAGTCAGAGTCAGAGTCACAGTCAGAGTCGGAGTCAGAGTTAGAGTCAGAGTCAGAGTCAGAGTCCGAGTCTGGGTCGGGTTAGAGTCAGAGTCAGAGTCAGAGCCAGAGTCAGAGTCAGAGTCATAGTCAGAGTCAGAGTCAGAGTCAGAGTCAGAGTCCGAGTCAGGGTCAGGTCGAAGTCAGAGTCAGAGTCAGAGTCAGAGTCAGAGTCAGAGTCAGAGTCACAGTCAGAGTCGGAGTCAGAGTCCGAGTCAGGGTCAGGTCAGAGTCAGAGTCAGAGTCAGAGTCAGAGTCAGATTCACAGTCTGAGTCAGAGTCAGAGTCCGAGTCAGGGTCAGGCCAGAGTCACAGTCAGAGTCAGAGTCAGCGTCAGAGTCATGATGTCGGAGTCAGAGTAAGAGTCAAAGTCGGAGTCATGGAGTTCGAGTCCGAGTCAGAGTCCGAGTCATAGTCATGAGTTCAAAGTCAGAGTCATAGTCAGAGTCAGAGTCGAAGTCAGAGTCAGAGTCAGAGTCAGAGTCAGAGTCAGAGTTAGAGACAGAGTCGGTGTCAGGGTCAGGTCAGAGTCAGAGTCAGAGTCAGAGTCAGAGTCAGAGCGAGAGTCGGAGTCGGAGTCAAAGTCAGAGTCAGAGTCAAATAACGAGTCAGGGTCGGGTCAGAGTCAAAGTCCGAGTCAGAGTCAGAGTCACAGTCAGAGTCGGAGTCAGAGTTAGAGTCAGAGTCAGAGTCAGAGTCCGAGTCTGGGTCGGGTGAGAGTCAGAGTCAGAGTCAGAGCCAGAGTCAGAGTCAGAGTCAGAGTCAGAGTCGGAGTCAGAGTCAGAGTCAGAGTCCGAGTCAGGGTCAGGTCGAAGTCAGAGTCAGAGTCAGAGTCAGAGTCAGAGTCAGAGTCAGAGTCAGAGTCAGAGTCAAAATCAGAGTCAGAGTGCGAGTCAGAGTTAGAGTCAGAGTCAGAGTCAGAGTCAGAGTCAGAGTCAGAGTCAGAGTCAGAGGCAGAGTCAGAGTCCGAGTCAGAGTCAGGTCAGAGTCAGAGTCAGAGTCAGAGTCAGAGTCAGAGTCAGAGTCAGTGACAGAGTCAGAGTCATGATGTCGAAGTCAGAGTAAGTGTCAAAGTCGGAGTCATGAAGTTGGAGTCCGAGTCAGAGTCCGAGTCATAGTCATGAGGTCAAAGTCAGAGTCATAGTCAGAGTCAGAGTCAGCGTCCGAGTCAGAGTCGAAGTCAGAGTCAGAGTCAGAGTCAGAGTCAGAGTCAGAGTCTAAGTCAGGGTCGGGTTAGAGTCAGAGTCAGAGTCAGAGTCAGAGTCAGAGTCAGAGTCCGAGTCTGGGTCGGGTTAGAGTCAGAGTCACAGTCAGAGCCAGAGTCAGAGTTAGAGTCAGAGCCAGAGTCGGACTCAGAGTCAGAGTCAGAGTCAGAGTCAGAGTCAGAGTCAGAGTCCGAGTCTGGGTCGGGTTAAAGTCAGAGTCAGAGTCAGTGTCAGAGTCAGAGTCAGAGTCAGAGTCAGAGTCAGAGTCAGAGTCAGAGTCAGAGTCAGAGTCAGAGTCAGAGTCAGAGTCAGAGTCAGAGTCAGAATCAGAGTCAGAGTCTGATTCAGAGTCAGAGTCAGAGTCAGAGTCAGAGTCAGAGTCAGAGTCAGAGTCCGAGCCAGGGTCAGGTCGGGGTCAGAGTCAGAGTCAGAGTCAGAGTCAGAGTCAGAGTCAGAATCAGAGTCAGAGTCTGATTCAGAGTCAGAGTCAGAGTCAGAGTCAGAGTCAGAGTCAGAGTCAGAGTCAGATTCAGAGTCTGAGTCAGAGTCAGAGTCCGAGTCAGGATCAGGCCAGAGTCACAGTCAGAGTCAGAGTCAGCGTCAGAGTCATGATGTCGGAGTCAGAGTAAGAGTCAAAGTCGGAGTCATGGAGTTCGAGTCCGAGTCAGAGTCCGAGTCAGAGTCCGAGTCATAGTCATGAGGTCAAAGTCAGAGTCATAGTCAGAGTCAGAGTCGAAGTCAGAGTCAGAGTCAGAGTCAGAGTCAGAGTCAGAGTTAGAGACAGAGTCGGTGTCAGGGTCAGGTCAGAGTCAGAGTCAGAGTCAGAGTCAGAGTCAGAGCGAGAGTCGGAGTCAGAGTCAAAGTCAGAGTCAGAGTCAAAGTCCGAGTCAGGGTCGGGTCAGAGTCAAAGTACGAGTCAGAGTCAGAGTCACAGTCAGAGTCGGAGTCAGAGTTAGAGTCAGAGTCAGAGTCAGAGTCCGAGTCTGGGTCGGGTTAGAGTCAGAGTCAGAGTCAGAGCCAGAGTCAGAGTCAGAGTCAGAGTCAGAGTCGGAGTCAGAGTCAGAGTCAGAGTCCGAGTCAGGGTCAGGTCGAAGTCAGAGTCAGAGTCAGAGTCAGAGTCAGAGTCAGAGTCAGAGTCAGAGTCAGAGTCAAAATCAGAGTCAGAGTCTGAGTCAGAGTTAGAGTCAGAGTCAGAGTCAGAGTCAGAGTCAGAGTCAGAGTCAGAGTCAGAGGCAGAGTCAGAGTCCGAGTCAGGGTCAGGTCAGAGTCAGAGTCAGAGTCAGAGTCAGAGTCACAGTCAGAGTCAGAGTCAGAGTCCGAGTCAGGGTCAGGTCAGAGTCAGAGTCAAAGTCAGGGTCACGTCAGAGTCAGAGACAGAGTCAGAGTCAGAGTCCGAGTCAGGGTCAGGTCGAAGTCAGAGTCAGAGTCAGAGTCAGAGTCAGAGTCAGAGTCAGAGTCAGAGTCAGAGTCAGAGTCAGAGTCAAAATCAGAGTCAGAGTCTGAGTCAGAGTTAGAGTCAGAGTCAGAATCACAGTCAGAGTCAGAGTCAGAGTCAGAGTCAGAGTCAGAGTCAGAGTCAGAGTCCGAGTCAGGGTCAGGTCAGAGTCAGAGTCAGAGTCAGAGTCAGAGTCAGAGTCAGAGTCAGAGGCAGAGTCAGAGTCCGAGTCAGGGTCAGGTCAAAGTCAGAGTCAGAGTCAGAGTCAGAGTCACAGTCAGAGTCAGAGTCAGAGTCCGAGTCAGGGTCAGGTCAGAGTCAGTATCAAAGTCAGGGTCACGTCAGAGTCAGAGACAGAGTCAGAGTCAGAGTCCGAGTCAGGGTCAGGTCGAAGTCAGAGTCAGAGTCAGAGTCAGAGTCAGAGTCAGAGTCAGAGTCAGAGTCAGAGTCAAAATCAGAGTCAGAGTCTGAGTCAGAGTCAGAGTCAGAGTCAGAGTCACAGTCAGAGTCAGAGTCAGAGTCAGAGTCCGAGTCAGGGTCAGGTCAGAGTCAGAGTCAGAGTCAGAGTCAGAGTCAGAGTCAGAGTCAGATTCAGAGTCTGAGTCAGAGTCAGAGTCCGAGTCAGGGTCAGGCCAGAGTCACAGTCAGAGTCAGAGTCAGCGTCAGAGTCATGATGTCGGAGTCAGAGTAAGAGTCAAAGTCGGAGTCATGGAGTTCGAGTCCGAGTCAGAGTCCGAGTCATAGTCATGAGTTCAAAGTCAGAGTCATAGTCAGAGTCAGAGTCGAAGTCAGAGTCAGAGTCAGAGTCAGAGTCAGAGTCAGAGTTAGAGACAGAGTCGGTGTCAGGGTCAGGTCAGAGTCAGAGTCAGAGTCAGAGTCAGAGTCAGAGCGAGAGTCGGAGTAGGAGTCAAAGTCAGAGTCAGAGTCAAATTCCGAGTCAGGGTCGGGTCAGAGTCAAAGTCCGAGTCAGAGTCAGAGTCACAGTCAGAGTCGGAGTCAGAGTTAGAGTCAGAGTCAGAGTCAGAGTCCGAGTCTGGGTCGGGTTAGAGTCAGAGTCAGAGTCAGAGCCAGAGTCAGAGTCAGAGTCAGAGTCAGAGTCGGAGTCAGAGTCAGAGTCAGAGTCCGATTCAGGGTCAGGTCGAAGTCAGAGTCAGAGTCAGAGTCAGAGTCAGAGTCAGAGTCAGAGTCAGAGTCAGAGTCAAAATCAGAGTCAGAGTGCGAGTCAGAGTTAGAGTCAGAGTCAGAGTCAGAGTCAGAGTCAGAGTCAGAGTCAGAGTCAGAGGCAGAGTCAGAGTCCGAGTCAGAGTCAGGTCAGAGTCAGAGTCAGAGTCAGAGTCAGAGTCAGAGTCAGAGTCAGTGACAGAGTCAGAGTCATGATGTCGAAGTCAGAGTAAGTGTCAAAGTCGGAGTCATGAATTCGGAGTCCGAGTCAGAGTCCGAGTCATAGTCATGAGGTCAAAGTCAGAGTCATAGTCAGAGTCAGAGTCAGCGTCCGAGTCAGAGTCGAAGTCAGAGTCAGAGTCAGAGTCAGAGTCAGAGTCAGAGTCTAAGTCAGGGTCGGGTTAGAGTCAGAGTCAGAGTCAGAGTCAGAGTCAGAGTCAGAGTCCGAGTCTGGGTCGGGTTAGAGTCAGAGTGACAGTCAGAGCCAGAGTCAGAGTTAGAGTCAGAGCCAGAGTCGGACTCAGAGTCAGAGTCAGAGTCAGAGTCAGAGTCAGAGTCAGAGTCCGAGTCTGGGTCGGGTTAAAGTCAGAGTCAGAGTCAGTGTCAGAGTCAGAGTCAGAGTCAGAGTCAGAGTCAGAGTCAGAGTCAGAGTCAGAGTCAGAGTCAGAGTCAGAGTCAGAGTCAGAGTCAGAGTCAGAATCAGAGTCAGAGTCTGATTCAGAGTCAGAGTCAGAGTCAGAGTCAGAGTCAGAGTCAGAGTCAGAGTCCGAGCCAGGGTCAGGTCGGGGTCAGAGTCAGAGTCAGAGTCAGAGTCAGAGTCAGAGTCAGAATCAGAGTCAGAGTCTGATTCAGAGTCAGAGTCAGAGTCAGAGTCAGAGTCAGAGTCAGAGTCAGAGTCAGATTCAGAGTCTGAGTCAGAGTCAGAGTCCGAGTCAGGATCAGGCCAGAGTCACAGTCAGAGTCAGAGTCAGCGTCAGAGTCATGATGTCGGAGTCAGAGTAAGAGTCAAAGTCGGAGTCATGGAGTTCGAGTCCGAGTCAGAGTCCGAGTCATAGTCATGAGGTCAAAGTCAGAGTCATAGTCAGAGTCAGAGTCGAAGTCAGAGTCAGAGTCAGAGTCAGAGTCAGAGTCAGAGTTAGAGACAGAGTCGGTGTCAGGGTCAGGTCAGAGTCAGAGTCAGAGTCAGAGTCAGAGTCAGAGCGAGAGTCGGAGTCAGAGTCAAAGTCAGAGTCAGAGTCAAAGTCCGAGTCAGGGTCGGGTCAGAGTCAAAGTACGAGTCAGAGTCAGAGTCACAGTCAGAGTCGGAGTCAGAGTTAGAGTCAGAGTCAGAGTCAGAGTCCGAGTCTGGGTCGGGTTAGAGTCAGAGTCAGAGTCAGAGCCAGAGTCAGAGTCAGAGTCAGAGTCAGAGTCGGAGTCAGAGTCAGAGTCAGAGTCCGACTCAGGGTCAGGTCGAAGTCAGAGTCAGAGTCAGAGTCAGAGTCAGAGTCAGAGTCAGAGTCAGAGTCAGAGTCAAAATCAGAGTCAGAGTCTGAGTCAGAGTTAGAGTCAGAGTCAGAGTCAGAGTCAGAGTCAGAGTCAGAGTCAGAGTCAGAGGCAGAGTCAGAGTCCGAGTCAGGGTCAGGTCAGAGTCAGAGTCAGAGTCAGAGTCAGAGTCACAGTCAGAGTCAGAGTCAGAGTCCGAGTCAGGGTCAGGTCAGAGTCAGAGTCAAAGTCAGGGTCACGTCAGAGTCAGAGACAGAGTCAGAGTCAGAGTCCGAGTCAGGGTCAGGTCGAAGTCAGAGTCAGAGTCAGAGTCAGAGTCAGAGTCAGAGTCAGAGTCAGAGTCTAAGTCAGGGTCGGGTTAGAGTCAGAGTCAGAGTCAGAGTCAGAGTCAGAGTCAGAGTCCGAGTCTGGGTCGGGTTAGAGTCAGAGTCACAGTCAGAGCCAGAGTCAGAGTTAGAGTCAGAGCCAGAGTCGGACTCAGAGTCAGAGTCAGAGTCAGAGTCAGAGTCAGAGTCAGAGTCCGAGTCTGGGTCGGGTTAAAGTCAGAGTCAGAGTCAGTGTCAGAGTCAGAGTCAGAGTCAGAGTCAGAGTCAGAGTCAGAGTCAGAGTCAGAGTCAGAGTCAGAGTCAGAGTCAGAGTCAGAGTCAGAATCAGAGTCAGAGTCTGATTCAGAGTCAGAGTCAGAGTCAGAGTCAGAGTCGAAGTCAGAGTCAGAGTCAGAGTCAGAGTCAGAGTCAGAGTTAGAGACAGAGTCGGTGTCAGGGTCAGGTCAGAGTCAGAGTCAGAGTCAGAGTCAGAGTCAGAGCGAGAGTCGGAGTCAGAGTCAAAGTCAGAGTCAGAGTCAGAGTCAGATTCAGAGTCTGAGTCAGAGTCAGAGTCCGAGTCAGGATCAGGCCAGAGTCACAGTCAGAGTCAGAGTCAGCGTCAGAGTCATGATGTCGGAGTCAGAGTA
This sequence comes from Tenthredo distinguenda, assembly GCA_947538915.1. Classification (NCBI taxonomy): domain Eukaryota; kingdom Metazoa; phylum Arthropoda; class Insecta; order Hymenoptera; family Tenthredinidae; genus Tenthredo; species Tenthredo distinguenda. The sequence goes on along the minus strand of OX384534.1, from coordinate 19,729,773 downwards.
AGAGTCAAAGTCGGAGTCATGGAGTTCGAGTCCAAGTCAGAGTCCGAGTCATAGTCATGAGGTCAAAGTCAGAGTCATAGTCAGAGTCAGAGTCGAAGTCAGAGTCAGAGTCAGAGTCAGAGTCAGAGTCAGAGTTAGAGACAGAGTCGGTGTCAGGGTCAGGTCAGAGTCAGAGTCAGAGTCAGAGTCAGAGTCAGAGCGAGAGTCGGAGTCAGAGTCAAAGTCAGAGTCAGAGTCAAAGTCCGAGTCAGGGTCGGGTCAGAGTCAAAGTCCGAGTCAGAGTCAGAGTCACAGTCAGAGTCGGAGTCAGAGTTAGAGTCAGAGTCAGAGTCAGAGTCCGAGTCTGGGTCGGGTTAGAGTCAGAGTCAGAGTCAGAGCCAGAGTCAGAGTCAGAGTCAGAGTCAGAGTCGGAGTCAGAGTCAGAGTCAGAGTCCGAGTCAGGGTCAGGTCGAAGTCAGAGTCAGAGTCAGAGTCAGAGTCAGAGTCAGAGTCAGAGTCAGAGTCAGAGTCAAAATCAGAGTCAGAGTCTGAGTCAGAGTTAGAGTCAGAGTCAGAGTCAGAGTCAGAGTCAGAGTCAGAGTCAGAGTCAGAGGCAGAGTCAGAGTCCGAGTCAGGGTCAGGTCAGAGTCAGAGTCAGAGTCAGAGTCAGAGTCACAGTCAGAGTCAGAGTCAGAGTCCGAGTCAGGGTCAGGTCAGAGTCAGAGTCAAAGTCAGGGTCACGTCAGAGTCAGAGACAGAGTCAGAGTCAGAGTCCGAGTCAGGGTCAGGTCGAAGTCAGAGTCAGAGTCAGAGTCAGAGTCAGAGTCAGAGTCAGAGTCAGAGTCAGAGTCAGAGTCAGAGTCAGATTCAGAGTCAGAGTCAGAGTCAGAGTCAGAGTCACAGTCAGAGTCGGAGTCAGAGTCCGAGTCAGGGTCAGGTCAGAGTCAGAGTCAGAGTCAGAGTCAGAGTCAGAGTCAGAGTCAGAGTCAGATTCAGAGTCTGAGTCAGAGTCAGAGTCCGAGTCAGGGTCAGGCCAGAGTCACAGTCAGAGTCAGAGTCAGCGTCAGAGTCATGATGTCGGAGTCAGAGTAAGAGTCAAAGTCGGAGTCATGGAGTTCGAGTCCGAGTCAGAGTCCGAGTCATAGTCATGAGTTCAAAGTCAGAGTCAGAGTCAGAGTCAGAGTCAGAGTCAGAGTCAGAGTCAGAGGCAGAGTCAGAGTCCGAGTCAGGGTCAGGTCAGAGTCAGAGTCAGAGTCAGAGTCAGAGTCACAGTCAGAGTCAGAGTCAGAGTCCGAGTCAGGGTCAGGTCAGAGTCAGAGTCAAAGTCAGGGTCACGTCAGAGTCAGAGACAGAGTCAGAGTCAGAGTCCGAGTCAGGGTCAGGTCGAAGTCAGAGTCAGAGTCAGAGTCAGAGTCAGAGTCAGAGTCAGAGTCAGAGTCAGAGTCAGAGTCAGAGTCAAAATCAGAGTCAGAGTCTGAGTCAGAGTTAGAGTCAGAGTCAGAATCACAGTCAGAGTCAGAGTCAGAGTCAGAGTCAGAGTCAGAGTCAGAGTCAGAGTCCGAGTCAGGGTCAGGTCAGAGTCAGAGTCAGAGTCAGAGTCAGAGTCAGAGTCAGAGTCAGAGGCAGAGTCAGAGTCCGAGTCAGGGTCAGGTCAGAGTCAGAGTCAGAGTCAGAGTCAGAGTCACAGTCAGAGTCAGAGTCAGAGTCCGAGTCAGGGTCAGGTCAGAGTCAGAGTCAAAGTCAGGGTCACGTCAGAGTCAGAGACAGAGTCAGAGTCAGAGTCCGAGTCAGGGTCAGGTCGAAGTCAGAGTCAGAGTCAGAGTCAGAGTCAGAGTCAGAGTCAGAGTCAGAGTCAGAGTCAAAATCAGAGTCAGAGTCTGAGTCAGAGTCAGAGTCAGAGTCAGAGTCACAGTCAGAGTCAGAGTCAGAGTCAGAGTCAGAGTCAGAGTCAGAGTCAGAGTCAGAGTCCGAGTCTGGGTCGGGTTAAAGTCAGAGTCAGAGTCAGAGTCAGAGTCAGATTCGGTGTCAGGGTCAGGTCAGAGTCAGAGTCAGAGTCAGAGTCAGAGTCCGAGCCAGGGTCAGGTCGGAGTCAGAGTCAGAGTCAGAGTCAGAGTCAGAGCGAGAGTCGGAGTCAGAGTCAGAGTCCGAGTCAGTGTCAGGTCAGAGTCAGAGTCAGAGTCAGAGTCAGATTCAGAGTCAGAGTCAGAGTCAGAGTCAGAGTCACAGTCAGAGTCGGAGTCAGAGTCCGAGTCAGGGTCAGGTCAGAGTCAGAGTCAGAGTCAGAGTCAGAGTCAGAGTCAGAGTCAGAGTCAGATTCAGAGTCTGAGTCAGAGTCAGAGTCCGAGTCAGGGTCAGGCCAGAGTCACAGTCAGAGTCAGAGTCAGCGTCAGAGTCATGATGTCGGAGTCAGAGTAAGAGTCAAAGTCGGAGTCATGGAGTTCGAGTCCGAGTCAGAGTCCGAGTCATAGTCATGAGTTCAAAGTCAGAGTCATAGTCAGAGTCAGAGTCGAAGTCAGAGTCAGAGTCAGAGTCAGAGTCAGAGTCAGAGTTAGAGACAGAGTCGGTGTCAGGGTCAGGTCAGAGTCAGAGTCAGAGTCAGAGTCAGAGTCAGAGCGAGAGTCGGAGTAGGAGTCAAAGTCAGAGTCAGAGTCAAATTCCGAGTCAGGGTCGGGTCAGAGTCAAAGTCCGAGTCAGAGTCAGAGTCACAGTCAGAGTCGGAGTCAGAGTTAGAGTCAGAGTCAGAGTCAGAGTCCGAGTCTGGGTCGGGTTAGAGTCAGAGTCAGAGTCAGAGCCAGAGTCAGAGTCAGAGTCAGAGTCAGAGTCGGAGTCAGAGTCAGAGTCAGAGTCCGAGTCAGGGTCAGGTCGAAGTCAGAGTCAGAGTCAGAGTCAGAGTCAGAGTCAGAGTCAGAGTCAGAGTCAGAGTCAAAATCGGAGTCAGAGTGCGAGTCAGAGTTAGAGTCAGAGTCAGAGTCAGAGTCAGAGTCAGAGTCAGAGTCAGAGTCAGAGGCAGAGTCAGAGTCCGAGTCAGAGTCAGGTCAGAGTCAGAGTCAGAGTCAGAGTCAGAGTCAGAGTCAGAGTCCGAGTCAGGGTCAGGTCAGAGTCAGAGTCAGAGTCAGAGTCAGAGTCAGAGTCAGAGTCAGAGGCAGAGTCAGAGTCCGAGTCAGGGTCAGGTCAGAGTCAGAGTCAGAGTCAGAGTCAGAGTCACAGTCAGAGTCAGAGTCAGAGTCCGAGTCAGGGTCAGGTCAGAGTCAGAGTCAAAGTCAGGGTCACGTCAGAGTCAGAGACAGAGTCAGAGTCAGAGTCCGAGTCAGGGTCAGGTCGAAGTCAGAGTCAGAGTCAGAGTCAGAGTCAGAGTCAGAGTCAGAGTCAGAGTCAGAGTCAAAATCAGAGTCAGAGTCTGAGTCAGAGTCAGAGTCAGAGTCAGAGTCACAGTCAGAGTCAGAGTCAGAGTCAGAGTCAGAGTCAGAGTCAGAGTCAGAGTCAGAGTCCGAGTCTGGGTCGGGTTAAAGTCAGAGTCAGAGTCAGAGTCAGAGTCAGATTCGGTGTCAGGGTCAGGTCAGAGTCAGAGTCAGAGTCAGAGTCAGAGTCCGAGCCAGGGTCAGGTCGGAGTCAGAGTCAGAGTCAGAGTCAGAGTCAGAGCGAGAGTCGGAGTCAGAGTCAGAGTCCGAGTCAGTGTCAGGTCAGAGTCAGAGTCAGAGTCAGAGTCAGATTCAGAGTCAGAGTCAGAGTCAGAGTCAGAGTCACAGTCAGAGTCGGAGTCAGAGTCCGAGTCAGGGTCAGGTCAGAGTCAGAGTCAGAGTCAGAGTCAGAGTCAGAGTCAGAGTCAGAGTCAGATTCAGAGTCTGAGTCAGAGTCAGAGTCCGAGTCAGGGTCAGGCCAGAGTCACAGTCAGAGTCAGAGTCAGCGTCAGAGTCATGATGTCGGAGTCAGAGTAAGAGTCAAAGTCGGAGTCATGGAGTTCGAGTCCGAGTCAGAGTCCGAGTCATAGTCATGAGTTCAAAGTCAGAGTCATAGTCAGAGTCAGAGTCGAAGTCAGAGTCAGAGTCAGAGTCAGAGTCAGAGTCAGAGTTAGAGACAGAGTCGGTGTCAGGGTCAGGTCAGAGTCAGAGTCAGAGTCAGAGTCAGAGTCAGAGCGAGAGTCGGAGTAGGAGTCAAAGTCAGAGTCAGAGTCAAATTCCGAGTCAGGGTCGGGTCAGAGTCAAAGTCCGAGTCAGAGTCAGAGTCACAGTCAGAGTCGGAGTCAGAGTTAGAGTCAGAGTCAGAGTCAGAGTCCGAGTCTGGGTCGGGTTAGAGTCAGAGTCAGAGTCAGAGCCAGAGTCAGAGTCAGAGTCAGAGTCAGAGTCGGAGTCAGAGTCAGAGTCAGAGTCCGAGTCAGGGTCAGGTCGAAGTCAGAGTCAGAGTCAGAGTCAGAGTCAGAGTCAGAGTCAGAGTCAGAGTCAGAGTCAAAATCGGAGTCAGAGTGCGAGTCAGAGTTAGAGTCAGAGTCAGAGTCAGAGTCAGAGTCAGAGTCAGAGTCAGAGTCAGAGGCAGAGTCAGAGTCCGAGTCAGAGTCAGGTCAGAGTCAGAGTCAGAGTCAGAGTCAGAGTCAGAGTCAGAGTCAGTGACAGAGTCAGAGTCATGATGTCGAAGTCAGAGTAAGTGTCAAAGTCGGAGTCATGGATTCGGAGTCCGAGTCAGAGTCCGAGTCATAGTCATGAGGTCAAAGTCAGAGTCATAGTCAGAGTCAGAGTCAGCGTCCGAGTCAGAGTCGAAGTCAGAGTCAGAGTCAGAGTCAGAGTCAGAGTCAGAGTCTAAGTCAGGGTCGGGTTAGAGTCAGAGTCAGAGTCAGAGTCAGAGTCAGAGTCAGAGTCCGAGTCTGGGTCGGGTTAGAGTCAGAGTGACAGTCAGAGCCAGAGTCAGAGTTAGAGTCAGAGCCAGAGTCGGACTCAGAGTCAGAGTCAGAGTCAGAGTCAGAGTCAGAGTCAGAGTCCGAGTCTGGGTCGGGTTAAAGTCAGAGTCAGAGTCAGTGTCAGAGTCAGAGTCAGAGTCAGAGTCAGAGTCAGAGTCAGAGTCAGAGTCAGAGTCAGAGTCAGAGTCAGAGTCAGAGTCAGAGTCAGAGTCAGAATCAGAGTCAGAGTCTGATTCAGAGTCAGAGTCAGAGTCAGAGTCAGAGTCAGAGTCAGAGTCAGAGTCCGAGCCAGGGTCAGGTCGGGGTCAGAGTCAGAGTCAGAGTCAGAGTCAGAATCAGAGTCAGAGTCTGATTCAGAGTCAGAGTCAGAGTCAGAGTCAGAGTCAGAGTCAGAGTCAGAGTCAGATTCAGAGTCTGAGTCAGAGTCAGAGTCCGAGTCAGGATCAGGCCAGAGTCACAGTCAGAGTCAGAGTCAGCGTCAGAGTCATGATGTCGGAGTCAGAGTAAGAGTCAAAGTCGGAGTCATGGAGTTCGAGTCCGAGTCAGAGTCCGAGTCATAGTCATGAGGTCAAAGTCAGAGTCATAGTCAGAGTCAGAGTCGAAGTCAGAGTCAGAGTCAGAGTCAGAGTCAGAGTCAGAGTTAGAGACAGAGTCGGTGTCAGGGTCAGGTCAGAGTCAGAGTCAGAGTCAGAGTCAGAGTCAGAGCGAGAGTCGGAGTCAGAGTCAAAGTCAGAGTCAGAGTCAAAGTCCGAGTCAGGGTCGGGTCAGAGTCAAAGTACGAGTCAGAGTCAGAGTCACAGTCAGAGTCGGAGTCAGAGTTAGAGTCAGAGTCAGAGTCAGAGTCCGAGTCTGGGTCGGGTTAGAGTCAGAGTCAGAGTCAGAGCCAGAGTCAGAGTCAGAGTCAGAGTCAGAGTCGGAGTCAGAGTCAGAGTCAGAGTCCGAGTCAGGGTCAGGTCGAAGTCAGAGTCAGAGTCAGAGTCAGAGTCAGAGTCAGAGTCAGAGTCAGAGTCAGAGTCAAAATCAGAGTCAGAGTCTGAGTCAGAGTTAGAGTCAGAGTCAGAGTCAGAGTCAGAGTCAGAGTCAGAGTCAGAGTCAGAGGCAGAGTCAGAGTCCGAGTCAGGGTCAGGTCAGAGTCAGAGTCAGAGTCAGAGTCAGAGTCACAGTCAGAGTCAGAGTCAGAGTCCGAGTCAGGGTCAGGTCAGAGTCAGAGTCAAAGTCAGGGTCACGTCAGAGTCAGAGACAGAGTCAGAGTCAGAGTCCGAGTCAGGGTCAGGTCGAAGTCAGAGTCAGAGTCTAAGTCAGGGTCGGGTTAGAGTCAGAGTCAGAGTCAGAGTCAGAGTCAGAGTCAGAGTCCGAGTCTGGGTCGGGTTAGAGTCAGAGTCACAGTCAGAGCCAGAGTCAGAGTTAGAGTCAGAGCCAGAGTCGGACTCAGAGTCAGAGTCAGAGTCAGAGTCAGAGTCAGAGTCAGAGTCCGAGTCTGGGTCGGGTTAAAGTCAGAGTCAGAGTCAGTGTCAGAGTCAGAGTCAGAGTCAGAGTCAGAGTCAGAGTCAGAGTCAGAGTCAGAGTCAGAGTCAGAGTCAGAGTCAGAGTCAGAGTCAGAGTCAGAATCAGAGTCAGAGTCTGATTCAGAGTCAGAGTCAGAGTCAGAGTCAGAGTCGAAGTCAGAGTCAGAGTCAGAGTCAGAGTCAGAGTCAGAGTTAGAGACAGAGTCGGTGTCAGGGTCAGGTCAGAGTCAGAGTCAGAGTCAGAGTCAGAGTCAGAGCGAGAGTCGGAGTCAGAGTCAAAGTCAGAGTCAGAGTCAGAGTCAGATTCAGAGTCTGAGTCAGAGTCAGAGTCCGAGTCAGGATCAGGCCAGAGTCACAGTCAGAGTCAGAGTCAGCGTCAGAGTCATGATGTCGGAGTCAGAGTAAGAGTCAAAGTCAGAGTCATGGAGTTCGAGTCCAAGTCAGAGTCCGAGTCATAGTCATGAGGTCAAAGTCAGAGTCATAGTCAGAGTCAGAGTCGAAGTCAGAGTCAGAGTCAGAGTCAGAGTCAGAGTCAGAGTTAGAGACAGAGTCGGTGTCAGGGTCAGGTCAGAGTCAGAGTCAGAGTCAGAGTCAGAGTCAGAGCGAGAGTCGGAGTCAGAGTCAAAGTCAGAGTCAGAGTCAAAGTCCGAGTCAGGGTCGGGTCAGAGTCAAAGTCCGAGTCAGAGTCAGAGTCACAGTCAGAGTCGGAGTCAGAGTTAGAGTCAGAGTCAGAGTCAGAGTCCGAGTCTGGGTCGGGTTAGAGTCAGAGTCAGAGTCAGAGCCAGAGTCAGAGTCAGAGTCAGAGTCAGAGTCGGAGTCAGAGTCAGAGTCAGAGTCCGAGTCAGGGTCAGGTCGAAGTCAGAGTCAGAGTCAGAGTCAGAGTCAGAGTCAGAGTCAGAGTCCGAGTCTGGGTCGGGTTAAAGTCAGAGTCAGAGTCAGAGTCAGAGTCAGATTCGGTGTCAGGGTCAGGTCAGAGTCAGAGTCAGAGTCAGAGTTAGAGACAGAGTCGGTGTCAGGGTCAGGTCAGAGTCAGAGTCAGAGTCAGAGTCAGAGTCAGAGCGAGAGTCGGAGTCAGAGTCAAAGTCAGAGTCAGAGTCAAAGTCCGAGTCAGGGTCGGGTCAGAGTCAAAGTACGAGTCAGAGTCAGAGTCACAGTCAGAGTCGGAGTCAGAGTTAGAGTCAGAGTCAGAGTCAGAGTCCGAGTCTGGGTCGGGTTAGAGTCAGAGTCAGAGTCAGAGCCAGAGTCAGAGTCAGAGTCAGAGTCAGAGTCGGAGTCAGAGTCAGAGTCAGAGTCCGAGTCAGGGTCAGGTCGAAGTCAGAGTCAGAGTCAGAGTCAGAGTCAGAGTCAGAGTCAGAGTCAGAGTCAGAGTCAAAATCAGAGTCAGAGTCTGAGTCAGAGTTAGAGTCAGAGTCAGAGTCAGAGTCAGAGTCAGAGTCAGAGTCAGAGTCAGAGTCCGAGTCAGGGTCAGGTCAGAGTCAGAGTCAAAGTCAGGGTCACGTCAGAGTCAGAGACAGAGTCAGAGTCAGAGTCCGAGTCAGGGTCAGGTCGAAGTCAGAGTCAGAGTCAGAGTCAGAGTCAGAGTCAGAGTCAGAGTCAGAGTCTAAGTCAGGGTCGGGTTAGAGTCAGAGTCAGAGTCAGAGTCAGAGTCAGAGTCAGAGTCCGAGTCTGGGTCGGGTTAGAGTCAGAGTCACAGTCAGAGCCAGAGTCAGAGTTAGAGTCAGAGCCAGAGTCGGACTCAGAGTCAGAGTCAGAGTCAGAGTCAGAGTCAGAGTCAGAGTCCGAGTCTGGGTCGGGTTAAAGTCAGAGTCAGAGTCAGTGTCAGAGTCAGAGTCAGAGTCAGAGTCAGAGTCAGAGTCAGAGTCAGAGTCAGAGTCAGAGTCAGAGTCAGAGTCAGAGTCAGAGTCAGAGTCAGAATCAGAGTCAGAGTCTGATTCAGAGTCAGAGTCAGAGTCAGAGTCAGAGTCGAAGTCAGAGTCAGAGTCAGAGTCAGAGTCAGAGTCAGAGTTAGAGACAGAGTCGGTGTCAGGGTCAGGTCAGAGTCAGAGTCAGAGTCAGAGTCAGAGTCAGAGCGAGAGTCGGAGTCAGAGTCAAAGTCAGAGTCAGAGTCAGAGTCAGATTCAGAGTCTGAGTCAGAGTCAGAGTCCGAGTCAGGATCAGGCCAGAGTCACAGTCAGAGTCAGAGTCAGCGTCAGAGTCATGATGTCGGAGTCAGAGTAAGAGTCAAAGTCAGAGTCATGGAGTTCGAGTCCAAGTCAGAGTCCGAGTCATAGTCATGAGGTCAAAGTCAGAGTCATAGTCAGAGTCAGAGTCGAAGTCAGAGTCAGAGTCAGAGTCAGAGTCAGAGTCAGAGTTAGAGACAGAGTCGGTGTCAGGGTCAGGTCAGAGTCAGAGTCAGAGTCAGAGTCAGAGTCAGAGCGAGAGTCGGAGTCAGAGTCAAAGTCAGAGTCAGAGTCAAAGTCCGAGTCAGGGTCGGGTCAGAGTCAAAGTCCGAGTCAGAGTCAGAGTCACAGTCAGAGTCGGAGTCAGAGTTAGAGTCAGAGTCAGAGTCAGAGTCCGAGTCTGGGTCGGGTTAGAGTCAGAGTCAGAGTCAGAGCCAGAGTCAGAGTCAGAGTCAGAGTCAGAGTCGGAGTCAGAGTCAGAGTCAGAGTCCGAGTCAGGGTCAGGTCGAAGTCAGAGTCAGAGTCAGAGTCAGAGTCAGAGTCAGAGTCAGAGTCAGAGTCAGAGTCAGAGTTAGAGACAGAGTCGGTGTCAGGGTCAGGTCAGAGTCAGAGTCAGAGTCAGAGTCAGAGTCAGAGCGAGAGTCGGAGTCAGAGTCAAAGTCAGAGTCAGAGTCAAAGTCCGAGTCAGGGTCGGGTCAGAGTCAAAGTCCGAGTCAGAGTCAGAGTCACAGTCAGAGTCGGAGTCAGAGTTAGAGTCAGAGTCAGAGTCAGAGTCCGAGTCTGGGTCGGGTTAGAGTCAGAGTCAGAGTCAGAGCCAGAGTCAGAGTCAGAGTCAGAGTCAGAGTCGGAGTCAGAGTCAGAGTCAGAGTCCGAGTCAGGGTCAGGTCGAAGTCAGAGTCAGAGTCAGAGTCAGAGTCAGAGTCAGAGTCAGAGTCCGAGTCTGGGTCGGGTTAAAGTCAGAGTCAGAGTCAGAGTCAGAGTCAGATTCGGTGTCAGGGTCAGGTCAGAGTCAGAGTCAGAGTCAGAGTTAGAGACATAGTCGGTGTCAGGGTCAGGTCAGAGTCAGAGTCAGAGTCAGAGTCAGAGTCAGAGCGAGAGTCGGAGTCAGAGTCAAAGTCAGAGTCAGAGTCAAAGTCCGAGTCAGGGTCGGGTCAGAGTCAAAGTACGAGTCAGAGTCAGAGTCACAGTCAGAGTCGGAGTCAGAGTTAGAGTCAGAGTCAGAGTCAGAGTCCGAGTCTGGGTCGGGTTAGAGTCAGAGTCAGAGTCAGAGCCAGAGTCAGAGTCAGAGTCAGAGTCAGAGTCGGAGTCAGAGTCAGAGTCAGAGTCCGAGTCAGGGTCAGAGTCAGAGGCAGAGTCAGAGTCCGAGTCAGGGTCAGGTCAGAGTCAGAGTCAGAGTCAGAGTCAGAGTCACAGTCAGAGTCAGAGTCAGAGTCCGAGTCAGGGTCAGGTCAGAGTCAGAGTCAAAGTCAGGGTCACGTCAGAGTCAGAGACAGAGTCAGAGTCAGAGTCCGAGTCAGGGTCAGGTCGAAGTCAGAGTCAGAGTCAGAGTCAGAGTCAGAGTCAGAGTCAGAGTCAGAGTCTAAGTCAGGGTCGGGTTAGAGTCAGAGTCAGAGTCAGAGTCAGAGTCAGAGTCAGAGTCCGAGTCTGGGTCGGGTTAGAGTCAGAGTCACAGTCAGAGCCAGAGTCAGAGTTAGAGTCAGAGCCAGAGTCGGACTCAGAGTCAGAGTCAGAGTCAGAGTCAGAGTCAGAGTCAGAGTCCGAGTCTGGGTCGGGTTAAAGTCAGAGTCAGAGTCAGTGTCAGAGTCAGAGTCAGAGTCAGAGTCAGAGTCAGAGTCAGAGTCAGAGTCAGAGTCAGAGTCAGAGTCAGAGTCAGAGTCAGAGTCAGAGTCAGAATCAGAGTCAGAGTCTGATTCAGAGTCAGAGTCAGAGTCAGAGTCAGAGTCGAAGTCAGAGTCAGAGTCAGAGTCAGAGTCAGAGTCAGAGTTAGAGACAGAGTCGGTGTCAGGGTCAGGTCAGAGTCAGAGTCAGAGTCAGAGTCAGAGTCAGAGCGAGAGTCGGAGTCAGAGTCAAAGTCAGAGTCAGAGTCAGAGTCAGATTCAGAGTCTGAGTCAGAGTCAGAGTCCGAGTCAGGATCAGGCCAGAGTCACAGTCAGAGTCAGAGTCAGCGTCAGAGTCATGATGTCGGAGTCAGAGTAAGAGTCAAAGTCAGAGTCATGGAGTTCGAGTCCAAGTCAGAGTCCGAGTCATAGTCATGAGGTCAAAGTCAGAGTCATAGTCAGAGTCAGAGTCGAAGTCAGAGTCAGAGTCAGAGTCAGAGTCAGAGTCAGAGTTAGAGACAGAGTCGGTGTCAGGGTCAGGTCAGAGTCAGAGTCAGAGTCAGAGTCAGAGTCAGAGCGAGAGTCGGAGTCAGAGTCAAAGTCAGAGTCAGAGTCAAAGTCCGAGTCAGGGTCGGGTCAGAGTCAAAGTCCGAGTCAGAGTCAGAGTCACAGTCAGAGTCGGAGTCAGAGTTAGAGTCAGAGTCAGAGTCAGAGTCCGAGTCTGGGTCGGGTTAGAGTCAGAGTCAGAGTCAGAGCCAGAGTCAGAGTCAGAGTCAGAGTCAGAGTCGGAGTCAGAGTCAGAGTCAGAGTCCGAGTCAGGGTCAGGTCGAAGTCAGAGTCAGAGTCAGAGTCAGAGTCAGAGTCAGAGTCAGAGTCCGAGTCTGGGTCGGGTTAAAGTCAGAGTCAGAGTCAGAGTCAGAGTCAGATTCGGTGTCAGGGTCAGGTCAGAGTCAGAGTCAGAGTCAGAGTCAGAGTCCGAGCCAGGGTCAGGTCGGAGTCAGAGTCAGAGTCAGAGTCAGAGTCAGAGCGAGAGTCGGAGTCAGAGTCAGAGTCCGAGTCAGTGTCAGGTCAGAGTCAGAGTCAGAGTCAGAGTCAGATTCAGAGTCAGAGTCAGAGTCAGAGTCAGAGTCACAGTCAGAGTCGGAGTCAGAGTCCGAGTCAGGGTCAGGTCAGAGTCAGAGTCAGAGTCAGAGTCAGAGTCAGAGTCAGAGTCAGAGTCAGATTCAGAGTCTGAGTCAGAGTCAGAGTCCGAGTCAGGGTCAGGCCAGAGTCACAGTCAGAGTCAGAGTCAGCGTCAGAGTCATGATGTCGGAGTCCGAGTCAGAGTCAGGTCAGAGTCAGAGTCAGAGTCAGAGTCAGAGTCAGAGTCAGAGTCAGTGACAGAGTCAGAGTCATGATGTCGAAGTCAGAGTAAGTGTCAAAGTCGGAGTCATGAATTCGGAGTCCGAGTCAGAGTCCGAGTCATAGTCATGAGGTCAAAGTCAGAGTCATAGTCAGAGTCAGAGTCAGCGTCCGAGTCAGAGTCGAAGTCAGAGTCAGAGTCAGAGTCAGAGTCAGAGTCAGAGTCTAAGTCAGGGTCGGGTTAGAGTCAGAGTCAGAGTCAGAGTCAGAGTCAGAGTCAGAGTCCGAGTCTGGGTCGGGTTAGAGTCAGAATCACAGTCAGAGCCAGAGTCAGAGTTAGAGTCAGAGCCAGAGTCGGACTCAGAGTCAGAGTCAGAGTCAGAGTCAGAGTCAGAGTCAGAGTCCGAGTCTGGGTCGGGTCAAAGTCAGAGTCAGAGTCAGTGTCAGAGTCAGAGTCAGAGTCAGAGTCAGAGTCAGAGTCAGAGTCAGAGTCAGAGTCAGAGTCAGAGTCAGAGTCAGAGTCAGAGTCAGAGTCAGAATCAGAGTCAGAGTCTGATTCAGAGTCAGAGTCAGAGTCAGAGTCAGAGTCAGAGTCAGAGTCAGAGTCCGAGCCAGGGTCAGGTCGGAGTCAGAGTCAGAGTCAGAGTCAGAGTCAGAGTCAGAGTCAGAATCAGAGTCAGAGTCTGATTCAGAGTCAGAGTCAGAGTCAGAGTCAGAGTCAGAGTCAGAGTCAGAGTCAGATTCAGAGTCTGAGTCAGAGTCAGAGTCCGAGTCAGGATCAGGCCAGAGTCACAGTCAGAGTCAGAGTCAGCGTCAGAGTCATGATGTCGGAGTCAGAGTAAGAGTCAAAGTCGGAGTCATGGAGTTCGAGTCCGAGTCAGAGTCCGAGTCATAGTCATGAGGTCAAAGTCAGAGTCATAGTCAGAGTCAGAGTCGAAGTCAGAGTCAGAGTCAGAGTCAGAGTCAGAGTCAGAGTTAGAGACAGAGTCGGTGTCAGGGTCAGGTCAGAGTCAGAGTCAGAGTCAGAGTCAGAGTCAGAGCGAGAGTCGGAGTCAGAGTCAAAGTCAGAGTCAGAGTCAAAGTCCGAGTCAGGGTCGGGTCAGAGTCAAAGTCCGAGTCAGAGTCAGAGTCACAGTCAGAGTCGGAGTCAGAGTTAGAGTCAGAGTCAGAGTCAGAGTCCGAGTCTGGGTCGGGTTAGAGTCAGAGTCAGAGTCAGAGCCAGAGTCAGAGTCAGAGTCAGAGTCAGAGTCGGAGTCAGAGTCAGAGTCAGAGTCCGAGTCAGGGTCAGGTCGAAGTCAGAGTCAGAGTCAGAGTCAGAGTCAGAGTCAGAGTCAGAGTCAGAGTCAGAGTCAAAATCAGAGTCAGAGTCTGAGTCAGAGTTAGAGTCAGAGTCAGAGTCAGAGTCAGAGTCAGAGTCAGAGTCAGAGTCAGAGGCAGAGTCAGAGTCCGAGTCAGGGTCAGGTCAGAGTCAGAGTCAGAGTCAGAGTCAGAGTCACAGTCAGAGTCAGAGTCAGAGTCCGAGTCAGGGTCAGGTCAGAGTCAGAGTCAAAGTCAGGGTCACGTCAGAGTCAGAGACAGAGTCAGAGTCAGAGTCCGAGTCAGGGTCAGGTCGAAGTCAGAGTCAGAGTCAGAGTCAGAGTCAGAGTCAGAGTCAGAGTCAGAGTCAGAGTCAGAGTCAGAGTCAGATTCAGAGTCAGAGTCAGAGTCAGAGTCAGAGTCACAGTCAGAGTCGGAGTCAGAGTCCGAGTCAGGGTCAGGTCAGAGTCAGAGTCAGAGTCAGAGTCAGAGTCAGAGTCAGAGTCAGAGTCAGATTCAGAGTCTGAGTCAGAGTCAGAGTCCGAGTCAGGGTCAGGCCAGAGTCACAGTCAGAGTCAGAGTCAGCGTCAGAGTCATGATGTCGGAGTCAGAGTAAGAGTCAAAGTCGGAGTCATGGAGTTCGAGTCCGAGTCAGAGTCCGAGTCATAGTCATGAGTTCAAAGTCAGAGTCAGAGTCAGAGTCAGAGTCAGAGTCAGAGTCAGAGTCAGAGGCAGAGTCAGAGTCCGAGTCAGGGTCAGGTCAGAGTCAGAGTCAGAGTCAGAGTCAGAGTCACAGTCAGAGTCAGAGTCAGAGTCCGAGTCAGAGTCAGAGTCAGAGTCAGAGTCAGAGTCAGAGTCAGAGTCAGAGTCCGAGTCAGGGTCAGGTCAGAGTCAGAGTCAGAGTCAGAGTCAGAGTCAGAGTCAGAGTCAGAGGCAGAGTCAGAGTCCGAGTCAGGGTCAGAGTCAGAGTCCGAGTCTGGGTCGGGTTAGAGTCAGAGTCACAGTCAGAGCCAGAGTCAGAGTTAGAGTCAGAGCCAGAGTCGGACTCAGAGTCAGAGTCAGAGTCAGAGTCAGAGTCAGAGTCAGAGTCAGAGTCAGAGTCAGAGTAAGAGTCAAAGTCGGAGTCATGGAGTTCGAGTCCGAGTCAGAGTCCGAGTCATAGTCATGAGGTCAAAGTCAGAGTCATAGTCAGAGTCAGAGTCGAAGTCAGAGTCAGAGTCAGAGTCAGAGTCAGAGTCAGAGTTAGAGACAGAGTCGGTGTCAGGGTCAGGTCAGAGTCAGAGTCAGAGTCAGAGTCAGAGTCAGAGCGAGAGTCGGAGTCAGAGTCAAAGTCAGAGTCAGAGTCAAAGTCCGAGTCAGGGTCGGGTCAGAGTCAAAGTCCGAGTCAGAGTCAGAGTCACAGTCAGAGTCGGAGTCAGAGTTAGAGTCAGAGTCAGAGTCAGAGTCCGAGTCTGGGTCGGGTTAGAGTCAAAGTCAGAGTCAGAGCCAGAGTCAGAGTCAGAGTCAGAGTCAGAGTCGGAGTCAGAGTCAGAGTCAGAGTCCGAGTCAGGGTCAGGTCGAAGTCAGAGTCAGAGTCAGAGTCAGAGTCAGAGTCAGAGTCAGAGTCAGAGTCAGAGTCAAAATCAGAGTCAGAGTCTGTGTCAGAGTCAGAGTCAGAGTCAGAGTCAGAGTCAGAGTCAGAGTCAGAGTCAGAGTCAGAGTCAGAGTCAGAGTCAGAGTCAGAATCAGAGTCAGAGTCTGATTCAGAGTCAGAGTCAGAGTCAGAGTCAGAGTCAGAGTCAGAGTCAGAGTCCGAGCCAGGGTCAGGTCGGAGTCAGAGTCAGAGTCAGAGTCAGAGTCAGAGTCAGAGTCAGAATCAGAGTCAGAGTCTGATTCAGAGTCAGAGTCAGAGTCAGAGTCAGAGTCAGAGTCAGAGTCAGAGTCAGATTCAGAGTCTGAGTCAGAGTCAGAGTCCGAGTCAGGATCAGGCCAGAGTCACAGTCAGAGTCAGAGTCAGCGTCAGAGTCATGATGTCAGAGTCAGAGTAAGAGTCAAAGTCGGAGTCATGGAGTTCGAGTCCGAGTCAGAGTCCGAGTCATAGTCATGAGGTCAAAGTCAGAGTCATAGTCAGAGTCAGAGTCGAAGTCAGAGTCAGAGTCAGAGTCAGAGTCAGAGTCAGAGTTAGAGACAGAGTCGGTGTCAGGGTCAGGTCAGAGTCAGAGTCAGAGTCAGAGTCAGAGTCAGAGCGAGAGTCGGAGTCAGAGTCAAAGTCAGAGTCAGAGTCAAAGTTCGAGTCAGGGTCGGGTCAGAGTCAAAGTCCGAGTCAGAGTCAGAGTCACAGTCAGAGTCGGAGTCAGAGTTAGAGTCAGAGTCAGAGTCAGAGTCCGAGTCTGGGTCGGGTTAGAGTCAGAGTCAGAGTCAGAGCCAGAGTCAGAGTCAGAGTCAGAGTCAGAGTCGGAGTCAGAGTCAGAGTCAGAGTCCGAGTCAGGGTCAGGTCGAAGTCAGAGTCAGAGTCAGAGTCAGAGTCAGAGTCAGAGTCAGAGTCAGAGTCAGAGTCAAAATCAGAGTCAGAGTCTGAGTCAGAGTTAGAGTCAGAGTCAGAGTCAGAGTCAGAGTCAGAGTCAGAGTCAGAGTCAGAGGCAGAGTCAGAATCAGAGTCAGGGTCAGGTCAGAGTCAGAGTCAGAGTCAGAGTCAGAGTCACAGTCAGAGTCAGAGTCAGAGTCCGAGTCAGGGTCAGGTCAGAGTCAGAGTCAAAGTCAGGGTCACGTCAGAGTCAGAGACAGAGTCAGAGTCAGAGTCCGAGTCAGGGTCAGGTCGAAGTCAGAGTCAGAGTCAGAGTCCGAGTCTGGGTCGGGTTAAAGTCAGAGTCAGAGTCTGAGTCAGAGTTAGAGTCAGAGTCAGAGTCACAGTCAGAGTCAGAGTCAGAGTCAGAGTCAGAGTCAGAGTCAGAGTCAGAGTCAGAGTCCGAGTCTGGGTCGGGTTAAAGTCAGAGTCAGAGTCAGAGTCAGAGTCAGATTCGGTGTCAGGGTCAGGTCAGAGTCAGAGTCAGAGTCAGAGTCAGAGTCCGAGCCAGGGTCAGGTCGGAGTCAGAGTCAGAGTCAGAGTCAGAGTCAGAGCGAGAGTCGGAGTCAGAGTCAGAGTCCGAGTCAGTGTCAGGTCAGAGTCAGAGTCAGAGTCAGAGTCAGATTCAGAGTCAGAGTCAGAGTCAGAGTCAGAGTCACAGTCAGAGTCGGAGTCAGAGTCCGAGTCAGGGTCAGGTCAGAGTCAGAGTCAGAGTCAGAGTCAGAGTCAGAGTCAGAGTCAGAGTCAGATTCAGAGTCTGAGTCAGAGTCAGAGTCCGAGTCAGGGTCAGGCCAGAGTCACAGTCAGAGTCAGAGTCAGCGTCAGAGTCATGATGTCGGAGTCAGAGTAAGAGTCAAAGTCGGAGTCATGGAGTTCGAGTCCGAGTCAGAGTCCGAGTCATAGTCATGAGTTCAAAGTCAGAGTCATAGTCAGAGTCAGAGTCGAAGTCAGAGTCAGAGTCAGAGTCAGAGTCAGAGTCAGAGTTAGAGACAGAGTCGGTGTCAGGGTCAGGTCAGAGTCAGAGTCAGAGTCAGAGTCAGAGTCAGAGCGAGAGTCGGAGTAGGAGTCAAAGTCAGAGACAGAGTCAGAGTCAGAGTCCGAGTCAGGGTCAGGTCGAAGTCAGAGTCAGAGTCAGAGTCAGAGTCAGAGTCAGAGTCAGAGTCAGAGTCAGAGTCAGAGTCAGAGTCAGATTCGGAGTCAGAGTCAGAGTCAGAGTCACAGTCACAGTCAGAGTCGGAGTCAGAGTCCGAGTCAGGGTCAGGTCAGAGTCAGAGTCAGAGTCAGAGTCAGAGTCAGAGTCAGAGTCAGAGTCAGAGTCAGATTCAGAGTCTGAGTCAGAGTCAGAGTCCGAGTCAGGGTCAGGCCAGAGTCACAGTCAGAGTCAGAGTCAGCGTCAGAGTCATGATGTCGGAGTCAGAGTAAGAGTCAAAGTCGGAGTCATGGAGTTCGAGTCCGAGTCAGAGTCCGAGTCATAGTCATGAGTTCAAAGTCAGAGTCATAGTCAGAGTCAGAGTCGAAGTCAGAGTCAGAGTCAGAGTCAGAGTCAGAGTCAGAGTTAGAGACAGAGTCGGTGTCAGGGTCAGGTCAGAGTCAGAGTCAGAGTCAGAGTCAGAGTCAGAGCGAGAGTCGGAGTAGGAGTCAAAGTCAGAGTCAGAGTCAAATTCCGAGTCAGGGTCGGGTCAGAGTCAAATTCCGAGTCAGAGTCAGAGTCACAGTCAGAGTCGGAGTCAGAGTTAGAGTCAGAGTCAGAGTCAGAGTCCGAGTCTGGGTCGGGTTAGAGTCAGAGTCAGAGTCAGAGCCAGAGTCAGAGTCAGAGTCAGAGTCAGAGTCGGAGTCAGAGTCAGAGTCAGAGTCCGAGTCAGGGTCAGGTCGAAGTCAGAGTCAGAGTCAGAGTCAGAGTCAGAGTCAGAGTCAGAGTCAGAGTCAGAGTCAAAATCAGAGTCAGAGTGCGAGTCAGAGTTAGAGTCAGAGTCAGAGTCAGAGTCAGAGTCAGAGTCAGAGTCAGAGTCAGAGGCAGAGTCAGAGTCCGAGTCAGAGTCAGGTCAGAGTCAGAGTCAGAGTCAGAGTCAGAGTCAGAGTCAGAGTCAGTGACAGAGTCAGAGTCATGATGTCGAAGTCAGAGTAACCGTCAAAGTCGGAGTCATGAATTCGGAGTCCGAGTCAGAGTCCGAGTCATAGTCATGAGGTCAAAGTCAGAGTCATAGTCAGAGTCAGAGTCAGCGTCCGAGTCAGAGTCGAAGTCAGAGTCAGAGTCAGAGTCAGAGTCAGAGTCAGAGTCTAAGTCAGGGTCGGGTTAGAGTCAGAGTCAGAGTCAGAGTCAGAGTCAGAGTCAGAGTCCGAGTCTGGGTCGGGTTAGAGTCAGAGTCACAGTCAGAGCCAGAGTCAGAGTTAGAGTCAGAGCCAGAGTCAGACTCAGAGTCAGAGTCAGAGTCAGAGTCAGAGTCAGAGTCAGAGTCCGAGTCTGGGTCGGGTTAAAGTCAGAGTCAGAGTCAGTGTCAGAGTCAGAGTCAGAGTCAGAGTCAGAGTCAGAGTCAGAGTCAGAGTCAGAGTCAGAGTCAGAGTCAGAGTCAGAGTCAGAGTCAGAGTCAGAATCAGAGTCAGAGTCTGATTCAGAGTCAGAGTCAGAGTCAGAGTCAGAGTCAGAGTCAGAGTCAGAGTCCGAGCCAGGGTCAGGTCGGAGTCAGAGTCAGAGTCAGAGTCAGAGTCAGAGTTAGAGTCAGAATCAGAGTCAGAGTCTGATTCAGAGTCAGAGTCAGAGTCAGAGTCAGAGTCAGAGTCAGAGTCAGAGTCAGATTCAGAGTCTGAGTCAGAGTCAGAGTCCGAGTCAGGATCAGGCCAGAGTCACAGTCAGAGTCAGAGTCAGCGTCAGAGTCATGATGTCGGAGTCAGAGTAAGAGTCAAAGTCGGAGTCATGGAGTTCGAGTCCGAGTCAGAGTCCGAGTCATAGTCATGAGGTCAAAGTCAGAGTCATAGTCAGAGTCAGAGTCGAAGTCAGAGTCAGAGTCAGAGTCAGAGTCAGAGTCAGAGTTAGAGACAGAGTCGGTGTCAGGGTCAGGTCAGAGTCAGAGTCAGAGTCAGAGTCAGAGTCAGAGCGAGAGTCGGAGTCAGAGTCAAAGTCAGAGTCAGAGTCAAAGTCCGAGTCAGGGTCGGGTCAGAGTCAAAGTCCGAGTCAGAGTCAGAGTCACAGTCAGAGTCGGAGTCAGAGTTAGAGTCAGAGTCAGAGTCAGAGTCCGAGTCTGGGTCGAGTTAGAGTCAGAGTCAGAGTCAGAGCCAGAGTCAGAGTCAGAGTCAGAGTCAGAGTCGGAGTCAGAGTCAGAGTCAGAGTCCGAGTCAGGGTCAGGTCGAAGTCAGAGTCAGAGTCAGAGTCAGAGTCAGAGTCAGAGTCAGAGTCAGAGTCAGAGTCAAAATCAGAGTCAGAGTCTGAGTCAGAGTTAGAGTCAGAGTCAGAGTCAGAGTCAGAGTCAGAGTCAGAGTCAGAGTCAGAGGCAGAGTCAGAGTCCGAGTCAGGGTCAGGTCAGAGTCAGAGTCAGAGTCAGAGTCAGAGTCACAGTCAGAGTCAGAGTCAGAGTCCGAGTCAGGGTCAGGTCAGAGTCAGAGTCAAAGTCAGGGTCACGTCAGAGTCAGAGACAGAGTCAGAGTCAGAGTCCGAGTCAGGGTCAGGTCGAAGTCAGAGTCAGAGTCAGAGTCAGAGTCAGAGTCAGAGTCAGAGTCAGAGTCAGAGTCAGAGTCAAAATCAGAGTCAGAGTCTGAGTCAGAGTTAGAGTCAGAGTCAGAGTCAGAGTCAGAGTCAGAGTCAGAGTCAGAGTCAGAGTCAGAGTCAGAGTCCGAGTCAGGGTCAGGTCAGAGTCAGAGTCAGAGTCAGAGTCAGGTCAGAGTCAGAGTCAGTGACAGAGTCAGAGTCATGATGTCGGAGTCAGAGTAAGTGTCAAAGTCGGAGTCAGTGACAGAGTCAGAGTCATGATGTCGGAGTCAGAGTTAGTGTCAAAGTCGGAGTCATGAAGTTGGAGTCCGAGTCAGCGTCCGAGTCATAGTCATGAGGTCAAAGTCAGAGTCATAGTCAGAGTCAGAGTCAGCGTCCGAGTCAGAGTCGAAGTCAGAGTCAGAGTCAGAGTCAGAGTCAGAGTCAGAGTCCAAGTCAGGGTCGGGTTAGAGTCAGAGTCAGAGTCAGAGTCAGAGTCAGAGTCAGAGTCCGAGTCTGGGTCGGGTTAGAGTCAGAGTCACAGTCAGAGCCAGAGTCAGAGTCAGAGTCAGTGACAGAGTCAGAGTCATGATGTTTGAGTCAGAGTAAGTGTCAAAGTCGGAGTCATGAAGTTGGAGTCCGTGTCAGAGTCCGAGTCATAGTCATGAGGTCAAAGTCAGAGTCATAGTCAGAGTCAGCGTCAGCGTCCGAGTCAGAGTCGAAGTCAGAGTCAGAGTCAGAGTCAGAGTCAGAGTCAGAGTCAGAGTCAGAGTCAGAATCAGAGTCTGAGTCAGAGTCAGAGTCAGAGTCAGAGTCAGAGTCAGAGTCAGAGTCAGAGTCAGAGTCCGAGTCAGGGTCAGGTCTGAGTCAGAGTCAGAGTCAGAGTCAGAGTCAGAGTCAGAGTCAGTGACAGAGTCAGAGTCATGATGTCGGAGTCAGAGTAAGTGTCACAGTCGGAGTCATGAAGTTGGAGTTCGAGTCCGAGTCCGAGTCATAGTCATGAGGTCAAAGTCAGAGTCATAGTCAGAGTCAGAGTCAGCGTCCGAGTCAGAGTCGAAGTCAGAGTCAGAGTCAGAGTCAGAGTCAGAGTCAGAGTCCAAGTCAGGGTCGGGTTAGAGTCAGAGTCAGAGTCAGAGTCAGAGTCCGAGTCTGGGTCGGGTTAGAGTCAGAGTCACAGTCAGAGACAGAGTCAGAGTCAGAGTCAGAGCCAGAGTCGGACTCAGACTCAGAGTCAGAGACAGAGTCAGAGTCAGAGTCAGAGTCCGAGTCTGGGTCGGGTTAAAGTCAGAGTCAGAGTCGGAGTCAGAGTCAGAGTCAGAGTCAGAGTCAGAGTCAGAGTCAGAGTCCGAGTCTGGGTCGGGTTAAAGTCAGAGTCAGAGTCAGAGTCAGAGTCAGAGTCAGAGTCAGAGCCAGAGTCAGAGTCAGAGTCAGAGTCAGAGTCAGAGTCAGAGTCAGAGTCCGAGTCAGGGTCAGGTTAGAGTCAGAGTCAGAGTCAGGGTCACGTCAGAGTCAGAGACAGAGTCAGAGTCAGAGTCCGAGTCAGGGTCAGGTCGAAGTCAGAGTCAGAGTCAGAGTCAGAGTCAGAGTCAGAGTCAGAGTCAGAGTCAGAGTCAGAGTCAGAGTCAGAGTCAGAGTCAAAATCAGAGTCAGAGACTGAGTCAGAGTTAGAGTCAGAGTCAGAGTCACAGTCAGAGTCAGAGTCACAGTAAGAGTCAGAGTCAGAGTCAGAGTCCGAGTCAGGGTCAGGTCAGAGTCAGAGTCAGAGTCAGAGTCAGAGTCAGAGACAGAGTCAGTGACAGAGTCAGAGTCATGATGTCGGAGTCAGAGTAAGTGTCAAAGTCGGAGTCATGAAGTTGGAGTCCGAGTCAGAGTCCGAGTCATAGTCATGAGGTCAAAGTCAGAGACATAGTCAGAGTCAGAGTCAGCGTCCGAGTCAGAGTCGAAGTCAGAGTCAGCGTCAGAGTCAGAGTCAGAGTCAGAGTCCAAGTCAGGGTCGGGTTAGAGTCAGAGTCAGAGTCAGAGTCAGAGTCAGAGTCAGAGTCCGAGTATGGGTCGGGTTAGAGTCAGAGTCACAGTCAGAGCCAGAGTCAGAGACAGAGTCAGAGCCAGAGTCGGACTCAGAGTCAGAGTCAGAGTCAGAGTCAGAGTCAGAGTCAGAGTCCGAGTCTGGTCGGGTTAAAGTCAGAGTCAGAGTCAGAGTCAGAGTCAGAGTCAGAGTCAGAGTCAGAGTCAGAGTCAGAGTCAGAGTCAGAGTCAGAGTCAGAGTCAGAGTCAGAATCAGAGTCAGAGTCTGATTCAGAGTCAGAGTCAGAGTCAGAGTCAGAGTCAGAGTCAGAGTCAGAGTCAGAGTCAGAGTCAGAGTCCGAGCCAGGGTCAGGTCGGAGTCAGAGTCAGAGTCAGAGTCAGAGTCAGAGTCAAAGTCAGAGTCAGAGTCAGAGTCAGAGTCCGAGTCTGGGTCGGGTTAAAGTCAGAGTCAGCGTCAGAGTCAGAGTCAGAGTCAGAGTCAGAGTCAGAGTCAGAGTCAGAGTCAGAGTCAGAGTCAGAGTCAGAGTCAGAGTCCGAGTCTGGGTCGGGTTAGAGTCAGAGTCACAGTCAGAGCCAGAGTCAGAGTCAGAGTCAGAGCCAGAGTCGGACTCAGACTCAGAGTCAGAGTCAGAGTCAGAGTCAGAGTCAGAGTCCGAGTCTGGGTCGGGTTAAAGTCAGAGTCAGAGTCAGAGTCAGAGTCAGAGTCAGAGTCAGAGTCACAGTCAGAGTCAGAGTCAGAGTCCGAGTCAGGGTCAGGTTAGAGTCAGAGTCAGAGTCAGGGTCACGTCAGAGTCAGAGACAGAGTCAGAGTCAGAGTCCGAGTCAGGGTCGGGTCGAAGTCAGAGTCAGAGTCAGAGTCAGAGTCATAGTCAGAGTCAGAGTCAGAGTCAGAGTCAGAGTCAGAGTCAAAATCAGAGTCACAGACTGAGTCAGAGTTAGAGTCAGAGTCAGAGTCACAGTCAGAGTCAGAGTCAGAGTCAGAGTCAGAGTCAGAGTCAGAGTCCGAGTCAGGGTCAGGTCAGTGTCAGAGTCAGAGTCAGAGTCAGAGTCAGAGACAGAGTCAGTGACAGAGTCAGAGTCATGATGTCGGAGTCAGAGTAAGTGTCAAAGTCGGAGTCATGAAGTTGGAGTCCGAGTCAGAGTCCGAGTCATAGTCATGAGGTCAAAGTCAGAGTCATAGTCAGAGTCAGAGTCAGCGTCCGAGTCAGAGTCGAAGTCAGAGTCAGCGTCAGAGTCAGAGTCAGAGTCAGAGTCAGAGTCAGAGTCAGAGTCAGAGTCAGAGTCCAAGTCAGGGTCGGGTTAGACTCAGAGTCAGAGTCAGAGTCAGAGTCCGAGTCTGGGTAGGGTTAGAGTCAGAGTCACAGTCAGAGCCAGAGTCAGAGTCAGAGTCAGAGCCAGAGTCGGACTCAGACTCAGAGTCAGAGACAGAGTCAGAGTCAGAGTCAGAGTCCGAGTCTGGGTCGGGTTAAAGTCAGAGTCAGAGTCGGAGTCAGAGTCAGAGTCAGAGTCCGAGTCAGGGTCAGGTCAGAGTCAGAGTCAGAGTCAGAGTCAGGTCAGAGTCAGAGTCAGTGACAGAGTCAGAGTCATGATGTCGGAGTCAGAGTAAGTGTCAAAGTCGGAGTCAGTGACAGAGTCAGAGTCATGATGTCGGAGTCAGAGTAAGTGTCAAAGTCGGAGTCATGAAGTTGGAGTCCGAGTCAGCGTCCGAGTCATAGTCATGAGGTCAAAGTCAGAGTCATAGTCAGAGTCAGAGTCAGCGTCCGAGTCAGAGTCGAAGTCAGAGTCAGAGTCAGAGTCAGAGTCAGAGTCAGAGTCCAAGTCAGGGTCGGGTAAGAGTCAGAGACAGAGTCAGAGTCAGAGTCAGAGTCCGAGTCTGGGTCGGGTTAGAGTCAGAGTCACAGTCAGAGCCAGAGTCAGAGTCAGAGTCAGAGCCAGAGTCGGACTCAGAGTCAGAGTCAGAGTCAGAGTCAGAGTCAGAGTCAGAGTCCGAGTCTGGGTCGGGTTAAAGTCAGAGTCAGAGTCAGAGTCAGAGTCAGAGTCAGAGTCAGAGTCACAGTCAGAGTCAGAGTCAGAGTCCGAGTCAGGGTCAGGTTAGAGTCAGAGTCAGAGTCAGGGTCACGTCAGAGTCAGAGACAGAGTCAGAGTCAGAGTCCGAGTCAGGGTCAGGTCGAAGTCAGAGTCAGAGTCAGAGTCAGAGTCAGAGTCAGAGTCAGAGTCAGAGTCAGAGTCAGAGTCAGAGTCAGAGTCAGAGTCAAAATCAGAGTCAGAGACTGAGTCAGAGTTAGAGTCAGAGTCAGAGTCACAGTCAGAGTCAGAGTCACAGTAAGAGTCAGAGTCAGAGTCAGAGTCCGAGTCAGCGTCAGGTCAGAGTCAGAGTCAGAGTCAGAGTCAGAGTCAGAGACAGAGTCAGTGACAGAGTCAGAGTCATGATGTCGGAGTCAGAGTAAGTGTCAAAGTCGGAGTCATGAAGTTGGAGTCCGAGTCAGAGTCCGAGTCATAGTCATGAGGTCAAAGTCAGAGACATAGTCAGAGTCAGAGTCAGCGTCAGAGTCAGAGTCAGAGTCAGAGTCAGAGTCAGAGTCCGAGCCAGGGTCAGGTCGGAGTCAGAGTCAGAGTCAGAGTCAGAGTCAGAGTCAAAGTCAGAGTCAGAGTCAGAGTCAGAGTCCGAGTCTGGGTCGGGTTAAAGTCAGAGTCAGCGTCAGAGTCAGAGTCAGAGTCAGAGTCAGAGTCAGAGTCAGAGTCAGAGTCAGAGTCAGAGTCAGAGTCAGAGTCAGAGTCCGAGTCTGGGTCGGGTTAGAGTCAGAGTCACAGTCAGAGCCAGAGTCAGAGTCAGAGTCAGAGCCAGAGTCGGACTCAGACTCAGAGTCAGAGTCAGAGTCAGAGTCAGAGTCAGAGTCCGAGTCTGGGTCGGGTTAAAGTCAGAGTCAGAGTCAGAGTCAGAGTCAGAGTCAGAGTCAGAGTCACAGTCAGAGTCAGAGTCAGAGTCCGAGTCAGGGTCAGGTTAGAGTCAGAGTCAGAGTCAGGGTCACGTCAGAGTCAGAGACAGAGTCAGAGTCAGAGTCCGAGTCAGGGTCGGGTCGAAGTCAGAGTCAGAGTCAGAGTCAGAGTCATAGTCAGAGTCAGAGTCAGAGTCAGAGTCAGAGTCAGAGTCAAAATCAGAGTCACAGACTGAGTCAGAGTTAGAGTCAGAGTCAGAGTCACAGTCAGAGTCAGAGTCAGAGTCAGAGTCAGAGTCAGAGTCAGAGTCCGAGTCAGGGTCAGGTCAGTGTCAGAGTCAGAGTCAGAGTCAGAGTCAGAGACAGAGTCAGTGACAGAGTCAGAGTCATGATGTCGGAGTCAGAGTAAGTGTCAAAGTCGGAGTCATGAAGTTGGAGTCCGAGTCAGAGTCCGAGTCATAGTCATGAGGTCAAAGTCAGAGTCATAGTCAGAGTCAGAGTCAGCGTCCGAGTCAGAGTCGAAGTCAGAGTCAGCGTCAGAGTCAGAGTCAGAGTCAGAGTCAGAGTCAGAGTCAGAGTCAGAGTCAGAGTCCAAGTCAGGGTCGG